>JAYKKT010000064.1:13322500-14536935 GCA_036023115.1 Brasenia schreberi
GTATATGTTTATATTTAGATAGAGAATGTGATATATGATCAAACTCATTCATGCTCAAATCTACTCAAACATTTTCCCGTAGAATTTAAAATAAAATGTATTGTTGTACTCTTTGTACTTTTTTAAATTCAAATATTCATCGTCAGTCATGTTGATCAAACAGTAGAGATTTTTGAGTGGATTTAAGTATAAATGAGTTTGAGCATGAACACTATATATAAGACATGGTTGAGTTGTCTCCTTCACAAGAAAGATGTGTCCCCTTCGAATAGGAGACGTAGCATAACTGCATTATGAAAAAGAATACTAAACAATGACTTAAGTCGTCACCTCGATGAAATAACAACTATGAATTCCACCTATGTAACTTAAAATTTCCTATTCAAATCAAACGATAGACAACAGTTCTTCTTTATCTTCTTTTCATTCTCCTCCCTCATTTTCCTCTTCTTCTTTCTTTCCTTTTTCTTCTTCTTTTGTAGGTTAAGCGGTAGCACAAACATAGGGATTTGGGTTCCGATGGGGTTGATGGCAAGCTGAATCACAAAGAAGAGAGAGAGAGAGAGAGAGAGAGAGAGAGAGAGACTGAGTCAATGGGTGTTAGGGGTATTATGAGATTTTTGAAATTTGGTGGGGGTATTTTGGGAAATGAAAAAAATGATGCACCTAGTAAAATGGGGTGCATGATTAGCAATTATGTTTTCTTACACCTAACCAATAAGCATTGCAAACAACATGTTTCACAAGGTCAAATTGTCCCACTCATCAAAGTGATGGATGGGCACTCCACAACAAGTGGTTGGTGTGTCCCGTTACAAGTTTGATGAGTGCTAGCATAGCAGTATGATGCATATGAATAGGATAAAGTAGTGCATAGGTGTTAAATTAGTGTTTATTTATGAGTTAAGAGTATGAACAAATGCCTACTGGGAAAAGAAAATCAAATGTGTCATTTGCAACATCTAGGGTGCTTCATTCAAGTAGCCTTCCACCTAATGAATTGAGTACTCCTTGTAAGTTGCCTTTGATTAGAACAATTAAGTTTCTAAGTGATCTCCATTCATTTGGTATTTTATCATTGAGCAACCTCAAGAGATTCAACAAAATTGAAAGTCACAAAGTTGATATTATATTGCTTCATGAGGCACAATCCCAAAAACAATCTCCCACACAATTAGTATTACATCTCAAACAACATGACAATTACATGCAATCAATTAACAACATTTTAATAAAGTTCTCTTCTCGAAGCAACCTACCTTGCATGGATATGGATACGGTATCAGTATGGATGGTGTATTTCAAAAATCAAGGGTACAAATATGCCACTAATAAAAAATATAAGAAGAAGATAAATTTAAGCAAATGAATATAACTAGAATAACAACTAACAAGTATACCAAAACAAGAAAGTTTCATTAAAGAACATTTTTAACTTTATACATCTAACTTTCATACATGTGAGTGTGATAAGAAGATATCATTAAAGTTGAAAGGTAAATATTATAGAACAACAATTAGACCTACTATATTTTATGGTTCTAAGTGTTGGACAGTTAATCATCAACATGTGCAAAAGATGTATATAGTAGAAATGAAGATATTGAGATGAATGAGTGATCGTACAAAGAAAGACTGTATACATAATGAGGTTATTAAAAACAAATTAGGAGTAGCACCAATAGAGGATAAAATGAAGGAAAATCATTTAAGATGGTTTAGACATGTAGAAAGACGACCCAATGAGACTCCCGTAAGAAGATATGAAAAACTAGATTGTGAAAATGTTAAAAGAGGGAGAGGATGACAACAAAAGT
Source organism: Brasenia schreberi (assembly GCA_036023115.1). Classification (NCBI taxonomy): domain Eukaryota; kingdom Viridiplantae; phylum Streptophyta; class Magnoliopsida; order Nymphaeales; family Cabombaceae; genus Brasenia; species Brasenia schreberi. The sequence goes on from JAYKKT010000064.1 coordinate 13,324,318, forward strand.
GTTGAAAAGAAACAATAAAAAATGATCTAGTTTATATTGAGTTAACTGTTAGTATGGCATATGATAGGGCTTTGTGGAAACAAAGAATACATATAGCCGACCTCATCTAGTATGGAAAAAGACTTAGTTATTATTTGAACGAAGAGGGTAAGACTACTCTTTGCGAATCGAAGAGAATCCAACGACAAAGTAGGGAGCGTTGGGGACTCGATTCTTTGTTGCCGACATCCTTGGAATTCTCATGAAAGAGGGCAGGATGATCTTGTGTGTATGGTGGAGCAGAGGAACCAGCATTGTCTCCGATTTGTTCGAGTTGAGCTCTTACAGATGACACGGTTCTTTAATGGTTAGTACTCGAGAGATTGAATTTTAGGCCCTAAAAAGAAGGATAGGATTGCGTTATTCTTTAAGGTGTGATAAAAACTACCATTTAGGTTTATTTGCTTTCACCACTATCAAATAACCGAATGCAATAGACCCCGAGAAACAACTTAAGGATACAACGAAGACCCTTGATTTATCTTATACAAATACACCCGAGTCATAGACAAACCGGTAAAGTAAAGATGATGATGTTGCAAATCCAATTAGCACTACAATAAGACTTAAAACTCTCTTGAAAAACTAAATAGAAAATGATACACAATGAAAGAAAAAGTTGGATGAATCTTATTCATAATACCACTATATATAGACATGGTGAAGATGTAACTCATGATATGTTACTAATAAGCATAATTATTATTCATGAAGATAACTTTAATGTCATAACATAGATGCTAAATGCTTAAGAGCTCCATCTACTTCATGTGCTACTAATATGGACAATTATCACTCAAGTAAAGTATGGTTGGAAAATACTCAAGAGTTACAACTACTACATGTACTACTAATGAAAACAAATATTAAGTAGCTCTTAATACCACAACATGACTCAAAACTACTCATGAGTTACAGCCACTGCATGTGCTATTAATAAACATAATTATCACTTAAGTGATTATTAATGTCAAAATATGATTGAAAAATGCTTATGAGTTACGACCACTACATGTGCTACTAATGAGTATAGTTATCACTTAAGTAAGTGGCTATTAATGTCACACAACATGGTTGCATTCATAACCTTTATCAAATATATTTTAATATTTTAAAAATCACCGGTTTCCTTTTCCACTATTGAGAGACATAATAGCATGCAGAAAATGCCTCGGTATTCAGCTGAGATCGTGTGCCGATCCATTGAATGGCTGTCAACACAGACATGATACGACACCACACGAAAAGTCCCACGTTCTTGTCATGTACATGCATTTCATGTTGTCTTGTCCACCCTAGGCAACAAATGAAGTATGAATTTGGCTTGACCTGTTTATATGATCAACACGAAATGACAAAACGCAAATACATCTCAAGACACAAAATTGCCACTGAGATTAGGGAGTAATCAAGCCAAGCCGAGTTCAACTCGTCTTGTTAAGAAAATGCTTGGCTAGAGCTCACTGAGCTTCATTCTTCAGGCTTGAGCTTGAGCTCAAGTTTGTTTGTACAACTCGAGCTCAGTGCAACCAGGATTGACTTGATTAGGCTCGACTTGAGTCAAGCTCTGTGAGCTTGAATTTGATGGAGCTCGATTAAACTTATGAATCAGCTCAAACTTAAAATAGTTCTAACCTTAAAGTTTAATGCTCGTAAATCAGGCGTACAACATTCATTCTAACAAGAAACATAAATAACATATATGTTTAAATGTTATAAAGTTTGTTTAGCCCTGTGAGCTGCTTCAGCCATGTATTGGTGAGCTCGAGCTCAGCTTTCTTTCTTTTTTAAGCTCGAAAAGATCAAGCCAGGGTTTTTCCTTAGCCAAGCTCGAGTAGCTGGTGATCAGCTCGATTTAGCTGTACCTCTAACTCATAATAATAATACAACACACGACATGAGTGAGTTTAATACGGACATGCCACGAAAGTCAGTGTTCATGACAAGGTTGTGTGTATTTCTGTGTTGTATTCGTGCCCACAAAAAGTATGCAATGACACAAATTGGAGGCGAAACAACACAACATGATCACAACCCGAAATAGTAAATTGCTCACTGTGTCGTCATGTTTATTTTGATACTGCAAAAAATGAGTCTCAAGCCTAACCCGATTCAGTTGAAGGGGTTTGTTATAATTTGACGTAAGATGGAGAACATTTATGCATGTGAGAGCCAGTAACATTTTGTTTTGTATGTTTGGGTAGATCGATCTCTATATGATTAAGGATCCATTCAGTCTTAGTCTTTTTGGTTGGATCTCACATATTGTCTTAGATAATCCTCAAGCAAGTCCTTCATCCGTTCTGTCTAGGGATTGCAACTAGTTGAGAAAAATATTCTAAACCAAGTAATCAAAAGATTTCCCACCAGAAATTGCTTGTAAAGTGTGTAATATTGCCCGGTAGTCTCCAATGCTTGACTATGTTTTTAGAGAAGGGTTATATGGTCTTCTCATATATGCAGTTCATGGGGGTTGTTACGAACAACCCATAATTAGAGAATCTATCCACCACCACAAAGATAGATTGGCATCCATTGGACTTCGGTAGATTCAGAATAAAGCTCATCAATACACCTTTTCACGGTCATTTAAGCATGGGCAAAAGCTCCAATAAACCACTTGGATGTTTGTTATCAACATTGGCATTGTCCAATTGACAAATCAAACAAGTTCACAAATAAGTCTCTACGTCAAATCCCATCCGATACCAATAATAAGCTCGCTCCACCAAAACGAGTGTGCGTTCTTAAGTTGTCTTTGTGAGGTACCTAGATCCGTGCACCTTTAGTGAATAATAATAAGTCATGTTTCTAGAAGCATATGGTCTTACTCTCATCAACCGATGCTTGCAATTGCTTATTCATCATCATTTTCCAAGCCAACGTGGATATAGTCGAGAAGATTGCCCCAAACTTGATATGAGTGTTCACTAGTCTCTTGAGTAACAGTTAGATAGTTTAGTTTCCCACTTAACGCGTCTCAGTTTTTCTCTCTTGTACTCTATAGTCATGTCAAATTCGACCAGAAATTGTTATCACCTCGCCTACTTAACATTAAAATACTTTTGAGTTTTAAAATAACTTATGGCAATGTTGTCCGTCTTCACAACGAAGATGTTCTCAAGCTGAAAGACACGGAGCAAAGGTACCCTATGCACCATAAAAAAAATGACGGTTGTAGTGCACTTCGTCTTTGGCCCTATTGGCTTGGTCTAGTTTGATTTGAGTTGTATCTAACCCAAACCAATGAATGAGGGGCTCAGAGTTGGTACGCAAGCTGGATGAAAGGCCCTTTCTGTTCATGCATTACTTGTCCGAGATGAACCAGGAGAAGACAAGCTTGAGAGAGAGAGAGAGAGAGAGAGACGTTGATCTTAGCTTTGAGGAGAAATAACTGATTCTTCAAGTCACTCAGCAAAAAATTTCAAACTAAACCCATTCCCTTACAAGAACCACAGCGAGAAATAACATTCTCGTCAAACGTCCCAGTACAAACCGAAAAGTGCTGTACAAAGCGGAGAGCCTGCGCTCGTGCAAAACCATCAAAGCAGTTATGCACACACTCACTCCTTCCACCACTTTTCAACAAATTCTCATATCATAAACACATGCTCACAGCAATCACAAAGATGAAGAAGCAGAATGAAGGAAACGGTAGCTTGATCTCTCTCCAGTTACTCATCCAAAGGCTGAACTAACAAATAGAGTTCACCACCACATATACGTAAATGAAAAAAGTAAATATATGTATATATAGTTAGAAGGAGAGAGCACCAACCAGTGATTGCTGTACTATGACTTAGAAGAAATCTATGGGGTGGCCAAAACCGTTGAACTTTACATCACTAGGCAGCTTTTGGTAACGGGAGAACTCCTGAACGCATAAGACCAAAAATGGGGTGTCAATAGTGAAGTTCAGACGAACGGCCTAGACGTGAAAATTCAGTTCTATTATGTCTAGTTTCTTAGTGCGGTTTTGTTGGTTCCCATGATTTGCCATAATTGATATAGAAAGTCCAACCGCCCGCCATAGTTCATTAAATATGAAGGTTGGTTGATTCTATTGGTTCCTCTCTCTCTCTCTCTCTCTCTCTCTCTCTCAAAACACACCACACACAACAAGAGTTGTGAGATTTTGGGTCAGCTGGGGACTGGATCCAGTTCCGGACCAAACCTGAATGAAGAAAGCTATCGTCGGCCGCACACACACGCAGAGAGAGAGAGAGAGAGAGAGAGAGAGAGAGAGAGACCCTTCTGTTTGCAGGCAACCGCAGTTTAACAACCCAGAAAAGGCAACAATAATTTGATAAGATAAAAGCAAGTTACTACGGGGACACAGACTGATCGAGTAATGCCTGCAAACTTCAATTATGAACGTCCTGATATAGGAATCATCATAACTCTTGCAATATACACAACAACCATGGATCCCCACATCAAGCTTGACCTCTACATGAAAACTTCGAGCATTCTGCAACTCTGAGCATGTTCGGGGAGTTTGATTTTCAACTTTCCTTGTCATGAAACAAGCTCGGTAGCACCGCAAGCTTCGCTTTCAACTCTTCCATGGTTTCAGCATGTAAAATTCTTTATTAAAAGGTCTGTCGCATCTGTTTAGCCATGGAAGGCAGCCATTTCTCTCCTCGAAGCCTTTTCAGCTCTGCAACTCTTGCTTCCTCTCTTTTAGCAGCTTCATTTGCTGAAACAAGTTTTGATTCAAATCTTGCTAATGCTCTCTCCTTTGCGATTTCTGCTGCAGCAATTACATCAGCACCATCAACAGCAACAGATCGAATGCGGCGCTTGAACTGCAAATCCACAAAAAAAGGGTCAGCACACTGTTTGCGCAGCGTGGAGTTGTGTTGTACTACTGCAAATCATGTAAGAAACAAGAAATATATTTGCAATTTACTGAAGGAGAAATATGCAACATACTCTCCACATTAAGAGCAAAAGGGATCAACTTGGGAAGCCAGATTCACTGTTCCAACTTAAAACCTTTCCGACATTTATGCTAAAAGGATTCTTAATTGCCAAGCGCTCGATCTTGCATATTTGTATTTAACTTTTTTGTGATGCACATCTCTCTTTTTAAAATGTTTACCATTCAATTTCTCACCTTCTAACTAAGACTTCACTTAGCTGCATCTCCAAATGTCCAGACCACCTTAAACATGTCTTTCTTTCATGCAACTTGTACTCTTTTTCATCATATGACAAGGAACCCTGCAAGCAAAAAGGGCCACTTGACCTACCCTAGTGAGGCAAACTTAGGGACCATCCTAACTTATGTGTCCTACCTAGGTAAAGCTATGGACATCGGCGATTATGAGCCTCTTTTAGCAGCAATTTCCACTACATGAAAAGTTACCGTAATGTGTGTAAATCCATGCTCCAAAATTGACTACTTCATAGATAATGTGAAAGGAAGATCTCCTAGAGACTTGCATCATAATCTGTTTTATTGCGGAAAATACAAACCTCCTTTGATCTTTCATGAAGTTCTTCACAAGGAAGAATTTTTGGTCGTTTTCTTGGTGTTGGGACTGTATCTGTTGCGAAGAATAAACCGTTGATCAGCTTTTACAGCAGGACAGAAAGCATTATGGACAAAGGATGGATCTTCAGAACAGAAGTACCTGACTTGAAGGTTAACCCTGGAGGTGCTCGCGGGAATAGGCGAAACCCAGCTTCATCTTGTTCATGATTGTTGCCTAAATCTGGGATTGGATTTTTCACCATAACCAAATTCTTGTCCAAAAAATCATGTAATTTTTTCTGAACCTGCTGCCAAACAGCACATAAACTTGGTTATCATCTGCTTCTGACATTACAAAAGTTCTTTTACAGTTTTACGCCCCATCAGTCCAATGTAAAAACAGTACCTGTCGCTGTATCACCAGGGGGACTTATGTGGGTGTATCAGACCGTGTACGGACTATACAAAACTTCTATTTAATTAATTTTAAAAAATCAGAAAAATATGAGAGAAAACAAAAAACAGAAAAATAGAATAGAAGTGTAAGACAACATCCAAAACATCATGTATCACATAACCAACAATATAAATGCTAGCTAATAAAACACGAAATGATTACTTATCATATAAGCGACGAAAACCAAAAATAAGACAGAAGTGAACAACTAGTTATAGAGATAGTATCATACAAAACAAGAATCAAAATAAGCAGTATCATACAAAAACATGAGTTCTAGATTATGATGCTATAACAATCCTCAAATCATTCCATATATCCTCGATCATAACTAAAAAATGCATCGAGTTCATCATAGTCTTTATTTCATTATCACCACCATCAACAGCATCTTTTTGATTCTCATTCATCTTTTTGATACTCAATGTCATGACCCAATTCAGTTTAGCATCAATTTCCAATTTTCATCTTCTGTAAGCATGGGAGGGGAGGCTCTTCTTTGACCCATTCATCTACAATGTCAACACCCTCATTGTTAATTGGATCATATTGAACACCTCTTCTCCTTTGATCTCCTTTTGCATTTGTCTAAAAGTAAACAATAAGATTATGCAATGGACCATTTTAAATTGGCCCATTGATGAAAGCAAATGTTATGCTTCACAACACGTTAAACACTAATAGCATTCAACACTTTGAAACACAAATAACATTTGTAGCAAATCTTGTCAGTGCAAGCCTAATCAATTCACACACATTAGTATGAGCCCTAGTCAACTACCAAACATATGAATAAATAGATAAACTTTGTAATCCTTTTACATGCATCAATAGCCCCACTTTCTTCATCTACTTAAGTCCTCCAGCATCAAAACTATGCAATGAGCAACACAAAGGGTTCACACTAGAAAAGGATACTTTATTTCAAGCAACTTCCTTGTTACTTTATAATTTTCAGCATTGTCAATAATGGATTGAAAAACGTTATTAGGACCCACCTTTTCTACCATGACCCCAAATATAGGAAGTAGGTTTTCAGTAGTCTAATCCATATTAGATAAATCATATGATGTCAAGAACAGTGTCTCCTTTGGACAATTCACTAGAAAATTAACCAAAAATCTAAAGGAACCATTGGTCCACCCATCAACCATAATGGAACATGTCATAGTCTCCTAGGTACCCTATAGCATCTGACATGGCTTGAAAAGAAAGAGTTTGCAACATTAAAGGAAGACAATCATCATAAAAAAAACTATGCACACTTAAGATCAACTCTCTTAACCTCCTTTCAAGGGTCATCCTTGTAGGGTAAAACTATGCAACGTTGGCCCCTCCCCCAGTTGACACACCACCACACCTACCCCGACTATTATAAAACCAATGGGGGCTCTAGTTGTCGACCAACCTCACTACCACTACTACGAATACCTGAAGCTAGACTCTTCCCCTTCGCTTGATGCCTTTTCACCTATGTTGCATGGGTACGCCATTACCTGTATCCGGTACATACTAGGTATGGTACGCATATGGATACGTCTGGTACATACTCATACCACGAATGGTGTACCGGTACACGTGTGGGTATACCGGTATGTGTACCCAAGTTTGGGTACGTCACGTATCGGTATCGGGTACTAAATGGATCGGGTTGACCCATACAGATATGATTCAACCCGATTCAAAACTAAAGTATAAATGGCTTTTTCACCCCAATCCTGCATCTCTCTCATCTTGTTCTCAGGTGCACTAATATCCTTCTTGCGATCGACGAATGGCGGGCCTGCTTGATTTTCGACGAGGCCTGATAGATCTTGTTCTCAAGTGCATCTCTCTCAGCTTGATTTCCTCCCCTTCTCTCTCTCTAAAGAGGGTTGGATAAACACTTATAGGCCAACAATTCCTTTTCCTCTCTCTCTCCGATCGCTCTGCATCTCTCTGTGATTCACTTTTTCTTGGATGGGTCCTATGGTTTTAATTGGCAACAAGAAATCATTGGATCTGGATGACGTCCCACAACTAGATGAAATTGATAGTGCCAAATTCTTTTTTCCTTTGTTTAGACTCAGACTTTAGAGATAGAATAGAGGATAGCTCGAGTACAGAATTAGGAACAACCAAATTGGCAAAGGCATTGTTTCTGTCTATATGAAAGGAGATATTGTGGACTCCAATTTTGTGCTTGGGATATAATTGTGCATCTTATGTTGGTCCCTACCTCATAGATTGTTTGGTGAGATACCTCAATGGAGAACACAAATATGCAAACGAGGGATACATCCTAGTTTCTGTCTTCATCGCTGCAAATTTCATTAAGTGCTTGAGTGCAAAATTCATTGAGTGCAAAATCCAGGGTAACTATTTATGGGCATTTAAAAATTATTTTTCCTTTTTTAGATGGCATGAGAGAGTAACCCATATGCAGAAAACTGAAATAGTATGTGATTTAGTTGTCATTTTAGTTCAGTTGTTGCACACAGTTTGTCAAACTTTTAGTATTTTGTTTTTTATTGTTAGGTACTTTTACTTGGTACTCCCTCTTTTTTTTTATGCAAACACTATTGCTTGAATCTCTTTTTGCTTAATACTTGTGAATCTATTTTTATTTATTGATAGTTAAATATTGTTTATTTTCAGATGTCTAATATGTCTACTACTGGTAGTACTTTGTCTGCTTCTACAACAACAACAACAACTAAGCCTTTTCCCATACTAGACGGGGTCACCTACATGGATTCTTTGTTTCCACAGATCCCTATCGTGTGCCATGTTAGCAGTTAACTCCCAATAAGCTAGATCATTCTTTATTGTTTCTTTCCAACACTTTTGTGGTCATCCTCTACCTCTTTTAATACTTTCTAAATTTAGTTTTTCTAACCTTCTTACTGGTTCTTCTTTTGATCTTCTTTCTATATGTCCAAACCATCTTAAACGATGTTCTCTCATTTTGTCCTCTATTGGTGTCACTCCTAATTTGTTTCTAATAACCTCATTATGTATACGGTCTTTTCTTGTATGACCACTCATCCATCTCAACATCTTCATTTATGTCAAACATCTTTTGTACATGTTGATGATTAACTGCCCAACACTCAGAACCATAAAACATGGCAGGCCTAATTGCTCCTCTATAATATTTACCTTTTAATTTTAATGGTATCTTCCTATCACAAAAAATACCTGATGCTCCTCTCCATTTTAACCAACCAGCATTGATTCTACGTGTAACATCTCCATCAATTCTTCCATCACTTTGAAAAATTGACCCTAGGTATTTAAAACTTTCCTTTTGGGGAATGCAATGTGTGCCAATTTTAATTTCTATGTCCTCTGAAGTAACCAAATGATTAAACTTACATTCCATATATTCTGTCTTTGTTCTACTAAGTCGGAGGCCTATGCTTTCTAATGTTTCTCTCCATAGCTCCAATTTTCTATTAACTTTTTCCTTAGACTCCTCCACTAATACAATGTCATCTGCAAATAACATACACCAAGGTACTTCGTCTTGAATATGTTTTGTTAACTCATCCATCACCATTATAAATAAGTATGGACTTAAAGTTGATCCTTCATGTAACCCAATATTAACTTCAAAGAAGTCTATCATTCCTTCATGAGTCCTCACACATGTTTTTGCACCATCATACATGTCTCTTATAAGGTTAATATATGTCAATGGGATACCTCTTTTTTCCAAAGTTCTCCAAAGAACCTCCCTCGGTACCCTATCATAAGCTTTTTCTAGATCAATAAATATCATGTGAAGGTCTTTCTTTTTTGCTCTAAAATGTTCCATAAGACGTCTCAAAAGGTGAATTGCTTCAATAGTAGATCTGCCTGGCATGAATCCAAATTGGTTCTCTGTTGTACTTGATACTTGTCTTAACCTACGTTCGATAATTCTTTCCCATAATTTCATAGTATGACTCATTAACTTGATACCTCGATAATTCGCATAATTTTGAATGTCTCCCTTGTTCTTATATATGGGTATAAGTGTACTTGCTCTCCATTCTTCGGGCATCTTTTGGTTTATCCATATTTCATTAAATAGTCTTGTGAGCCAAGCGATTCCTATTTCTCCTAGTATTTTCCAAACTTCTATAGGAATATTATCTGGTCCTACCGATTTACCACTCTTCATATGTTTAAAAGCCTCTTTGACTTCATTCTTTTGAATAGTAGAAATTGTAGTTTATATACTTTTCTGACTTGGCTAAATCTCCTAAACTAATACTAACGTCTTTATTTTCATTAAAAAGATTATAAAAATAGTTTTTCCATCTATTTCTTATATCATCATTTGCCACTAGAATTTTTTCATCCTCGTCTTTGTTGCATCTAACATAATTAAGATCTTTAGTTTTCTTATCTCTAGCCCTAGCTATCCTAAAAATATCTCTTTCACCCTCTTTTGAGTTAAGTTTTTTATATAAGTCCTCCCAAATCTTAGCTTTTGCTTCACTAACAGCCTTTTTCGCTTCCTTCTTTGCTTTCTTATAAGCTTCTAAAGTTTCATTAGTTTTTTTAGCATAATGTAATTTGTAACATGCCCTCTTTGCCTTGATTTTATTTTGTACTACTTCACTCCACCACCAAGCTTCTTTTTGTACCGGTACACCTCCCTTAAATACCCCTAACACATCTTTCGCCACTTTCCTAATATGTATAGCCATATTGTTCCACATATCACAGGGTGTACCAACATAATTCCAAACATCTCCTTGAAGGACTTTCTGTTTAAATATATCTTTTTTCTCGCTTTTGAGGTTCCACCATTTAGTCTGAATAGCTTGATGCACTCTTTTCTTCTTTGTCCATTTTTTTATTTGTAAATCCATAACTAAAAATCGATGTTGGGTGGTTAAGCTTTCTCCTGGAATTACCTTACAATCTTTACAACACGCTCTATCTTTTTTTCTACAAATAAAGTAATCAATTTGGGTTTGTGATAAGCCACTCTTATAAGTAATTAAATGTTCATCTCGTTTTTTGAAGATTGTATTGACTATAAAGAGATCAAATGCCATAGCAAAATTTAAAATCTCCCTACCTTTCTCGTTTATATCCCCAAAACCAAAGTTTCCATGAATCCCTTGATATCCTAATGCCTCTTTACCGACATGTCCATTTAAATCTCCTCCTAAACAAATCAACTCCCTTTGTGGAATCTTTTGAAACACCTTATCTAACTCTTCCCAAAAAAAAATTGTCTTTATACTATCTTCTAGTCCTACTTGGGGTGCGTAAGCACAAACTATATTCAAAACCTCTGCTCCTAACACTAATTTCAACGTCATGATTCGGTCACCATATCGTTGTATGTCTACTACACTCTCCTTTAAATCTTTATTTATGATAATACCAACTCCGTTTCGAGCCTTTTCTTGACCTGAGTACCATAATTTAAAACATGTATCCTCTATCTCCTCTATCTCCTTTGCTTTTTCTCCAACCCATTTTGTCTCTTGTAAACATAGAATATGAATCTTTCTCCGAATCATAGTATCTACCACCTCTATTAGCTTACCCGATAATGTTCCGATATTCCAAGAACCAATACGAATCTTATTATCTAGGACTAGTTTCCTTACCCCCCGCATCCATCCATAATCAAAATGCGGAGACCCTCTCTGAAAATTTTTCACTACATTCAGGCGGCAATGTAGCGGGACTAACTTCGTCTGCTTCTATCACTAGTAAATTTGTATTTGGAAGACCTGAAAATGGTTCTTATTTTAGAGTGAAGTGTCACTTATTAAAGGAAAAAGGTAATGGCATAATTGTTTAATTCTAGTGCTACTGATCAATATCTTTCAGAGATGAGATAAATTGAGAGAGAAGCACATGAAAAAGTTAGACAATTGCAAGTTCCCTTACCTACTGGAACTAAAAGTTTGAATCCACCTACATTTGAATCGTTTGATGGAAGTAAGAGAAAAAGAGTAGATGAAAGCCAATTGGCAAAAGCATTTAACAATAAAGAAGAGATCACTTGACATGTGAAATAGCATGATTATTTTACTCTACAGGGTTGCTTTTTAATATAGCTAGAAACCCTTACTATGTTAGTGCATAGTGCATTCAAATATGCTTCTAACACCTCAATTTCGAGTTTTACTCCACCTAGTTAGAATGCTATGAGGTCTACACTATTGCAAAAAGAGAAAGCTCATTTAATGAGATTGCTTCAACCTATCAAAGATACTTGACTAGAAAAGGGAGTAAACATAGTTACAGATGGATGGATTGATGTACAAAGAAGACTTTTGATTAACTTTATGGTTATTTCAGATGCAGGTCCTATGTTTTTAAGGTCTATTGATTGCTCTAGTGAGGTGAAAGATAAGAACTTTATTGCAGATGAAATTATGAAAGTTATTAATGAGATTGGATCTCAAAATATTATGCAAGTTATAACAGATAATGCACCTGTTTGCAAAATTTCTTCCAGGCAATTGTTGAATCCATCCATCCTCGTATCTTTTTGGTCCATAGTGTGTGGTATACACGCTTGAACCTTGCTTTGAAAAATATTTGTGCTCCTAAAAAATAATCCAAATAATGAGAGTGTTTATCTTGAGTGTCATTGGATATCTGTCTAGCGTGTTACGATGATGCCTTTTTCATTAAGAATTTTATCATGGATCGTTATGATAATTTATGCATGTATAATCAATTTATTGCATACTGACTACTTCCTTTTCTATTCTTTGAGACTAGATTTGCCTCAAAGATAATTATATAATGCTTAAAAGGTTTAGAAGCTATTAAGCATGGTCTCTCCAATCTATGTGGTCATTGAAATGAAGAATAGATCTCACTTATAGAGAAGATGATGTTCAAAAAGTGCCCTTTGTGAAATAAACAATTTTTGTGAAAGATGACCTTTGGTGGGATAAATGTTTGGTGAATCTAAAATTTGATTAAGTTTTACTAAGCTTTAATATCTATGAAATGCTTAAGTTCTTCAGCCCAATACTAGATAAGCGAACCTTCATTTTGATTTATGAGAAATGGGGTTGTATGATTGAGCAAGTGACTAGCCATATATCAACATGAGGAAAAGGAGTTGAATCAACATTCATCCTTCTATGGAGTGGTGTATGACATCCTAATTTCTAGATGGAATAAAGTTGCACACCTCTTCATTGCTTGGCTCATTCACTTAATCCTAGGTAAATTTAATTAACTTCAAGTTCCCAAGTTCTTTTTACTTTTTTCATCTAAGAGATGTACTTTGGTTTTTTGTATTATAGTAATCTACAATTTATATTTTGTATAATAGGTATTATGTAGACAATGGCTTGAGGAAGCTCCAAAAGCGAGTTCGAGTCCCCCATAAGGGAACAATGAGATTTGTATGGGGAGAAACAAATGCTGAAAGGATTACTTTCCGGTTTTTCTCAGAAAGGCCAGAGGTCACTAACGAGTTTGTTAAATTCTCAAGTGGTGAAGAAAGAACTTAGCCAATTTGATTGCTTGCGAAGATAGGTGGGACTTGACACCAAAGGAATGGTGGGTCATGTATGGAGCTTGAATCCTCAAACTTCAAACCATTGCCTTGAAGCTCCTTTCACATACTCCATTCCTCTTCCTCTTGTTGTGAAAGGAATTGGAACACATATTCCTTTATCCACTCCATGAAAAGGAATAGGCTAAATCCCAAAGAGAGGAAATTTGAAGATTTAGTTTTTGTCACAATAAATCTTCGTCTCCTCTCAAGGAAGAATAAGAACTATAATGAGGGTGAGACTAAAATGTGGGACATTGGTGGAGATGAACGGGATCCATTTGAAGGAGAAATTTGGAATTCTTGAAGTTGCCTTAATCTCTTGATGAAACTTAATGCATTTGTTTGGGGCCTTTTGGCTTCTACAGAGCCAATTATGTTCATTTTCCTTATAAGATGATACTAATGTTTAATTTTCCTTGCATAAAGTTGTTGCAAAGAGTCTATGTTAGTGATACTAATGTTTTGAGTTAATTCTCTATAGTATTGTTCTTCTTGGTCCCTTCTCATTCTGTTAGACATTTTGCTTGGTGGCACAATTATATATTCACCTACTTGGCTTTAAGGTACTTTGTCTGTCCAAGCTTTAAAGATCCTTTGAGAATATAACAAAATCTAGGTATGTGTTTGGTGAACTATGTAATACGAGCTTATTGTGAGTTTGTGTAATATATATGAAGATTGCACTGCGAGGTATGTATTGGTGAACTATGTAATACGAGTTTAAAACAAGTGCATATTTTGTTCTCATTCTGTCCAAGCTTTAAACATTTTGTTTGGTGAACTATGTAATACGAGTTTATATAGGTATGTGTTTACCACATAAAGATCCTTTGAAAGGGGTATGTGATGCGGGAAGACTGCACTGCGAAGAGAACAAAATGTAGAAAATAGATGACTTCTGGTATGTGTTTGTTGTTTAATTGTTCTTACTTTGAAGAAGAATATGAATGACATTCTCATAGTTAGAATAGAATTATTCTCAAACACTAGAATGCTCTCTATATGTATGGGAAAAGGCTTAGTTGTTGTTGTTGTTGTTGTTGTTGTACTAGAATGCTCTATATAATTGTGTATATATATATATATATTTATGTAAATTTATTTTTTATTATGTTTTTTAATAGTGGCATACTAGTACCTTAGTTTTTAAAAAATTGTGTACCCCGTACTCGTACCTGAACCGAGTACCATACCCATATCCATGCAACATATCTTTTCACCTACTTGGGATTCTCCACTTTTGCTACAATATCACCGTCCATCCCTACATGTGCATCAAAATCTTCTCTATAGATCTCACGTAGAGCCTATGGTTGGAAAACATCCCAGTCTCCTATTTCCGCCCTCTCTCTTCTTTTTGTTTTTTTCTACTTTGTGTCACCTCTATAGTTTGTCTTCTTTCAAATATATGGCCTCCAGCACCTTTGAACTAGTGCTAGAATCCTTTGTCTTCCCAACAAATGGTGCTTCGTATGGGAAATGCCTCCATGTTTTTCACCTTAACAGTAGTTGCACGGTTAAACAATTGGCTGTCTTGATAAACATTCACACAATGCTTCCATGCTGAATCTCTTTCACCAGAACCGGAAGCAATGAACTACTCAAAAAGGCAATGTTCACAAAACCCTCAAATATATTTGATATTTTGTAGGAAAACTAGTTTCTATGGCAGAAAAGAGTTACTTTCAACAAATCTCTCAAGTTTTCTCATGATTTTTTGGTCAAATGATGAAAAACTGGGTTTGGGAAAGAAACAGGATCATAGGTTTCACAAAAACCTTGATTTCCCACAAAGATTTGATGAAAAGATGAGAGAGTCAAGGATCTCAAAGAGGTTTAGGAAGAAACAAAAGGGCAGGAAAATGAGCCCTCTTGAGGGCTTATGGGGATTACAAACCCCCCTTCATCGTTGGCTTCTGGCTATAGAAAGTAAAAGAAAATCGGGCATTGACTTACCATGACCTTTGTATCGTACGATACAAGGCCGTAATGCATGATACAGTTCAATACAGCCCAATATGCCTTAATCTTTTGTTAAAAATGATATTACCCCGAATAGTATCAGTTTTGTATCCTAAGATACGGTATGATTCTTATAACATTGATCTTAGTTTAGAGAGTTGAAGAGGTCAATTATTAAGAGAAGTGAGTGTGCACAAACAGTGGTAGACCTAAAAATTGTTTTTAGGTAAGCCCAGAATTATTTATTTGCATTTATTGGATAAAGTGCAGAGTACCCTACCAAATGACACTTTATGAACTGTGAGATTCAAATGCACCTATACTTAGGTTATAGCAGTAATGTGTTCAACCTATCTAGTAGTTGGTCTTGATTTCCTCTGCCAGAGAATTTAGTTACAAACATTCAAGCTGCTCTTATAAACAAAGACGATAATATTTCCTATAACTAAAGAATCGAGCATTCAGGCCATGGTACAAGATTCAACAACCTGCACAGATGAGCATGCAAATTCAGGTTTATTATGTACGGAAAATATAAGCACTTCTTCTAGGTAAAAGCTATCTAAAAGGTGTAAATAAAAACTTTAGTCATCAAATCTGACCTCCTTGACATGTTTCTTTCAATCGGTTGCATTACAGGCTGTTGGATTTTGGAACCCTTCAAATACCAGCTTATAGATTGGAATCAGGTTATCTCGAACATGTTTTCTACTAACCAAACCATATAGACCACATTAATATGGGCTTGCTTTGCAAAAGAACTCGCAAAAATGAAAACTTTCCTAACTTTAACCAGTCGGTAGAACTATGCAGTTTCTCGTAATACTGTTGTTTGTACAACAGATTTCCTTTTCCTCGTTTATCCAGAAAAAGGTGGAAAACGTTTTAGGAATTTTCATGACACTCAAAGCAAATTTCCAACTTAAGCTACTTAAAATGTATAAATGGGTGTATCAAATATGCCAGTTCGAGCAGAAATGGAGAATCAACAACCTCATAAATTCATTGGTTGATGAAAGCCCAAACTTTTCTTCAACGTAAGCATAAAACAGAGAAAATGAACGATTGCCAAAAGGAGAAATCTATCTTTTTATTTGGTTTTTGATATGCGAATGACGGAGTGACGATGGTGGCGTGGGATGAGGAGCGAAAAGAAACACCTTTAGCTTGTAAGGATTGTGTGGCCTCGTCTTCTCCTCTTCGTCGTCGTCGTCGTCGTCGTCATCGGAGTGCGATTCACCGCCCCCGCGATTCTTCGGCGATTTCTTCCAGGACTTGGACCCCGTGGGAACCGGCATACTAGTGTCCACAGAAATGGTATTGATTGCCGATCTCCACTCTTCGTCGCCGTCCTCCTCGCCGCTGCTGCTGTCGTTCCTCATGGCCTCTCTCTCTCTCTCTCTCTCTCTCTCTCTCTCTCTCTACGTGTCTGTCTGTTTTCTTGGATTTGGATCTTTAAGTTGAACGGAACCGCTCCGCACCAGCCTTTATTAATAAATAAGAAATATCAGGAAAAAAGGGAAGGGATTGCATTGGATCCACAGACCCGACGCATCTCGGCAATGGGCCTCTGGGAACCGCTCCT
This sequence comes from Brasenia schreberi, assembly GCA_036023115.1. Taxonomy (NCBI): domain Eukaryota; kingdom Viridiplantae; phylum Streptophyta; class Magnoliopsida; order Nymphaeales; family Cabombaceae; genus Brasenia; species Brasenia schreberi. The sequence goes on from JAYKKT010000064.1 coordinate 13,341,359, forward strand.
CAATTGGCTACGAAGGTCCTCTCTCTCTCTCTCATCTTGGTTGTTTGGGTATTATTTATCTCTCTTTCAATCTTCTATCTTTTGGATTCTCGATGGTTGGTAAATTTAATGTGCGTTTTGGATGGATCACCTGGATATGCATTTGGTTCTGTAATTCGTTGTGTTTTGGTTTCTGGAATTGCTAGACGGGCTAGCCATGTTTTTTATGTACATGGTTTCGTTAGTGTATTTAGGATTATAAATGTCGATTGAAAGCGTGTATGGTTTGGCAGTTGATTTAACAATAGGAGTGAAATATTTCTGTTTGGTAGTTGCATTTTGAGATTGATGTAGAGGTTTGCAATTCTTCTTTAAGAGTGGTTAGCGTCTTTAACTTTTGTAGTTAAACGCTAATATGGCTCAAGATGAGCTCAATGGCATTAGAGTACATGCTGCAAACCAAATTACTGTGGGAAAAGGATTGGTTTTGATAGTGACTAGAGTCTTTGGTTTCATGTAAAATTCGGCGTGCGTTGGGGATTTGGTTTGACCCTTTCCGAAATCGGGGAAGGTGGGAAAGACTGGGATGACGTTCAAGTGAATTATCTTTTTGCGCTTTGATATTTCTTATTTATTGTTGGTGTATTTCGGATACAGCCTATTCATCAAGCAAGAAATGGAGCTTTCCCTTATAGGAGCAGGCAAGACGTCTCTTGTCAATGTCATTGCAGTAGGCACATGGGACTCTTTTTTTCCAATAAGATCTTGTGCTATCTTTTAGTTTTCCTCTCACTGATTATGGTACTAATTCCATTTATCCTTTGTGTCGTAGACTGGTGGATGGAGTGAATGTTACAAAGTTGTGGTTATTCTCAGCTCGGGTAACGGTTAGACTGGTCATTCAGTCATTACCTGAGGATAAGGCCAAATCCAGTAACGGATAATTGTTATCGGATTTCCGGTAACGAACAGCCGTTACCGGATTTCATTAATGACCGTCCGTTACAGCTCCCAGACGAGAGAAATCACAGGCGGATAAGCACAACGAATGGGGGAGCGCCTGCCTATAAAGACAGGCACATACAGATACTGATATATACCGAAAATACAGAGAGAAACAAAAAAATACTACATTCATCTGTGCAAGCCCCTGTGAGGGAACCTCGTGTCCATCATCCAGCTTCTCCTTTACCGCTGCGTCTTTTTCATCTCTGCAAGACAACAGAGAGTTCCCGGAATCCGGCGACCATCATCAGAAACCTTCACAGAAAGGAAGAAGGTAAGAACATCGGTCAGTGAAGACAAGATTCCGACTATGAGTACTTTTGTGATAGAGAAGAGCTATTAATTGATTTTGGGTGATTTATTTAGGCTCAGGAAGTTGCTTTTGAGTGATTTTTTTGAAGATTGCATTTCCTTTTGCTGTGGAAATGATTCCCAGTGTATATACGAATCACGATCATCCTTGTCTCCAGATGTTTGTTTGCATCCTCTCCCCGGGACATTCTATGTTAAGCTGGACATTTTTCTCTGTTCAAATTGGAGGTGGGATTTGACATGCCTAAGGTGACTAAAGGAAATGTTACCATTAAATTATGGGACCCAGGTTCCGCAGTATGTGGGAGCGGTATTGTCGAGTTGTGTCTGCAATTGTGTTCGTATCTCATTTTCGTGTTCCTTTCCTTTTCAACCAGCTTTGATTTTCGGCATTCATAGGGCAAAATTCTCTAGAGGAGGCAAGATGAACTACTCAATGCTTCCATGCTGAATCTCTTTCACCAGAACCGGAAGCAATGAACTACTCAAAAAGGCAATGTTCACAAAACCCTCAAATATATTTGATATTTTGTAGGAAAACTAGTTTCTATGGCAGAAAAGAGTTACTTTCAACAAATCTCTCAAGTTTTCTCATGATTTTTTGGTTAAATATATTTGATATTTTGTAGGAAAAGGCTTAGTTGTTGTTTTTGTTGTTTTTTAGCACAATGGTATAGTCGGTTTACCAAGAAAATGGACAGAAAAGCATACTACAAGTTGGTACAGAAAAGCTGCTTCTATATTGTAGTCTCTCTCTCTCTCTCTCTCTCTCTCTCTCTCTCTCTCTCTCTCTCTCTCTATATATATATATATATATATATATATATATATATATTTCTCTGTGTGTGTATATATGAATATATGTCTCTGGTTAGCTTTAGAAATTGCCCTGTCATACATATCCCCTACCTGCAACCATATCCATACCCTTGTGAAATAAGTAAAAATGTATTACAGAGAGATATTCAAAACTTTCAAGACAAGATTCGGTTTCCTTACCTTTTTCTCTATTCAAAAGTATATAAAATATAACTGAAAAGGCATGGCACTGAACTGCATTTGCTCCATGATGGACTAACAGCTCATTAGCATATATAGAGGATGCGGATTGTACGAGCCGATCCATAACTCACAACACCTTTCTGGCTATTTTCAAAAGTCTAACTGTATGGATGGACACTACACCCTTGAACCTCGTTTCCCTAGGAGTCAACTCTTGGATCATTCGGCTCTGAGGTTTATTAAGGATTTTATGAGTTTTAAAAATCAATGGCCCAAAAAGATTATACCCATGAAGCTCCAAACGTTCACCCTTAATCATCACATTTTGGTGATTGATGAAGCCTATTCCAACTAAATAAATCCTTTTGAACATGATTGTGTGGATGGTGTTGGAGCTTGAAATGCTTTATGCATACATGTTCATCCATTTATTGTTTGTAGATTGCAACTTTCAAAATGTATATGTGTGCTTGAATTCTCGTTAACTTTCAATCATTAACAAAAACAAACACAGTTTCGTGAAATTTCTTCTTTGTGTTACTCTTAATTTTTAGTACATTTTTGGATTCAAAGACCAAGTTCTTCCATTGATAGAGTTTTGGTGGTTCATTGTGTATTAATCACAAGAGGTTTGTGTTTTTCTGGAAGTCATTGTTAAAGCCCAAAATTTGCTGTGGCTGCATTTTTGGGAAGTCAATTACGTTTTCCGGTACAATAATAGCAACTAAGCCTTTTTCCATACTAGGGGTCGGCTACATAAATTCTTTGTTTTCACGTAACTCTGTCATAATTTACAGGATCCATGATAGATAAGTTTGATAAAGTTCTACGTTGGTTGTCGGAAGCCTAACACAACCTTTCTCTTTTATCCGGGCTTGAGACGAGTCATGCAAGGGTGATCCCTTACATGGGCGGAGCAATTACATCTTCCAAGAAAAAAAGGCAGCACCTCATGGTCTTCATCATTGCCCAGCCTTCACTTTTCTAAAAATGTTTTTCTTGCATCTCTAAGCAGCAAGGTAAGTTGATCTCAAACAATCATAACTGTCCACCGAGTGACCAAGGAGATAAAAAGGAAAAAGAATGACAGGAAATCGAAATGTAAACCAGTTCTTGAGGAACTTTGTTCCACATCTCTACATTAGCGATTACAAGTAATAAACATAATTTTCTATTGGAATATCAATTGTTTCTCTTACCCATCGGATTTTTGTGTATAGAAAAAGGGAAAGAATGATCTCTTTTTTTAACGCAAGCTGGGTTAGGACAGATAGATACTTAGCAGGGCCTTCAAATTCATGTTAGCCCGACCTATGTTTTCAGGTGATTCAAAACTCGATTAGTTAATGATTATACTATCGTTCCAAAGATCCAATTGTGTTTCAATTTTTGTTCATATAACAGAAAATTTAATACGATATCATCTTATACGTGACGTTTTTACAATAAATATGCATAACATAATATGGGTGGCACTATTCACCAGACCCACGCAACCACGACCCAAACCCCACCCAATGGGGCGGGAAATACTCAAGCCGATCATGTTTGGGTTTGGCCATAAGGTACCCTCACCCAATAACTGACAAATATATATATATAGAGAGAGAAATGGAGCGCATATTGGGTATATATAGAGAGAGGGGGTTAGTTATGGGTACACTCATTCATGCTTAAAAATACTTAAAGATCTCAACCGTTAGATCGACAAAATCAATTATTGAAATCATTAAGTCAAAAAGCCAAAAGTAGTACACACTAAAAAGGTGTTAATGTATCTTTCGTTTTAAATTTCAACTGTCAATCTTTAAGATCAAAGATCTTAGATCTTTTTTAAGCATCTAACAATGTGAGTATGTACTACTTTCTCTCTCTCTCTCTCTCTCTCTATATATATATATATATATATATATAAACATACATTAGGGATGACAATATTTATCCAACCCATGTAACTCCGAGCATAACCAATTAGGTTGGGGTAAGATACCTGACTCGATGCTTGTTCCTACCCGTACACAACCTATATATATGAATATGACTAACTAAGAGAACATGAACTCGTACCTACCCTGTTAAGGCTCGGGACATGGCTGTTAGGGCTGAGCATTATTTGGATATAACCAAATAATTAAACCAAAATTTTTATTTCGGTTTGGTTTTGGTTTGGACTTTTAAAAAATATCAGTTTATTAGTTTGGATAAGTTTTCTCTCTCTCTCTCTCTCTCTCTCTATATATATATATATATATATATATATATATATATATAGAGAGAGAGAGAGAGAGAGAGAGAGAGAATTCAGTCATAGAGTGTAAACCAAATAACATAACAAAACTAAAATAATTTGGTTCAGGTACCTACACAATTTGGTTCAAGTTTGGTTTTTAGATTCAAAGGAAGTTTGGTTTTCGGTTATTTTGATTTGGCTCGGATGCACAATGCTAATGGCCACATATAGGTGACCCCATCCCCAACTCACCCCATTGTCGTCCTTAAGACACATATTTATATATAGAGAGGGGGTTAAAAGACTCTCATTCATGCTCAACTCTTCTTGACAATATGAATCATTCATCTCTTTAATCGAACAAACCAAAAGAAAAATTCAAAGTTGCTTTTTCTTTTTAATCTCGATTAAAGAGATAGATCGTTCATATTGTTAAGAAGAGTGAAGCATGAACAAGAGTAACAACTCTCTCTCTCTATATATATATAAATAGAGAGATAGTGGTCTACACTCAATCATATCTATACTTAGATCTAATCTAACATTTTCATCGTCCAATCAATAATATAGATTTGAATTTAAAAATGAATTATACAGTTATACTTTTTCTACTTTGCATTTAATGTAAATGATATGATTCACTTTTTAATTTCAAATCTCTCATCGATCACATTAATCTAACAATATACATTTTTTAGTAGATTTAAGGATGAAAGAGTTTCAGCATATAACATTATATATATATATATATCCTTAAGAATATCTACAAAGTCAAAAGTACCGTGTATAATAAATGCACCTTTGAATTAAATATCTCAACCATCAATCTTGTTAATCGGGTGATTAAAATCTTGGAGTTTCTTTAAGCATCTAACCATATGAGCATGTATTAATTTCTCTCTCTCTCTCTATATATATATATACCATGGCATGAGTTTGGCTTCAGCCTCCCTATTGTACCCCAAAAGGTGACAAAGCAGGACTTTCCCCTTTCCCAATTCGATGATGGTCTGGTGTGAAGTTCCGAGATGTGTTCTCTTACGGGACCAAGGGCGACAGGCGTCCAACAATCCCAATCCGTGTTAGGGGGTCTTAGCCCGGGGTGTCATGGTGATAGAGTCCAAGTGTCTTATGTCATGCCCCTTACTCTATAAAAAAGAGCCAGTTGGTGTGCTTTGGGGGGTGTTTGATTCAGGGTATCAGGTGGGTTGGACCCTGCTTTTTTGGATCTTACAGTACCAAACCAGGATGTTAATCAAACGGCGACCTTATTAGGCCCACGATTTTAAGCAACAAAACATGGCTCATGTCAGGGGGTGGGCCACATGATTTGGGCCCAAGTCTCAATAAAAAATACTTCTACCGCACTCTCTCTTCTTTACCTCCTCTGATTACAGTTTGCATACGATCGTGCTCTCTCATTCTTCATCGGTTTGCTCTTGTGATCTTCATCTAATCTGAAGCTCGTGGAATCGTTGCCTCTCTGCCACCTAGGTACGAATCTCTCCTCTTCATCTTCTTTCCCTCTTCTCCATTCGTGGAATCGTTGCCTCTTCCCCATTTGCGGATTTATAATCTTCAAATATCTTGTGTATGCAGCAAAAGGTGGATTTATAATCTTCCTCTTTATCTTCTTTCTCTCACATTGTTATTCATTCATCTCACCACAATTCTTCCTCGTCATCTTCTTTCCTTCTCTTGCATCTCGTGGAAACACTCAAAAGGTGTTTAATAAAATGTCTATGCATCAATGTGAAAGTGCTTTATTCTAAGTCATCATGTTGATGCTATTTGTTTCTGTTCCAGGCAAAACTTGTATTCGTCCGGGCACAATGTAAGTTACTTCCTTTTTTTGTAACTCCATGTAAGTTACTTTTGTTATTTGTGGAGTAACAAAAATCTGTACTACTCCTTGAATTTCTCTTGTTTTTATATATTTTGAATACATATTTGTTAATTTACGTTTGCCAATTTCATGCATTGTTTCCTGAAACTGAAAAATAATGATATCATATTTCCATACCATTTTATTTTCCTACCCAATTAAAAAGATATTTGTCTAAGCTGATAATATGTCTTGGTCAATCTTGGTCAATTATTTTGTTCTTAGCTTCTGTGCATCACCAATTGTGGTTTTAGAAGCATTATGATGACATATTTGTAATTCATGAAAGTTGCTATTGGAAAACAGAGACTACATAGATGTTAAAGATGGAGAGCTAATGTGTTTGATTTAGGTTTAGCTATTGCCTTTCATTACAACAATCATTTGGGGTGCATATACTTTTGGCTTGATCCTAACAACATAGATCAGAACGTACTTGTTCCAATACTACATACCTTGCGATGGTTGAAATATGCCCATCGACTGCCCTCAGAATTCTTGTGTTTCTGTTTGCTTAGCATTTGGGCTTCCAGTATCTTTTATTGGGTTCCAATAACGAGTATGTCATCATCAATTTAATTATACTCAGAGAATGACTTGTGTTTTACCAATTTGTATTGTATACAATGTTAGTGATTGATTGAAAGAATGCTTATCAGTATTGCACTTCACAGTAAAGTACTTGAAACGATATTTGAAGTCTTGATGGGTTTTGAAATTTCAGGGAATTGATATTCTGAAGGGCATTGCATGGGATGGAAAACAAAATCGCTTGTTTGGTTTCTTTCTTTCTTTTTGCGTTTCATCTCATAATCCAGTCTCTAGGTGGAGATGAGTAAGACTAGGGCTTTTGCTTGTATGAGAAGCCTGCGGACATGGAAATTATTGTTGAAAAGTCATTCCAAGCATCCCATTTGTCTCAAGATACATAGACGAGTAGAATAACAGTTTATACTAATCACTTCTACAAATATTCTCATATAGTTCTAAAGTTCACCTACTAATGAAAATGTTTTGGTGCACTAGTTCATTAACCAAATATTTTACTGCTCTCATTGCCTTCTATTTACCTTCAATTATAGGGAAGCTCTGGCCCAAGTTCTACGAGATCAAGCTTCACCCTCAGAAACAAGACTACAAAGAAATTGTGAATATATGCCAATTGAGAGCTAGGCACTAGAGATGATTAATTATCAAAATACAAGCCACATTTTGAGTTGAACATATTGCTGCAACAAGCATTTAACCACTTAGAAGTATACAATTTGTGTCAAGAAGATGCCTGCTCTAATTATGAAGATCTATGGTAAGGCGGCCAAAGAAAGTCCATCGATATGATGTTTGTAATTATGAATATTGTTTTGTAGTTCTAATTGAAATAGTTTATTGGTCGATATATATATATATATATATATATATATATATATATGTAAATAATATTTATAAAAGTGAAAGTAGTCGTAGAAAGTTGGAACTCAAGTACAAGGTCCAAGAGCAAATCAAATGTGGAACCATGGTTCTAAGTATCATTTCAAGTGCAAATCAAACGCTCTATAAATGGTCCTTACCATAGGTTTAAGTCCCATGTGGGCCTAGTACTCTAGTCATGGTATCCTGAATCAAACAATTGACAATAACATACCCTTGGTACTAGAACTATAGTTCCGAAACATCATAGGACTAAAACCTATAGTAAGGATCATAGGTAGTTTCCAATTTGATTTGTACTTGGAACTCACACTCAAAATCATATTTTAGTGGTTGATTTTCTCTTTGACCTGTTACTCGAGTTTCAACTTCCTACAACTAGTTTCATGTTTGATAAATATCATTCACATATATAATTCACATATATATCAACCGATCAACTATTTCAATTAGAACTACAAATAATAATCATAGTTACAAACAATAATATTGAATCGATCAATAGAAAAGTTATTAATAAAGATGAAAAAAATAACAAATAATATCGAACAATATGAAAGTAGTACAACGAAGAAAAATACTATAATTAAAACACAATATTCAAGTACACCAATACAATAAATTACTTCTACATCACATTCTTAGAATTGACCACATCGTGAGTTGGGGTCGTGGAGAGTCGATCAAAGGCGTTCGTGGTGGCTTTCATGGCAGTTTTAGCAATAGTGAAATGGCGGAAGCTGAGTTGCTGAAAAAAACACATATTCAACACAGGATGGATTTTCGGTGTTTTTTGAACCTTGTTTTGCGAGGTCAACGATTCATCATTGCTCTCATATTCTTCTTAAAAATAGACTGCTATTGAGAGAGTGCGTTGGTGGAGGATTGTCGACATATTCAGCCTGTTGAAAGGTCTCTTAGGTCGCAAATGAACACTTTTAGTTTGTTTTTCAGAAGACATGACTTGAAAAAGATAGAAACCACTAAGTAATTTGTTCTCTAACTGGCCTGGTGGCTTGAATTGGAACTTAATTGAGTCCAAAACAGGAACAGACTGAACCAGACCCAGATCCTTAACCGAACTGGGTACCCTTCCGGCGTGGTTGCGGTTTGAACTGAAACCAGCAATTCAATCTGCCCGTTCTATTTAGAATCGTCTCTTATTCATTTGTTTTTCTTTTTCGTTTTTGGTTCAACCCGAAACTGAAACCAAATTCAACAGTTATGACGGTGATCGAATTCAAGACTAGCTGTTATGGACTGTAATGAAACAGTGAAACCTGATTCTGTTGTCGGAACCGACAATTTTGAATAGGAATGGCAATGGTGGTGAGATGGGACAAGTTTTCACCCACCCGTGCGCGCTCCAGTATAACTTATCCCGCCTCACTTCAACCTCTAAAAGGTATTAAAAGTCAGTTAATGTCAAACAGTCTGCATAAATCAAAATCTACTCTATGGTATCTCATTTTATTAAATTAAAAGTGATTATAAGTATATATATATATATATGTGTGTGTGTGTGTGTGAAACGTATATCTAATATATATGTATATATACATGATATACATATATTTTATATAAACAAATATACTGTACACGTAATATCTATATTTCTCTATCTATCTATATATATTATATATTATATATATTGGGATGGGACGAGGTAACTTTACCTTAAACCCACTCACCCCACCTCACTTACGGGTTCTCTTTGCCTGAAAACCCATTCCATATAAGATCAATATGGGACAGGTCAAGATTGCTATCCCTAGTCTTGAACCATCGGTGTTGGTTTACCATAAACCAGCGTTAAGGTCTTGCCTATCCCCAAGCTACATGAAATATTTAAAAAATCATAGGTTTTGGAACTATAGGTTAAGGAAAATTAATGCCTTAAAAACACCTTTATGGTAAATTTTAAGTTCTGATTTATTTGTATTTTCCAAATTGCAAAATTTAGTATATATTTATAGACAGATTCTGACCGTTGTGCTTTTTACTATGTAAAACAAAAGGAAAATCTAAAAAACGCTGTGGAAGCCGAAAATGCCCTCACTCATTCCCGAATTCCTGTTTGGACCGAATCCGGATGTTGGCCAGAACATGATCTAATTTATGTTGTCACGTGTGGGCGGGGGAAAATCGTGCAAATCGTGATCTTGGTCACGTTTTGGCGCTCCTCCCCCTGTCTTGTCACCACTCCCAGAGCCATAAAAAACCCTACCGCCGGTTACCTCGCCTGAGCTCTCCGTCGGCCGCCTCAGATACCGCCGGGAACTTCCTCACCCTCATCTCTCTTTCTCTCGCTGCGAAGATGGTAGTGGACAAGCGTCCGATGGACGACGACGACAACGACGACGATGAGCCTCGGGAGTCGCGGAGGCAACGGAGGTGTAGTTCACTAAGGTACTCTTGTCCTTCTTCTTCTTCTTCCTTCTTTCTCTTCACAAAACCAATATTGAAGCGTTTGGTGTTCGTTGTGGTTGTTAGCATTGTGCTCTTTGGGTTCTGGTTTTGGCTTGTTTGGTATTTCTTGTGGTTAAGGTCGTTAGTTCTTATGAAAATTGAACACCATTCGACTTCTTCTATCTCTCACTTTTACTAATAACCCCTTTTAGCATTTCTTCTTCTTCTTCTCGTTCTATGGAAGCTAGATTGCTGGGATTTCAAGTAATCATGAGACTTGTGGATGGGCTATTGCAACCTTGCAACTTTTGAAATTGGGCGAAGCATTGTCATGGAAGCTGCCCAAGCTCTGAGTGCGTGGTAATGAAACTTTTGAATGGTGGGTAAATATGTGGTAGTATGGCTTAATGAATCCAAAAGGTTGAAATTGCTGGAGATCTCTGTTGATGGTGTCCATAATGTGAATTGAAGGGTATGAACTGCTTCAAAGGGGCCACTTTTCCCTTGAATTTGATGATGCAATTAGTTCTGGATTCACGGTTGGGTTCATAAAGGAGTGGTTCCATGCTGCTTAATTTCACTACTGTTTCTAGTTCCTATGCATCTGTTTGCATGGTACTATAGTTGGTCTCATTGCCGGGTCACAATGGGTGAGTTTTTCTGTGCGTGAACCATAATTTATGTCGAGAACCATTTTTAGGCTATTGTTGGTTTAGAAGCTAGGATGATGAACCCCAGGTAGTCTTCAAGCTTGTGTTAACTGCCTTCAATCAACCGATGCTGTGAATGATAAAATCTTTGAAGAAAAGAGAGAGCAACCACTGAATGTGTGATTTTATTTCCTTCCTCTATGTGTCAAACTTCAAGATCTTTCTCCTTTTTTTTGAGTTAAATGCTACTACACTACAATATCGAGCACAATCTCGACTAAGATTAATGTAGCTGATCCCAGTTAATATCGGAAAATGCTTAGTTTTGGTTTTGGTTTGTTTATGGTATGTGGTCAAATTTCAAAAGCAATGATTGGAACACAGACTGTTCCTCATGCCTCTCCTCATCTTTGCTACTACATTGTCCTCCATCTGTTGGTAAGTCACGTCTTGCTGCTACGAGGTCATTTTATGCCTACAGACTAGAGTAGAATGGTATTTGTGTTGAGAATGGCTGTAAATTTGGCTTGCTTGTTTTGTGGCCCACTTGCCAAATGATTGGTCAGAAATACAAGTGATTCTTATTTTTGGTTGGCATTGCAAACCCTATTCAAAGTCTCCCGACCTGGGTGAAAGTGCCATAGATTGGAAATAGAAAAGCATTTCATAATCAAGTTGATGATTGAAACTTGAAACCTCCTTTTTTTTATAATTTAGCATAGGCTCTATTAGAAACTTCAAATCAAGCTTCCTTGAATTGTTATTGTTTGCTGATTTCTTACGGAAGAAAAGGATTTATTTCACCTTCGCATCCCAGGTCATCTAAATCTTGTTGATAACATTATATATTCCACATCCACTGAATAGGAATTTGGGAATCTATAGTGCTCATTTCAAATCCAGCCCGCACATTTTGAAATTTGTCTCTTTTTGCTACATAGTTTTCAGGTGTTTCCACGTTTTGCACATCAAACTTTTCCTTCATTTGACAAAAGGAAAAGATATCTAACCTGTCTTTGTTTCTTTTATGGAACAAACTCATTGAATTCCTGGTCATCGTGGTTTTGATTTTGACTAATATAACATGCTTCTCTAATAGGAACCTTTTGGTTGTATCAGTTTAAATCTTGCTTTCTTATGAGCAAAAGGTTAAACACTCAAGATTGGCTTTGGAATTGCAGAGCAACTAAGTCAGGATTAGTTCATGCTGTCTTGACTCTTGTTTATTGAGGTCCAAGTCCTAGATGGCACTAGCTGAAGATTATGAAACAATTCCTTCTTAGTAGAGTTTTCTCCTTGTTAAATGTGAATAGTCTCAAGTAAATGAATAAAAGGTCCTAAAAATCATTTTTCCATGCATAGTGTGGATTTGGAATTTTTATGTCATACGTTGGAGCAAGGTTACATTTAACCTTGGTCAACCACATGGTTGAAATTTGAGGGTCTTTTGTTTTACAAAAGAGAATGCATATGAACCTGATCATGATAAATACGTTTCAGAATTTTCTTGCTGTTGGAAAAAAAATTAAATTTCTGTTTCAATTTTCCTCTGGGAAAGGAAAATGGAGGTTGATCATCAAAGAGGTGGGAAACTTCGAAGATCTAATGGAACTATGATAAACAGAAAAGATAGGTGTCAAGCAGTGAAGGAGCAGAAAACTCAAGATCCGTTAAGGTATGCTTCTGTGGCTGCAGGTGTATATATTTATGTTTGGATTTATTTTTCATCCCTGTGCATCTTGTTCCGGTCCAACTGAGGATATTTTATACCTTCACTTTGTATTTAACACAGAACTGGCTTAAAGCGTCTGCTATTTGCTTTTCTCTTCAATCTCCCAAGTTTTGTTTTAAGGTGAAAGATGTGACATTATGAAAGAGGTGATGTATCGATGATCATGAATATTTTAATTGATTGCATGTGGTTGTTGACCTTTCTTTGGTACATTAAAACATTTAGGGGCCTAAGGTAAACTTCTGGAAGAACGTGGTAATTTATATTAAATTGAATGCAAAATTCACCTTGTGAATCTTGAGATAGATCATGTAAGATCTGCGACAAAATGAAAAACCTGCTGACTTTCAGGCATTAAAAAACTTGAGATACATGGTGAAGGATTGTGCCTTATTATATTACTATTTAGCTTTTTTAATTTTTTCGTATGATATGCAAACTTCATTAGGATGATAAGACATACTTGCATTTTTCATACTACAGTTCAGTTGCAAATCTTGAACTTTGCTCCTTTTCTTTTCTCTTTTTGCAGTGTACCTATGGGAGCTTTCACCTCAGATTTTGTACAAAGACTTATTTCAGCAATGGAGCCCCTTCTTCATGAAACTGTACATTGGTTAATTTCTTTTGTTTTAATGAGCTGTTATCCAGCATTCAAATGTTTTACAATGTCACACGGGTGCGGGATACGGCAAATTTGAAAAATTTTGGGTGCGGCGACACGGCTAGGGTATATAATATTATATATTATATATAATATTAAAGCTACAACAAGTGAGACATCAATTAACATAAGTATATGACAATAGTAAGTACACAACTTTATATTAAAGCAAAACACATTTCATTATAATACACAAATCAATCTTCACTATCCGGACCCATTTATCCAAAAAGACCCAAACTTCAAAATCGATACCAGATTTTGAAGCGTGGAATACCCACACAAAAGAAAGTGAAGAAGGTCCGCATTGAGATATTTTTCTATGTTCATCGGCAGAGTTTCATGGGAGATGATGGAAGACAAGCTGAAGGAGCATTTTGGAAACTATGGTGAGGTAACTCAGGTGGTCATCATAGAAGATAAGGTCACGAGTCGACTAAGAGGCTTCGGTTTCATCGTCTTCACGGATTACTCCCTCTTTGATCGGGTTCTCCACGATAAATACACCATAGACGGTGAGAGAGAGTACCATAATTTAAAACTTGTATCCTCTATCTCCTTTGCTTTTTCTCTAACCCACTTTGTCTCTTGTAAACATAGAATATGAATCTTTCTCCGAATCATAGTATCTACCACTTCTATTGGCTTACCGGATAAACTAATAGGGCTTAAACATTAGCTAAAATAAGAGAAAAGGTGAGAGAGAGAGGTGCGGCTCAAATGAACTACACGCCTCCTCCACCGATTTTCCCCATTGGTGATTGTTGATTCTACTTTCCATGCTCAATGTTGTTTAAATCAACAACATATACTTGGGCTACATGTTCATTAAGGTCCTTTCATGTAGGCATCCTAGCAATATCTCTCTTCCGTTAAAGTTGGAGCAACTACATCTTTCTTTTGCAAGTCTCTTACAAATCTCAACACACACAAACCTTATCTTTTCTTGCTTTTAGCATTTTGTCACAACCTTTTTTATTGCATATGTTAATATTGATTTTCTTCTTCTCTTGGTGAATGCATCGATCTTCTTTGAAAATTTCCATAATGTTTAACTGAAAACTTATCCTTTTTATTGACATTGATCCTATTGTTTGTCCTCTTTGCATAACTTGTAAATTATGTTTTTAGTCTAAGTTAAAACACTATTATATACTTTGTGATTAAGAAACCTTAAAAGTTAAGTGAAAAAGTAGAAGAAAAGATACAAGTGTTGGAGGCGTGTGCCCTAAGAAGTGTGAAGAAGATCAACAAATATGATCTTGTAATTTTTCTCTTCTTATTCTTTTAATAAAGATCAGATTGTAACATAGTATCAGAGCCTTGTTGAGCATTCAATCGACACCGTCGACAACTAGTAGTGGAGCATACTTGTTGGTGAAGAAAATGTTGTTGTTAAAGTGAAGAACATAATGGTTGAAGTAATTTTGCAGAAACAATTTTCATTTTTTTGTACATGAAATTCTTGCGGTGATCCATGGACTATGTTACAAACGGGAAGTTGCAGTATGCTGCCAGATGTGTTGGAAATAAGAAGTCGCAGCTCATCAAGACTAAAACGGGCTGCAAACGTTGTTGGGTTCGCTAAAGGTTACAACAAAGTAACTTTTGATAAGTCCTATTGTGACCAAACAAATTTCAAAGGCTACCCAAACGACATACACTAGTAAACACGTGGACACTATACATTCAAATTTTGAAAGATATTCAAGTGATAAATTGGAACCCTTTCAAGTTACAAATGTCAAACTTAATGGAAAAAATTATCTAGGAGGTCGATGGGAATACCTTATGGGAACCCAACCAAAACCTGATGACAACAGTCCTACCTATCTAAGATGGAAAAAGGATGCGTTGATGTCCTCTTGGCTTTTGCAATCTATGACCTCATTAATAGACATAATTTTCTAGATTCAACAACCGATATTTGGAGGGTTGTTTTGTTATTGTAATAGGCAGCACGGGCCGTGCCACATGGTTCACAAAGGAGGGGCCAGGGCCATGCTGGCCCTGGCCACAATGGTTGGGGACCCCAACGGCTAGTGCTGGCAGGCCAACACTAGTCATGTTGGTTCTTGTCTCTTGTATTTCATTTCTTTCTTCTTTGATGTGCAATGTTCTCTATAAATACCACTTTATCTCATTAATAAAGTATGCAGTCTTGCATTGCTTTTTGACTTGTTTGTATGTGCTTCTGCTCTCGTGTTGGTTATTCTTGAAGATCGGCATTCGTGCTTGAATGCCACTTTACTCTTGGTGACTTAGTGGATTTGATTCGTGCAATATCAACCTTTGTTCATTTACGAATATTTACATGGTATCAAAGCCTCAGATTAAAGAAATTGAGTGCATTAGAAAGCGTGTCACGAGTGCAAAATTTGAAGAATTGCATCAAACTTGAGGTTAGTTCAAAATCTTTAATTTTGCACAAAATGGAAGGTAAAAATGAGTCGTTTAGATGTATTCTAGACCCAAAGTGTTACCAAAGTTGGGCTAGAACAATGAAAAAGTATTTTTTATCAAAAGATTTTTAGGATTACATCGATGAAACCATAAAGGAACCAATTTTGAACATTGATGGTTTGGATGACGATGAAATCGTCAAAGCACATGAAAAATATAAGATAAATTTGAAATTGTGAGAAAAGATGAATGCAAAAATTACATGAATTATTTGCCAAAATGTTGATGAAAAACTTAGAAATAGAATTAATCCTTTTGAAAATGCGTTTGAAACTTGGGAATATTTGAAAAAGCTTCATTTTCAAGACGATTTTGTTTTTCAAATTGATTTAATGGAAAGAATGGTTATGCTTAAACAAGGGAATCTAAGCATTAGGGACTACTATAATGATTTTTCGGAATTGTGGACTCAATTAAGAAGTTTTGATAAATTTGGAAACCTTCACAAATTAGATGAATTTCAAGAATTTTTAGACAATCAATACTTTTTATTGTTTATGCGTGGATTAAGAGACGAATTTGAAAACATTAGATCAAATCTTATATATAGAAAACCTAGACCTATAGGGGATTCCTTTTTAGCCGATCTTGTTATGTAGGAAACAAGATTGAAGAATATGAATGTGGTCAAAGAGATCGTGCTTGCCGCATCAAGACCGGGAGCAAACTTGAAGACTTACAAGCCTCCACATGCAAAGAACAATGAAGGCATGTCCAAGAAGCCCATGGGACCATGGCCCAACAAGGATACTATTTGTCATTATTGTAAGGAAAGTGGAAACATTAAAACCACTTGTCTTCTACTTCGGAAAAGGAGTGGAAACGTGGGAGTCGTGGAAGAAGGAGGTGTCTTGTCCAACAACATTAAAGCATACATAGAAGAGATCTTTAAGGAAAAATCAAGCATCTCCGGGAATGCTCTATTTACTTCTCAAGGTATGTTTTGGTTTTTGGATTCTGGTGCATCTTTTCATATGACACATAGTGAAGATACTTTGATTAATTCTTGTGAGACTATTGAAAAACATGTGTTTACGGACAATGGAACAAAACTCCAAATAAAAAAGATCGGAAATTTTGAAAAAGAAAACTTTAAAATTCAAAATGTGATCCTTATACCTAAACTTAATTTAAATTTGCTTTCGGTTGCTCAAATATGTGATAATAATTGTATAGTCACTTTCTCATCTAAACATTGTGTGGTGCAGGATCACCTATCGAGGAAGGTGATTGGTCAAGGCCATAGAGAAAGTGGACTATACAAAATGGACTATCTTGTTATGCCAAATTTTGAGTTTTGTAATGTAGCCCAAGATGCTACTCTTTGGCATAAAAGACTTGGACACTTGGACTCTCAAAAATTATGTAATATTCTCTTGATGAAAACAATTAGAGAGAAAAAGTTTGAATGTAAAGATTGTATTCTTGGAAAAATGCATCAATCTTCCTTTTGGAGAAAGGAATTATGTACCAAACAAAGCTTTTGATCTAATACATTCGGATGTTTGGGGCCCCACACCCGTTGCCTCTAAAGGAGGAATTCAATACTATGTATTTTTTGTGGATGACTTTACTTGTTTCACATGGATATACATATTAAAACATAAATCTGAAGTATTTGAAAAATTTATCGTATTTTGTAATATGATCAAAAACCAATTTGGAGCCACCATTAAAATCTTTAGATCCGATTCGGGAGGAGAATATATGTCTAATGAATTTCAAAAATTTATTAAAACAAATGGTATTTTTCATAAAAAATCATGCACCAAGACACCCCAACAAAATGGTCTAGCTTTAAGAAAACATGGACATATTATTAAGACTTGTAGAACCATGCTAATTGCTAGTACAACAACTACAACAACTAAGCCTTTTTCCATACTAGACAGGGTTGGCTATGCTAATTGCTAGTAAGGTCCCTAAATATCTATGTGCCGAAGCCACTCTTACGGCAGTATATCTTATAAATAGAATGCCCTCGTCTAACCTTGAAAATACCTCACCTTTTGAAAAATTGTATAATATTCTCTCATACTATGAAAGACTTAGAGTTTTTGGATGTAGGTGTTTTGTGTATACAGACAAGAATGATAAATTATCACCAAGAGCCATTGAATGTGTATTCCTCGGTTATGGTATTGATAAGAAGGGTTATAGGTGTTTTGATCCTATAGAAGACAAACTATACGTGTCTAAGGATGTAAATTTTTTTGAGAATGATATTTATTATGAGACCAAATCCTTGCAGAACTCTGAATATGTATTTCCTCAAGATTTTTTTGAACTAGAAGAAGATGATTGTGACTCAGTAGATCATAAGCTATTCAAGAGAACCTTGTTGAAGACAATGACACTTCACACACAATCGTTGATACTCACTCAATTGTCGAACCCTTCCCCTCATATTATACAAGACGTCCTAGAGAAACCATTGATAATCATATAGACTCTGATAGGACAAGGTTAGAACCCAAGATCTCACGACCTCCCCAGCGATTTGTGTCCTATAAATCTTTTGAACCACAACGAAAGAATTTGATTGCCAGTCTTCGTCAAGTTAAGGAACCTAAGTTCTATCATCAAGCTAAAGGCATTCCAGAATGGAAAGATGCTAGGACAGATGAACTCAACGCACTAAACAAGGCTTAGACATGGATAATTATGCCTATACCAAAGGACAAGAAAATCATTGGATGTCGATGGGTATATAAAATCAAAACTCATAGAAATGGTCACATTGAGAGATACAAGGCTAGACTAGTTGCTAAAGGTTATGACCAAGAATATGGAATTGACTATAATAAAACCTTTGCCCCAGTAGCTAGGATGACTACAATTAGAATTCTCATAACTATTAGTGCAATTAAGCAATGAAATATTTATCAACTTGATGTCAAGAATGCTTTTTTGAATGGTTATTTGAATGAAGAAGTCTACGTGAGTCCTCCTCCTGGTCTCAATCTTCCTCCTGGTCATGCTCTTAAATTGTGAAAGGCTTTGTATGGTCTGAAACAAGCTCCTAAAGCTTGGTTCAACCGATTTAAAAAATTCATGCATTTGTATAATTTTGTGACTTGCTATACTGATACTGTATTATTTATACGAAAAACAAAATCAGGTATTGTTATCTTGCTTTTGTATGTGGATGACATGATCATCACAGGAAGTGATGAAGCAGGAATTGCCGAAGTTAAACTTAATCTTCATTATGAATTTGACATGAAAGACTTGGGTCTGCTGAATTATTTTTTAGGTATTGAGATAACTAAAAATAATTATGGATACTTTATGTCTCAATCAAAGTTTGCTAATGATATTATTGAAAGATCTGGTCTTACAGATACAAAGATTGTTGACACATTGGAAGTTCTAGGCACCGAATTGAGATCCACCGATTGTGAGAAATTAGATGACCCCACCCCATACTGACAACTCATAGGTGCACTTACTTACCTCACCATTACTAGACCATATATTTCTCATTCAGTACACACAGCAAGTCAATTTAGACAGGCATCCACTTATGTTCATATGAGTGCTGTTTTGCGCATTATTCGATACATTAGAAATACTGCCCACAAGGGGGTCCTCTTAACTTCCTCTTCTTCTTTTGATTTATCTGTATATACGGATGCTGATTAGGGTGGAGATGTCAACGATAGATACTCTACGACTGATTTTTGTGTGTTTTTAGGTGAATCTTTTATTTCCTAGAAGTGCAAAAAACAACAGAAGGTGTCCCTCTCATCCACGAAAGCTGAATATCGAGTCATGGCTACAGCCGCAATGGAGATCTCGTAGATCACAACCATTCTAGCAGATATGGGAGTTACTTTGCAATGCTCTGTCATTATGTATTGTGATAATAAAAGCGCCATGTACATTGCCTCCAATAATACTTTCCATGAGAGGACGAAGCATATCGAGATGGATTGCCACTTTGTTCGTGAAGAATGTCTGAATAAGAAGATCTCATTATGTTATGTCACATCTGAGATGCAGCTAGTTGATTTGTTCACCAAATCTCTTTCGGCGACTCGGTTTCAATTATTGTTAGACAAACTTTCAGTGTATACCCCGTAAGTTTGAGGGAGAGTGTTATTATAATAGGCCCGTGCCACATGGTTCACAAAGGAGGGGTCAGGGTCATGGTGGCCCTGGCCACAATGGTTGGGGACCCCAACGGCTAGTGCTGGCCAAGGCCAGCACTAGTCATGTTGGTTCTTGTCTCTTGTATTTCATTTCTTTCTTCTTTGATGTAAAATGTTCTTTATAAATACCACTTCATCTCATTAATAAAGTATGCAGTCTTGCACTGCTTTTTGACTTGTTTGTATGTGCTTCCGCTCTCGTGTTGGTTATTCTTGAAGATCGGCATTTGTGCTTGAATGCCACTTGACTCTTGACGACTTGGTGGATTTGATTCGTGCAATATCAACCTTTGTTCATTGACGAATATTTACATGTTTCTGAGGCTTACCCTAGAAGGAAAAATGTTGACAAAGAATAGGAAATCATAGAGAAAATAAGAAAATACAAAAAAGGGACTAAGAGTATTATGCTGACTTGTGTGGTTTGTGGGATGAAGTACAATTTTATATAAATATGAAGTGTTTTACATGTTTCAAGAAAAGACAGGAAGAAGTTGAAAAGTGAAAGGTATTTGATTTATTATGAGGAGTTAACTCTAAGTGTAAAGCTATTAAAGTCAATATTCCTGGGAGAGAAGAAGTACCTTTGCTAGGCACAACTTACTCCTTGTTTCTTTAAGAGGAAGATAGGAAGGGACTTGAAAAAGGAGATGTCACAAATGATAAAGCTGCATACCTAAGTAAAAGCTCTCCTAACTGTGGTAGAAGAGGATACCATCGGCATGGTAGAGGTAATGGACGACTCTCTTTAGAAGAAAAAGAAAAGTTGAAATGCTCTCATTATAGTAAGAATCGCTAAACAAAAGATCAATACTGGAATTTGATTGGTAAGCCCGAGTTTGTTAAGAAATACTATACCAATATGTCTGAGACCTCATTAAAAAGTGTAAATATTTAGAGTCACAACTAAGTGATCAACCCTCTCTACCTCATAGTCTCAAGCTACGATGGCTCAAACAACATACACGTCAAAGTGTAATTCTTCTACTTCTATGTCTAGAATATGGTTTATAGATTCTGGTACAACATATCATATAGTCGGAGATATAGTTTGTCTATCCAATTATCAATCTCTTTATAATAAGGAGTTCATTAGATTGGCTGATGACTCTCATACTTTGGAAAAAAAAGTGTACAAACCTCACTGATTCATTTATCCTTAATATTTCATGTTCCCACTTTTCCTGTAAATTTATTATCTGTTAGCTCTCTCACCAAGGATCTCAACTGCGGTCATGATAGCTTAAACAAAGGGTTATACATCATTGGAGACTTAAGGAATGAACCTTCTACTTGCACCCTTTCAGCTATGACTACAACAAAAGCAAAACTCAAGTTATGGCACAATTGTTTGGGACATCTACCTTTATCAAAGATCATACTATTGATTCTCAGCATTCTCGTTGAGTCTAATATTGTTGCTCTTTCGTGATGTTTGCCAAAAAGCAAAACATTATCGTGTTTCATTTTCTAATAGTGAGTCTAGAATGTCACGTCCTATTGAATTAATTCATTTTGATGTTTGTGGTCCTATTAGAATTACCTATGGTTGTAAGTACTTTGTGTCTTTCATAGATGATTGTATCCACTTTACTATACTTGATTTAATAAAATCAAAAGATAACGTTTATCTTTCCTGTGGTTCATATTTTATTTTTCGTTACCGATTCTTGGGTCTGATAACGGTGGTGAGTACATGTCAAGTAGACTAGAGGAATACCATTATAAACATGGGATTTTGCATCAAACATCATGCCTAAATACCTCTCAGTAAAATGGTGTAGTAGAAAGGAAGAATACACACATTCTTAAAGTATCTCGTATCCTAATCATTGGATGTAACAGACACATTCTTAAAGTATATCGTACCCTAATCATTGGATGTAATACTCATAAGTATTTTTGGAGTGAAGCAATACCGAGATCGGTTTATCTTATTAATAGGATGCCATGCAATGTACTTCATGGTAAGTCTCCATGGAAGATTATTACTCTCGATTATAAATTATTTCATATTCTATAAGGCAAAGTTACATCAACTCTTTGATATGAAAGACTTGAGCAAACTACACTATTTTTTAGGTATTGAAGTTTTGTATTCAAGCAAGAGTGTGTTCTTGACTTAGAGGAAATACACTATGAATTTATTATAGGATACAAATATGACTGATTGCAAGAGGAGGGATATTCCAATGGAAGTAAATCAAAACTATATTTTCATGATGAAGAACAATATCAAGATGTGAGCATGTATCAAAAATTGGTTGAAAAATTATTTTATCTAACCATTATATGTTCAAACATTGCATATGTAGTGAGAATGGTTAGCCGGTTCATACATGCTCCGACAAAGGCACATATGAATGCAATTTATTGTATATTGTGGTATCTTAGAACTACACCTTGGTGTGGTATCCCTTATACCAATAAGGGACACCTTGATATTCAAGTGTATTTAGATGTAGACTAGGTCAGATCCCTAGGTGACAGAAAATCTACCTCTAGATACATTACACTAATTGGGGACAATATTGTTTCATGAAAAAGCAAAAATGAGGTGGTTGTCGCCAGATCTAATGCAGAAGCTTAATATAGAGCAATTGTTCAATGAATGTGTGAGGAGCTATGATAAATATCTCTTATGAAGGAGTTGGGTATGGAGACCACAAGTACTATTCTCTTATATTGTGACAGTAAAATAACAATACAAGTTGCGTCCAATCATGTTTATCATGAACAAACAAAACATATTGAGATCAATTGCCACTTCATAAGAGAAGAAATAATAAATTAGAAAAAGTAATAAATTAAGTGTTCAAGTTGAATTATATCAAGTTTGTAGACGAGTGTGCAGATATTCTCACGAAAGGAGTCAACAAAAGCAGACTTGTAACCTTTTTG
This sequence comes from Brasenia schreberi, assembly GCA_036023115.1. Lineage (NCBI taxonomy): Eukaryota > Viridiplantae > Streptophyta > Magnoliopsida > Nymphaeales > Cabombaceae > Brasenia > Brasenia schreberi. Next base: position 13,364,173 of record JAYKKT010000064.1, read on the forward strand.
AGCAAGTTGAGAGTCGTGAGCATCTTTCTCCCAACTTAAGGGGGAGTGTTGAGAAGCAGTCGTGGATCGGTTCCTGCATTCCTGATCCTATTATCCGTTCTCTTTGTGTAACTTGTAAATTATGTTTTTAGTATAAGGGTAGATTAGTCTTTCAAGTTAAAACACTCTTATATAATCTGTGATTAAGAAACCCTAAAAGTTAAGTGAAAATGTAGAAGAAAAAAAGAGAGAAGTGCTGGAGGCGTGTGCCCCAAGAAGTGTGAAGAAGATCAGCAAATCTGATCTTGTAATTTTTCCTTCTTATTCTTTTAATAAAGATCAGATTGTAACAGACTTTGCTTAAGCTTGTTATCTTATTGAAGTACTTAAGAGTATTGCACCATGTTTATAATCTTTTTCAACTTTTACTTTCATATATTGCATAATTGGCATGATAATGTTAACAACTCTTATCCATCGCTGTAACAGATGTCCCCAGTTCCCCCTGCTCCCCAAGATGGAGATAGAGCTGGTTGGACAACTAGTCGTGATGAGTTCTTTATCAATTTGTTGCTGGAACAAACGAGTAGAGGCAGAAGAACTGAATCAGGATTCACAAAGGATGCCTGGAAAGCAATATTTCTCACCTTCAACAAAAAAATCAATTTAAATTATACTATTTCTCAATTGAAAAGTCGCTATAGAAGATTAAAAACTCAATATAGAATGACCAAAGCACTTCGAAGTCTAAACGGATTTGGGTGGGACGATGAATTGAAGGTTGTTACTGCATCTGAAGATGTGTGGGAGCAATATATCTCTGTAAGTTTTCACCTGGCTTTGTTTTGTACCCTCATTTTCTACGACTTAGAATGCTGTTTCATTTAAATATTTGTGTCATGTATCCAACTCATAGGAGCACTCAGATGCAAGGAATTACAAAAGTAAATACTTCCCGTTCTATGATCAATGTGGCATTCTTTTTGATGGTATACCCTAACCTTGACATTCATTTGCATTGAGTTATACAAATAAAGTTACCGGCTATACACTATACCAGGAAAAAGAGTTGGAGGACGTGGGCCAACAATGTCTATGTTACATAATGGGCTAATGCAAGATGATGCCAATGCGGCTACAGATACAATGTACTCTACCGATGAAGCAAGCTCCAGAGATGCAACGCCGTATGAACTTCCAGAACAGCAAAAGCGTGAAGACACCACATCATCCAGCAGTCAAGAGAAAAGAGTCTGGTTGAGCCCTCGGCATAGAATTGCTGCAGCATTAGAAAATATAGCATTTGAGTTTGCAGACGGTCGATCAATGCAGAAGATGGTCTCGGAGGATGATGTTTCTTTCCGACAGTGTGTGCTAGAGCTTCAAAACATGGATGGGTTAGATCCGGAGGATTGTGTGAAGGCAGTTTGTATCCTCAAAGATCCTCTCAACCGGGTTGCGTTTGCAACCCTGAATGAAGATCTCCGGCGAAGATGGTTGTTTAGTGAACTTGATCAATTCAAGTAACCATGTATGTCTAAAGGATTAGGTTTTCATTGAGCTTGTGGTTTGGGTTGTTTCAATGTGGGGCTTTACTGCTTACACACGGCCTTTTGTTTTCTCTGAAAAAGACGATTGCATGCTTTCTTATTGAACGCAACAAGTGTGCGAGTAGACAATGCCGGGTTTGAAATGGATCAGGTTTAGGCATGTAAGAGTGTTCTCAAATAAGTCGGCAAAGTCAACTTGAAGAAGTGGCTGGTAAATGGCCGCATAGGGTAAAAAGTGTGATGAAGTTGGTTAAGCAAATCGACTGGTAGTATCGCTCAAATACGCAATGCTATTGACATTGAAACTGTGGGGTATTTTCAGTATCGTGTAAGGGCCTTGTTTGCACAATAAACAAGGCTATAAACTAGAGTTTCTCTCTTTGATTATTCTTTGTTTTTCTCTACCTTGTCTTATGTATTGGTTTTTCAAACCTTTTTATAAATTTTAGTCGCACAATTAAGAATTGTAGAAATCCATTATATTAATGCATTTTCCGTCTAGGATTTGAGGTAGCGAATAAGCTTAGTGAAAGCCGTGCCTTGAAGATATTTGTACGTCTATGTGAAAGGTGGGTTTTCTCAACGGTTTAAAAGTTGCATATGGCCTCGTCACACCAAAACTAGGAAAGAAGTTGGATGAAACCATCAAGCAAATAAAAGACAAAAGTGAGACAATGAAAACTATATCTATATGGGTCATATCCTCAACAACATGGCAGATGCTCTACGATATCTATCTAGCAACAACGAGTGCAAAGGAACTATGAGACAAGCTGAAAATGAGGTACATGGTTGACTTGATAAGTAAGAAATTTCTAGTTTCTCGTTTTAACAATTATAAGATGATAGGTAACATATTCGTTATAGAATAATTTCATCAACTAAAATGGATCTTAAATAGTTTTAATCTGAATAATATGAACATGGATCATACTGTTGTATCTTTCATCATAGATAGACTTTTTCCTTCTTGAAAAGATTTCAAAAATTCTCTTAAACACAAGAATGAAGATATCTTTCTTGAGAAGTTAGGAATTTATTTTAGGCTTAAGGAAGAATGCTGAAAGCAAAACAATTCTAATGATTTAATTAATCAACAGAAAACTCATGGTATGGAAGAAGGTATTTCTATGATACCCAAGGGTAAAACCCAAAATTTTATCAAATCTCGAAAGATACAACGGTAAAGTCACAAAAAATGTGAAAAAGAAAGGAAACTGCTACATTTGTAAAAATCCTAGGCACTACAAGAGTGAGGGCAAACATTATGAAAATCTAAAAGGAAGCTCCAACCATCAAGATAATCTTATGGAAGTTATATCCAAAGTGAACTTAGTTGAAGAAATTGGTTCATAGTGGGTTGACTCTAGTCTAACTTTTCATGTATGCAAAACCAAATCTCTTCAAGTATATGGATAAAGAACTCATATTATATATGGGCAATGTTTTAATGGTTCAAGTTAAAGGCAAGGGATCTATGAAACTGAAGTTCACATTGGACAAAGTTCTTACTCTTACAAATACTTTTTTATGTACTATATATAAGAAAGAACTTGGTATCTCTATCATTATTGAATAAGCATGGCTTCAAATGAGCAAGATAAGTTTATCTTCACTAGAGGAGGGATATTTGTAGGAAAGGGGTATCTTTTATGAGAGCATGTTCAAACTAAATGTTATTAATAATAATGATATTTTTTGCTTATATTAATGAGTCTTTTGATTTATGACCTAATCCCATTTAGGACATGTTGACGAATTTTTAGAAAATTGAGATGATATGATGAAATCCAAATTAAGTGAAATCAACTAGAAACTTAGAAATATGTACAACTTATATACTTTAACAAAAATAACTAGGCTTCCAGGTTTCAAGAGGTAAAGAAGTTCTAGAGGTGTTAAGATTTGATACATTATGATGTATGTGATCTGCATGGTTGGCTCCCATTGGTGGCAAGAAATACTTTGTCACATTTGTAGATGATTACATTAGATATTGTCATATATACTTGATGCATTCTAAAGATGAGACCTTAGAAAAATTCAAGATTTTCAAATCTCAAGCAGAATTGTAGGATGAAACTTTCATTAAATGTTTTATATAAGATAAAGGAGGTAAATAAATAATCTAAATTATTTTGAGTCTATAACTATTATACACTAAGTAACCACTCCTTATTCACCACAACAAAATGGTGTAACTGAAAGAAAAAACAGAGTATTAGTAGAAATCATGAATATAATGTTGTCTTATTCTAGTCTTTCTAATGGTTATTAGGATGTGTTCTTGTTAATGACTTGTTATATTTTAAATAGATTTCCTAACAAAAGGAACATGATAAACCCCATATGAGTTCTAAGAGAAAAAGAAGCCTAACCTAAACCATTTGAAGGTTTGGGGTTATCATACAATAGTAAAAGTTTTAGAACCCATAAGAAAGAAACTAGTAGAAAGTGGAATCGAATTTATCGTCTCTATACTGAAAATAGTAAAGCATGTAGTTATTGAGTTTTTGTATCAAACTATGTTAATATAGTTATTGAGTTTAGATATACAATTTTTTGAGAAAATAAATTTACCTCAATTTCTAGACTCATACGATATGTTTATAAATATGATTAAGAATCTAATGGAACTGATATTGGTATCCTAGAGAACCAAGAACCTATGAAAAATAAAAGGGAGCATATGATTCTATAATAAGTCAAATACCATTTTGCGATAATATTGAAAGTGCTCCTGAAACTTATGAAAAGGATATGAAGTCTCTTGATGTAACCTTGTAGAAAAAAGCTATACTAGATGAAATAAACTTAATAATGAATTAATAAAATTAAAAAAATTAGTAGACCTCCCACTTGGATTTAAAGAAATTGGTTGTAAATAGACATTGAAAAAGAAAATGAAAATTAATAGAACTATTGATAAATTTAAAGTAACATTAGTTGCTAGGAGCTTTACATAAAAGAAGGGATTGACTCTTTTGATATATGTACTGATAGCTTGCTTAGCTACAATTAGAGTATTATTGCTACAAACTTTCATTTATAAACTTATCATTCACCAAAAGGATGTTAGAAAAATGTTCTTAAATAGTGATTTAGACAAGGAGGTGTATATAGAACAACTCAAAGAATTTGATATACTAGACAATAACATAAAGTTTGAATATTAATCAATTTGCTTTACGATCTAAAGCAAACACCTAAGCAATGACATCAAAAGTTTGACCAAATAGTCCTTGTTAATGGTTTCAAAATAATGGATCAGATAAATGCCTATATAGTAAATTTCATAATAGAAAAAGTATTTTAATATGTTTATGTGTTGATGACATTCTTATTTTTAGTACTAGTCTAGATAAGATTAATGATAGTGCTAACTATATATATAGTATTTCTAGAACTCATAAATTAGAATAAAAAGATGGCTTCCCCTAGAAGGTTGGTATTCATAGAGGTAGCAACTAAGTGTTAACTATATATATAGATATATAGAGAGAGATAGTGGCAAATGCTTCAATTGCTTGATTGACATGATCAAGTGTGAAGATTTGAATTAACAGTACCATTTTACTTTTGTACTTGTCATTTAATGCATCATATATATTGAATTTTTTTTGCTTTATCATCTTAATCATTCATCTCAAAGATCGAATGATTGATATTATAAAGCATATTTGAGCATGAATGAGGTTTGAGTATTTACTCTACCTCTCTCTCTCTCTCTCTCTCTCTCTCTCTCTCTATATATATATATATATATATATATATATATATATATGTATTTATGCATGTATATATATGTTTGTGCATGTGTATATATACATATACACATATAGTGTGCATAGAGAGAGATTTGTGCATCCCGAACTTAATGGAACCCAACAAATTATTAAGCTGGGACCAACCTTTAGTTTATTATACTTTAGATGCTTTCTTTGACCGTTGAGACTATTCACTAATTCACTCAAAATTCAAATTTATTAGCAAAAGTCTTGCTAACTTTAATATTGTAATAATGATATCATTATGCCCTTATACATGTGTGCATTTAATCATTATTATTTAAGAGAGTTGCTATTTACACATCCCATTTTGCTATTCACATACCCCTTGTGCACACATTTTCTCTCTCTAATCCATCCTTCTTCATTATTGGTACCGTCTTCATTGTTGGTACCATCTCCAATTCATCCTATTTGAACAAGATTGTGACAAACATTCTAATGCAGGAGTGAGCGAGAGTGATGATACTTATTTTGGAAGAAATGAGGAGGTCAATGCCCCTCCTATTTCTGATTTACTTCCTAGTTTTGCTGGGCACTATGCCTATAAGGTGTGGCAAGAAGAGGTAAATTCTAATTGGAGTAGGGCTGATAATTAAGATTCCTTTTCTTTCTTGAATATATTTATGATTGATTTATATAAATATGTAGACTATATTAAAAGTGATGAAGCTCATTCATGGGTCAAAATGGTGTAAAATAAAATATAGCAATACGTGACAAGATGTTATACAACCACACAGTTGGAAGGAGATTGTCTACCGATATATAGGGAGAGTTGGTGTATGGGGTACTAGACTACTCATTTCTTGGTGCTTTTATCAAACAGTAGCAGCCAAACATCAATAGTTTTCACATATTGTAGGGTGGGATGATTATCACCTTACATGATGTCCATGAGATGATCATACTTCAAATAAATGAAAACCTTGTGGCACTCACATGGTAGATAGAGATATAAAGGAAGAAAGTTATTTTAGCAAGCTTTATGAACATGAGCCTCGAGAATGCAGAAACACAAATAAAGTCTGGAGTTGTGAAGCTGCACTTGCTTCGAGAAAAAACTAGAACACACCTACACATACCAAAGAACGAGCATTGTCGTATCATTTCTACCATATCAAATCCATTCTTTTCTAAGACATGTTGAGGGATAGGGTTCCTGCTGTGATTATATAGTTGTTAGCCGTTGAGTTTCATAGAGTCGACAAGAATGTTTGGAGTGTGGCAATGCTTGCTCATTTGTACAAACAATAAAGAAAAGCTTTCGACGTTGAAGCACATAAGCTTAACAGTCATACTACTCTACTTTAGGTAATGATTCTCTTTTTTATATTAATTTGAGTTAATATGATCAATTTTCCATAACACATTACATAAAATTTAATGTTTACTATTATAGTGAGTAGGCAACTAGAATGGGTTAAGGGGCACCCTTGAGCATTTAGATAGATGTGGAATGTTACTCTTTAATCGTTTCCTACATATCATCTTTCTGGGTATGGTAAGAAGTTAGACTTGATGATAACATATGAAGTATGGATATTAGTTACATGATTGAACTTTATTTTATATGAATTACATATTTAACAATATTATTCATATCATTTTTTTTCTTTTGTTATAGATTGATTGACAATCCTATTTTTTGGGTACAGACTTCTCGATATAAAGGATGTATCCGTTGTTTAGATGTCATTGAGGCATATATGTATGATTGAGTCATTCATCAATTTGTGCACCATCACGACATGATAATACATATATCACACGTCAAGTACTGGTGGTGGGTGGTCATCGTTAGAATATAATGAAACGTATCATCTAAGGCAATGTTCCATCAGGTAGCAATTACTCAATATATCTCATTAAATCAAAGCTACTTATTGGACCTTTATGTGAATTACTATGGGTAGGGTACGCTACCCACGTCACAATTAATAATCATATAAGGTTGCGACCCATTATAAATACAAATCCAATCTAAAATATTGTAAATAATTAGAAATATCATCATCAAAATATCAAACTCAGTCAAAACAAATGTCCAAATGACATCACCTGATCCACCAGCAATGGGTGACATAACCAGCTCTGCAAGCAAGTCTCAAGTTAAAAGCAACTACCTTGTCACAACTATAAATGTCATGTTCTTCATATTAACCTAAACCCAAATTCTAAATAAAACCACTTCAAAACAATTCATCATGCTAAATTTAATATTAAGTAAAACAATTACACCCATATACCGACATAGATGTTTCAAATGGCCTAACATGGTGCCGAAACTTCCACAATACTGCCTCGACTACATAATTTTTACTTAGCACATAAGTTATTTTTACATTATGATAACTTGACACGTGCATGCTATAACCTATTGAGCCTCGAGAATCATTCAAGAAGCATCCTCAGTGCCTCACTTCATACATGACGACAAACACAAAGATATTGTTCAAACTATTAAAATCACTTATAATATGATATATGCATATATTGATCTCCTGCCTTATACCATTCCAAGTATTAGCACATTTATATAATTATATGTATAAAATATCTATTTTGTTTTATGAAAATGAAAAAATATGAAATCGAGTCGTATAAAATCATCTTTATGAGATATGACTATAATCTTAAACATGTTTTGTTTGCTATCCCATAATGTTAACTCAAATGTTTTGAATATTAAATTAGAACCATCAAATTCTAAGCCTTATTTTTCAACTCTATCAATAACCATGTCACTATCTCGACGAGTCTTTTGAAAACTTGATCATTCTAGTTCCATCTTCATCATCCTAACTCCAATATCCTTCCTCATCCAAAATTCAACATTCAAATTCTCATTTACATTTTCAACTCCAAATACGATTAATGGAACTCCAAATTCAAACATTTTGATTATAAACTACATGTCTCAGTTCCAACATAATCATTATGGCTCTGCATGACCCCAAAATCATGTTATCATTTACACTTCATTTATCATTGGACCTTATACACATCGGAAGCACTTCAAATTACTTCAAGGATCAACTGGTTCTAGCAACTCCAATAATCATAATTTTATCCATTATAGTGCCCAAATATCATCAACCTATTCTCTGATACCGAATTTGTAATGACCCAAATCGTGAGCCCTATCAAATGGTCCTTGCTCCTTTGACCCATCCAACGTGGCTCACGACATGAAACATGATTCAAATAGCTAAACAACAACCTTTTATAGTAGAAATCCAAATTTTCACATTTATCAATAAGTAGCGGGGTCCATTGATCAACCAAATTCTATATTCTTTAACAAAAAAGTCAAACTATAAACAATCTTACCATGTCACAATAAAAAACCAAAGCTCTATCCTCCAAATGCTCTAGTTGCCTTAGTGCCTCTATTGACTAGGACATGTAATATTAAATAAAATATGAGCACCACAACTATACTCGTTGGTGGATATGATCTCTTCACAGTTACAACACACTAAAGACATGCATGATTTAAATGATATTTCACATAAAAAAATCTATGTCATATTCTAAAGCATTATCATTTTAGGAGCTCTACCATATCCAACTACTAGCCACGCCGTAAGAGTCTCCGAACCATTATCTTGTCCAGCCACATGGCCTCCAACGGTGCTCACAGTATGTTGGACAGAGGACCTCAACAACTAAATCATCGGCTCATTAGGTCCAACTCCTCGAGTCTATGGGATAAAGTATCCAGATAGCACACTAGTAGAGACATATGTTTACCTAATTAAACATTTCCAATCATATTCAATAAACTAACATATATATATATATAGTCATTTCAAAGCATTAACAAACCTTTCATAATCGCATGCATCATTTAAAACAATTAAAACTCTCTAGCATGCATTTAGAGAGGGAACACATTCACCTACTTGAAACTTCCATACAATCTAATTCTTACAATTCTCATCCCTTTAAATCTTCTTTGTTTAGTACCTAAATCATGACAAAAAAATATTATTAATATTCTACATTTAATTACAGACTTAATGCTTCAAACCTCATTGAAATCGGACCTCAAATGACCTAAATATTCATTCTAGATTTGTTTTGGATATATGAAGATCAAGTTAAGAGATTCAGATCCATACTATTTATTTAAATGGACCCTGATCCACCCAGGCCACAATTATCAAAAGGTTCATGACGATGGACAGTCCCCAACTAAAAACCACCACCATCTAGCACGGTTTCACTAGAAAAATGGAATGAAAGGGGAGAACCCCCATTTCAAACATGTCCCATCTGGAAGGATGAAGGCTGTCCATTGTCCCCTTCCTCCTCTCAATGGTGATGGTGATAAATTTTTTACTAGAAAACGATATACGAAAAAGAAAACTAAATCTTACCTCAAATATGGTGATTGTTTAGTTTTCCGACATGGATTTCGGCTTCCAGCGAGACCCACAACAATGGTGCCTCACTCTCATTGATTCGTCTCTCATTTTCCCTTTCTCTCAGGTCTCTGGAATGGCTATCGTCGCCCCTTCTACCTCTCTTGTGACGGCCAAGAGGCCTTCATGGCCGTTGGGCAACAACGGGTCCCCATGTGGGACCCGATTTGGGCCGGGTCTAGTTAGGCCTGACCTGACCCAGTTATCATAAACCATCTCCGATAATATCAGTCCATCTGGCAACACACATTATCATAAAACAAGCCATCTCATTGGTGTACGATGTCTCACCACAATTACCATATTTACTTGATTTGGATTAACACTGGTGAATGGGCAAATACAACATGATGATAAAGAAAGCCTACCCTTAGAGACTCCCCACATCCTCAACCATGACTACAATTTCATGATTATGGAGAACTCATGAAAGTAGATTTGTTTCGAGAAAACTCCTCTTTGCATGCCCCTATAAAGAGAACTCTCTCTTCATAGATTTCCTAGATGGCCAACCTCTAAATTAACGAACAGGTCGCTGCAACACAGATGTGGGTTGAGGATTCAAACCCTCCTACAACTGCTTAATCGGTTACCTATATCAGTATTGACTAGGATGATTCTTTAACTCTTAAAAAGTTTCCTCCAATTCAACTTTGTCCCTACGTTTGACATCTTTATCATTGAGTATATCACTCCATTCTTTCTTCCCATTAACTTTTCTCCAAAATGGATCAATGGATGACAACTATATTGACTAATATGCTTTCACCAAAATGAATATTTCATGAGCATATGATAACCCATGTTAGCACATTAATTGTGTGACATGAAACCCTTTTCTCTCACATCTTAACAAGCTCAAATAAATATGCTAGATAATATTTGATGATGGTTTGAGATTCCTCAAATGATTTCTTTAATTTCATAATTTATAACTAATCAATCAATGGAGTTGGGTCCATATCATATCGAACTTCTTGCTTCAATTGTTGATAATACTTTTCTACCTTGCATGCTCACACTCAACCCTACACATATATATACATATACATACATATGAACATATACATACATACATGTCTATATATATGTATGTATACACACACACACACACACACACACATATATATATATATATATTTGTTAATGCATACATACATTTGGCCCGTGAGAATATCAACAATGTGTTAGTGCGTGAGGGTCATAGATCATAATCTGATTAATTCATGTATATGAAAACTTTTGGTCCTCCAAATTCACAAATACAACCTACTTAACAAATGAAACCATTTAAAACTAAATCCGTACAAGACTTATCTTTAATTGTACTATTTTGTAGTGTGGGCCTGTCTTGATTCTTTTTACAAAAAGCTTTCTTTCTCTGTCAAACAAGTGTCAACTTTTATCCCTAGAACCTTCCTTGGCAAATTAAGTTTTAAATTTCTGCACACTTCAGAAGAAAGGTAAGCATAAAAGGGGGAGATTCCTACTTGCTAGTTGGATTGGGATATAGGGTAGGTTCAGGGTGCTTTTTGACTTAGGGTGGTTGGGGTTTTGGACGAGGCTATCACTAAGGTGTGAATCGACCGGATGGGGCAGCAAGCTAATATGTTTGTGTTCTAAAGGGTTCGGCTAGTGTAGATTATTTGGTTAGGGGAAGTCTTGAGGTAGTTTTTAGATTAAATGGTAATGGGGCTAATGAAACCAATATGTGGCGAATCTAATGGGCAAAGAATCCAACAGAATTGATGCAAGGAAATTAATAATCATGCTAGGAGATTACATGCAAATGGGATTAATAGGGTCGGCATAAAATGGAAATAATAAGATGACAAATTTATTAAAAGATCCAACTAACATGCAATGAACAATTAATATGCGGTGAGCAAAACTACTGTGCAGTGCATACAACTAATATACAGTGAATAAGGCTATGTGATGAACAAAATCGCTGTCATTAAAGTTGATACGATTATTAATAAAGCTAATGTGTGATAATGCTACCTATCATGCAATGAGATGAATAAGATGCAAGAAAACTAGCTAACATGCAAATGAACATGCAAGGAACTAATTAACATGCAAGAAGATTAACCAATGTGCAAGAAAACTAACTATTATGAAAGAAGGTTCGTTAATCATGCAACAAACTAACATAATTAATTTTCAAGGAACTAATATAATCAAGAAACTAATAAGAGTATCTGATATGCAGAATACCTAGCATGCAAGAATATCTAATATGATCAATATGCAAGAAATTAATAAAACCAAGAAACTAACATGCAAAATTAATTAATATATAAGATTGTCTAATGCACATGATTGACTAAATATGCAAGTTTATCAGGATTAATCAATTTGCAGGAATATCTAACATGCAAGATTGACTATCACTCAAGATTAACTGATATGCAGGATGTGCAATAATACCTAATATGCTCGATTAAATAACATGCAAGATTAATTATCATGTAAGATCAATATGTGAAAATATATGTCATGCAATAGTAACTAACAAGCAAGAATGCCTAATATGTAGGAATAGCTAATGTGCAATAAACTAATGGATTCAAGAAACAATAAAATTGAAACTAAATATGCGAGAAAGTTAACTAATAAATCAGCATGCAAGGAACTAATGATCATGCAGATAAACTAATTAACCATGCAAGAGAACTAATATGATTAATAGGCAAGAATACCTAATATGCTCGATTAAGCAAGGATATCTAATATGCATGACTAACATGCAATATGCAGTATGGTTTACAAAAACTAGTATATTATGGAATTACCGAAATCAATATGCACTAAGAGTATTAAACATAGAATGCACTAAGGTTACTGAAAATAATATGCTCGATGCCTACTTATGCATGTAAAAATTAAGAAACTAATATGCTGAGAACAAATATGAACTAGTATGTATGCTAGAAAATAAACATTATGCATGCAACCTAATGCAAATTCAGCAAGATTATCTAATGAATGAAATCAATATGAAACCAGAGATGTTAGGCGATTTTTATTTGATACCTATGGGAAGATAAAAGGTCAGTCGACCCTCTCTCTTTCTTGAGCTCTCTCATGACATGCATAAGAAGAAGATAAAAGAGGAGAAGAGGGAACTGATGGTTGCAAGAGTCTTCGAAATGGACCCTGCTTCTTCTCCTTAAAATATCCTTATCCACATTAGTTAAATGTGCTGATGAAGGTGGATCCAGATATATTTCATAAATACTTTTTCTTTATTGGTCTTCTTTTAAAATGAATGTGGATCTAGATATTGTGGTTGTGTTGAATTGAAATGCAACAAGGCTCTAAATTGTGGACTTTTCCCTCTTTAAGGCTAGCTCAACATGGTTCACATGTGAGCTAAATTCTGTGTAAATCAAGACTGAGGGTGTATGTCCTTGTGCCTTAAAATTAGCTTTTTAAAAATCGATTTTCAAAATCAAAACCATATTTTCCTGAGAAAATTTTGGGTCTTTACACCATGCTAACATTATCTTTTCCTTATACGGACCCAATCACTTATTTGCTTAAAATAATGTAGCATGGCATAAAAGTTCTTTGACTTCATTTTCATTAAACTTGATTGTTCGGTATAAATCTATTCGCCTCCAAACTTAACAACTCTCTTCTAACTAACATAAAATATAAAAGCATATTCTTTATTTCTCATAGTCATCTATATAATAAATATAATATCTTAGAAAAAATAATGCCAATTACATTCATCAGTGGAAGCTCACGATCCATGTATACTGCATTAGGAAAATGCATGGAGCAAAGAACTCCCTCAAACACCTTAATAACCAAACATAATTTCCTTCTTCTCTAAATTTATGAAAGTAAATACCACAAAAATGTTTTACTTGTAAATATAAATCTCATTGTTTCTCCTTGCAATGAGATTTTGTTGTCTCCTTCGTCAACTAGAATTCAACATCAATAAATCTACCAGCAAATACAATATTGTCCCAACTAGAATTCATATAGAAGTAATGAACTTTCTCACCAAAATGTAGCAGGAATTACAATATTGCCCCAACTATAGGTATAGGGGATCATCCAGCTTGACTAGGTTAGGATTTAGGGTGGGTAAATCCTAAATATCTTTAACCAGGTATGGGAGGTATGGGATAGGTAACCTACCTGTATCCAAGCCAAAATGCACATGCATATGTATTTTTGTGTGCGCTATGTGTATATGTGTATATACATATACATATGCATACACACATATTATATATATATATGGAGAGAGAGGGAGGGGTGTTGTCTGTGCTTAATTTTCCTATGTTGCATGGTTCCACCGCTTCAACCATGAACCATTGTTTTCTACCCTCCACTACTCAATTGATCAAAACCAAATTCCAGTGACAAAAATCTCTATTATCATCATTAAAAACACTTTAAAATCTATAAGGCCACACACATATATAGTCTTTTTAGGTGGTTTTGAAAGTGGAGTGCTAGTTTTGACTAATGAAGGGCAGTTATAAGGAATGAAGGAGAAGTTAGAGGTAGTGTAAAGTTACAACTGATAGATAGAATAGTAGAATCATGCGAAGTAGGGGATAAAACATCATGATCAAGTGAGCATAGACCACACCCTCTCTCCCTTAGTCTCTCTCTCTCTATATATATAGAGAGAGAAATGATAGGGTATTCTAGGAATGAGAGGAATGAAGAGCGATAGAGAGTGCAACACGGCTCCATCCTTGTCACATAGTGGAAATTGGACGGCTAGGTTCTGATAGTATATAACCTTAGAGGACCCTATCATTCTTTATACATATATATATATATATATATATATATATATATATATATATATATATATATATATATATATATATATATATATATATATATATATGGCTTATAGAGTATATGAATAAGAAAATATGTTAGTTCATCCTCAATGATCTCATTCGTTCAGTCAAAGATATGGATGTTTGAGATAAAATGGCAAAAAAATATATTATCATATTATACTTGATTCAAACGTATATGTTTTGCTTTATATGTCAACCATCCATCTTTTTAATCAAAAGATTATGAATGCTTTAGGGCAATTCAACATATTTGCTTGTGCACTTGTTTCACAATCTCTCTCTATGTGTGTGTTTTGTGTCAACAAGTAATCCAATTTGTGAACCAGTTCAAACTTAGTATATAGTACTCTACTCTCAAAATAAAAAGAAAAACAGTGGTATACATTGTTGTTCTCGTGAGACGCTCCTTCCCCCTCATACACACATATATTAGATCTCTCTAGTGCATCTTTGATCTCCAGCTAGTCACTCCAGTTCTTTGAAAACAAAGAATGAACCCTATTTGCAAAACCAAAGTAGGGACATTGATGCTTATCAAGAAACCATTAGATGTTTCTCATGTGTGTGGGTTATAGATAGATAATTAAAAAGTACTTTTCATTTTTAGGTATGATGTTAAATTTTAAGACATGTAAAAGTCGCTAGATAGCATTGTGTATAGTGTCTATCCTTTAGGAAGTGTTTAGTCATAGTGATTATCTTTTTTATTCGTGTGGAGAAGTTATAGCGAGTGTGAAGAAAGTGTAGAAAGTGATGTTAATTTCCTTTTACTTTTTGTTCTCTAAATGTACATAAGTTTTTCTGTTAAGGTGAGATAAAAAAGTGTATTCTTTCTCTTTCCTTCATTTTTTCAATACATATTACAATATTTTTTGGTATCTAAGCACTAGGTTTGATATGATTACACAATAGTAGGCATTGCTAAAGCACGAGTCATTGTAGATGATTTAGTATAGTAAATAATCAAAAGCATGCTTAATCTATTAGAGTCTCTTGTCCCTATTTTTAATGGTCAAAATTATGATTTTTGGAGTATCAAGTTGAAAACTCCAAACCACATAATCTAGAAAAAGGATATAAAATCATTGCTCATGATACAACAAGCTATTGCTGAATCAATATTCCCATGCATTGCAAATGCTAAGACTTCAAAAGATGCATGAACTATTTTAAAGCAAGAATATTATGGAGATAATAAGGTAACCAAGATAAAACTTTAAACCCTATGTAGGGAGTTTTAGACATTTTGTAGAAGAGGTGAAGTGTCAGTCCATGATTCTTTTCTCATCTTTATGTTATTATTAATCATATGAAGAACCAACCCTTACTCACATGGGGTGATAGCAGGTGAGAATATTGGTGAGAAAAAAGTTATTGAAAAATGATAAAAAAGTTTACCTTCTAAATTTGATCATTTTGCAACAACTGTTGAAGAATCTAAATATCTATCTACTTATAATTTTGATGAGCTAATGTGTTCATTTTTAGTACATGAAAAATGATTAAACATATTGAAAGAAAAGATCATTGAGTGAGCATTCCAATCCAAAGTTGATATTACAACCAAGGAAAAGAATGGTGATGGGTTCAATGATAAAAAGAGTTGAGGAAGAGGCAAAGGCCGGGTTAGTTATTAAAATAGTACTCATTGTCATAGAAGAGACCAATGTAAGGTGAATTTTAATGAGGAAAAGAAAGGTGGAGAAAAGAATAACTTTAAACTAATTTTCAAGGGAAAACAATGTTATTTCTGTAAAAAGTTTTGACATATTTAAGCAAATTATTTTCAAAAAACAAAAAAAAATATTAATTTGATTGAAGATGAAGCTAATGTTCTTATTACATGTGTGAATGCTAGTAGCAATAAAACAATATTTGGTTTATAGGCAGTGGTTGAAATGCACATGATCGGGCTCTATGGAAACAAAGAATCTATATAGCCGACCCCATCTGATATGGGAGAAAGGCTTAGTTGTTGTTGTAGATAGTGGTTGCAGTAATTTTATGACAAGAGATAAAAAATTGTTTTGCACCATTGATAATACATAAGAGCCACACGTTTGGCTTGGAGATAACAACCGATTAAAAGGTTGATGGAAAATGAATAATTATAGTAAAGTTAAAGTCAAGTATAGAAGTTTTGGTGATGTTTATTATTTCCAAGTTTGGCTTATTATTTGCTTGGTGTGGGTCAAATAATTCAAAAAGCATACTCAATTACTTTTGATGATAATGCATGTGAAACTAGAAAAAAGAAAAATGATCAACTTGTTCCTAAGTCAAATATAATGAGAAATAAATGTTTCCTCTTCAACTATCATGGTTGAATGATTGTTCCTTAGTTGAATGTGTTATGACCATTTGCATTTTAATGGGTTCAATTATTGAGTTAGGAAAGTAAGGTCTACAATTTACCACCTATTGATTTTCACAATGATGTTTGTGAAGCACGCATTTATGGAAAGCAACATAAAATTATCATTTCTTATTAGAAAAGCATGGAGAGCAAAAGACCTCTTACAATAGTTCATATAGATAATTGTGGCCCTATGAAAACCTTGTATTTAAATAAAAGTAATACTTTTTACTCTTTATTAATGATGTATGAGTTAGGTGTATTTTCATGCAAATAAGTCTGACAATTGATAAATTTAAAGAGTTAAAAGGATATATAAAAGAAGAATGTAGATTTATATTAAACGTTCTCCACACTGATAGAGATGGTAAACTTTTGTTTGATGACTTTAGCCTTTTCTGTAAGTAAAATGGCATATACAAGTAGATGTCGGTAAAAAAGATACTAGAACAAAATGTGGTTGCTAAAAAGAAAAACAGAACAATTGTTGAAATGACTCAATATGTTGAGTAAAAGTCATCTTTTAAATAATTTTTAGGTAGTAGCATTGTCAACATCAATTTATCTTTTTAATAACTTACCAATATGAGTAGTAAGTAACAAAACTCCCTATAAGGCTTGGTAGAAACATATACCTAATGTGAGTAACGTACGTATTTTGGGTGCATTTCTTATGCTCTAATTGATTTAGTGAATACTCTAAAATAAATACAACGACAACTAAGCCTTTTCCCATACTAGACGGGGTCGGCTACATGGATTCTTTGTTTCCACAAATCCCTATCATGTGTCATGTTAGCAGTTAACTCACAATAAGCTAGATCATTCTTTATTGTTTCTTTCCAACACTTTTGTGGTCGTCCTCTACCTCTTTTAATATTTTTCAAATTTAGTTTTTCATACCTTCTTGCAGGTTCTTCTTATGATCTTCTTTCTATATGTCCAAACATCTTAAAGGATATTCTCTCATTTTATCTTCTATTGGTGTCACTCCTAATTTGTTTTTAATAACCTCATTATGTATATAGTCTTTTCTTGTATGACCACTCATCCATCTTAACATCTTTATTTCTGTCACAGACATCTTTTGTACATGTTGATGGTTAGCTGCCAAACACTCAGAACCATAAAACATGGTAGGCCTAATTGTTGTTCTATAATATTTACCTTTTAGCTTTAATGGTATCTTTTTATCACAAAGAATACCTGATGCTCCTCTCCATTTTAACCAACTAGTATTAATTCTATGCGTAACATCTCCATCAATTCTTCCATCACTCTGAAAAATTGATCCTAGGTATTTAAAACTTTCCTTTTGAGGGATGCCATGTATGTCAATTTTAATTTCTATGTCCTCTGAGGTAACCAAATGATCAAACTTATATTCCATATATTCTATTTTTGTTATACTAAGTCGGAGGCCTTTGCTTTCTAATGTTTCTCCATAGTTCCAATTTTCTATTACCTTTTTCCTTAGACTATTCCACTAACACAATGTCATCTGCAAAAAACATACACTAAGGTACTTAATCTTGAATATGTTTTGTTAACTCATCAATCACCATTATAAATAAGTACGGACTTAAAGTTAATCCTTGATGTAACCCAATATTAACTTCAAAGAACTCTATCATTCCTTCATGAGTCCTCACACATGTTTTTGTACCATCATACATGTCTCTTGTAAGGTTAATGTATGTTAATCGGATACCTCTTTTTTCCAAAGTTCTTCAAAGAACATCCATCAGTACTCTATCATAAGATTTTTCTAGATCAATAAATATCATATGAAGGTCTTTCTTTTTTGCTCTAAAATGTTCCATAAGACGTCTCAAAAGGTGAATCACTTAAATAGTAGATCTGCCTGGCATGAATCCAAATTGGTTCTTTGTTATACATGATACTTGTCTTAACCTACGTTTGATAATTCTTTCCCACAATTTCATAGTATGACTCATTAACTTGATACCTCGATAATTCGCACAATTTTGAATGTCTCTCTTGTTCTTATATATGGGTATAAGTGTACTTGCTCTCCATTCCTCGGGCATCTTTTAATTTTTCCATATTTTATTCAATATTCTTGTAAGCCAAGTGATTCTTATTTCTCCTGGTATTTTCCAAACTTCTATAGGAATATTATTTGGTCTTACCGATTTGTCACCTTTCATATGTTTAAGAGCCTCTTTGACTTCATTCTTTTGAATACGTCGATAGAAATTGTGATTTATATACTTTTCTGATTTGGCCAACTCTCCTAAGCTAATACTAATATCTTTATTTTCATTAAAAAGCTTATAAAAATAGTTTTTCCATCTATTTCTTATATCATCATTTGTCACTAGAATTTTTTCATCCTCGTCCTTGATGCATCTAACATAATTAAGATCTTTAGTTTTCTTATCTCTAGCCCTAGCTATCTTAAAAATATCACTTTCACCCTCTTTTGAGTTGAGTTTTTTATATAAATCCTCTCAAATTTTAGCTTTTGCTTCACTCACGTCTTTTTCCGCTTCCTTCTTTGCTTTATTATAAGCCTCTAGAGTTTCACTAGTTTTCTTAGTATAATATAATTTGTAACAAGCCCTCTTTGCCTTGATTTTATTTTGCACTACTTCACTCCACCACTAATCTTTTTTTTGTGCCGGTACACCTCTCTTAGTTACACCTAACACATCTTTCGCTAGTTTCTTAATATGTATAGCCATATTATTCCACATATCACAAGGTGTACCAACATAATTCCAAGCATCTCCTTGAAGGACTTTCTATTTAAATACATCTTCTTTCTCGCTTTTGAGGTTCCACCATTTAGTCCGAATAGCTTGATGCACTCCTTTCTTCTTTGTCTATTTTTATTTGTAAATTCATAACTAAAAGTCGATGTTGGGTTCTTAAACTTTCTCTTAGAATTATCTTGCAATCTTTACAACACGCTCTATCTTTTTTTCTACAAATAAAGTAATCAATTTGTGTTTGGAATAAGTCACTCTTATAAATAATTAAATGTTCATCTCATTTTTTTGAATATTGTATTAACTATAAAGAGATCAAATGCCATAGCAAAATTTAAAATCTCCCTACCATCCTCATTTATATCCCCAAAACCAAAGTTTCCATGAATACCTTGATATCCTAATGCCTCTTTACCGACACATCCATTTAAGTCTCCTCCTAAACAAATCATCTCCCTTTGTGGAATCCTTTGAATCACCTTATCTAACTCTTCCTAAAAAGTTGTCTTTATACTATCTTCTAAGCCTACTTGGGATGCGTATGCACAAACTATATTCAAAATCTTTGCTCCTAACACTAATTTCAACGTCATGATTCGGTCACAATATCGTTGTATGTCTACTACACTATCCTTTAAATCTTTATTTATGATAATACCAACTCTGTTTCGAGCCTTTTCATTACCTGAGTACCATAATTTAAAACCTATATCCTCTATTTCCTTTGCTTTTTCTCCAACCCACTTTGTCTCTTGTAAACATAGAATATGAATCTTTCTCCGAATCATAGTATCTACCACCTCTATTAGCTTATCGGATAATATTTTGATATTCTAAAAACCAATACGAATCTTATTATCTAGGACTAGCTTCCTTACCCACCGCATCCGTTCATATTGACAATGCGGAGACCCTCTCTGTAAATTATTTACTACATCTAGGTGATAATGTAACATGACTAACTTCTTTGCCCACACTCGTCCATAATGTGAGAACCCTCTATGCAATTGATTCACTATATTCGGGCAAAAATGTAGTGGCTCGTGCTTACTTATCACTGCATTCGGGCTCTGCAGCACGTCGCTAAGCGGGGACGCCCCAAAATAATGCTCATAATTTGTGTAATCCATGGTATAAACATCCGTCAAAGTTTTACGTTGGTTGTTCGAAGCCTAACACAACCCTCCTCCTTTATCCAAGCTTGGGACCAGTAATGCACGGGTGATCCCTTACATGGGCAGAGTTAATACTCTAAAATAAATAAAACAATGAAATATGCATATTTGTTGGATATTCTGATATTACAAAAGGCTTTTATTTATATAATCCCACCTCCAAAAAATTAATTATTTGATAAAATATTTTTGAAGAAAATAGTTTTTAGAAATGAAACAAAAATGAAAATCAACATATAACCTTTTTTTGATGATGAAGTTGAGTCAACGGAGTTTTAAAGGAAAAAGAGTTTTCTCAAATAATACTATTTTCTAAGGCCTTGAGTTACAAGAATGTTGAGCCAATGTTGAATGATAATATTTAAAAAGGTAAGATGACTTAATGAAATTTATAAAAGTACACTTTCCAATGAGTTTTAAAGAAGTATGCAATGATGAAAAATAGAGAATGTCATAGAAGAAGAGATGTATGCCATTGAAAAAATGAAACATCGAACTAGTAGACTTACTATCATAAAAGGATACAATTGGTGTCAAATTGGTGTATTGAGTAAAGTATGATATAATGGTAATGTATTTAAATGTAAATCAAGATTAGTTGTTAAAGGTTATGTTAAAAAGGAAGTAGTTGATTTCTTTGAAACTTTTTCACCTCTAACAAGATTTGAAACTACCATAATCATTTTAGTTATAGCAATTTAGTTTCATAGGAAAGTTTTTAGTTTAATATAAATCTGAATTTTTAAATGATTACTTAAAAAGGTTTTTATTGAGCAACCACAAGGATTTACTACTAAAGGAAAAGAAGAAGAAATTTATAGGTTGAAGAAAGCTTCATATGGTCTTAAGCATGCCCCAACATGATATGGTCGGCTTGATACATACCACCAAAATGATTTTAGAAGAAGTGACAATGAAATTACTTTATATATAAAGGTGAATAGCAATGACATTATTAGTATGACTGTATATGTGGATTATATTATTTTTATGAGTTCATCAACCGAGCTTAATAAGAAATTTTAAAAGTATATGATAGGCGATATTCAGTGACTAATTTGGGTCTATTGCATTTTTTTCTTGGACTTCAGATTAGGCAAACTTGTGATGGTATTTTTGTTTCATAAGAAAAGTATGCATTAGACCTAATAAAAAAATTAATATCAATTACAAGGGTTGTTCTACTCTTGTAATGCATACAAAGGCTAAAGAGAAATATTTTAGAAATATGGTTGAAGGATTAATATATTTGACTCATGCTTGACTGGATATATTATTTCTAGTAAGTTTGATTTTCAAATTTATGTAGAATTCATCGATCCATAATTTAGGGATAACAAAATGGATCATGCATTATATTCGATCTACACCCAATTATGGATATGGTATAAACCTACAAATAATTTAATCTAATTGATTTTGTTGATAGTGATTGGTGTAGGTTCAACTATATTTAGGAAAAGCACATCAATTTCATACTTGTTCTCAGATATGGAGTTGTTTCATGGAGTTCAAAAAAGCAAGCTTCAACTACATTATCATCATCAAAAGCTAAATATATTACTGCATCAACAACATGTTAAGCAATATGGATGAGAATAATTTTAAAAGGTGTGCATGTGAAACAATCTAAGCAACAAAAATATTTTGCAACAATATAGTGGCTATTTTAATGGAAAAATCCAACATTTCATGGAAGGATGAAGTATATCAAGATTCATATTCATTTTATTTATGATGCAATTGAGATAATATAATTATTCTCAAATGTTGCTCTACAAATGATTAAATAGCATATGGATTCACAAAGCTCTTTCTTATAAAAAATTTGTCAAGTTTAGAGCTTTTCATGACATTAAAATTTTGTATTATAGGAGTAATGTTAGATGATGCTCATGTATGTGGATTATGGGTAGATAATTAAAAAATATAGTTTCCATTTTTGAGTGTGATGCTAAATTTTAGGATGTGTAAAAGTTGTTGGATGGAGGTATGCATAGTGACTAGTTTTAGGGAGTGTTTAGTTATGGTGATTATCCTTTTTCACGTGTATAGAGAAGTTATAAGGAGTGTGGAGAAATTGTAAGAGGTATTGTTAACTTTTTTTACTTTTGTTTTTAAAATGTACATAAGTTTTTTTTGTTAAGGTAAGTTTGGAAAGTGTATTCTTTGCCTCTCTCCTTTTCTCCACATTTTCCAATATATATTATAATAAAAACAACAACAACAACCATGCCTAGGCTACATGTTAAAAGCTAGGTTATTTTTCTTATTTCCTTTCAACACTTTTTTGGTCTTTCTTCTCTTCTTTTAATATTTTCACAAGCTAGTTTCTTATACTTTTTATTAGAGTTTCTTTTGTTGCCTTTTTATGCATCTAAGACATCTTAAAAGATTTTTTCTTATCAACAAAGTTTGAGTAAAAAATTATAATATTGAAATAAATGTTGTAAATACTACAATGTCCTATGTCATGCATTGTATAATATTGAGATACATATGTTGTTCCCAATATTTTCATCTTTCTTATTCTTTTTAAATAAATTATTTTCTAGATTATTTCCTGCATTAAATAAAATTAAGTAACATTTCTATATTTATCAATGCACTCAGAAAGTAAGTTTATCGGCAGGGAACTCTACTCACAAGATAAGGTCGTGAGTTCAATATGTGAGGCTTGCACACCTTTGTCCTCCCCGCTGTAAATTATATGTGTATAAGACACTCCCTAGTCAACATTGGCAAAAATATACAAGAAACGGAAAACTATCAAGAAACTTAATATATCAGTTTTAACATAAATTCTAATGCGATTATAGGACAATCCCTTATGTTGGAGATGCCTCAGGCACGTTTGTTGTCAGAAAAATCAATGGTTTTCCGACAACAAATCAATTAAAAAGTGTACAAAAATAACTAGAAAATGAAAAAACAACACTAAATCAACAATATATCTTGATACATCGACAAATCTCCTTTCGAATCGGCCCAAAAATCCTATCTTTCTTCTTTTCCTCATTTTTCTTATTTGTTCTTCTAAAATCTCATGTTTTGGTCTTATTTACCGACTTCTATTTGTTCCTTTTGTTGAAAGTGGTTGTACATCGAGTAATAGGTATCTATCGTGAGTCGGAGTCAAAAATAGAATGAACAACCAAAAATGGGAGGAGTAAGTTGTTTCACAAGACAGAAGCACCCATTTTCAACTTTAAGAGTATTTTCATAATTAAAAAAATGACGAGTATTGTGAAAAAAACGAAAAAAAAGAGGTGAATAGTAAACGGGTGTGCGTATGAAGAAAAAACCTTCACAGCAGTTCTATGCAAGTACGAAATGTCTCCCATGAATTCAAACTCAGGTTTTAAACGGTCACCTCCGCCACTTTAGCCTTTCTCGCGCACGCGCACGCGCACATAAACACACACGGACGCGTACTGCTCCTCTTGTGTGTGCGTGAGGTGCTGCCATCTTCAACGATCCTTATTTCTGCATTTTTTGACACTTCCTTTGTTTTCTCCTTCGCATAGATCAAAGTTTCCGAGGATGGTGGTCGCGACGACGAAATATGAAGACGTTCGTAAAAGACGGTTAGAAGAGAACAAAAGACGACTGGAAGAGTTGAATCTTCACTCTCTAACTGATGATCTTCGAAGGTCCGCTGTCAAGCCCTCCCCGGTTTGTCTCTTCGTTCTTTCTGTCTTTTCCGTTATTTATTTCCCTATTCCTTATTGAGTGTGCCCTTTTTGTTTTCCTTTTCGTCTTTCTACGTCTGAATCTCGGCGTATATGCATGCGTTTTAGATGAAGAAGGTTAAAACTAAGTTAGATCGCCGAATGGAATCGTTCTTTCAAGTCAGGAGATCAAATAGAGTCGCAAACAAGCCGGCACCAATCTACAAAGAAGTTGGTGATTTTGCTTCAGTTTTGCTTTTGATAGTTTTGATAGGGCTCTGTGGAAACAAAGAATCCATGTAGCCTACTGTTTGCTTTTGATAGTTTCTGATTCTTGGATGGTTTTGTGATTGGGGCTTTCTTGCATTGGTTATTGTATGTGTCATTTCCTTATTCATAGATGAATATTATATGCAACATTGCAAATGGGCCTACCTACCATCTAGGGTGTAACCGAGCCAAGTAGAAAACAGAGTATAGGGAAGCCCGATTCAGCTCATTTAGGAAATGCTCAGCTTGAAATCGAGCTTCGATCTCCAGGACCAAGCCGGTTGAAGTTAAGTTAAAAAAAAACGTTAGGCATGTATGATTTATGAGCTTGGGCTCGCACATGACATAACTGAGAAGGGCTTGACGTCGAGCTCTGTGGGCTTAAACTTTGAGTTTGATGATCTTGTCAATGAGCTCGAATTTGAGCCTGAATTGATATTAATCCTTCGCAAGAATAGGAGTTTGTCTATGGCACATGTCGATCTCAGCAAGACCGAGTTGATTTCAAGTTATCACAGGGTCTGTCTTGAATAGCGTGGTTCACTTGCCCCCTTACTACCAACATGTCGTTTACTTGCTTCCACAATATCGTGTTAATGGTTTGAACTGACAAACAATAGCGATCTATTATGTAGATCGCCTTCATGATAGCTTGTCTATCCATTTATCTGTTGTATACGTTGTTTCTAGATTGCTTTTGTATATATCATGGTGGATTATCAAAATAAAGTTACAGAGTTTCAATTGTGATTTGCTTTCCAATCCACCAATCATTGTTTAATACGAGCCTCAGTTATCTAGTTAACCTATTTGATAACTCAAACCACCTCAATGAACTCATGGCCAATCAGATGAAACTCTCGCATAGGAGTCATGATTCTCCTTTGGGGCTGGGCTGGATCCATAACAATGATCCTGTCACCTACTTATATGTCACACCTTCAAGCACCACGTAATAAATGGTGAACAGGAAAACATTATGGTGGCGACCTAAGGTGGTACATTATGCAATAGTGTCTAACCTTTTTGACGCAATAAACTGTTGGTGGGACACCAACATCTAGTAATGGGAACTTATCTACCATGGATTCTACAAATTATGCACATGATAGGGCTCTGTGGAAACAAAGAATCCATGTAGCTGACCCCATCTCTTTTTTGGATATAACATGCTATCAGATATTTAAAAACGTGCATACTATTTCTCTCTTTAACATAATGCAATTTAATAACGTGCCTTGTGTGTTACCTAGTTTTAATATTCATCTTCGTGCAATGAGTCAATTGTACTTTGCTCAAGTATAAAATTATATCAGTGAAGTAACTTATCTTTGTATCTGACACATACCTATGATGCCTCTGCAGAGAAGCTACGATGATGTGCTAAAACTAGGAAGGTAACTTCTACTGTCTTTCTTAATCTCTCCTCTCTTTCTCTATATGAGCTTCTCTTGTAACGATGACCATTTCAGGAGGATATATACGAGCATACCTCTTTTAATTGGCAACCGTGCATCAGAGGAGGCTAGGTTGTTTGCTATTGAGAAAGCAGAAAGAGTCCAATCTGCTCTTGATCCCAAGTTTCCAAGCCTTGTTAGGCCCATGCTTCACTCACACGTTGCGAGTGGCTTTTGGTTGGTAAGCATAATCTAAGTCCTGATGTTGGCATGGTTGTATAATAGGCTACCCAAGCTCAAGCCTAGGTTGTTCCAATGTCACAAAACACTTGGTAGTTTTCCTTTGAAGATGAAAAATGAAAATGCTGATGCTTTTTCAGAATTTATAACATAGACATATTTTTCTGCTTTTTCTTTTGCAAATATCTGCTTGCTAGTACTTAGTTACATTTCTCCTTTCATAAGCAAAGCATTTCACACACTAGGTGGGTTGGCTAGAGGGTGCTACACGAGGACTTCATGTGAGGTCACCTATCTTGGTGTTCTACATTCCAAAGCATGCCCATCATAGTTTTTATCTAATATATTAGTATTGGAAAGATCACGTCCAGCTGCTGATTTACATTGACCCGAAATTTGAAAATTAATTAAAAGAACAACATCCTGCAGTTGGTGAATCCACATCTACAATACACAGTTTACATGGCCTATTCACCCCACCGTGCATAAACTTTTAGATCCACTACTGGCACCCCAGGTGAAAGATCGAACAAGGTCTTTCTTTAATTGGCTCTTACCATAACTGTAACGTCTCACAAGTGTCGACCAATATGACAGAGCCTGTCCATGCCACGTGGTTGGTACTGGTGAACTGTTAACAAATACGAAGGCGACATAACCCATACAATCAAAGACACGTCCAAAGTTCACAATTTATAAACAGTTTAAGATCCAACAAGGTCATGGTACAACATAAAAAAATTCAAAACTACAAGGAGCCTATAAACTCCTACCATCTAGGAGTAGAAGACAAAGTCTGGCTTTAACGTCTCACGTGCTTAGTGCTATAACGTGAATTTCATATAAAATAAAACCTAAGTACCACACTGTGCTCATAGATGGATGTGATCTCTTCACAGATAATCATACTAAAGACATGCACTATTTCAAATCAAAAAGTGAAAAAATATGTCATCTAATAAAATCAATATCATTATCAAACATGTATGCATAATCAAACACTCATCAATATATAACTTAATTTCGATATCATAAACTCTATAGTGTAACAAACCACTATTACGCCATAGGAGTTATTTGCACCATACTCCTGTCCAGCCATGTGACCTCCGACAACGTCCTCAACATGTCGAGCTGAGGATCTTTGTGCCTCACAAGGGCCCACCAAGTCTAATCCCTCAGGTCCACAAGGTAAAAGTATCTGGATACTCCACTAATAAAGTTATGCATTTAACCATATAATCACAATAATATCTCCAGAACCACATCCCATATCCACAATAACATCCATTGGGCCATCTCCTAGGGTTCACATAACCACATCCACATCCACAACAATCACATGTATCCGATTATATCAAAATAACATATCCATATCAAAATATCAAGTATCAAATCCATTCTACTATACATAAACTCTCTACTCTCGTTGACCAGTTCGACTTATCCCCAACTTAGGCATGTTGTAACCGACATAGTTGCCCAATATAACTATAAATACAAACTAGCTCAACCAACAAAGTAGCCAACACAACTCAACGCATCTACGAGTTAGGACTATCTGATACGTCTATTTACAATCCACTAACGTCATACACTGTCGTGGAAAGTAGATCTATATCGATAGTATTTCACTCGTCTACAATGGCAACCAACGAGCTAACACTAACAAATACGTCCATCTATAATCCATCAACGTTTCATACCATCGTAAAAGATAGACCATTAAGTGGTTTACTCGCACACAAGAACATGCCATACAACCATATAGTCATCAAAGCATTTTAAAGACTATTTCACAACTAACACATATGTACCCATTTAAAAACATTAACAAATATTTCATAATCTCATACATCATTTGAAAACAATTAAAACTACCTCTAGCATATAACCAAAAAGAGAATACACCCACCTACTTGACGTCTCTATGCAGATTCAAATATAATGTCGCTAACTCCCCCTTAATCACCTCAATTTAATCCCTAAATCATGATAAAATCATAATATTAATATTCTACATTCAAATAAAAACCCAACGATTCAAAGTTCAAACCATGTCGAAATTAGATCTCAAACAAGTCTAAAAATCCTAAAAACCCAATCTGGATCCATATAGCCTTGTTTGGATCCGGTAAAAGAGTCTAGACCCAATTCTATTTTAAAATGGATATTGGTTCATTATATACCTGAATCCAGACCCAGAACCGTGTCTCTGCAAAGACACTGGTTCGGTGTCGCTCGACGGAGGCCGACACAATATATTGTATTGGTATACCCACCCAATAGCCACCATTCAATCGCCAAAACTGGTGGTTATGTTCGGTTCCTTCCTTTCCACCACTACCAACATGTCTACCACTGGTAGGCAGACCATTTGCCCCCAGTGGCAGTCATCCACCTCCATTGCTCTCATTGAAAAAGATGAGAAAAGGGGTGGCCGACCCCTTTTCCCCAAAATCCCGTCGGTGATTTGACTCCTAAATCTCACGAAAAAGAAGTGAAATCCATACCTTAGCCCTTGACGAATTCGACCATTTTTACCTTTGATCGGTCATTTTTTGGTGAATTCTGGTATTCCCGACGGTTTTCCCCTCTTTTACCGTTCTCTCTACCTCTCTTTCCCTTCCTCCTCTCTCTCCCCCTTTGTTTCTCTTTCTTCTCTCTCCCTATCCCTCCCTCTTAACTAACCCCAACAACTTCAAGGTTGTCTGGGAGGCAGTTTTTGTCGCCCTCCATGATAACAGTCGGTGGCCACGATGGGTGTTCCATGGTCACCGTGTGTCGTTCCAGTAAGTCGGGTCCCATGCAGGACCTAGGTTGGGTCAGGTCGGTCAAACTTGATATGACTCACATTTCACAATTTACACCCCTTACAAAAAATTTTGTCCTCAAAATTTTAAATTATACCTAAAGAGATAGGAATGCTTCTCGCATATCTCATGTTCCATTTCTTAAGTGGCCTCGCTCGTCGAATCATTACTCCATTGAATCTTGACCAACTTTATCACACATCGACGAAGAACTTGTTCCTTCCAATCGATTATAGAGATAGGATATTCTTGGTAGGTTAGATATTCTAGTACTTCGAGTTGTTTCGGTTCAAGCATGTGAGAAGGATCGCGAATACACTTTCGTAACATTGACACACGGAAGACACTATGTATACCCATCATTCTCGCAGGTAGATCAAGTCTATAAGCCACTTCTCTAACTCTATCATTGCCACGGTCCCACATATCAAGGACTCAATTTACCCCTTTATGCAAATCACATAACACACAATCAACCTTTATGATGTATTGACTCATCTTCAGTGATACTGTACTCATGTCTATCTCCTCTGTGGATCTCCTTCTTTATAGTTCTAAGTTGCCTATCTTATCGCTATGATGCAATAACTTTCAACCATAAGTCAGAGTAGCTTTAATCATAGTTGTAGAGCAATACGCTTTGTCCCTGCTCGATTGAGACCATCTATTATAACATTCCCTTTCTAGGGTGATAGAATATCTCATAATCATAATCCTATAAGAATTCAAGCCAACGAGTTTGTTGCATATTAAGCTTGTCTTGTGTTTGCTTGCATGTACACCAAAATGTATGTGACTTATGTGTTCGCTAATATAAGATGGGGTCCAATCCTCTTCTGAATTTCTTGATCTTAACGTGCTCATCATCCATGGTAGGCATATGTTTTCCTAACTTGGTCAATTCATTTATATACTCTCTCAACGGTCGCCCATTCTGTCGTAGCTGCATAAATTCCTTAACGATATGTTCCATAATGGATGGTGAAAAAAAATAAGCACGAAATTCCTTCTTCATTCTCTTCCATGTCTAATTCTCCGAGCGTCTCTGCTATTGTATTTTCCACCAAACTAAGGTTGCATCGATGAGCAACAATGGATCTATCCTTCCTTATCAGTACACCCTATTGTATTAAACAGTGTTGTCTGACACGTATCGTATCGCGTATCGCTGGGCTCCATGATACGGGCATATCGTATCACTCGTATCATACTTTAATATTAAAATAATGCAAAAATTAATTAAAAAATTAAAAAAATATGAAAAAATCTGAAAAAATTTGGTAATTACTTTAAATTCATATAATGCAAAGTTTAGTATAGATTGAGCATTCAACATTGAACAATTGCATCCAAATTTATATATTTTGAATAAAAAAAATGAAATACATTTACAAACAACAACTAAGCCTTTTCCCATACTAGATGGGGTCGGCTACATTGATTCTTTGTTTCCACAGATCCCTATTATGTGCCATGTTAGCAGTTAACTCCCAATAAGCTAGATCATTCTTTATTGTTTCTTTCCAACACTTTTGTGGTTGTCCTCTACCTCTTTTAATACTTTCCAAATTCAGTTTTTCTAACCTTCTTAAAGGTTCTTCTTCTGATCTTCTTTCTATATGTCCAAATCATTTTAAATGATGTTCTCTCATTTTATCCTCTATTGGTGCCACTCCTAATTTGTTTCTAATAACCTCATTATGTATACGGTCTTTTCTTGTATGACCACTCATCCATCTCAACATCTTCATTTCTGTCACAGACATCTTTTGTACATGTTGATGATTAACTGCCCAACACTCAGAACCATAAAACATGGCAGGCCTAATTGTTGCTCTATAATATTTTCCTTTTAACTTTAATGGTATCTTCTTATCACAAAAAATACCTGATGCTCCTCTCCATTTTAACCAATTGATCCTAGGTATTTAAAACTTTCCTTTTGGGGGATGCAATGTGTGCCAATTTTAATTTCTATGTTCTCTGAAGTAACCAAATGATCAAACTTACATTCCATATATTCTGTCTTTGTTCTACTAAGTCGCAGGCCTTTGCTTTCTAAGGTTTCTCTCCATAGTTCCAATTTTCTATTAACTTTTTCCTTAGACTCCTCCACTAATACAATGTCATTTGCAAATAACATACACCAAGGTGCTTCATCTTGAATATGTTTTGTTAACTCATTCATCACCATTATAAGTAAGTATGGACTTAAAGTTGATCCTTGATGTAACCCAATATTAACTTCAAAGAAGTCTGTCATTCTTTCATGAGTCCTCACACATGTTTTTGCACCATCATACATGTCTCTTATAAGGTTAATATATATCAATGGGATACTACCTCTTTTTTCCAAAATTCTCCAAAGAACCTCTCTCGGTACCCTATTATAAGCTTTTTCTAGATCAATAAATATCATGTGAAGGTCTTTCTTTTTTGCTCTAAAATGTTCCATACGACGTCTCAAAAGGTGAATCGCTTAAATAGTAGATATGCCTGGCATGAATCCAAATTGGTTCTCTGTTGTACTTGATACTTGTCTTAACCTACGTTCAATAATTCTTTCCCATAATTTCATAGTATGACTCGTTAACTTGATACCTCGATAATTTGCACAATTTTGAATGTCTCTCTTGTTCTTATATATGGGTATAAGTGTACTTGCTCTCCAGTCCTCGGGCATCTTTTGGTTTTTCCATATTTCATTAAATAGTCTTGTGAGCCAAGTGATTCCTATTTCTCCTAGTATTTTCCAAACTTCTATAGGAATATAATCTAGTCCTACCGATTTACCACCCTTCATATGTTTAAGAGCCTCTTTGACTTCATTCTTTTGAATTAGGAGAGCTTTTTCTTCACTCTAATAATCTTCATCTCCTTGCTGAAGATCTTCATTCATAGAAGTACATTTACATTTTATAAATTATAATAAGGATCATCAACTAAATAATCTTCATCTTCTCCTTGCTGAAGATCCTCATCATCAGTAGCAACACCTGCTTGGAAATCAAATTCTTCATATCCTTTATACTGTTGTTGCGCTCCTTCCAAATTAATCCATGCAATGTCTTCTTCAATTAGAATATTTTCTTCACTGTTTTCTATAATCCAATCTTCTAATATATCAAAATTATCTAAACTTATTGGATCAAATTAGCTTTCTTGTCTATTTACTTTTTTTAATTGCCTACAACAAACAAAGATAAACAATTAGTAAATAATATTAACAATTGAAGTCAAATAATTTATTGAATTGAACATTTAAGTAATAGTAATACAACATTACCTTTCACGAAGGCACATGTTACAACGAATAAAAACTAAATCATTTAGTCTCTTATGTTCCAACCAGTTGCGCTTCTTTGTATGGATATGTTCAAAGACACTCTAATTCCTTTAACAACCCGTTGCACTATAGGTTTGGCTCAGGACTCTTACTGCAAAATCTGTAAGGTTCGGACAATCAGTTCTAAACCTATTCCACCAAACATCTGTAGAAAAGGACAAACATTAGAGACATAATCCACAGTAATATAATATGAAACTTAAATACGAAGATACACAATTTACCTGAACGCATCGTAGTGTGGTTGCGAATTGCTACACGCAAACCCATCAAGTAAAGAGCATTATCATAAATCTCCATCTCTCGATTTATAGCATTTGCTGTGCTCTCATTAGGGACTAATCTATCAATATAATCAATGATGTCTCGATTAACCTCACTGTTCCTTTTGAAGGTTGCTGAGTACCTGAATGATGGGTTTAAATAATATGTTGTTGCAGGCTGATACAATTGTTTATTCCATCTATTATCAATTATTTTCCACACAGGCACATAATCTCTCTTTTTTCATTTAAAATTATTTCTGATGGCTTCTTTTGCCCTATTCATGGCTTCATAAAGGTAGCCCATAGATGGTTTCTCCTTGTTGAAGATCAAGTTAAATCTTGATTAATTAGTGTTACTATTTAGTTATAAATGTATACATAGAGTCATAGGTAAGTCTGAGTCATATATATTATGGTATTTTGTAATACGGGTCCTAATGGATCAAATTTTGATCCATTAGGAATCGTAATCCAGTAGTCACTTACTAGGGGTATTATAGTCTTTCAAGTTAGATAAGCCCTATAAGTAGTTATTAGGACTGCCATTAGGTTTTAACGAGAATTAGAGGGTGGCGGCAAGGATTGGTCGACCAGCACCTCAGTGTCTTCTTCTTGTATTCGACTTTCATTAATTAAGAAGTTTATGTTGCAGATTAATTTCAACACTCCTCCTTGTCAGTCAATCTCAAAATCTTTACTAAAGACATATAATCCTCAACAATCTAACACATGCATTCCAAAATGTACTTCTCAAGACTATCTCGGAAATCTCATTCAACTTTCTATTTCTTCTGTTCTGAGGCAACTCTGCAAATTGTTGCCACTCATCTGAGGAGAACATTCTCTTCAATGCTTACTTCTGTCTCACAATACTCTGTACAGATAATAAGTTTGTTGCAAACCGAGTTACAACTGTTCGAAGAAGCTCTGCACCTTCTGTATATCTCCTCATCATACACAAAACAAATGCATGGTTGTAAATGAATTTTGTAATATCTTGGCAACACTCAGTTACTGCCTTTATTTCTTCCATCTCACCAATGTCCTCAAGGATGAGATCTAAACAATGGGCTGCACATGATGTCCAGTAGAAAGTCCCATAAATATCAGCAACTTCTTCCCAACTGCTTTGTATAGCTGCATTACCTATAATCAATTGAACTACATTCTCTAGCCCAACCTCTTGTATAACCTTATCAAATTCTTGTCGTAGAATATCCGCATTGTGTCTTTCCTCTAACATATCCAAAGATCTCAAAAATATAAGTCTTTTAGGATAGTAGATAAGAAAGTTTAGCAAGGTCCTTCCTCACCTATCTGTCCATCCATCTGCCATGATAGTGCAACCTGTCTCCTTCCATGACTCTCTCAATGTTGAACAGTATTCTTGCACTTCAATGATGGTCTTATATAAGATCTTTCCTCTCAACTTCTGATAGGAGGGCATCTTGTATCCTCGACCGATGTTAGCAATTCAATCTGCCATTGCTTGAAAATGAAAATTGTTTGCTGCATTGAATGGAATGCATGCATCATAAAACCATCTGCCCACTGCAAGGTCTGCCTGATCATGCAACTGTTCTGAAGCCATATCAGCACGAATTACAGGTTGAGCACCTGGTGTAGTAGTAGGAGAAAAAAAATGAGTGTACGTTAGAAGAAGCTCTTCCTCTACTCGTTCCTGAACTTCCTCTTCTACCACTTCCAAAGTCTTCAGCAACCCTCTTTCTCCTGCTAGGTACTCGTGAATTGCTACTACCAATCTTTGTTGTAGCATCTGAAGGCAAACTATCAGTGAATCCAAATCCACTAGCATCATCATTGTCTTCAAACATCCCCAAATCATCCTTTTGTTATCTCCTTTCCTGTATACTCTCAATCATCTGCAGACATTACCATTTAATACCTTATGGTAAACTTCTAACTCTACCTGTGTATGGAGCAACTTCTTTTCTAGTCCCTGCTAAGTAGTGTTTCAACCTTGAAATTCCACCACTAACCACCCTCTCACAAAATAAACATCTGATCTTTAATTTAGAACCCTTAACTGGTGTACCCCACTGCCATGTCGGATCATCAGAATGAGAATGGGATCACTAGCCATCTCAATTGAGTACTTTAATTGAATAAAAAACCTACAAATAAAAGCACTTCGTAAATCTCCAATTATTAAATAACACTCAAATAGAGTGTCTCCCACCTCATGAATGTAATAAAAATCATATCCACACACTTAATAACTTCATATTTTATCCAGTGTTATCTGTATGATATGGTGCAATACGTATTGTATCGTGGGCCACCATGATATGATACGGGGGCCCGTATCGTGAAACCCACAGTATCGCACCGTATCGTGCGATATGGCCCGTATCGCACGATACGATGTGTATCGCCTGTATCGTATGATACGGGCGATACGCCCTGGGCCCTTATAAAGGGTCCTCGGTCGACTGAAACCCGTGATTTTTCGCGGGTTTCCTCTCTCTTCTTGGGTTCCTCAAGCTCCCTAAGAGTCGATTTTCGCCTCCTTAGTGTTCAAAGCTCCAAAATTGTGCCCTACGGTGCCCGTGCAAGCCTCCAAACTCGGATTTTGGTATATTTTTAATATTTTTTTTTTATTTTCCTTTATATTTGTTGTTTTTTTGTGTTATTTCGGTTTTTTTTTTGAATGACAAAATATGAAGTTATTAAGTGTGTATACGATTTTTATTGCATTCATGAAGTGGGAGACACTCGATTTGAGTGTTATTTGAAGATTGGGGGATTTACGAAGTGCTTTTATTTTCAGGTTTTTGTTTGAATTAAAGTACTCCATTGAGATGGCAGGAAGGGGTGGTAGAGACTCTCATTCAAAGTCTGATGATCTGGCATGGCAGTGGGGTATACCAGTTGAGGGTTCAAGGTTAAAAATCAGATGCTTATTTTGTGAAAATGTGGTTAGTGGTGGAATTTCAAGGTTGAAACACCACCTAGCAAGAACTAGGAAAGAAGTTGCTCCATGCACAGGCAGAGTTAGAAGTTTGCCAGAAGGTATTAAATGGCAATGCCTACAGATGATTGAGAACATACAAGAATGGAGACAACAAAAGGATGATTTTCAGATGTATGAAGAAGCTGATGATGCTACTGCCACTGGATTTGGATTCACTGATAGTTTGCCTTTAGATGCTCGAACAGAGATTGGTAGTAGCAGTTCACGAGCACCTACTAGAGGAAAGAAGGTTGCAACTGAAGACTTTGGAGGTGGCAGAAGAGGAAGTTCAGGAAGGAGTAGAGGAAGAGCTTCTTCTTCTAGTATACATTCGTTCTTTCCTCCTTCCACTACACCTGATGCTCAACCATGAATTCGTGCTGCTATGGCTTCAGAACAACTGCATGATCAGGCAGACCTTGCAGTGGGGAGATGGTTTTATAATGCATGCATTCCATTTAATGCAACAAATAGTTTTCATTTTCAAGCAATGATAGATGCAATTGCAAACATTGGTCCAGGATATAAGATGCCCTCTTATCAGAAGTTGAGAGGGAAGATATTAGATCAGATCGTAATTGAAGTGCAACAATACTGTTCGACTTTGAGACAGTCGTGGAAGGAAACATGATACACTATTATGGCAGATGGATGGACCGATAGGGGTGGAAGGACATTGCTAAACTTTCTTGTATATTATCCTAAAGGACTCATGTTTTTGAGATCTCTAGACATGTCAGAGGAGAGGCACACTGCAGAGATCCTACGAGTAGAATTTGATAAGATTATACAGGAGGTTGGGCTACAGAACGTGGTCCAATTGATTACAGGTAATGCAGCTAACTACAAAGCAGCTGGGAAGGAGTTAGCTGATATTTATGGGACTTTCTACTGGACACCATGTGCAGCCCATTGTTTAGATCTCATCCTCGAGGACATTGGTGAGATGGATAAAATAAAGGCAGCAACTGAGTGTTGCCAAGATATTACAAAATTCATTTACAACCATGCATTTGTTTTGTGTATGATGAGGAGATATACATAAGGTGCAGAGCTTTTTCACACAGCTGTAACTTGGTTCGTAACAAACTTCTTATCTGTACAAAGTATTGTGAGACAGAAGGAAGCTTTGAAGAGAATGTTCTCCTCAGATGAGTGGCAACAATTTGCAGAGTTGTCTCAAAATAGAAGAAATAGAAAGTTGAATCAGATTGCAGAAACAGTTTTTAGAAGTTCATTTTGGAATGCATGTGTCAGATTATTGAAAATTACTTGTCCATTAGTGAAAGTTTTGAGATTGGCTGATAGCGAGGAGAAACCATCTATGGGCTACCTTTATGAAGCCATGGACAGGGCAAAAGAAGCCATCAGAAATAATTTTAATAGAAAAAAGAGAGATTATGTGCCCATGTGGAAAATAATTGATAGTAGATGGAATAAACAATTGCATCAGCCTATTCATGCAGCAGCATATTATCTAAACCCATCATTCAGGTACTCAGGAACCTTCAAAAGGGACAGTGAGGTTAATCGAGGAATCATTGATTGTATCGACAGATTAGTCCCTGATGAGAGCATAGCAGATGCGATACATCGAGAGATGGAGATATATGATAATGCTCTTCACTTGATGGGTTTGCCTGTTGCAATTCGCAACCGCTCTACGATGCGTCCAGGTACATTGTTTATTTTCATATTTAAGTTGCATCTTACATTACTGTGGATTATTATGTCTCTAATGTTTTATTTTTTTTACAGATGTTTGGTGGAATAGGTTTGGAAGTGATTGTCCAAACCTTAGAGATTTTGCAGTCAGAGTCTTAAGCCAAACCTGTAGTGCAACAGGTTGTGAAAGAAATTGGAGTGTTTTTGAACACATCCATACAAAAAAGTGCAACAGGTTGGAACACAAAAGGCTTAATGATTTGGTTTATATTCGTTGTAACATGCGCCTTTGTGAAAAGTAATGTTGTATTACTTTCAAATTTTCAATTCAATATTATTTAACTTCAGTTTTCAATTGTTAATATTACTTACTAATTGTTTATCTTTGTTTGTGTCGTAGGCAATTAAAAAAAGTAAATAGAGAAGAAAGTCAGTTCGATCCAATAAGTTTAGATAATTTTGATATATTAGAAGATTGGGTTATGGAAGACACTGAAGAAAATGCCCTCCTAACAGAAGAAGACGTTGCCTGGATTAATTTGGAAGGAGCGCAACAACATTATGGAGATGAAGAATTTGATTTTGAAGAAGAAGGTGTGGGCGTGGCTGATGATGATGATGAGGATCTGCAACAAGGAGAAGATGAAGATTATTTAGTTGATGATCCTGATTATAATTTGTAAAATATAACATTATATGTAATTGTAGTGTACTGTAAAGTTGTAAACTATGTCTGTATTTTATTTTTTGGATTCAAAATATGTAAATTTGGATGCAATTGTTCAATATTGAATGCTCAATCTGTACTGAACTTACATTATATGAATTTAAAGCAATTATCAGATTTTTCAGATTTTTTTCTGATTTTTTACTAATTTTTATTGATTTTTAATTAATTTTTATATTATTTTAATATTAAAGTACGATACGATATGCCTGTATCGTGGAGCCCAGCGATACACTATATGATACGCGTAAGACAACACTGATTTTATCATTCAAAAAAAGAAAAATACAAATAAACAAAGAAAACAACAAATAAAAAGGAAAAAAAGAAGAAAAACATTAAAAATATACCTAAATCCGAGATAGGAGGGTCGCTATTTAAGTTCTCTCGCCTTCATGTGTGTGTTCCGGTCGTCTCTCATGAAACTCATACTGAGCTTCGTATGACTCAGACCCTAAATACTTTGAGCTATTACTACTCTATCTTTTAACCCATAAAGGGGGAATAAAATTTACACATATTACTACTATTTTAAAGTACTATTGCTTGGGTTATGCCTCAGATCTACTTAAGCTCTAATAACAACTTTTTGTAACATCCCACAAGGATCGACCAACATGATATAGGGCCCGTCTATGTCACGTGGTTGATACCCGTGAACCGTTAACAAATACGAAGGCAACATAACCCATACAATAAAAAACACGTCCAAAGTTCATAATTTATAAACAATTTAAAATCCAACTAGACCGTGATATAAAATAAATAAATTTAAAACTATAAGAAGCCCGGATAAACAACTCCGCCCATGTAAGTGATCACCCTTGCATTGTCGGTCCCAAGCTCGGATAAAGGAGGAGGGTTGTGTTAGGCTTC
Organism: Brasenia schreberi; assembly: GCA_036023115.1. Classification (NCBI taxonomy): domain Eukaryota; kingdom Viridiplantae; phylum Streptophyta; class Magnoliopsida; order Nymphaeales; family Cabombaceae; genus Brasenia; species Brasenia schreberi. The sequence continues at coordinate 13,403,278 of JAYKKT010000064.1, forward strand.
CGACAGTCAGCGTAAAACTTCGTCCGATTTTTATAACATGGATTACAAAAATTATGAGCATTGCTTTGGGGCGTCCCTGCCTAGCGACGTGCTGCAGAGCTCGAATGCAGTAAGAAGTAAGCAAGGGCCACTACATTTTCGATCGAATGTAGTGAATCAATTGCAGAGAGGGTTCCCACATCATGGACGGGTGTGGGTAAAGAAGTTAGTCCCGTTACATTGCCGCCCGAATGTAGTGAAAATTTTTCAGAGAGGGTCTCCGCATTTTGATTATGGACGGATGCGGGGGGTAAGGAAGCTAGTCCTAGATAATAAGATGCGTATTGGTTCTTGGAATATCAGAACATTATCCGGTAAGCTAATGGAGGTGGTAGATACTATGATTCGGAGAAAGATTCATATTCTATGTTTATAAGAGACAAAATGGGTTGGAGAAAAAGCAAAGGAGATAGAGGATATATGTTTTAAATTATGGTACTTAGGTAAAGAAAAGTCTCGAAACGGAGTTGGTATTATCATAAATAAAGATTTAAAGGAGAGTGTAGTAGACATACAACGATATGGTGACCGAATCATGACGTTGAAATTAGTGTTAGGAGTAGAGGTTTTGAATATAGTTTGTGCTTACGCACCCCAAGTAGGACTAGAAGATAGTATAAAGACAATTTTTTGGGAAGAGTTAGATAAGGTGTTTCAAAAGATTCTACAAAGGGAGATGATTTGTTTAGGAGGAGATTTAAATGGACATGTCGGTAAAGAGGCATTAGGATATCAAGGGATTCATGGAAACTTTGGTTTTGGGGATATAAACGAGGAAGGTAGGGAGATTTTAAATTTTGCTATGGCATTTGATCTCTTTATAGTCAATACAATCTTCAAAAAACGAGATGAACATTTAATTACTTATAAGAGTGGCTTATCACAAACACAAATTGATTACTTTATTTGTAGAAAAAAAGATAGAGCATGGTGTAAAGATTGTAAGGTAATTCCAAGAGAAAGCTTAACCACCCAACATCGACTTTTAGTTATGGATTTACAAATAAAAAAATGGACAAAGAAGAAAAGAGTGCATCGAGCTATTCAGACTAAATGGTGGAACCTCAAAAGCAAGAAAGACGATATATTTAAACAGAAAGTTCTTCAAGGAGATGTTTGGAATTATGTTGGCACACCCTGTGATATATGGAACAATATGGCTATACATATTAGGAAAGTGGCGAAAGATGTGTTAGGGGTATCTAAGGGAGGTGTACCGGCACAAAAAGAAGCTTGGTGGTGGAGTGAAGTAGTGCAAAATAAAATAAGGCAAAGAGGGCATGCTACAAATTACATTATGCCAAGAAAACTAGTGAAACTTTAGAAACTTATAAGAAAGCAAAGAAGGAAGCGAAAAAGGCCGTTAGTGAAGCAAAAGCTAAGATTTGGGAGGACTTATATAAAAAACTCAACTCAAAAGAGGGTGAAAGAGATATTTTTAGGATAGCTAGGGCTAGAGATAAGAAAACTAAAGATCTTAATTATGTTAGATGCATAAAAGACGAGAAGGAAAAAATTCTAGTGGCAAATGATGATATAAGAAATAGATGGAAAAACTATTTTTATAATCTTTTTAATGAAAATAAAGATGTTAGTATTAGTTTAGGAGATTTAGCTAAGTCAGAAAAGTATATAAACCACAATTTCTACCGACGTATTCAAAAGAATGAAGTCAAAGAGGCTCTTAAACATATGAAGGGTGGTAAATCGATAGGACCAGATAATATTCCTATAGAAGTTTGGAAAATACTAGGAGAAATAGGAATCACTTGGCTCACAAGACTATTTAATGAAATATGGAAAAACCAAAAGATGTCCGAGGAATGGAGAGCAAGTACACTTATACCCATATATAAGAACAAGGGAGACATTCAAAATTGTGCAAATTATCGAGGTATCAAGTTAACGAGTCATACTATGAAATTATGGGAAAGAATTATCAAACGTAGGTTAAGACAAGTATCAAGTACAACAGAGAACCAATTTGGATTCATGCCAGGCAGATATACTATTGAAGCGATTCACCTTTTGAGACGTCTTATGGAACATTTTAGAGCAAAAAAGAAAGACCTTCACATGATATTTATTGATCTAGAAAAAGCTTATGATAGGGTACCGAGGGAGGTTCTTTGGAGAACTTTAAAAAAAAGAGGTATTCCATTGACATATATTAACCTTATAAGAGACATGTATGATGGTGCAAAAACATGTGTGAGGACTCACGAAGGAACGACAAACTTCTTTGAAATTAATATTGGGTTACATCAAGGATCAACTTTAAGTCCATACTTATTTATAATGGTGATGGATGAGTTAACAAAACATATTCAAGATGAAGCACCTTGGTGTATGTTATTTGCAGATGACATTGTATTAGTGGAGGAGTCTAAGGAAAAAGTTAATAGAAAATTGGAACTATGGAGAGAAACATTAGAAAGCAAAGGCCTCCGACTTAGTAGAACAAAGAGAAAATATATGGAATGTAAGTTTGATCATTTGGTTACTTCAGAGGACATGGAAATTAAAATTGACACACATTGCATTCCCCAAAAAGAAAGTTTTAAATACAGAATTAATGCTGGTTGGTTAAAATGGAGAGGTGCATCATGTATTCTTTGTGATAAGAAGATACCATTAAAGTTAAAAGGTAAATATTATAGAGCAGCAATTAGGCCTGCCATGTTTTATGGTTATGAGTGTTGGGCAGTTAATCATCAACATGTACAAAAAGATATCTGTGACAGAAATGAAAATGTTGAGATGGATGAGTGGTCATACAAGAAAAGACCGTATACATAATGAGGTTATTAGAAACAAATTAGGAGTAACACCAATAAAGGATAAAATGAGATAACATCGTTTAAGATGGTTTGGACATATAGAAAGAAGATCAAAAGAAGAACCTGTAAGAAGGTTAGAAAAACTAAATTTGGAAAGTATTAAAAGAGGTAGAGGACGACCACAAAAGTGTTGGAAAGAAACAATAAAGAATGATCTAGCTCATTGGGAGTTAACTGCTAACATGGCACATGATAGGGATCTGTGGAAACAAAGAATCCATGTAGCCGACCCCGTCTAGTATGGGAAAAGGCTTAGTTGTTGTTGTTGTACTACAAGAAGCCTATAAACTCCTACTATCTAGCAGCTGAAGATAAAGTCTAACTTTAACGTCCCATGTGCTCAACGTCTTTACTGGCTATAACATGAATTTCATATAAAATAAAACCTGAGCACCACAGTGTGCTTGTAGATGGATGTGATCTCTTCAAAGATAATCATACTAAAGACATGCACTATTTGAAATCGGACAATGAGAAAATATGTATCATCTAACAAAAGCAATGTCATTATCAAACATAGATGCATAATCAAACAATCATCAATATGCAACTTAGTTTCGATATCATAAACTCTATAGTGTAACAAACAACTGTCATGCTATAGGAGTTGGCTGCACCATACTCCTGTTTAGCCACGTGACCTCCCAAAATACCCTCATCGTGTCAAGCCTAGGATCTTGGTGCATCACAAAGACCCACCAAGTTCAGCCCCTCGAGTATACTAGGCAAAAGTATATGGATACTCCACTAATAGAGTCATGCATTCAACGATATAATCACAACAATATCTCGAGAGCCACGTCCCATATCCATAATAACATCCACTGGGCCATCTCCTAGGGTTCATATTGATGATTTTAATCATCATATTCAAAATAAAAGACAATGAAATGAAGAACAGATGAAATATTTGGAATCGGCATGCTTGGGCTGCCGCCCCCTGCTCTCTTGATTTTCTTATTCTTAATCCACCCTAATCTTTGTTAGGGCAGCTTTATACAAGTTTAAGTTTATAACTTGAAAGACAGAAATGCCCCTAACTTGACTCACTAATCACTAACTAAGTACGATATCCAAATTGGATCAGAAATTGATCCAATTTGGTTCCACATAATTAGACTGACTGACTCACTAATCTAAAGACTAAGACTACACAAGCAATAGGTATACATATCTATTTGATTCCTTTCAACACGCCCCCTCAAGTTGGGTCTTGGAGACTTGAAATACCCAACTTGACTAGAGTCTTCTTGAGATTGCACGTAGATACTGGCTTGGTGAGAATATCTGCTAGTTGAGCTTCAGACGTGACATGTATAATGTTAAAAATGCCTTCAACAACTTTCTCTCTAATGAAATGACAATCAATCTCAATATGCTTGGTTCTCTCATGGAAGACAGGATTAGATGCTATCTGCAGTGCTGCTTTACTATCAGTAAGAAAATTGATTGGAATCATCTTTTTGAATCCAATTTCTTTCAATAATGATAAGATCCATATTCCTTCACACATGCCAAGAGCAATCGCCCGATACTCTGCTTCTGCACTAGATCTGGCCACTACTGTTTGTTTTTTACTTTGCCAAGAAACCACATTGTCTCCTAAATAAGCGATATAGCCCGAAGTGGACTTTCTGTCACTCTTAGATCCAGCCCAATCAGCATCAGAATAGATCTCTAATTCCATAGAAGTATGAGGAGAGTACCATAAGCCATAAGTTATGGTTGATTTCAAATATCTGATGATATGGAAGACCATACTGATATGATGTTTAGAAGGAGAATGCATCCACCGGCTAATATAACTGACTACAAAGCTGATATCTGGTCTAGTAATAGTGAGATAAATAAGTTTGCCCACTAATCACTGATATCTGCCAATATCTTCATATGGTTCTGATTTGGTCTCGTTGTCTTCTTTAACAATTTCAATAGGAATAGAACATATCCTACAGTCTTTCATTTTTGTTTCCTTCAATAGATCCAGAACATACTTCCTTTGGCTAAGAAATAAACTGCTCTCACTTTGTACAACCTCTATTCCCAGAAAATAGTGGAGCTTACCCAAATTTTTGCCCCTTTTTGGATAAATAGAGTATGATCACTGATACATTGTTTGAATCCCAGACTTATAATGCCATCACTGAATTTCTGAAACCATGCTCGAGGAGATTGTTTCAGTCCATATATAGACTTCCTTAATTTGCACACTACATTGATATCCAACTCTTGATGATACCCAGGCAGTAAATCCATGTAAATCTCTTCTGAAAGATCCCCTTGAAGAAAGGCGTTCTTCACATCTAGCTGCCATAAATTCCAACGATGATTAACTGCTATACCGAGGATAATTCTGATAATATTCATCTTTGCTACTGGTGCAAAGGTTTCAGTATAGTCAATCCCATACGATTGATTGTATCCTTTGGCTACTAATCTGGCTTTGTATCTGTCTATATTTCCATCTGCCTTATACTTCACAGAATATACCCATTTACAACCCACTGTTTTTCTATCAGGTGGTAGTTCTACCAATTCCCAGGTCCTGTTCCTTACCAATGCGGAAATTTCATCCTTCATAGCAGTCGTCCATTCCAAATGTTGGGATGCTTCTTTGAATGATGTGGGAATGTAAGTATTATCCGTATTCATCACAAACAATTGATACTCTTTTGGATAGTTAGTATAAGAAACCATTTTTTGTAGTGCATAGTGTCCCTTTTCACGTTTTCCTTTCCTGAGAGCAATAGGTAAACTATCAAGTTCATCAAGAGGTTGTTGAGGAATTACCTGAGAGGAAATCGGATCTGATTCAGGATGAGGACTTTGATCTTGGGTAGCAGATTGTTCTTGAGCAAAAATTCGTCTCTCACCTCGAGTATAGCTCTGCCACTTTTTCTCTAGAAGGGGTGGTGCATGTGCAGTATCCTTGTCACACCCTGATTGATCTTCATTTGGTAAGATAGGGTACACCATAGGAGAGTGTCTACGAGAAGTCTGACTTTATGGAGTATGACCTTTTAGAACTTGGCTGGGCATACGATTAATAAGATAGACTGCTGTTAGAACTGCTTCCCCCCAAAAATATTTGGGAACATCATACCCAAGTAAGAGAGTTCGAGCTACTTCCAAGATATGCCGATTTTTCCTTTCTGAAACACCATTTTGCTGTGGTGAATAAGAACATGAGGTCTGGTGTAAGATTCCCTTATCTGAAAAATATGACTTGAGTGATTGGGATATAAATTCCCCACCATTATCACTCCGAAATATCTTGATAGATTTTTGGAATTGTGTAAGCACAAACTGACAGTAGATCGGAATAATCTTTCTAACTTCCTCTTTCGTCTTCATGAGATAAATAACAGTGAACTGAGTACAATCATCGATGAAGGAAATAAAATATTTATGACCATGTAAGAAGTAATAGAACAGGGACCCCATATATCAGAATGAACAAGCTCAAAAGGTATAGAAGATTTGTCTTCATGCAAAGGAAATGAGATACGATGATGTTTTGCCTTTTGGCAAGTTTCACAGTTCAACTGCAAATTATTACAAGCAACAAATTCAGGTAAAAGGATTCTAATTTTTGAAAGAGGTAGATACCCTAATTTTTGATGCCATAAAGATAAGTCTGCTTTCTGCTTTTCTGTAATTGTTATTGTCTGAAATGCTGTCATTCTCGCTTCCTCATAGACATAGAGCCCTCTTCTCATGCTACCCTGACCAAAGGTCCTCCCCGTCCTCTAATCCTGAAAGAAACATCCAGATGAATCGAAAATTTCTTTACACTGAAAATTTTGGGTAATCGCAAATACTGATAATAAATTTACTGAAATATTAGGAACATGTAAAACATTCTTCAATACTCCAAGCGGTGTAGTAATACTTCCTTTTCCAAGGATGGGTGTATGAGATCCGTCAGCTAGTCTAATGTGCTGCGTGTTTTGCCTGCACCCTGCGTTTTCTGCCTTGGATTGGATGTGCTGCATTTTTTTTTTGCGTCCTTGAATAATAATAAAAAAACGTGATCTACGTTTTTCTGCCTTGGATGTGGACGATGTAGGCCTGCGTTTGCTTGAATAGACGGATACCAATGAAGGATGTAATATTTCCCTTGGGCAAGAAAGCTACCTTCTCTTTAAGTTTCTGCTATACTTCTTCACAACCTTTTTTTTGTGTTGCAGGTACGTGCGGTAATTTCACTCTTTCAGGTCTGATACCATGATGAACATATTCAATATAAAAGACAATGAAATGAAGAACAGATGAAATATTTGAAATCGGCATGCTTAGGGCTGCCGCCCCCTGCTCTCTTGATTTTCTTATTCTTAATCCACCCTAATCTCTGTTAGGGCAGCTTTATACAAGTTTAAGTTTATAACTTGAAAGACAGAAATGCCCCTAACTTGACTCACTAATCACTAACTAAGTACGATATCCAAATTGGATCAGAAATTGATCCAATTTGGTTCCACACAATTAGACTGACTGACTCACTAATCTAAAGACTAAGACTACACAAGCAATAGGTATACATATCTATTTTATTCCTTTCAACACACATAACCACATCCATAATAGTCACATATATCCAGTTATGTCAAAATAACATATCCATATCAAAATCACAATTCAAATCAATTATCAAATCCATTCTAGTGTACATAAACTCTCTACTCCAGTGTTATCCGTATCGTATGATACGGTGCGATACGCCATCATGATACGATACACTGTGGTGTATCGCTATAACCAACTTATCGCACCGTATCGTGCGATACGGGCCGTATCGCACGATACGGTGCGATAAGTTGGTTATAGCGATACATTGTGGTGTATCGTATCGTGGGCATCACCCGTATCGTGCGATAAGTTGGTTATAGCGATAAGTTCACGAGCACCTACTAGAGGAAAGAAGGTTGCAGCTGAAGACTTTGGAGGTGGCAGAAGAGGAAGTTCAGGAAGGAGTAGAGGAAGAGCTTATTCTAGCATACATTCATTCTTTCCTTCTTCCACTACACCTGGTGCTCAACCTGGAATTCGTGCTGCTATGGCTTCAGAACAATTATATGATCAGGCAGATCTTGCAGTGGGGAGATGGTTTTATGATGCATGCATTCCATTTAATGCAATAAATAGTTTTCATTTTCAAGCAATGACATATGCAATTGCTAATATTGGTCCAGGATATAGGATGCCCTCTTATCAGAAGTTGAGAGGGAAGATATTAGATCAAACTGTTATTAAAGTACAGCAATACTGTTCGACTTTGAGATAATCGTGGAAGGAAATGGGATGTACTATCATGGCAGATGGATGGACCGATAGGCGAGGAAGGATATTGCTAAACTTCTATTCTAAATGACTCATGTTTTTAAGATCTCTAGATATGTCAGAGGAGAAACACACTATAGAGATCTTACGACAAGAATTTGATAAGGTGATATGCGAGGTTGGGGTAGAGAATGTGATCCAATTGATTACAAATAATGCAGCTAACTACAAAGTAGCTGGGAAGGAGTTAGCTGGGACTTTCTACTGGACACCATGTGCAGCCCATTGTTTAGATCTCATCCTTGAGGACATTGGTGAGATGGATGAAATAAAGGCAGCAATTGAGTGTTTCCAAGATATTACAAAATTCATTTATAACCACGCATTTGTTTCGTGTATAATGAGGAGATATACAGAAGGTGCAGAGCTTATTCAAACAGTTGCAACTCGGTTCGCAACAAACTTTTTATCTGTACAGAGTATTGTGAGACAAAAGCAAGCTTTGAAGAGAATATTTTTCTCAGATGAGTGGCAACAATTTGTAGAGTTGCCTCATAACAGAAGAAATAGAAAGTTGAATGAGATTGTAGAAACAATTTTTAGAAGTTCATTTTGGAATGCATGTGTTAGATTATTAAAAATTACCTATCCTTTAGTGAAAGTTTTGAGATTGGCTGACAGCGAGGAGAAACCATCTATGGGCTACCTTTATGAAGCCATGGATAGGGCAAAAGAAGCCATCAGAAATAACTTTAATGGAAAAAAGAGAGATTACGTGCCTGTGTGGAAAATAATTGATAGTAGATAGAATAAACAATTGCATCAGCCTATTCATGCAACAACCTACTTTCTAAACCCATCATTTAGGTACTCAGCAAACTTCAAAAGGAACGATGAGGTTAATTGAGGAATCATTGATTGTATCGACAGATTAGTCTCTGATGAGAACATAGCAGATGTGATATGATAATGCTCTTCACTTGATGGGTTTGCTTGTTGCAATTCGCAACCGCACTACAATGCATCAAGGTAAATTGTTTATTTTCATATTTAAGTTGCATCTTACATTAATATGGATTATGTCTCTAATGTTTGTCTTTTTTTACAGATGTTTGGTGGAATAGGTTTGGAAGTGATTGCCCAAACCTTAGAGATTTTACAGTGAGAGTCTTAAGCCAAACCTTTAGTGCAATAGGTTGTGAAAGAAATTGGAGTGTTTTTTAACACATCCATACAAAGAAGCACAAAAGGTTGGAACACAAAAGACTAAATAATTTAGTTTATATTCGTTGTAACATGCCCCTTCGTGAAAGGTAATGTTGTATTACTTTTAAATTTTTAATTCAATATTGTTTAACTTTAGTCTTCAATTGTTAATATTATTTACTAATTATTTATTTTTGTTTGTCGTAGGCAATTAAAAAAAGTAAATAGAGAAGAAAGTCAGTTCGATCCAATAAGTTTGGATAATTTTGATATATTAGAAGATTGGGTTATGGAAGACACTGAAGAAAATGCTCTCCTAATTGAAGAAGACGTTGCCTGGATTAATTTAGAAGGAGCGCAACAACAACATCAAGAAGAAGGTGTTGCTGATGATGATGATGAGGGTCTGCAACAAGGAGAAGATGAAGATTATTTAGTTGATGATCGGGATCCTAATTATAATTTGTAAAATGTAACATTGAAATTGTAAACTGTCTGTATTTCATTTTTTGGATTCAAAATATGTAAACTTGGATGCAATTATTCAATGTTGAATGCTCAATCTGTACTAAACTTATATACTAGATTTTTCTTGATTTTTTTTTAATTTTTTTCGGATTTTTACTAATTTTTATTGATTTTTAATTAATTTTTATATTATTTTATTATTAAAGTATGATATGATACGATACGCTCCTATCGTTGAGCCCAACGATACATGATATGATACGCGTCAGACAACACTGCTCTACTCTCGTTTACTAGTTCGACTTATCCCAAACTTAGGCATTTTATAACTGAGATGAGTTGCCCAATGCAAGTATAAGTACAAACTAGCATAACCAACGAAGTATACAACACAACTCAATACATCTATGAGTTAGGACTATCCAGTACATCTATCTACAATCCACTAGCACCATACATTATCCTGAAAAGTAGATCTATACCGATAGTATTTCACTCATGTGTAATGACAACTAATGAGCTAACATTAACATATACGTCCATCTATAATCCATCGACGCCCCATACCATCGTGGAAGATAGATCCATATCCATTAAGTGGTTTACTCGCACACAAGAATACTTATGCCATGCAACCATATAATCATCAAAGCATTTTAAAGACTATTTCACAACCAACACATATATACCCATTTAAAAGCATTAACAAACATTTCATAATCTCATGCATCATTTGAAAGCAATTAAAACTACCTCTAGCATGTAACTCAAAAGAGAACATATCCACCTACTTGACGTCTCTATGCAAATCCAAATAAAATAGCGTTAACTCCCCCTTAATCACCTCAATTTAATCTCTAAATCATGACAAAAGCATAATATTAATATTCTATATTCAAATAAAAATCCAACGATTCAAAGTTAAAACCACGTCAAAATCGGATCTCAAAGAAGTTTGAAAACCCTAAAAACCCAATTTGGATCCATATAGTCCTGTTTGGATCTATTAAAAGAGTCTAGATCCAAATCTGTTTTAAAACAAATTTCGATTAACTGTAGACCCAAATTGAGACCTATAACCATGTCTTTGCAAAGACACTGATTGGTGTCACCTGCACACGACAGGGCCTCGACACAATACGTTGTGTCGGTTCAGCCATCGAAACCGATGGTTTTGTCTGGTTTCTTCCCTTCCACCATTGCCAACATGTGTGCCACTGATAGGTGGGCCATTTGTCCCCAATGGCAACCGTTTGCCGTTGGTGGTCTCATCGAAATAGATGAGAAAAGGGGCAACCAAATCTCACAAAAAAGAAGTGAAATCCATACCTTAGCCCTTTAACAGACGAATCCGACTATTTTCCCTTCGATTGGTCATTTTTCGGCGAATTCTGGTATTCTCGATGTTTTCTTCCTTTTTGACCGTCCTTCTCTCTACCTCTCTTTCCCTTCCTTCTCTCTCTCTCCCTTTGTTTCTCTTTCTTCTCTCTCCCTCTCTCTTAACCCAATGTTTGTGGAGGTGTCTGGGAGGCGACTTCCATCACCCTCCACAACGACAATCGATGGCCACGATGGGTGTTCTGTGGCCACCATGTGTCGTTCTAGACAATCGGGTCCCATGCGGGACCCAAGTCGGGTCTGTCGAACCCGATATGACTCGCATTTCATAGCAACCCTCCTCTTTTATCTGGGCATGGATCATGTCATTGAATATATAGAAACATGAAACTGATAAGCTAATTTTAAATTTTTCATAACAAAGGACAACACTATCCAATTTCACTTTGATTGTTGGTTGTTTGATTTTCTTAATGTCCTGGCTAAACGATTGGATGAGGCTTGTCCATGCTTTGTAATATTAGTTTTCCTTCAACACATGTGAAAATGGTGGTGATCAATCCATAATTTCTCTTTTGAAAGGAGAAAGGTATACCACTATGAACTTGTCTTAGTGAAGTCAAGATGTGCGTAAATGAGCTTGCACAAGCCTGAATTATTTGACCAAATGGATCCTATGAATTGAATTTAGCACTGCTTGCTTAAAATATGTTGATCACAATAAAGGTAAACTACTATGAACTTTTCTTATTGAAGTCAAGATGTGCGTAAATGAGCTTGGTCAAGTCTGAATTATTTGACCAAATGGATCCTATGAGTTGCATTTGGCCTCTGCTTGTTTAAAAGATGTTGATCACAACTTGAAAGAGTTATTATATGGCATGATCAAACTTCTGACATCTCACAACCTTGTATTGATTGGTATCACACGAGAGTGATTTATTCTTGTACAATTTGTTCAGGGGCTTCCTGTGGAGTTCTGCAAAATGAACCTTCCTAAATGCGACAGCATCATGATTTTGGAGGATGAAGATGGAGAAATTTATGAGACTAAATATCTTGCCCTAAAGAATGGGTTAAGTGCTGGATGGAAGGGTTTGCTATTGCTCATGAATTGATTGATGGTGATGCAATTGTGTTTGAACTAGTTGAGCCAACCAAATTTAAGGCAATAGTCTACCTTAGTCCTCTTTTGACATTTTTTATGTGCTTTTTCCAAAAATCTTAAAGATTGTTCCGTATGGAAACAATATTCTTAGTGATGCTTGGTTCATAGCTACATACTTTTGTTAAAAACTTGCTCCTTGCTGCTTTAACACCCTCCATGCTCAAGTATTTGGCTTATTTGCCTTTGACATTTGGAACTATATTAAGATCTCGTGTATTTCATGCTTGCATCGAAACTCTCTCTCTCTCTCTCTCTCTCTCTGTGTTGTATATGTTTCTCCTACTCGTGGCTTCCTTGCCACTAGATTATAAATACTTCCAAATAAGGACGTGAGGCTTTCTCATTTTCTTGCTAAAATCTGCTAGGAGGATCCAATTAAATTTAAAGTTTTTAACATTCCTTCGATGTAAAACTTCCAATTTCTTAGAAAATATGGTCCACATGCCTCTCTGCTGGATCCATTTTCTGTGCCTATTCAGTTCTCAGTTATCTAAGGTGTTCTCATCCCAACGCAACAATCACGTCAATTTGGCAATCAGAAAGTCTTGAATCCAACTGCTACCTTGCGTCTACCTTCTCTATAAAGACTAGATTGTAGCTGGTTCTGTTATTGCTTCTGAGTTGGCATATAGCCTTACTAATGCTATTAATGTTAAGTATTTTGACGTCCAAACTACTTTATACTTTACCTAATGATTTTCTTTTCACAGGTTTACATAGTGAGGGCAATAGAACCAAATTCTGCTAATTAAGTATGCTGACTTTTGCAGCACTATTCAGGTAATGGCTCAGATGAATAATTTAGTAGCTTTGTTAAAATCAATGTTGCTATTGGTTCATATTAGCAATAGCACATGCCCATTTGTTGGTTTGTTTATTCTGCAAATGCAGATTCCTGGTTAGGCTCACCAAACTTAGACAGTGAACCTGAGCAGCATTCTAGTTGAACCAAGTCGATGTTGAGCCTCATTTCATCATCCATTGTTGAATGCCTACCTTGAGAGTAAGGCATGCCCGAGCGAGGCTCACCAGTATCTTATTTCATTGCTTGATATACTTATTTGACCTTTTACATAGCTATCTTAAGTAATCGGAAGCAATATGCTGAAGTTTGCAATCATTCTAATTTCAATATACAATATTCTGCATTGAATCCATTTATGTTTATTTCTTTAAGAGGCCAACTAATATGAAGTGCATGTGGAGATGCTCTCCCAACGTAACCACCACCCATCATGGTACTCCTTGAGATGAGCACCATACTCATCTCCAAAAATGTTGCCATAAAGATTGTTGGGAGATGCATGCATAGTTGCTGCATGGTCGGGTATCTTTTATTAATATTACTGTGCAGTAAGAGCAAGAGTCCTGAAGTCAATGAGTTTGACATGCTTTTCGTTTTGCAGAACTCATCATCCAAGCAGATTGATTCACATTGCCAGCCTGTCAGCTCTTCAGATCTCTACACAGCTAAACTGAAGTCTTTTCAGCTCGAGTTAACACCCCAAAAGCTCAATGAAACGGCATAGATTTATACCCAAAATGTCATCCGATGGATATCCATGCAATGTAACTGTTTACAATTTTTATATCATGTTCTGATCTGGCGTTTCTTTGATCAACGAAAATGTTACCATTTTATCTAGTTTTTGCTTTAAACTTGTTTGGTGAAATATTCTTTACATATGTAGCTTTTTGCACCAAGCAAACTGAAAATCAATCTTTTCCTCACTAAGTGGACTTGGCTATCAAGGATTTTTAGTTGTCATTGCGAGTTATCTAGAGTCAACCTGCATTGAACTGTAAAAGATATTTAGCTTTCCGAATCCTATAGTTTGTTTCACTTATCTTAGCGTCATGGTTCCAATAAGATTCTTAATTTGTTCATAATCTTGTTACAAATTAAGAACCAATTGCTGTCAGCAACTGGCAATTTAAAAGCAAACCTCTTTATAGCAGAAGCCAAGTCAAATTAGTCCCAGTTGGGTTTACAAGTTGGGGCGTGGGTACACCATCCTCAAATCAAATTGGTCTTGTATAGGGTTCAGTTCATGGTTCTAATTGAAAGCATGCTTCTCAAAGAAAGCTTTCCTTTTTGCTTTGATTTGTTAAAGTGAAACCTAAATCAAGCCTTTTTCAACAGTAAGTGGGTTCTTCTATTTGGATTTTAAGTCATTATTGAGCTTGAGCTTGTACGATGTTAGCATTTAAAAAAGCAAGATCTTGTCTTATTTTTTTTCTTCCAACACTTCGGAGGCCTTTTCCATAAACCAAGATCATGTTTTATTGTTTCCTTCCAACACTTTGGAGACCATTCTCATCTATATTCACGGTCTACCAAACCTTCATTCCTTCCAAATATCTGATAAGAAGCGTTTGTTTGTCTCAATTTCTTTCATTTGTTCTGTTAAAAATAAAGAGAAAAACTGCACAAGTAACCGAGTGATGACCATGACATTATTTGTTTGGGATAACTAAAGTGAAGCTCATATGATACAAATATGCCAGCATGGTGGCACTCACAGCCACTAGGGGTTTTTAAGGAACTGCTGGGACTGAACCAAACTGGTTTTAGATGTCAAATAGTTTGGCTTGGTTTGGTTCTAATAAGAAAAAGTTTGGCGGTTCAGTTCACGGTTCCAATGTTGGAATCGAACCGTTACCTATATATATATACATAAACACACCTGTGATTTTATGTAGCATTGATAACTTAATTCTTTTTTAAGGTTTCTTAAAATATATGAAGGATAGTGTTATTACACTGTGCTTCAAAACAACAATCAGGTATGAGTGGGCAGCATCAACACTAGGTTGGATCCAATCACTCTCTCTCTCCCCCCTCTCTATATATACTTATATATAAATCATCATAAGTTTATGAGCTTTATAATCTCATATATATTAAACTGGGATCATATATCCAAGTAATATAATGATATAATTCGGTTTTTAGCCAAACCTTAAAATAAGTAGAACCGTGGTTTACAACCAAACCAAACTGGAACCGTTGGTTAAATTTGGTTTTGACTATGTCACAGTTTGGTTTGGCTCTCTAAAACTAGGAACCATAAATAGAAGTTTGGTTAGAGATTGAGGCTAAAACCGAACCAAACCAAACCGTCAACACCTCTAACAGTCGCTACTTGTGAAATACGCATGACTATATATTTCCCCGACTATTTGATCAAATAGTACAAGATAGAGTATGCAAGAACATCAACCAGTAATTCATACTAAAAGATGATGAAACCACACTTTCATAATGGATCATGTGAGCAGCTAGACCTTCATTTCCCCCATGTCTTGAAAGCTGCAAACAAGAAAATTAACCAAGTCTTAGTTTTGGTTTTATCTGTAACTACTAATACATTTACGCATGTGTGTGCATCCACACACATACACGCTTGTATGCACACACGTGTCAAGTTGGGTACCAGAGTTCTGGTATGTTCATGTGTATACCAATCTATACTGTCAAATTCAATGATCGGATTATTACCAAAAGAATCATGAACGTAATTTACAGGCTTTATATGATAAAGAGGGGAGACGGGATATGATGCACCATACATGAGTTTCACATCAATGCACAAAATCTGGGCCACCCGATCAAAAAACAAAAAATACATATGTACTTTTAATGCATATGTATTTTTGCTTTTTACAATCTACAAAAAAATTATATTTCAAATTTAAACAAATAACTTAGATGCAGTGGTGCACCACTCATCTATGAGGCATTAAATTCGAATTTCCTCATAAAGAGTAAACTTAGAATCATTTGATTGTAATGTGTTAGTAGCACGAAGGGCCCACAACTAAATAACTCATGGTGATGGTGCTTAAGAGGGTACACCTCTCTCTCTCTCTCTCTCTCTTCCATTGATCTATGTTTTGGTCTTCCCGCACCATATATAGATCTTCCTGTTCTTCGGTCTGAAATTCCCGGCAAATATTTGAAATGTTGCGGAAGACATATATATATATATATATATATATATATATATATATATATAAAAGAAAACAAGCTACTACCCTCTTACCATGTTCAGAAAGCCTCCAATTCTTATCGTAACTAACAGCCCAGAAGAAGTACCCCTTAAGACCATGGGCCCGGGCAAACTGGATCTTGCCTTTGATTGATGTCACGTCGTCATACCCAATCCAAGCCGTCCCTGCATAAGAGTACGTGGAAACTGTTGCCCTGTCATACGTAACAGTGGAATTGTTGACTTTATTAAAGTCAACCACCTGTGAGTAGGTCAAAACTCCATTATCCCCGGGTCCTACGCCCACGGCCGGTGCACCTATCCCATGAGAACTGGGATCCTTGAGGGTCCATGTCCGGCCGTATGCCGGCAGGCCAATGACAAGCATCTCTGGCGGCATCCCGGATCCCGCCCAGGTCTGGACGCCGTAGCTGGTGCTGATGTTGCTTTTCGGATCGTAGAGTCCAGCAGGTGCACCGGTCGCCGATGTGTCCCACGAGCCGTGGTAGTCATAGCACATAAGGTTGATCCAGTCAAGGTTGGCCTTGATTGAGCTCACTGGGTACGCTCTAGGCACATTACTTAGCCAAAAGCTTGACGAGAAGTAGACTGCAGCAGTAAGAAGAAGACATGGTTGGCCGGAATCCACCGCCTCTTCATTGATTGCCAACCGCCAATCTTGAAGAAGTTCCGCAAATCTTTGCATCTCTTCTGGATTCCTTGGGGACTCCCAGTCAAGATCTAGCCCTTCAAAATTGTACTTCCTTGCAACAGAGATTGTCGAATCGATGAAAGCTTTGCGATATGTCGAATTGGCCGCCATGCGAGCAAATGCAGCCGGATCGGAACCGCCACCACCGATGGAAAGTAGAGTTTTGGTGTGACCATGCAAGGCCGACGTGAACTCGGAAAGTAGTCTGGCCTGAGATTCTGAGACTACCAACTGGTAGGTCGCAGGGTCCATGTCGACGAAGGCAAAGAAGAGGTGTGAGAAATATTTGGTATTGATAGATGAAGGAGGGGCGTAAGAATTGCTCCATGAAGGCCAGTATCCTGCTTTAATGCTGGCATCCATGGCTGAAGAAGGAGAAGAAAAGAGAGTGAGGAAGATGAGAGCAAGCACCACCACCATCACTTCCTTCCTTGAAAACATGTACGCGCACTGTGCTGCTTGCGTGGGCCGCACTCAATGTGCGTCGGAGTGCTCATGTGGTTCCCATCTTTATATCCGCACTAAGTTGTGGAATTTATTGTTCACTTTAAGAGTTTCGTTGACAGATAAGCGAATAAAGTTGTATCTCGCGTAGCTTGTTTATAGGTAATAATAATGTTACTCGTGTCAGAGTCACTTCCTACTTTGCTCAAGTGTCCTTTGACACGATTCGGTATATTGCGGTGATGCGTAAAATAGTCATTTTGTGTTTCTAGAATAAGGGTTTAACTAATAGTCGGCTTTCTATAATATGTCAATAGTGAGATAGGGGCTCCAACAATTCTGAGTGTCTTTCGTTGAGCTTGGTGGAGATTTCAACTCCCATAAAATGTAATTGTCCTTGTTTAAAAAAAAAAAAAGGATTTCAAGGAGGTCCAAAACTGCTTCAAAACCGATGGTTCTGGAATCAGCCGTAGTTCCAGTTCCAGCCTCCAGGTTCTAAGCAACCCGAAAGCGAACATGTCTACTAGACAAAAAGTTTGAAACTGGCCCGACCTTTCAGTTTGAATCGGAACCAAACTGTTTCCAAAACCATAACAAGTTTAACGAAAGGTGAAACAGCAACAAACTATCGATTACGACTCCTCCTTTCCTGGAACTAGGATAGAAAATTGCAGTTCAAACTACTGGTGCCTATCCAATGTTCTTATCTTTCTTTCTTGTTACAAGAGGAGACCGAAGCCTAAAACACACTCAAACATGCTCTCTGAAAGTCGAACTTCACCGTTGAGCTAAAGCTGTGGGTACAAATTCTTATCATTTTTGTTTCTTCTTCTCTTTTTGGTTTAAATTGGAACCAGAGGCTACAAACGGTAAGCAGGTGAAACCGGTCATGTCTGCTCACAACCCCACACAAGGTGCACGACTTGAGGACCATAGTGCCAAGAAGCTACACTGCATCTCGGCGTTTCATTCAATCTTCATTTCTAACAATGGTTAGGTACAAGCTTTTGCATGGTCTGCAGCTTGTCAACGTTGTAGACGCTGGGAGATCTCTTGCGATATTATTTATAATAACAAATGAACCATAACAAGTATTTCAGCAGCGCCTAAGTCAGGTTTTTCTTGCAAGCTAAACCTAATCCTGCACACAAACAAGCGCGCACACAACTTTATTTGAACTGAGATCGGCTATTGACGACAAGCATCAACTCATTTAAGTACTATGTGGAGTCCCACATTTATGCAGCACATGCACACACACAGTCAAATATGGCTGCTAAAGTCTACATATTGTTTGTATATCTGAAGTCAAAACTAAAACCAAACGGTGCTCTTAGAGCACTAGGTGGGCGTCCGCCATCCATGGCAATAGTTTTATACCTGCCGTCGACTTTCTGGTGCAACCTTTTACCTTAAATGACCTTGGGGTCAACTCAAGAAGTATAAAATCTCGCCTTGCCAGAGATCGTCCATTCGTTTTTTTCTTGTTTAAGCATGACTAACTTTGTTTCTTTTTTCGAGTACAATGGTGTGGGTGGAGCCAGATGCGTGGTGGTGGTGTACATAAGAATCTTTTTGGAGTAAGGGTGTACTTGTATTTTATGTTCATAAAAAACTTGTATTTTCATGTATAAAATAATGGGCTCGAGAATTTTTAGATTTTGAATGGCATGCCGCACCTAGCCTTAAAATGGGTCTACCCTTGGATGTATGCCTCGAGTACTATGGAACTCATGTCGACTTTTCATTCGTGAGTCAACCCCTTAACCAGGCTTATTGTGTGAGCATGATTAACTTTGTAATGCCCACTCCTGCATTTAATCTTGTTTAAGCATGATTGTTTTTGTCATTTTGATGATGTTGGCTGGTATTATCACACCCAATGATGTGCTTCCAGCTCACGTTGATAAGAGATTGGAGGGGAAGAGATAAAAGGACTCGCTAGAATCAGAAAGAGGTCTCATTGATAGGAGGATTGAGTGTGAATAGTACGCCACTAACTAGATAGATAAGTTCATACTCTCTTACAGAAATCACCGAGAAGAAATAACCACGAAAACATACTCTTTGTTCATTTCACCTTGATATATAGGCTTAGAACATACCTATAAGTTGGTAATGTCACTAATACTCGCAAATTATCAAAGCAAATGATTACCTAGGAAATACACTCTTTGTTCCTGTCTTGAACCTTAACTGGGTGGGTATGAGTTCTTTTTTATATGAATATTTATATATAGAAAGAGAGCATAGTTCATGCACTCTTTGTTCTTACTCAAATCTATTTGATCATCTCAACCATATAACTTTGAAATGAGTGGTTCATATAATAAAATAAAGAATATATATACAAATGGTACATTAAATGCAACATACAAAAATAATATATATTACATTTTCAAACCAAATCATCACCCTTGATCATGCTAATCAATACTTGAGATGTTTAAAGAGATACGCGCACAAATGGGTGTGCTCATTTTCCTCCCTCTCTCTCTCTCTCTCTCTCTCTCTCTCTCTATATATATATATATATATATATATATATATATACAAACACACACATTTACATGTTGGTGGTACAGGTCCATCAATGGTAGCGGAAGAGCAAGAGATGGTTACTCCCAACAATCTGATTGAGTCGGGTATCCCTCTATGGCTAGTTGGTGTGGCCATTTGGTATTCTGGATGATCATCTTGTGTTTCGGGTTGCGATAACATAAGTTCTCTTGGATGACTACCAGAGGATTTTGTGGTTGTGTTCACTTTTGGTGGTATGTTGCGTGCAGTTTTTTTAATGAGGAAATATTTGTGCCGTTATTTCACTCATATCAGAATGGGGTTAATTGGGCGTACACTTTCCCACAAGCTCTTTGGGTCTGTCGTCGTGTCTTGTTTGTAAGTAGTGGGTGGCCACTATCGACCCCATTACTAACAACAATCATGAAATGCTGGAAGAAAGGCCCTCTTTTCGGATTTCATAAGTTGTGTTTTTGAAAATATAAACGTTACTAAAACTGTTTCGTTTTAAAAAAGTCATGTATTTCTCGAATAAAATGAAATGACCGTTAAAAAGAAAAAGCTATATATAAATATAAAAGAATCATACAAAAAATATGATGTCATACACAATAGAGTTTCTCAGAAAAATCCTCTGCGGGTAACCTAAAAAAATCTTTCTCTTCTTTGTTTTATCTTATCCTATTTACGAGAAATACAAAAGAAACCAAACAGAAACAAAGTGCGAAAGTAAAGGAAATACATGTTACAACATAAACCGAAAAACACAACAAAAAAGTAGAATCAAGATCGAACGATCCCGTGCACCATAACCAAAGCCCAACTTCCAGATGGCTTTGGCAAACCATGTGATTGCCCCAACATCAACTGTCTTTGTCATATTCTTTGTGTTGATGCTCGAGCACTGGTTGATAACAGGTTGGGTTAACGGTAGATAAGATATGCCCATCAACCAACCCACCAGTACTACTTAATCTTATCTCAACTAACAAATCCATGTCCAATTAGAAACAGATAGAATGTGATTTCCAAAACAGAATCCAACTCCAAGAACATTAGATCGGATTGAATTGTACTCCTTTGCCCTTCCAACAAGTAGCAAGAGCGCATTGATCATGATGATCGGTTTGAAACCGGTCCACGGGTTTTAACCGAAATTGGATTGATCATGAAACCAGCTGGAGTCGGAACAATCCAAACCAGCTCGGAAACTGTAATAAAAACCGGGGACCACCCGATTCGGTTACGGTTTGACATTTCCAAAAATCGTAACTGAAACGAGAACCAACCCCAAACTGCTTCGGCTCTGGCCTAAGCCCCTGTCAGCCCTCGACTCCTTCCGGCTTTCTCTCCTCGTTTTTCCCACGGCAACTTTTTTAATTGAAGGTTGTACATGACGTTGACAATGACCACCTAGTAATGACTGAAGCTCTCATTATGTGGCTGACAAAATTAATACTTAAAAAGATTTTTATTATATATTTTATATATAAAATACAATATGTTTTTACAATTTAAAATTTTGTTTATTGGTTACAGAAAACCAAAACTGTCCTGAAATCGGCTATTATCGAAACCGGAATCAAAGACGTAAGTTCGGTTCGGTTAGTTTTGGGGTAATCAATACCGATGGGTTGAAACCGCCAATTACAGGGCACTGGATATGTCTAAATCATGTGTCCATTAGTACATAAATCCAAGGGTACTTCCCGGTGGGTAACATCCGAACCCACCCTAGAGGGACTTTTTTTTATTGATAACATTGGAAAACAATTGGTTTTTAGTAATATGTGGAGTGCGTGAGGGTTCTCATAGTGTCAGGCGGGCTCAGGTGAGTTGCACACCTACCCCAACCCCATGCTACCCCTAAACAAGACTAAGCATAACTTCAATTTCTCTAACCTTACAAGAGAAAGCAAACTGATATTAGTATAATTCGTGGATCTAGGAGAATTGAATTATTTTTTAGTACTCACATATCCAAGTTTCATTATGCATCAAACATGAAATCATCGCCCGTGTGAAACTATGGCTCTATAAGTCCAAATTGAGTAGAAAACATGAACATCAAGGTGGAGGTGGGCCATGAGAACTGGACCCATGTGCAAACATCATGGCATCTCCTTCTCTCTCTTGGTGCTAGCTTACTTAGCATGAAAATCCAAGGGTCAATTTGTTTGTGAATCAAATAAAAAATCATGATTCCTCGTGACCATAGTTAAAAATCCATGTAAATATAAGCCTTCAGTTATAATACCAAGGGCCTTGCACCACGAACCAAGCACACGGGTCATCTAGCCTTGTCTATAGTTAACTAGGCTCCAGCTCATTAGGACCCCCTTGAGTTGCATTTGAAGACCCCAGGTAGTAAGGGCCCCAACAAGATCCTTTAAAACTTTGACCATGAAATGCTCCTATAAGTGAAGCTCCATTCCAATATCATGCTGAAAGATAGGATCCTTAATTTCGTGTTGTGGGTCACATTTGTGTCTTGTTATTCCTTGTGTGTGTCGTAAACAGAAAACCTCCGACATACCTTAAAAATAAATAATATGTGGACTAACATTTTAGCCAGGCAAAGCTTGTTGAAGCAGGGATATGTTCACCCATGATAAGTACACCCTAGACTGAATTTTGACACGAATGGCACTTTCTAACCCATTCTGGGATCTGATTTTCAAATAGTACAGACATGTAGACATTTTGGTTGAAGCCAAAACCAATATCTAAAAGCATAACCAATGGGGGATCTCACCCGTTCTTGTGTAAGAGGAAAGCAGGGCCTCCTCGTATTTCAAGAATGGATCCACTTAGGTCTAGCCGCTTTCAATATCTTTCTATTTATCTATCTATTTCTATATATATATATATATATATAGAAAAACTGGATCATGTCCACCTAACATACATGTTTTTTGGTGACATGAATATAATTTAAAAAATTTAAAAGTTTTCAAAAAGATAAGGATATCATCATTTGATCTTTGAAAACAATGTCCAAGAATGAGTGAACACTGATGGATAGGATCCGATCTCTCTTTCTTTGACCAACATCCAACTTTCTTAGATTTCTTTGGGTTGACTCAATGCAACTCAGTGCCTAAATCTCAGCCCAGATGAACAGTGTCTCGGTGTTCCGTGCATCTTTGGCATGTTATGTTTTATCATACACATGGAGACGAAAACATGTTTGCGGAACTTGGGATAAAACTCCAAGGTTAGGATCATCCCTTATGGCTTAGCATAAAATGTTGGGTTGAATCTATTAACCTACAAATCCAATAATAAAATGAGTACCAACTCTAAAATTCTATGATTTGGCAATAACAACCTTCACCAACAAGATATAATCTATTATAAAAATAATTGGACACTATATTTAATGTAGAAAACCTTTAAGAAAAGATGAAAAATCACGAGGCTATAAAGGCTTAAAAATCTCCACTATATGAAAAAGAGTAGGTACAAGAAAGCAGTTCACAAGAGAGTCTAGACAACAATGATCAAAAGATATCAAGAATCGGAATACCACCATAATATCACCAAAACAACTTAATATAGAGATAATAATATCTTATGCATAGGACCACACATGAACCAAATCTAGAATATTTAGTTTTTTAGAAGAAGGGTATATAAAAGGGATTCTATTTTGCTTACCAACTATACAATCTTCACAATCACTTTGATACACTTCATCTATATAGGGAATCAAATTTTTCTTGGCAAGAAAAGTAATGTCTTTTTCACCTATATGACCAAGTCGCTTATGCTACAACCTAGTATCATTAAAAACATCAATCGCACCGATCAAAGACTTGAAAATACTCGCATGCATCAAGTAAAGAGAAGCAGTCTTCTTATCTCTATCCACAACAAGATTGCCCTTGATAAGTTTCTACTGACTAGTCATAAAGTGATTGCTAAAACCATCATCATCAAGTTTTCCCACTAATAATAAATTTAGGTGCAAATTAGGAATATACCTCATATCTCGAAGTGACAAAATAATACCATTATGTCTTTAGCTAAATAACTCCCACACCAAGAACTTGTGTTGAACCCAAGCTTTTCATTCTTGACACTGCCAAATTTTAGAGTATAAGTGTCAAAGAACTCCATGATCGAAGTGACATGAACTGAAGCTCCACTATGTACAACTCCAAATGATGTCATCACACACAAAACTTATCACCTTGTCATTTATAATAAGAAAATTTCCTATAGCCACTACAACTATCTCACTGTTGCTCTTACTTTCTTTTTTCTCTTATTTTTATTATCCTTTTCAGCTCGTAGCAAAACTTCTTGATATGACGTTTCTTACCATAGTGATAACATTCTATATTCTTGTATTTGCCTCTCCACTTTCTTCTTCTTCTAATTTTGTTATTGCTATTGCTATTACTACTGCTACTTTGCTTATCTCTACCTTTGTCATTTGTCACCAATATATTTGGCTCTATAGACAAGTCTTGTGTCTTGTGCCTTAATTCTTTACTTAAGATAGGTCCTTTAACATATTCAATAGTAAAGGAACCCTTAGTGGCATAATTAGAAAGAGTAACTATAAAGGTTTCCCAAGAGTTGGACAAGGTAGTCAATAACCAAAGACTCAAATACCATTGCCAATCTAATCCACAAGAGCTTTAAATTCATTTATATAGTCTGCTATAATACTCTCATTCTTATACTTCAACTGCAACAACTTTTAAATAAAAATAATTGGTTATTTTAGAAGCATAGACATACTCTAGCTTCTCCTAAAGGGTTTGGGCATTCTTCTCATGGGCTACATGATTATAACACCCACATACTTTTCATGCTCGAATTCTGAATCTTTTATGTGTTTTACCTTATGCTTTTTCTATTTTAAATATTAGCAAGTGGATACACTTTACAAATAATAAATCCCTCATATAAAGGTTCAAGAGTAATAAGTAGAACTATTAAAAATAATTATATGGCTCATACACGCTTCCATCTTAGTTCCTGGTACTACAAGTACAGAAAGCCACACTCTAATACCATTATTTGGTCGAACTGGCGAATCCAACAATAAAATAAGTGTTGACCCCAAATTCCATAATTTAACAATAACAGCTTCCACCTAGCAAGATGCAATCATATATAAAAATAATAACAAAAAAGAACTGGGCACCAAATTTAACATGAAAATTTAAAAAAAAGTGAAAAACTACAAGGCTACAAAGGTCTAAAAATCTCTACTATATGAAAGAGTGTGTACAAGCAAGCGCTATACAAGAGAGCCTCAACAATAATGATAAGAAAATATAAAGAATCCGAACACCATCACAATATCACAAAAAACAACTCAATATAGAATTAAAGATCTTACCCATTATGGATTACAAAATAGGCTTGAAGAAGAAATCACTACAGAAAAAACCTATAATTGAGAAATCTAACTTTTGAAGGGTGATGCTCCCATACCTCTTCAATCTCTCATGAAGAAACCATATATTCAACCTTTTTCCTTTTCCCCTCTCCCTCTCTTTGTCTCTCATAATCGGCGCCTAGCACATGAAACACCGTCACATAATGCATTATGGATTCAACCCTATTTCTCATTAAAAACAATGTGAGCCAAATCAGATCTCACATCTTAGACCCACATGCAAATGGGGGTGGGCCCCATGGCTGGAACCAAAAGGATAGAAATGCCCTTCACAAAGTTCACATGCATAAATATAAGCCCCATAAGCAAAGGTTTCTAACTCGTAGAATTTGATGTTAAGTTGTTCCAACCCCTTGAAATCCAACATCTTTAAGTTCATAACAAAAACAAACTAAATTGATTAATTTGTATGTCAAATGACAAAAATGAAGATTTTGAAAAGTTGACTTATACTTTGTTAGCTCCAAAAGTACATGGGACTTGAGGAGCCACTTCAAGAAGTAATTACCCTCTTCCCAATAAGAGTACATCTAAAGAATAGAAACTGATGAGTAATCAGTTAAGGTGAAAGTAATAACCCATTAACAAATACAAAGAAGTGTCTTCTAAAATTATTCACACGAATCACTTTAGTATTCTAAGAGTTGGAGGAGCCAGTAGTCATCTAGAGAAGTGAAAAAATAATATGAAATCAGCCCACCTTCGGCAATAAATAGAGGTAGCTGCTCACCTTATTGATCATCAATTAAATCATTAAAATTTCCTTTGCTTTTCTTTCTTACTTTTAATTTCAGTTGTAGTTTTCTTCGTTAATTTTTCTTATTCTTAAATGTGTAAAAAACAATCCATTTCTTGGAGGATTTTCCTGATACTTTAATGTGAAGAAAGCTCTTTTCATATGCTTTTTAACAAAATAAGAATTACTTAAATTCAAGTTTAGACAACTAAGATACAAAGAAAACAATCTAACCTTGTCAAAAATAATTGAGGTCTCAATTGATTGAGCATACTTAATACATAAAAAGATACTTAACCGATTCTAGTTGGAGGAGTGATCTAAAAAAACAAGCATATCTTGTCAAAAGATCTTTGTGTTCTTTTTCAAGAAACTAAGAATCATGTTAATTGGAGTTTCGATGGAGGAGTGATAAAAAAAACAATCAAACCCTATTAGGAGTCGTGTTATCAGGCTGCCAATTGGAACATAAGATTGAAAAATTCAGAAAAAAATTCAATTCTTATCATAGATGATTTTTGCTTCATTTGATAGCTCTAGTGTATATCTTTAACTCAATAAAACTAACATTAGTCAGTTGCATTGAGTAATATATAGTCAAAGTATCATAACCTTGTTAAATTGACTGCTCCCAAAGCAATTTTCATCCTAAAATAACGCAAAATCATGAGGTTCTCAAGGTTTTGACTCATTTCATCCCAAAATTCCAGTAATATCTCAAAAAAATGGTTAGCACCTCAATCTTGATCGTCATCTCTAAGATACATAGTTGAAGATTCGTAGAGATACGTAGCTTACCCGATCTTAGATGAATTCAACGTTCCTTCTTAAGGGCTAGAGATGTCAATATGGGTTGGGAAAATTGTGAGTCGGGCTGACTCTCATTTTATACGAGCCTCTAAAGTATAGGCCTACTTAGACCCTTGGGCTAAGGTCACTTATATATATACATATAACATAGGGTGTTTTAGCAGTATAATGTCTTTTGGTGCATAATTTTATACTAACATTTTCATTATTTGATCTTTAAGATCAACGGTGAAGATTTGAATTAATTTGCATTTAATGCTCATGGTACTTTAAATGTAAACTATAAAAATATATTGATACTTTTAATTCAAATATTCATTATTGCTCTCAAATATTGAATAGTAAAGATGTTTGTATAAGATTATGCATCAAAAGACATTATGTAGTCAAGACTCTCTCTATATATATCCGACCCTACTAGCAAGGCTTGTCACGCTATTCGGCCATGTTCTCCAGTCCCTAGAGTCGAGCCCATTTTGACGTTTCTATAAAGAGAAGATTTTAATGCCCTTATGCTCGTAGAGCCATTCAAAGCAGTGGGATCACCATGCCATGCTCAAGGTGTTTCATTTCAACACGCGAGCACCTTTTTGGCAGCCATAATGAAACTATAATATTGGTTATAATGGATTACTTTAAACCTATCGGTTTCTCAAATTCATAAATATGAGTTGCAACCATCGTGGATTATAGTGACTGGGTCGATTACCTAGACGAGAATGACCGATCATGTACTTGGTTGGTTACCCTTATGCAGTAGCTAGAGGTATGAGGCGTGGGTCAAGTCGACCTGTCTCAACTTCGTAAATATGAGGAGTAACCATTCTACATAATAATCACTGGGTCGATTACTCCAAGGAGACGTACCGACCATGTACCTAGTTCGTTGGTTACCCTTATCCTATCGAATAGCTAGAGGTGTGAGGCATGAGTGAGGTTGACCTGACCTGGGCCCGCATGGGGGACAACAGACTCCCTCCTTGACCATTTGCAGGGGAGCACCTAGGGAGGTGCTCCCCTGATTGCTGCAGAATGAAGAGAGACCTAGGTGCTCCCCTGATTGCTGCAGAATGAAGAGAGACCCTCCATAAGCTGGACGCATGTAGTGTCATCATCAACAGCAAGAACCTGCATACCTACTATAAAGTCATCGTCCTTGGGGCCTTCCTCGGCTATCATGCTGCTATGCTTCCCAAAGACAAACCTTTCTTGCAACTAAAACTCAATCTATGTCTACCTCTATACTCATCAAAACAATTCCTCCTTTGCTTTCCCAAGTAGCCACTTCCCAAGAAACAAACACAGAATATGTGCAGTGATACAAAGAAATAAACAAACAAAAGCACCTCAACAAAGGAATCCCACCACCACCACCACCAACAACAACTAAGCATTTTCCCATACTAGATGGGGTCGGCTACATGGATTCTTTGTTTCCAGAGAACTCTATCATGTGCCAAGTTAGCAGTTAACTCACAATAAGCTAGATCATTCTTTATTGTTTCTTTCCAACACTTTTGTGGTTGTCCTCTACCTCTTTTAATATTTTTCAAATTTAGTTTTTCATACTTTCTTGCAGGTTCTTCTTCTGATCTTCTTTTGTCCAAACATCTTAAACGATATTCTCTCATTTTATCCTCTATTGGTGTCACTCCAAATTTGTTTCTAATAACCTCATTATATATATGATCTTTTCTTGTATGACCACTCATCCATCTCAACATCTTTATTTATGTTACAGGACATCTTTTATACATGTTGATGGTTAACTGCCCAACACTCAGAACCATAAAACATGACAGGTCTAATTGTTGCTCTATAATATTTACTTTTTAACTTTAATCATATCTTCTTATCACAAAGAATACCAGATGCTCATCGTCATTAATTCTTCCATCACTCCTAAAAATTGACCCTAAGTATTTAAAACTTTTTTTTGGGGATACAATGTGAGCCAATTTTAATTTCTATGTCCTCTGAAGTAATCAAATGATCAAACTTACATTCCATATATTCTTCTTTGTTCTACTAAGTTGGAGGCCTTTGCTTTCTAATGCTTCTCTCCATAGTTACAATTTTCTATTAACTTTTTCCTTAGAAATCCCACCATAAAAAAAAAAAATGCACCACAATACGAATGATTATGTCCAATAAGATGATATTATACATACAAAAAGAAGGCATGAGTCTATGGTATACCCCAAGAAAGGATCTCTCTCTCCGTGGAATCCACAGTACCAGAATTGAGGAAATTCATCACTTTCCTTTGTTACTAATTGCCCATACCGAGGAAAAAGTAGACATAGAGAAAGCGGAAAGCTGTGATCTAGGAGGCAACGTTTGAGGGGGAGAGCAATAATTTATATGGGATAATAAACAACAGTTTAATGTTTACATAAACGAGATATGTAGATGAAGGAAAACGGAAATAATTTGTATGGGATAAAAAAAACAATTTAATGTTTATATAACAGAGATATGTACATGAAAAGAAATGGAAACTAATGTACAGATAATCAATTTCAGAAATGCGTTAGAAGCTCACCCAGAGGGAGAGACCGTACAATAGCATGTTACTGTCGTAATGTTAGATGCTGTTCAACAAGAAAAATGAACGGAATCCGAGGGTGCTCGCTGGAGACTGCTTTTTCAGACAGACGGAGAGAGAAAGAAAAGGATATTCTACCTTTCCCCACATTGAACTTTCTTCCTAACTCGGTGTTCTAACCATTTTCACTTGGCAGAAACAAAAAGGGCATCTATGTTTTTGGCATATGTTCTTTTTAACATATTTAATTAATATAAAATTGCAACAATTATCCTCATTTCTGTTGCTTCCTGCTTTTGCTTTCTGACTGTTCAAAGGATCTATTTTGGGGTTAGGATTGATATTTGCATTTAAAACTCTGTTCCGTGTACTAATATTGATTGCTTTTGTTGATTAGCTAATCCATTAACAGCAAAACACCATGTGCTCTTCGGTTTATCCTCTGACTGTTCGGAGACGTCCTGGCCCGTTCAAAATTTGGCACATTGTTTATCGTGAATCTCAGACTGTCTCTTTACCAGATATCTAACTCTGGTAAACATTGCACCCATTTATGCCTCGTGACCAAAATCTGTGGACCTTTTAGCATAAGCCATATAATTCAAAATATAAACTTATATTTATTTATTTATAATCAAAGTTTAAGTACAAATATTTATATAATAAAAATAATAAACTATTTACAAACTATTAAGTAAATACCATCACATGCTGTTATCCTACAAGTATCGCCTCTACGTTCCCTTTAATGCTTCTCTTAACATGATCCTATAAAATTATAAACTATGAGCACAAACAACTGTGCTCGTAGATGGATGTGATCTCTCTATAGTGTTTATTCACTAATGAATTAACAAAGCATATTTAAGATGAAATTCCATAGTTTATATTATTCATTAATGACATTTTGTTTGTGTATGAGTCTAAGAAAAAAATTAATAAGAAATTGAAACTATATAGAGAAAAATTAGAAAACCAAGGCTTTTGACTTAGTAGAACAAAAACATAATATATGAAATGTAAATTTGATCATTTGTTTACTATAGATGGCATGAAAATTAAAATTGGCATACATTGCATCCCTAAAAAAGAAAAGTTTTAAATACGTAAAGTTAGTTTTTCAAAGCAATGAGAAAATTGATGGAGATATCTCGCACATGGAACTAATGTAGGCTGGCTAAACTTAAGAGGTACAAAAGATATTCTATATGATAAGAACATACCATCAAATTTGCAAGGTAAATATTGTAGAGCAACAATTGGACCAGCTATATCATATATGGGTCTTAGCTTTGACTAGTTAGTCATTAATATATATATAAAAGATGTTCTTAGTATAAATGAAGATGATGAGATGGATGTGTTATCATACAAAGAAAAACTGTATTTGAAATGAGGTTATCATAAACAAATTGGGAATGACACCAATAGATGATAAAAATGAGAAAATTATTTGAGATGGTTTAAAAAGTAGAAAGGAGACTAAAGTAAGCTTCAATAAGAAGAGGCAAGAAACTAGATGGTGTGCATGTTAATTAAGAAAGAGGAAGACTACAAAAGTCTTGAAAAAAATAATAAAGAATGATTTAACTTTTCTTGAGTTAACTATTAGCATGACGCATGATTGATTTCTATGGTAACAAAGAATCTATGTAGGTATAAAAAAGTGTTTAGTTATTGTTGTTATATATATATATATATATATATATATATATATATATATATATATATATATATATGAGAGAGAGAGAGAGATATCTATCCTAAACCTGACCCACCCTATCGCCATGCATCACGATGGCTTTCAACTCCAAAGCCTATCATGTTGTGGCAGGGTAGCTACTGATTCACATCGCTACCTTGAACTTTTTATGCCACATGGCCAGACATCTCTTATTGAGAAGCTAAGAAAACATGCATACTTCTACTAAACATACACCTATGTATGAAACTCATGGCATTTTCTTTGAATGACCTTTTTGAAGCGAAGAGAGAGGAGGGAGAAGAGAAACAAGGAGAGTGAGGCAGGTGTTGGCCATTGAAGATCACTTGGGAGGATGCAGGAAAAAGGAAACTTGATGAAACACAGTAGAAGATTGAAGAAAATAGTGAGTCTTGTTGTATTTGGACTCAAAGGGAAACAGTCAGTCTGAGAAGCTAGCCCTAGACAGACCTTGAAGAGGATGGAAAACTGTTGGAAATGACGAATTTTGCTTGGAAAACATCTATAGGAGTGGTTTTGGAGAGTACCATGTATGTGTTGGGAAAATCATGTTGGAGCATGCCACATACAATCATGTCCTGATTACCAAGTACTGAGATGACACATATTGAAATTTGGATCATGGTAAGGATAGGTCAAGAACAATAAGACAACAACTAGATATGAATCCTTAACTGGATCCTCATAGACCCATAATGTGTTTTGGTACATTTAAGGATTGTTTGGAGTCCAATTTTGATGTGGTTTGAACCAATAATTCCATAATTGAATGTAGAATATTAATATTTTATTTTTGAAATAATTTAAGGACTAAATTGAAGTGACTTGAAGAGACAAGTATCATAGAATTTCAATTTATATAGAAGTGACAAGTAGATGGATGTGTTCTCTCTTTGGATGCATGGTAGAAATAATTTTGATTGATTTTAAATAGTCCATGTGATTATAAATTGCTTTGTAAATGCTTTGAAATGATTATATATATGTTTTTTTTATGTATTGCTTGAGTGTGGGATGTGACATGGCTTATGGTCATATGAAGTAGTGCTAGCTAGTACATTTCTATGTATAGAGTGATGTGAGCCATTGGCTACTTCATTTAGTCATGCTACTCTCACCTGTAGTTGCATTGGGAAACTCATGTTATGTTATATGACAAGCTTGTGTTGGGAACGCTTGGGACTAGTATGGCAAGCTAGCGAGAGTAGTAAGTTCTAAAATAAAGTGTGTCTGATATTAGATTTGGATATGGGAATATTTATATTTAAATTGAACATAGCATATTGATTGATATAGATGGATGAAGCTCGGGAGGTCACTTTAGTTGAATGTATTGATCCTAGGAGGAGGCCTAAGGTAGATGTATGCATGAGACTTGAATTTCTGAACGTAATTGAGTGAAAACATGGATCTACTTGTTTGGTATCTAGAGGTTGTCGTCCTATAGACCTTAGGATATAGACCTAACAAGCAGGTGAAACAATCGTCAAGATCCTGGACCCAACGTGTTGTGGGTGCCATTGGAGGTTACATGATCAAATAAGAGGTAGGTTCAGGGAACTCTTATGGCATTAATGGTGGCTGGACATGATAGTTGTCTTGGAAACTAAATCTATACTATCGTTGGGTGCTTAATTATGTATGCATGCTTGTGATGATATACTCATTTGAGCTTTGATGTAGATACTTATATTTATATTATGTATCATTCAAAACATGCATATCTTTAGTGCACTCGTGGCTATGTAAAGATCACATCTACCTATGGAGCATGATTTTTGGTGCTCATGTTTTATTTAATACTATTATAGGACCTAGTTAACAAAGGCAGTAAGGAGATTAGGGGACTTGACATTCCCATTGCAAAATGGTAGGATTTGATAGGATGTAAATAGTTTGACTTTTCTTGTTGTTGATCTACCTTTTTTTAGTTGTATCACCATGTATGTGAATTCTAATTTGTATATAAAGAATTAAATATACTTGGATCATTGATCTTATTAAGTTATACTATCATTGAATTGTCAACGGTCCATAGAATTTGGGTACATAGTATGGGCATGCCATTAGAACCTAAGTAGATCTAGGGAATAATACAAAGTGGTGGTATTAAACAAACTGCGTTGTAATACATGTAATAAATTTTCCAATTTTGTTTTGTAAGATTCTAGTAGTGAAAGAAGGAGTTCAAGATCTTCAAATTTTAGGTTATTTGTGACTAAGTATAAGTTCTAGAGGAGATAACTAGAGATTGACCAAGGGACCCAAATGACTTCAAACAAACCACTTCTAGTAGGTGCATGCCAATCATTGTGAGGGAACTAAACTCTGGATACACTCACTTTAATAGGTATTGTAATGATCTTTTGACCCTAGACACCTAAATTCATTATCTCAAGATGGTGTTCAACTCCTTGGGATGCACAAATAAGAAGAGTATGTTGAACCAACACTATTGCTACTTTATGAAACAACCCTATTATGGTGGAATGTGGAGTAAGGATGCTATGCAAGAACATGGAAGTGGACCATGTTCAAGAAGGCCTTCCACACCTACTTCTTTCCACTATCCATTGTGGAGCATCTTACAGATAAATTTCTTTGGTTGTGGTAGAATCACAAGTCACTTAGGGAGTACATCAATGAAATAACTCAATTGGTAAAATATAGGCTTATTAGACCATTTACAAGGGGGTTGAACTGCATCATACCAGACCACTTGGAAGACCATTTACGATCCAGCCTTAGACATGAAGGCTACTACTTTGAGAGGTCAGGATGAAGGGAGAGAGTTTGTGCCCTCTAGTTGTAGGTAGGGAAACATCATAAGAAAACTAAGAAATCCATATCTACATGACATGAATCCTACTTCCCTTCTCCCTATACTTTGAGTTCAAGCTCGAGGAGCAGCATACAAGTCAACCAGTTAGAATTGGTTTGTCATAGGTATAGAGATGTAGATCATTAGCATAAAGATTGTGCATCACAACTTTATCGATCCTTTGCCAGTATGCCTCAGGTTTGATCCAAATCATTCATGAATTAAAGTTCATCGTTTAAATATGGCCAACCAGGACATCGATAGAGTGAATGTCCCAAGAACATAACAAATCATATTAGGCAATCATGCAAGACCCTCTCGCTTGCATAGACAATCGTAGAGGATTGGAGGTCAGGGCTATATAAATGTCGCAAGTGAGTAAGAACCTAGTATGCATCCTTTAGTTATCAATATTCTATATTTTCTAATGAGCTAGCACATGTAGTTTGATTCTGGTACCACACATTCATTTATTTCTGAATATTTTGCTCAACAAATTTATCGAGAACCCATGACAAGTGGATGGGTCATTCTAGGGAGGAATTGGAGGTTATGACCTACCCACTGGCTTGATTATATTGGATGTTATGGATTTCAATGTCAAATGTCATCGTCGGGATGAATTGGTTGACCTAGTAACCTACAAGTCACCCAACTACCTTTATGTCCACATTTTGATCATCATGTCACCTTAGGAAAGGATGTGAAGGTTATCTAGTGATGATAGTTAGGACAAATAGTGAAGCTGAATCTCAAGGATATTCCCAACATGAGAGAGTTTCCATAGGTTTCTCAAGATGACTTCATGGGACTTAGTTAAGAATGAGAAATTGAATCTGTAATCGTTTTATAACATGATACTTAACCAATGTCAAAGGTACTGTATTTGTTGATGCTTGCTGAACTGAAAGAGCTCCAAACTTGCAGAAGTTGTTAGAGAAGGGTTTTATTAAGTCTAGTGTGCCTTCTTGGGTTGTTCCTATCCTCTTTGTAAGAAGAAAGATGGGTCTTTGCACCGATTACCAAAAGTTGAATCAGGTCATGATCAAGAATAAGTCTACTTTGCCAATAATAGATGATATGTTCGATCAATTACAGGGTGAAAGCATTTTTTCCAAGATAAATATACTCTGCATCCACAACCAATTGAGGATTCAAGCTCAAATGCACCTAAGACGACCTTTTATACGAGGTATGGACATTACAAATGCTAGGTATTGGCTTTCGGCTTCACTAATGCACCTACAATCTTTATGAATTTAAAGAATATATTATGTATTTACCAAACAAAATTGTAATTGCTTTTATAGATGATATATTGATATACTCTAAATGCTGAAAGGAGAATGCTCAACCCTACACATAGTATTAAGACAACTACCAAAACATTGATTTTATGCCAAGTTGTCCAAGTGAAATTTTTGGCTATAACAGGTGGCATTTCTAGACTATATTATCACTATAGAAGGCATCTCAGTGGACACAACTAAGGTTGTTATGGTCAATTGGGAGTGAACCAAAGTTTCTTTGGAATTGAAGACTACTACTATTGTTTTGTTGAAGGGTTTTCAAGTATTGTTTGACTTCTCACCAAGCTTACTAAAAAAGGGAAGTAGTTCGATGTGTTTTATTAAATTAAAACAAAGACTAACAAGTACACTAGTATTAACCATCCCAATAAGTGAGGAAGGATTTGAAGTCTATTGTGATGCATCACTGAGAGGCTTCGGAAGTGTGTTGTTACAAAATGAAAGAGTAGTTGCTTATGCTTTGAGAGAGATAAAAAGGCAAGCACTAAATTACTTGGGGCATGACTTAGATCTAACAACTATAGTCCTTGTCTTGAAGATGTGTTGACACTACTTGTTAGCATTAGATTTAGCACTGACAACTCATAAAAGCCTAAATTATTGATTTACCCAAGATAGTCTAAATATGCAGTAGACCCTCTACTTGTTATCATATACTATATCATTTATCAAAGTGAAATGTTGTAGATAATGCCCCTAACAGAAAAGGGGCAAAATGCATTGCTCTATCAATTATAATTACAACAACTCCTGATTTATGGTTGCTAATTAGTGTGGCATGTTAGAATAGGAAATTGAGAGCCATCAAGAAGGAGATTCATAAGAGGGGTATATCAAAGTACAATGTCTATAAAGATGGGTCTATAAGCTATGAAGATTAGTTGTTTGTCTTGGATGATGATACTCTAAACATGAACTATTAGAAGCAGCTCAACATAGTCGATATACCATACATCTAGGAAGTATAAATATAAATATATATAAAGATTTGAGCTAACAACATTTTTTTTAAAAGAAATGAAGGACATTGCAAAAGTAATATCTAGGTATCTCACTTGCTAGTGAGTCAAATCATATCACTAAGACTGACTAGTGTAGTGCAACCTCTTCCTATACTCGAGGGCAAATGATAACATATCAACATCAATTTTGTGGTGGGACTCCCAAACACCTAATAAAAGAATATTGCTATCTCGGTGATCATAGATTGCCTTATAAAGGTGGATTGCTTCATAACGATTTGAAAGAAAATGGGAGTCGATCAAGTTGATAGATATTTATATTAGACATGTGGTACAATATTATGGTGTGGTTGAAACTATCACATCAGCACAATTTTGGTGGATCCTATAAGAATCATTGGGGATGCAATTACAATATAGTATGGCCTATCATCTTCAGACAAATGTATAGTTTGAATGCACAATACAAATCCTTGATATGATGAGAGAATGTGTGCTAGACTTGTAAGATAATTGGGATGATTATTTGTAATTTATTGAATTTGTATATAATAACAATTACCAAACCAATATTCAGATGACACTATTTAAGATGTTTTATGGTGCTAAGTATATAACACTATTATATTGGGATGGTATGAGGGCACCTCCAATAATGGGATTGGACATGATCTATTGATTTGTTGAAATGGTAAAAAGGATATCAAAGCATATTAATATATATCGTCATAACTCAATGGAACATGAGGTTAGCGACTGGGTATTCCTAAAAGTATCCCAACCAAGAGAGTTGTTTGATTGGGAAAAAATGAAAATTTGTTCCTTGTTATGTGGGACCATACTTGATTACAAAAAGAATTGGGGAGGTTGCTTATAGGTTGGAATTACCAATAACATTAACAAGCATACATGATGTATTTCATGTGTCAATGCCCCTTAAATATGTTTCCGACCCTTCTCATGTGCTTCAACCAGAACCACTCTAGGTGAAAGAGGATATGACATATAAAGAATATCCTATTGCCACATTCGACTAGAAAGAATAGGTCCTTCATCAACCATTGTTGAGGTTAGGCAAGGTTTAATAGAGCAACCACTTGCTGAGCAAAGCAACCTAGGAGTTGGAGGAGGAGATGTGAGAGAAGCATCCCTGCTTGTTTGGGTTGAGGACATAATTTTTACAAGAAGGGTAGAATGTGAGGCATGGGCGTGTTCTACCCTTTGTAGGTCCCACTCAGAACCAAGACCCACATGAGAGGTGACAAGCACCCTCCTTGCCTATTTCCATGAGAGCACCAAAGTGGGTGCTCTGAAGAGGAAGACATGCAAAGAAGTGGAAGAGAGGAAGAGAGAGAAGAGAAATGGGTAGAATGAGAGTTCCATTGTATTTGAGATTTTTCGATGGAGAACCGTGACAAATGGTAGATTGTGGCTGGAACGTTGCCATACGGGGCAGTTTTTTTGAGTGCTAGCTATGTATGTGTTGGACTACATCAGAGAGTGTTGGACACAATCATGTCCTAATTATTGAGTCCTAAGATGATATAGCTTTGAACTTGGGTTGGGTTTAGGACAAGTCCAGAACAATAAGATAGAAACTGGATATGGATATTGATAGACCTAAAAGCATATCTAAACTGGGCTTTGGTACATTACAGGTTTTTAGAGCTCGATTTCAACTCACTTTGTGCGGCTAAGTCCGTAATTGAATGTACAATATTAATATTTCATTTTTATCTTTATTTAGGGACTAAATTGATGTGACTTGAATAGATAAACTTCATGGGGTTTTGATTTGTAGAGAAGTGACATGTAGATGGATGCGTTCCCTCTATAGATGCATACTAGTCATAGTTTTGATTGATTTTAAATAATTGATGTGATAATAAATTGCTTTGTAAATGCTTTGAAATGATTATATATGCTTGTTTATTGGGTGTGGTTAAAATGCTTTATTACTTATGTTGATGCATTGTATATGTGTATTTTTGTGTGAGCAAAACATTATCTACTATGAATCGCAATATACGACATTGTCAGATGGCAGATGGTTGCACCATCTAATGCTAGCTCGTATTTCTCTCTATATTGAGAGATATAGGCTATTGGCTACTTCATTTGGTCATGCTAATCCCAAGCTTGGGTTAGGGATACTTGGGGCTACTATAGTAAGTCAATGAGAGTAGTGAGTTATTTTGAAATAAGTGGATTTGATATTAGATTTGGATATGTGATTATTGATACTTAAATTCAACATATAATATTGATTGATATATATGGATTGAGCTTGAGAGGTTTCCCTAACTAAATGTATTGAGTCTAGGAGGTGATCCAAGGTGAATGTATATAGGAGACTTGGATTTCATAACTTAATTGTGTGAAAGCATGTTCTTACTTTTGTGGTGTCCGGATAATGTTGTTATGTTACTTGAGGGACTAGACATGAAAAGTAGTTGAGACAACCTTTAGGATTATGGACTCAACGTACCATGGGTACCATTGAAGCCATGTGATCGTACATGGAGAGGGTAGCGGTCTTGATATTGTAACTAAATTTGCATTATTGTTGAGTGCTAGATTATGCATGAATATTTTCAATGATGATATTGATTTGAACTATAATATAGATTCTTATATTTATGTCAAGAATTACTAGAAACATGAATGTCTTTAGTGTGCTTGTGGATGTGGAGATATCACATTTACCTATGCAATATGATTATTGGCGCTTATATTTTATATAATACTATTACTCGACCTAGTCAGGAGAGGCATTGAGGAGATACTTGGGGATAGGGACTTGACATTCCCATTGTGATATGATAGGATTTGATAGGTTATAAAAGTTTGACTTTTCTTATTATTGAATTGCCCTCTTATAGTTGTATCACATGTGTTTGGATTTTGATTTATATATAAATAATTGAATCTGAATGGGATTTTTTTTATCTTATTTGGTTGTGGTCTCATTTGAATTGTCAAAGGTCCATAGAATTCGGCAATGTGGCATGGACATGTCTATCTCCACATTGAACAAGTTCAGTGGGTTACGAAGGGAGGGCCAAGTGCTATCAATACTAATTAATCAAGACGCATATATCAACAAAATTGCTGGGCAACTACACAGTGAAAAGGTGGCTCAGCGAGTTATCTTCCTCTTCATATGGAGTCAACCTTCATTATGTGACTATTGGTTTACCCCCATGCATCTAACTTAGTTAAAGAAAGCTTCATCAGGCACTGTCAAGGCATAGATGCAATGATGGATCACATTAATGTAAATTATAAGAAGAGGTTGCACATTGTTATTACTCATTTAGACAAATTGGATTATGAGCTATCAAAATCATTGGCTATAGAATCGACGAGCACAAGATCCATAGCAGATGAAGCCGTTCCCCCAACTAGTGTTTTTATCTCAACTGAGTTGGCAGGCAACTTACAGACAATCTTTAATTGGCAGGCCATTGATAGTGGCTGATCGAATCCACCCACCTGGTTTCACATACCCACTTTTGCTTAGAGGGCAACCACCCCATACGTTAGTCTCCAGGGATACTCCTATCAACTAACAGTTGTCCAACAAATACATGACTCAGTTGGTCTTCTTATTTGAATAGACAATTATGTCATCTTAGTTAACCAATGTGAATGACATTGACTACAATATTGTTGAGATAAACATTATGCTAACATACGCAACAAACAAAGTTTGCAATTACTTGAAGAAGTACATGCATTATTGATTATCGGGAGGAGCCTCATCACAAGTAGATGAATGGGTTCCCTGTTACTGAGCCCATTATTAATGACAGCATGCATCTTATCAACCAATCAGAAGGGGAAGATAGTGAGCAGCCTATTACTGATTCTGCAACTTGGCGTAGCTACTCGTAAGACTACAACAACAATGGCGATAGATTTGATAATGACCTTGTGGACATTGATGATGGAGTGCAACACACTGACAATTACTCACCTTACTATGACTATCAGAAAGCTACAAATATCAAAACCAACTCGAACTATGCAACCTTAGAATATTCAAAATGCTCATCGTGAACCTTAATTGGATTGTAGAATCAACATGATATTCAGCTTCACAACTATGAAATTTCCTTAGTGTGACTCTGATATCACTAGAAGAGGAAGATCTAGTGGTTCTTACCTTCCCGACAATGAGGTTGACCATACGGCCTATTGGGCCGTCGTATGGCCTACTCTTTGCGTTACCAATAAAGTCTTGTAGCAATTCAAGATATTTTGATTAGTCAACCCTCTACTTGGGCGAGCAAAAAGAAAGGTCACAACAACAATGCGAGTATCAAGTAATAGAGAATTTATTTTAATTTTTGGCATTGTATTAGAATATACCACATATCACCCTTAGTATGAGCACTTCACATAGAGGTTGTAGGGGACAAAGTCTTAATACCAAAAATTGTATAGGACCTTGAGCTACTTCCAAGGGTAATTATCCTCTTTTTAATATAGGCACATGCAAGGAACCAGGGGATACTATAAGAACTGATGAATAATTAAATATTAAAACAACTAATGTGAAAGTAATAACCCATTAACAAATATTACTAACCGACTCCTAAATTTTTTTAGTTGTAGCACTTCTCCTTATAGTTGATGAAAATTTTCTTTTAGTTTTCTTTTGTTTCCTTTGTGAGTCTTGTCCTACTGCGTCGAGTCACTTAATCAAACCCACAATATCAACCCATTAGAAATCTACCTTACATCCCAAAATTCACAAAAAATCTGTTTCTAAGCATATGTTCCCAGTTTTTGGATATGTAAAAGTTGAGAAAAGTCTAATCTACTTTCTAATGTATTAAAAATCACTCAAATCTAAGTCCAATTATATGGAGGAATAACCTTGTTAGAGC
This sequence comes from Brasenia schreberi, assembly GCA_036023115.1. NCBI lineage: Eukaryota > Viridiplantae > Streptophyta > Magnoliopsida > Nymphaeales > Cabombaceae > Brasenia > Brasenia schreberi. The sequence continues at coordinate 13,444,509 of JAYKKT010000064.1, forward strand.
TATCTGAGGTCTCAATAGATCGAGCATGACTTCCTGAGGAAAGGCTATGACTTTGTTGATTCAAGTTATAAATGGTGAACTTTTAATTTTTTTAGAAAGATCTCCATTTCCGTTTCTCAAGAAACCTAATATCAAGCTATTGGCTAGGTCCCGATAAGATTGAAAAATTCACCCAAATCTTATTGTTGTCAGCCAAATTTGGTTCTTTGGATAACTCCGTGTGTCTACTTTCTAACACATCAAGAATTACGTCAATCAAACTTATATCAAGTGAGATATGGTCAAAGTACCACAACCCTATCAAGTTGTATGTGCCCAACCCGATTACCATTCTTAAGTAACCTGAAAGCCAGAGGTTCTCGAGTTTTTGACCCAATTGGACCCAAAACTCAGCAGTAGCTTCAAAAGGCAGTCAACACCATAATCGTGACCATTTTGGGATAGTTGACTGACGATTCCAAGGGACCCACAACTCGCTCGATCTTGAACCCCAAGACTCAACAATAGCTTTAGAAATCCAGCAATGCCTTAATCGTGACCATCCTCTCTGAAATACTTAGTTGAGAATTCTCATGGACCACCTATAGCTTGCTCAATCTTGAATGAATATTTCAACATTCACTCCTGATAGCGGGAGGTAGCACCCACCCTTCGGCATGCCTGCGTTCGAGCGACTAAAAGCACAGCGGATCAATGTGCCGCTCGAGGTGTTTCATTCCGGTGGGCAAACACATGGATCAATTAAGAATGTAGCAAGTCATAGGTTAAAACACCTTCCCGTCATGTATTTGTAATGATGGAGATTCTTTCAGGGAACCCCGATGAACCTGACCATGTGAAGTTTATCTTTTCCAAAGTAAGTTTGATTTAAGGTACTAGCTATTAGGGCTCGTAAACGAGCTGAATGAGCCCTGCTATGCTTGGTTCTTGTACGGCCTAGTCCGTGCCCGTGTATTTATGAATAATATATGTATGAACATGTTCATGAAGTGCTCATTACGTTGTAAGAAGCCGGATTCGAACACAAGGAGTCAAATTCAAACTCATTTGAACCCGTTTGGTCATTTCAACTAGTGTATGAACTCGATCTTGTCTGTTTCTGCTTTATCTCATGTTGAAAGGAAAAGCAAAATTCGTGGTATTGCCTAGATTAATAGATACATTTCGCCTGTAAAGGGTCTACTGTAACCAACGAAGAACCAAACAGTACATTTCACCTTTAAAGGATCTAGTTTAACCATACCATCAATTGCTCATGGTCAGATTCTTTCTATTTCAATTTGCCTTTCTTCAATGTGCCCCGGCACGCAAAGATGGCAATATTAATTGGCCCTACCCATGGGGACCTGATCCAATTCAACCTAAACGGGCAGGATCTGGTTAATTTGACTGGTTTCACGTTTGGGTTTATCGGAAGCCCGAACATCTTTCATTGAGTATGGTGCAGGTACTGGCTAAAAAGTATCCAACCCATACATATAAATATATAAACATATGAACAAACACACACAGATATACATATATATATATATATATATATATATATAGGAAAACTGGATCATGCCCACCTCTAAAATGTTCATCATGTATACTCATTGTTCTTATGGCATAAGTATAATTTAAGAATATTTAAGGGTTTTTGAAAATGTAGGAAGAATAATGTTCTTATCCTCATGTTCCCAAAAACAATAGTACAACATGAGTGGTAGGATCCATGCACTATATATATATATATATATATATATATATATATATATATATATATATATATATATATATATATATATATATATATATATATATATATATATATATATATATATATATATATATGTGTGTGTGTGTGTGTGTGTGTGTGTGTGTGTATGTATATATGTGTGTGTGTCTATATGATTTTTTGAACTTTTAAAATTTCAACCACCTAATTTTAAATGATTTAGATCAGATTTGTAGATGATTTGGTCTCGATCCTATATACTTTTAGTTTTAAGAATTTTGTAATTAGAGTTGAGGACAGGCAGGCGGTTCCTACTGGAACTGAACTGCCACAAACTGGCCAAACCAAACCTAGAACTGAAACTCACCTGAAACAGGAACCAGTGGGTTAAACTTTTTTTATTATTTTTGAAGCATTTTCCAAATTCTTTTATATTTTGTAACACTTTTTAGCGGTTTGGAACTCAAACCCAAGCCAGCCTGGTCTTGGTTTACGTAACATGTCTAGTTGGGGTACAACTTCAGGTTCGGATGTGAAAGGCTTTAAAATTTTTCATTTTTTTTAATTTCAATACTTAATTCAAAATTTTCTAACTTCGGATGAGAGGACTACCCTGCCCGCCACAATGTGGATCCGCCACTTGGTCGACCCATCCTGCCCCGTCTCATTGCCATCCCATCAATCTACATATTAGTTGAATACAACATTGCACCAAAATGACATATTGTTCCTTGTCCTTGTAACGTAGCATGAGACTCATAAAATCTGGATCCTGGCAAGTTTGACAAGAAAGAAAAACACAAACGCTTGAATTTTGAGAACTCAACGGACTTCACGGAGACATTGCAATCAACACTTAATGTTAGAGGCGGAGCCACAATAAAAATCCTGAACGGCCATAAAATGAGGTTGTTATGGTTAGGGGTTAAGCAGCATTTTCTTTGAGGCATATGGACCTTTTAGGAAAAAGTCTGAATCTTGGGGCGAGAGAAGGGCCAGGTCCATCCACTTTGTTTGCAGGTCTGCTGCGACCATGCCCGCGACACAGAAACAGCCTACGCGAAAACTTGAATGTTGTTAGCTGGCAGCACTACAATGTCAAACTGTTGAGTTTGTTTTCGGGTCAATGCGCGAGTCAAGACCGATCTAAGGTCTTGAAATAAAGGTTGGTGTCACCCATCCCTTTGAGTTTACATTGAAAGTCAACACGATAGCTGAACCGTATGTTTTTTTATGGCTGTTGGTGTGATGTCAAACCAGACTGAAGCCATTAACCAGATTTTCCTCCCATTTTGTTTAATTTGTCAGGGTCTATCATATTAAGTTAGGTGAATGGTCAAAAATTAATATCGGATTGTGTTGATCAAGTTCGTAAGACATGCCATGTGATAAACATCTTAATGTCTGAATATATATATATATATATATATATATATATATATATATATATATATATATATATATAATAGTTTGTTTGTGTCTATGTGTGTGCATGCGGACGTTTTGTGAATGCTATAATGTTGTAGTGGCCACGTATTACACATGAAGTTATCTGAATATGTTGTCTTATCCAATGATATGATACTCTTTTATTCAATAAAAATTAGTTTTAATGAGTCCCCGCGTGTGTGTTAGAGAGAGACACTACTAGAAAATCAGCTTATTTTGACTGTTAGAAACAATTATGACTGTTTTAAGTTTCTCATAGACTCAATCAATGACAACCTATAATTATGTTTCGTTTTTTATTTGAAATTTAGTTGATGACTACGACTTGTGATTGTAATAATATTATAGGTAAACATGATGGATGTCGATTATTTGTAAGATAAAAGTTAGATTTATAGGCCTATAACCGAGGTCAACATAAACATGATAGTGGTTATCATGCAGGAGTGAATGCCTCTCTTTATTATACCGTGACAAATGCTTAACTTGGGAATGGCAAGAGGATATATCATTCATATTAGAAATTAGATAATAGTGGTCTTGAAAGAACAAAATGGGTTAAAAAGTTATGGTTTTACTGTGAACTATATTCAATAAATTTTTCATTGTGAGCAAAAATGACACTATTTTCACTTAGAAATGATATGGGAGATATGGTAAAATGGTACAAGATACCTTCACTCTACATGAAACATATAGAGATGTAAATCTGTCTTGTAGATAATCATTTAAGATTAAAAAAATATTTGAAAATGCAATGAAGTCACTATAGTCAGGTTGTGAAAGTACTCACTTTTAACATTTGTGGCCCATTTGTTTCAAATAAAATGTCCACATGAGATTTCAAAGAAAGCAAGATGATTTATTAGAAGTGTTTAAAGGTGCGGCCTCAAAAGGTAATATGGTTCTTAAATACTGGTATGATACAAGAAAGTTGATAAGAGATTTTGGTTTAGATTATATCAAAATAGATGCATATTATAATAATCATTTCTTGTATAGAGGTGAACATGAGCATGCTGTTAGGTGCCCTACTAGAGCATGCAAGTTTCTTACATAAAAATCTATAGATGGTATGATGGGAAAGAAGAACATGCCTTTGAAGATAGTCTAACACTTACAATTAATAGTAAGGTCTAAGATATTATTTAGATCAAGAAAGAATGTAGAGTCCATGAGTTGATATGCCATAACTTTAAGAGATACTTTTGGTAACATGAGTGATGCTAGAGATTCAGAAGTATAGAGAAACTTCAATGAGATGCATTTGTCATTTGTGTTAAGTCCCGAAATATTTTACTTGGCCTTGTAAATGATGAGTCTAGTCAATTTAAAATTTCATTTGTAAGTAGCTAAAGTTGTTTGTCAGTCATACTAATGCCATAAAATTTACCTTGGTGAAACAATCATTTATCATAATTTTCTTGCTTATACATGGGTTGAAGACACAAATGCATAATATTCATATGTATCTCCAACCATTAATTGATGAGTTAAAAGTACTTTGGAATGATAAAGTTCTGACATATAGTTCAAATAAGTAAGAAATGTTTCGAATTCATGTAGTTGTGATATAAATGATTAATTATATGTTGGGTTTTCATTAGATATATGTAAAAAAATTACAAGTGCATGAGCATAAGATTGAGTTATGATTGTAATGTTTTGATACAACATCTCATTCTAGTGACTATGCGTAACAATATACCAAAACAAGTGGTAATTACGATAAATGAGTTTTGCATGTTTTTCATAAATATATTAGAAAATATTATTTTTAAGATTTTGCACAAATTGGAGATGATATTTTCTCCCAGCTTTTTGATATCATAGTGTACTTAGCCATCTGTTTACTTAGAGAGGTATGACTTGTTGGACCAATACAATATCAATGGATGTATCCTATAGAGATTCTTATTTATATTAAAGAATTACATATGTAATAATAGTGGACCTGAAGGTTATTTACATTGAAGAATTACTTGTGTAATAATAGTGAACCTGAAGGATTTATAGCTAAACAAGAAAATGATATATTTTTGTGCATGATATTTGAATGAAGAAATCAAGACAAAAGTTAATAGGTCAATCAAATTTGAAAAGGGCCCAATTGATGTATATTCAATGTTGATTAAATAAAAAAAACATATAGGTTTTTCCTTTTCAATACACTAACCATTAATAATTTTCTATCGTAAGTATACTAGAATAGTATTTTTGAACATTACTTTTCTAACTTCAATATGTGACTTACTGATTTTCATATATAGGTTGTACAATTCAATCTTGCAAAGTAGACAAAATTATAAGCAAAGTAGACAATTCCAAGTATGGTATTTAAGAGACCAAAGTAGACAAAATTAAAAGGTAGTTTGTCATTGGAGGCTAAGAGATACATACGAATAGCCAACAAAAATATATCAATTGAAGGCACATCCATGTTTGAGCAACCCATAGAAGTTATAGATAATACTATCATTTCTTTTATTCGATCACACCTATATGATACATGCATATCAAAACAAAAGGTATTTGCCTTAAAAAGAAAGACACTAAAAAGGTTAGTGAATAATTGATTGCTTTAGTGCATGTTTATCGTGAAATTAATGTTATATGTGGTTTGCTCATTGATGATCTTAACATGTAGTATGTTTTTGTTGAAATTAATATTATTATTTCTTTTCATACTATTGTGGTTAATGAGTATGTTTTTATTGTTTTGTAGAGAAAATATGCTTCCGAAACTGCATCAACATAAAAAGAAAACTTGTAGTTGATGGGTCAAATAGTGACATGTATTCAAGTATATGACATTATTTATAAAAGCATATTTATTATGATAAAGTGATAATGTAGTTGTAATTAAATAACTTAGTCTTTCTTATTTTCAGATATGTATGCTAGGTAGCAAGATGTGAAAAGACACCAAACTTAACCATTATATTATTTTTAATTTATATTTTTTAAAATATTAAATTCACATTTCTATTTTTCAAGTACAAATGAACATGATCAATCACAAATCAAAGAAAGAGCTGACAAGGAAAAATGCATTATGCTAGAAGAAGAAACACTCAAATATTAAATAGAGGATATGGAAGAGAATGTTGTGAAGGAAGAGGGGAGTACAAGAAGATCTTTGTAGAATTGTTTACCTCAAGATAAAGAAAGATAGCTGGTGGTAAGTTCATGGGTACTAATACTAAAATGTTGTTGAATGCTCTTGGTTGTTATGCAAAAATGAATAATTTGTTTCCACTTTATGAAAGAAAGAAGAAAATATAGAAAGAGTATTAAAAAATATTTGGGTTGAACTTCAAGTAATATAAAACTTTTGATACATATGCCTACATGTGTATCGTCTTCATATATGTGTGTATATATATCTAACGTTTTGCCGTTTGTTGTTATTATAGGCTAAGTTTGACTTTGTAGATTGTATAATAAGACTTTAAGTTTTAAGTGACACAATTAAAAGGTCTTATAAGAAGCATGTAGAAAAATCATTAAAGATTATCGAGATGATATAAGGTGTACATATTGAGAACCATACATTACATATTTAATGATATCCTCCACAATGTACCTATAGAAGGCCTTTGAGATCCTTTATGGAAAAAGCTTAAACAATTATGGTAGTTTAAGATAAAAAATAAAATAAAGCTTAAACGTGAAAGTAGATTGTATGAAGCAAGATTAAATACATAATTAGGGAGCTACTTCGATAGCTGCATATCGTTATAATCTAGTAAGCACATTATATTTTTAATTTTTAATTAATCATGCAATGCTTTTTATAAGTTGCTTATATCTTATATCTAATTAATGATAAGATCTTCAATTAATATTATTGTAGGAAGAGACATAACTGGGCATGGAGATTGATGAAATAACTACTTATATGTCCTACTAAAAAACTAAAAAGATCAAAGAGTGTTCAATGAAAAAATTGAGAGGACTTGTGTAAATATTTACTTCAGTTTTTCTTGTATATATTTGAACTTTTCAAGTTTATCATATAACCATATTTTCCTTATTTGATGAATATGAAAATATTCATCATAAATCAAGTTCAATACATACTACTACCTCTTTTAAGAAAGTGATGTAATATATTTATAGTAAGCATTATATTGGCACACCCAAGAGGACAAGTAAAACTAGTTTAGGGTGCAACATGGAACGTTAATATGTTTCTAATCATACTTGACTTGATAATATTGAAAAGCATGTAAGTTTTTCTATTTATCGACTTTTGATAATAATCTTTAGATGTCAACAATGGAGAATCACACTAAGGATTTGGTTCAACTTATGATACAAGATATGGTTCGGCATTATGACAAACACAGAAATTGAAAACATATTTTATATGTTATTTGCTTGTTATTCGTAACTTAGTTGTTTACTTTTTAATTTTTAGGAACCACAGAATCGTGGGAAACCTTGAGACCCACGTGATAGATATGCTGAATCATTACAATGTTAGGATAGGTTGATATATTATGTTTGTTAAGGAATTATCTTTGTAATGTGCATATGTAAACTTTTCTTCTTTGTATTATGTAAACATTTAAATAAATCAATATAGTATTTGTACTTTATAACTGTGTGGTTCATTTTATATTATAACATGTTATACGTGATTCATTTACTGTTGTTTTGTATTATTCCTACTCCTGGATAACAAATGATTATATAAATTCTAAAGTTTTCAATGAAATAGGGAATATAAGATTTGTTTCGGAACTTGTTTTGATTGTTATCAACAATTGGAATATGCATCAAAAAGTCAGAATAAAGTATCTCTCATTGTTATGTCTATTGATTTCAGGATGCGTTATTCCGACTTTAGATCAACTTACCTCTGTTGTTAATAATTCGAATAAACTATATTTCCAGTGTCTATGTGCTTATTACGGTTATTAAGGGCAGTAACTGTTAATTCCATTTGTTTGAGACAACCAAAATATGTAGAGAAACAGTCAAAAAAATATAATGTATTATAGTTGTTGCTTCCGTCGGAATATTCCCGTTGTTCTGGCAAGTACTTTAACTGTTCCGACAATCGGAATAATCATATTCCAACCTTTTTTTATTTCGGCTTTGAAATTTCAACTACTTTTATATTTCCAGCTGTTTCAACAGTCAAAATTATGTTTTCAAATTGTTCTTAGCAGTCGAGATATGCTCAACCACAACCGTTGGAATTTGGTCCTGAAGTGAGAGAGAGAGAGCTTTCTATTGATCGAACCACTCATACCTGAGTACTCCTGGTATTCTAACAGTATTCGATTGGAAAGAGAAAAGTCATGTTTTAGCATTTACTTTTAAACTTTTGGGTTGTGGTTTAGTCCTTTTTCTCCTTCACATTTACACCTTCTTACTGAGGCTTCACTAAGTCGAATCTTCAAATGTTTTAGCTTTCTATTGATCGAACCACTCATACCGGAGCCTCTTGCGAGTATTAGTTATCGAGCCAAAGTCGAGCTCAATCACAAGCTAGCTCTACTCAACTTTATTAAGAAAATATCCCTTTTGAGATGGAGCCCCATTGAGCATACCTCGATCTTTGGGCTCAAGTTATGATCAAACAATTCACGCTTGGTCTGCTAAACTCGTTTGAGCTCGGAAAACTAAAAACTAAGTTCAATGTGGTTAATCTCGGTTGAAGATTGATTTCAAAACGGTCGAACCTGTTCAAGCTTTGAGCTCATGAAGTAGCACCAACTTTTAAGAATTTAATACCATAAACCTGGTCAATTCCAATTTAAACCGCCTGCAATAGGGAGGCTGCTGGCCTAGCTCCAAAACAAAGGGCTCATCACCTGGAATCTATGTCACTGTGGCACATGAAATGATACAAGATATATATGTTTTTCTGTATTTTTTAAATTAAAATTACACAATATGGTGAGTTGAAGTTTCCATGTGACAATGAAAAATGAGATCGAATTTTGGATTAGACTATAACCCTAGCTCCAAAAATAAACAAGATCAGAATATAAAAGAGAACAAGTAGCCAAATGCTTGATCATATAATTATCCAAATAAGCCAGAATTTCTCAAATTCCGAATCAAGGAATCAATGTATTCATGCAGAGGAACCCTCTATCTGATTTACATTTGATTTGGAGGGGAGCTTATAAATTCACAAGTTAGAGCCCTTGTTGGTTTTATTGGATTACAGCTAGAACTATCTGAAAATGAGAGAGAGAGAGAGAGAGAGAGAGAGAGAGAGAGAGAGAATGTCAAAGGTGTGAGGTAAGAAGGGTGACCCACCAAAGCGCGTGCTCAGGCAAAGGGTAACATGCATGGGGGTTGTGTGTCTCCTCTCAACTGTTCCCTTGTTCCATGCACGCCTGCTCTTTTGCTTAAACGCGTCTTCGTATTCATGTGCATGTTCGGTCACCCCTCTTTTGCTTAGAGGAAATATTGATGTTGGCGTCAAATCTCCCCACCAAATCGGTATAAACAAATTTTAAAAACCATTATTCATTTTTACTGCTTGTCTGACGATACAAGTTCATGCTGATCACTCACTAGGGTTGAAAATGAGCCACTGCTCATCATGAGCTACTTGAGCTGAACTTGGAAAAGAAAAACCCCAATCGAGCTCGCCAATATTCGGCTCGAGAATCTCACAAGCCTAATCGAGCTTTAAAACTGAAACCGCTGAACCGGACCCATAACTGTAACCAAACATGGGACTCCCCAATTCCGTTATAGTTCGTCCCACCCCCAAACTGGACTAGAACTGACGATTCCAAATGGAACCATCTGTTTCTCCTTACTTTAATTTTCTTTTGTTATTATCTCCATATTTTCACTATAAATTTTAATTGGTTAATTTGATTTCTCATTATGTTTCTTAAAACAAGAACCTTAACAAGACCAAAATCAAAACCCAACTGAACCGGACCGAAAACTGCCATGAAACCAGACCCAGAACCCAATGGATCCAGTTCTGTCATAGTTCTCGATCTGAGGGAACCAGTGGAACCGTTCTATCTCTACCCCCATCTGCTTCAGTGAATCTATACGCTGTTGGCCATGCATAGCTACCAAGTGGAAAATTTATGGTTATTTAGCCAACTTTTGTGTGAAATATTCTGCCTTGATTTCTCTCATATTTGGTTAATCTTGCCCTAGTGCACAAGTGTCAAATACCGGTGAATATATCTTAATTACCATGAATGAAGGAGCTAACTCGTACTCTTTACTAGCAATTCTCATTTAATTATCCGCTACTTTATTAGGATGGGCATGATTTGCGCACAGTGCATCCCGGTGTACTCTAGTGCACAAAAGCAAATTTAGGGTTCTTCAATTTGGACCCAAAGGTGACAAAATGGCTATATTTATCCACCTGAACAAGGCAATCCCTTGCTTACCACAAGTAAAAAACAAAATTTGCAAAAGAAAATGGCTCAAGATTCTGATTCTATTTTTGACCTAATCAATGCTCCTCCATCAACCAAGAGCTTGGATTTTCCTTAAATCCTTTCATTCATTTACATTATCATCTACCAATTACCCACCAGCTCAAAATACAGTCCAATTCAGCATAAGATTAATCCGCTTTAGGGCAGTGGTGGACCTACTCATGAGCTAGGTGAGGTGGCCACATTACTCGAAATCTGATTAAACCAGAGAAGAACTATACTTCCGGCCGTCTGATTTTTCGAAAAACTTTATTGACCCCTTCATTTGAATTTCATCCAAACTGAGCTCTTCTCAGCGTCGAAAATTTTCTAGGTCTGCCACTGCTTTACGGCATAGGTGACAAACAAGAACCACCATCAAAATTAGCTACCTGTATTATGGGTAATTAGAGAGGAAAAAAGTAGCTGAATACTGGTTCTTTTAAAGGTAAAATTTACTACACATGGATGCACATTTATACTTAACCTTTGAGGTCAGATACTCTCATCATTTGAAGTTAGAGCTGATGCGTCAATTAGGCAAAGCCACATCAACCATAATCGAAGAGAAGTGGCGGATCTACAATACAGTTCATGGCTTAAACCGGCCGTGAACTACTACCAACTGAGCTTTCGCAGCCTCATCCAAATAATGCATGGTTATGACAGTCGGCTATAATACATAGTTCAAGGTAAAACCATGGGCTATTTGCCTTGATCAACAATGCGGATGCCTGCCTAACCGACCAACCAATTGAGCTCTACGGAAAGCATAACGAAAGAAAGGAAATACACTTATCAAAAGATGGATGGTAATCAGTATTTCCTTCTAAAATACTGTTTTTGGTGTGCCGATACAAGTTGTACTCTTACAGGCCCATTAGTCTTTTTCATGAAACGTGTCATTGGCCATAATGTGATCATACAGTGATAAAAAACTAGCAAATGTTAATAACATGAAAGCGGAAAAGGTAAAACGCACTCTACAATCAATTCATCATCTTATTAAGCTCTTTCTGCTCATATACACACAAATTTTTATCTATATGTGTGTATGTATATGTGTATATATATATATATATATATATATATATATATATATATATATATATATATATATATATATATATATATGTGTGTGTGTGTGTGTGTGTGTGTGTGTGTGTGTGTGTGTGTGTTTGTGTGCCTAAATAAGCAACTGCAGGATTGATCGGCTTCATGATGTTATATGCTGAGTAGCCAACTAATTGAAGGTGGTTAGTCATGGAATACTTGGAAACTGAAGTGGTAAAACTGTCATTTGGATAACTTGCTACTCTGAAACTTTTGTGGGGCAGTACCTCCTTTAATTTAAAATGCTTGCCAGCGCAATAACAGGAATAGTTATTTAAGCTCCATGCATTGCATCCCCCTATGCAAGTGTGCGTCCATAAGTTTGACTCCAGCCTCCTTCCTAGTTCTTCCAAGCAAACAAACTCTGAAAGAGTGAGTGCAGCAATGACAAGGCCACAGAAATACAGAGGAGTAAGACAGAGGCATTGGGGTTCCTGGGTTTCTGAAATTCGCCATCCTCTACTGTAAGTTCCTTTAATCACTCTTCTCTTAACGCAACTAATCATTTCATATTACTCCTGAATCCACTTTGGGACCTGTGCTGTTCGAAGCAGCTCCAAGCCAAAGGTTGGATCAAGTGATCTGGGAGATCATGATCTAGCACTAACAATATGTCATTCATGTCAATAGGGTGACATGAACGACATGCTTCTTGGTGCCGGATTGTTCATGCTTTCCCCCAAGTTCTATATGATTCGTCAGAATTCATGCATGGATGCGATGGCCACAGATATCCAACCTCGATTATCTTTAGTCACTTCCTTTCAATGTCCCCTCTCGTTTCCGGACTTTGAAATTCCATCTTTTCATTCCCTCTTGGTTTATCTGAAACTGGGCATTTCGTCTGTCTTGTCTAGGTCAAGTAGGTCTAGGGACTCTCATTTCTTCTCTTCCATCACTCAATGATTTCCTCTTTATGTAAATCAATTAGCATAGATATTTCTTTGGCGTAATCCTGGAATCTCCCTGGAAATTGTCCCTTGGGGGCTATCCATTGTCTGTTGGGCGCGTCTAGTGGCAGCTAATGATGTCCTCCTCTTGGCATTTCTTTCCTCATACACCTGCTGGCAATAATGAAACTCACTCTGATCTGAATAGAACCTGAATTCCAATCCCACTTCAAAATCCTTTCCTAAAACTTGTCTTTGATGGAAATTTTGAATGAAATATTTATCCTGAAAAGCAGGATATTGCACTAGATAATAAAATCCAATTAGTCTAAATCCTTCCATATCTGGAGTTGCCTGCACCTTCACATCTTGTCTGCAACAGAAATCATTTTAACACTAAAATATATAACATAACTTGATTCGTTGAATGGTGATACACATTTTTTGTTCTCATATAAATAAATAAATAAATGTAAGCAACTTTCCTCACAGTGAATGGTCTTGCTTTGTTTCAGGAAGACGAGAATTTGGCTTGGAACATTTGAGACAGCAGAGAATGCAGCCAGAGCCTATGATGAAGCAGCCTGGTTGATGTGTGGGCCGAGAGCCAAAACCAACTTTCCTCACAATCCAAGTGCTTCTCCTTCATCCTCCTCTAAGTTCTTATCTCCTACCCTGACAGCGAAGCTTCACAGATGCCAATTGGCCTCTCTGCAGTTAAGCAACAAGCTGGGCAGCAATGGCAGTAAGACTCATGGAGGAATCAGCATTGGGCAGCAGTCCTTTACTTGCTTGCGGCTTGACACAGGGAAGCCTGGTAACATTGGTGTTTGGCAGGACAAGTCTGCAGGTCGGCAGCGAGAGGCCAGCTGGGTGATGAAGGTTCAGTTGGAGAAGGATCAACAGAGATCTCCTCTGGATGAAGATGACGACATACAGCAAATGATTGATGAGCTGATTGATTATGGCTCTGTGGAGTTTAACGCTTCACCTTCTGCCCCTCATCCTCTTGGCAGCATTAATTAATACAAGAATGATTGAGAGTCCTAATTTTGGGTCTGAAATTTTGGTTCTCTTGACTAACTCTAGTTGGTGACCCATTCTTTGAATGAGTAATACAAGTATTAGGTTTATGGATAATAGAAGTACCTTTTCTAGTTGATCATCCTATATGTTCATGAACAGAATTAAAGTAAATGAAACAGTGGCTGCAGTATAGTATGCTAGGCCACTTTGAAGAATATCATACTTGCAGCTTTAATTTTAAATCCAGTGGAAATGGCACTGGAATCTCATCGACACAAATTCCTCACTCATGAGCAAAAAACGATAATAATATCAGATCAAAATTTTGAAGCTTTTGTTATTCCCTTGCAATTCTTAACGATATTGGGAAATCTGAAGGAAAATGGTAATGGAAAACTCAAGCGCCCAACTAAAGTTTTACCGCAACAGCATAATGCTGTGAACTCGGTGTGCAGATTGCATGGCAGAAAGAAGGTCGGTTTTGTAAGGCAGTGGTCATTCTTGGCAACCGAGCAGAGAAACGGCTGGACTGTATGTGTGGTCAAGGTTACGGAAATGATGCCGTAACGACCAAAAAAGATGAAACCACCGTACTGTTGTCAAAAGACACGGTAACAGTATGGATATAGGAGCTCCTCAAGAGGAAAGCCCAGTGAGATAAACCGGGAAGAAGGAGCATGCGCTCCTCTATAAATACAGAGCAATGCAGACAACAATTTATTTGTGGTCAGGGTTACGAAAAGGATGTCCGTAACGGCCAAAAAAATGAAACCGCCTGACCGTAACCAAAAGACAGGGTAACTGTCCAGATATAGGGACTCTCGAAGAGGAAAGCCCAGTGGAATAAACCGAAAAAGAAGGAGCACGCGCTGCTCTATAAATACATAGCAACGTAGACAACAATATAAATACAAAAACAAATCTTTGGAATAGTGAAAAACCTTTCCAAGAAAACTCTACTAAGATGAAACCTTAAATAGATAAACCACATACCTTTGTTCTTCCACTGCAGGCGTACTTGAGAAGCAATATATTTAGAAACCAAAGGTCGACGATGAAGAACCAGAGGTCGATTGAAGCCGAAATGCGCAAGAAGACAACCGAAAAATGCAACATCTGGTATTAGGGCCTCATTACCCTACTAATAGGTATACATTAGTTTACATAAAAAAAATGAGAAGAAGAGAGCTTCCTGTTTTTTTTTGAAATTGCAGAGAACTCTATTTGGGTTGTGACAGGGCAGAGGCCAAACCCTACTTGAGTCAAAACAAGTCAGAGATCGACAAAAAAAAACTCAAAGCAGAACTGCGACAAAGGTCGCGAGTGGCCAAAGGTAAAAGGACACCCGTAACAGAACTACGGCAAAGGTCGTGGGTGGCCTAAGGCAAAGGACACCCGCAACAGAACTACGGCAAAGGCCAGCAACAAGGGTCGCAGGTGGCTAAAGGACACTCGTAGGAGAACAGCGGCAAGGGCCACGAGCGGCCAAAATGAAAGCTTCTAGGCTCTTAAAGCGCCCAGAAAATCGTGGGCTGAAACCAACGGCGAAAACTATCTTGGGCAGCGAACTAAAAAGTTTGGTGTGCCCCAATCAGTTTTTAAATTTTACAAGACTACCACTAGACAAAATTACGAAAATATCTAGAGATTTTTGGGTAAAAAGACTCTTTTTCCCTTATTTAGGTGAAAAGTCGGTTTTACCCTTCGATAGTTTATGAAAATTATGAATATCGGGCTATTGTTTTGTACTACTACCCTTCCCGGTTCAAGTTATTACAGTACTACCACTATGTCAAAAGACAGATTTGTTCCTGTCCTTTTAAGAAAAATCCAGATTTAGACTAGGGGCAAAATTACAAATTTACCCCCGATTAGTTACGAATTTTACAGAAATACCAAAAATAATTTTACCGGTATGTCTTGGCCGTTTCTAAAAATTAGAAAAGTGGACAGACAACTTAAATTATTTTTGTTATTTTAGGAAATTATTAAATGTATAAACTTTTTGAGAAAATTATAAATTTATCCCAGGTTGTTAATATATTATAAATGAGTTATTTTCAGCTCATTTTTGTGATATGTTGCATTATTCTAATCAGATTCATGTTATGTGTGTTTTGTTGCTTATTAAATATTTTCTTCTTAGACCGTCTAATCATTATAATTGCCAAACACATAAAAATGAACTCTAGAATATTTGTGTCGAATTGGCAAAAACTGAAAAGTTAAACGGTTTGAACTTTCAAACATGAAAGAGAAGAATCTCGCTTGATCTAACACTTTAAGTGTTGAGTATGTCTTAAAGAAAACTATGCATCCGCCACCACTAGAATCCCGCTTGATCTAACACTTTAAGATATTGAGTATGTTTTAAAGGAAACTATGCATCCGTCACCACTAGACCCAACTGAGCAATAGATAGAAATGTATAAAATATTTATAAAGGACGACACAATAGCAAGAACTGTCATATTGACATACATGAAGGATGACGTGATTAGGGTCTTTCAAGAATACGAGACCACAAAAGAGTTGTTTGACTCAATAACAACCAAATATGATACAACTGCCAAATTGAATGTTCAGCTGCTACTACAGAAATACAATTTCTTCAAAATGAAAGAAGGGGACAACATAGTAAAATATGTAAACCACATGTTGGTAATTGCTAGGGACCCAGTTGTGGCAAAATCAGTCATCTCAGAACCGATGTAGATATCAACAATCCGAAACAGTCTTCCCCCGTCATGAAACATGGTCACCACTACCCTCATATTAGGGCAAAAAAATTAACCTTTCTAAATTGCCTCTAAAACTAACAATAGAGCAAGAACACATGAGTAAAAACAAGAAAAAAATTGCTAGTGGTAAAAGATAAGATAGGGTCTAGCTCAAAACCCAAACAAAAGAGAAATAAACCAAACAAAAAGTTTGACAAGAATAACAAAAAGGGCGTTCAATTTTTAAGAAATCGCTGGAAAGGTTACATCATGGAAAGGTTTGTTTTATAACCTTTATCGATAATTACTAGAGATATACATATTTATATCTCTCGACATATAAATTTGAGGCACTAAAAACTTTTAAAGAATATAAGTAGGAAGTTGAAAATCAATTAGGCATTCAATCAAAGTCTTAAGATCAGATAGATGTGGTGAATATACCTCTACAGAATTTTTAGAATTCTTTAAAGACTTTGATATTGCAAAGCAAAATATAATTTCCAAAACATCTCAATAAAATGGTGTAGCTGAAAGGTATAACATGACCTTATTGAATATGACAAAGTCAATATTAATTGATGCCTCTCTACCAAGGATATTTTGAGAAGAAGAAGTAAGTACAACAGTATACATACTCAATAGAGTACCTTGTAAGGTTGTATTCACTGATGTGGTTTGGAAGAAAACACAACCTAGGTCATCTAATGAGGTGGGGATCTATTGCACATGTAAAGATCCTTGATAAGTCTAGATATAAGCTAGACAGTAGGTCATTGAGATGTATATTCATCGGATATCCTAAAGGTTCAAAGGGATATCAGTTTTATCATAAGGACCACGGACTGATAGAAAGCAAAGATGTTAAATTCCTAGAAGATACTAAAAATGACATCGTGGAAAATAATGATAAATATAGTGATGATCTAGTAGACCTAGATTAATCATCATATGAACCCATAAAAGATCTTCCAGAAACAACTGAAACTTTAAGTAGATATAAAAGGCCTAGGGTCACACCGTTCTACTTAAAGGTTTATCATACTTATCTTGCAAAAGAAGTGTGTAATTCGGGAGATTTAGATGAATTGACTAATAACTTGATTTATTAGCAAGTTATAAATTCATCGAAAGCAACAGACTAGAGGAAAGCTATTGATGAGGAAATTGAATCCATTGAGAAAAACCAAGTTTGGGAATTGACTGATTTGCCAAAAGGAAGAAAAACCATAGACTCTAAATGAATTCTGAAAAAGAAATATAAGGTCGATGGTTCAATCGAAAAGTTTAAAGTAAGGTTGGTTGCAAAGGGTTTTTCGCAAAAAGAAAGGATACATTATGTTGAAACATATTCTCCAGTTGTGAAATTTGCATCCACAAGGATAATTCTAGCAATATTTGTATATTATGATTTGGGCTTACATCAATTATATGTAAAGATAGCTTTTCTAAATAGAGATTTAGATGAAATCATATACATGCTGCAACCCGAAGGATATATAGTTGAAGGTCAAGAAGATAAAGTATATAAGTTGAGAAAATCCCTATATAGCCTGAAACATTCACATCGCCAATGGTATTTGACTTTTTAAAATGTCATTATAGAACTTCGGTTTGTAGCTAATGAACTTGATCATTGTGTATATGTTTGGAACAGTGGGAGCTACTTTGTCATCTTATCATTATATGTAGATGACATATTGTTAATTGGGAATGACAATGAGATGATTGTCAAAAACAAGTCATGGTTAAACTCAAGGTTCGAAATGAAGGATATGGAGGAAGCATCATATATCCTAGGTATAAAAATCTCTCGAGATAGATAATCTAAACTATTATGCCTAAGTTAGGAGAAATATATTGACTATATCCTCAAGAAGTTCAAAATGGGTGAATGGAAGTCTGTTGTTATACCATTACAAAAGGAGTTAAACTAAGTAAGACTGATTGTCCCATGAGGGAGACGATAAGCCTAACGTTCCTTATGCACAAGCTGTGAATAGCTTGATGTATGTTATACTGTATACAAGACCTCATATGAGCTTTGTTGTTGGTCTTGTGAGTAGATATCAAAGTAATCCTGGATGGTAGCATTGGATAGATGTAAAAAAGATTTTAAGATATTTGAAAGGAATAAGAGACTTGAAACTATGTTTTCAAGAAGACGAACTGAAAGTGGTAGGATACTCATATGCTGACTTTGTTGAGAGCAAAGATTATAGTAAATCTACCTCAGGACAAATATTCTTATTTGGAGGTGGTGGTGTTTTTTGGACATGTAAGAAATAAGGTTGTGTATCATTGCATAAACAAGAAGCTAAGTATGTGGCTTGCTGTATGGCTGCAACGAGTGCTGTCTGGATAAGCCACTTCTTACAAGATTTGAAACTAGAGATAGCTGATGAGTCAGTTGTCATTTACTGTGACAACAACACAGCAATTACTCTTATCAAGAGTGGAGCTGATAGCTCCAAAAGCAAGCATATAATACTTAAATACTACTATATTCATGATATCGTTATGATAAAGGAAATATCCATCTCATACATGCCAACAAATGATATGTTGGCAGGCCCCTTGACTAAAGGCATAACAGAGGAGCTTTTCTCAAAACATGTTGCGAACATGGGTCTGAGATATGTTTGATAGTTGTGTAGGTAAATAACCATACAACGAGTAGTGATTGCAATAGCAATCATGAAATGACATTACTAGGAAAACCCCGTAAAAGTGAGATGAAAACCAGTATGTCAATTTACTTGGTTTGAATGACCAAGTGGGAGATGTAAGACAGTGGTCATTCTCGACAACCCAGCACAGAAACAGCTGGACTGGCCATCCAGCCGTTATTTGTGGTTAGGGTTACGGAAAGAATGATCGTAACAGCCAAAAAGGATGAAACCGTCAGACCGTTACCAAAAGACATGGTAATAGTCTGGATCTTGGGGCTCCTGCAGAGGAAAGCCCAGTGAGATAAACCGGGAAGGAAGGAGCACATGTTGCTCTATAAATACAGAACAACGCCGACAACAATATAGACACATAAACAGATCTTCGTAATACCGAAAAACCTTCCCAAGGAAACCCTGTTGAGAGGAAACCTCAAACAAATAAACCACATACCTTTGTTTTTCCGCTGCAGGCGGACCTGAGAAACAACACAGGTAGAAACCAAAGGTCGGTGGCGAATAACCGGAGGTCGGCAGAAGCTGAAATCCGACAAGAAGACAACTGGAAAACGCAACAGGTTTGGCAGTACATTGCAACCGTTTCTTCTTTTCGCTTCTCAACTAATGGTTTCATGATCTTGTATGACCATACTCTCTCTCTCACACACACATACACATGTATGTACGTACGTATATATAAGTTGTGCTCTTGTAATCTAGACTTTAATCATTGTAGAATTTCTATGGATAGCAAAACAAGGGACCCCTCATTGTGAACCGTTTAAATCTTATCTTGTAGATTGCGCGATTATTTCTGCATTTGATCGTTTCTCTCTTCTTCGTTTAGGGTTCCCTAAAATTTTGAGGGAGAAATATGGAGAGTATAGCACATGAGCTGAGGCGGGTTTGTACGGCAAAGGGAGACAGAAACCTAGCACGGAGACACATGCACCCTGGCCCACTGGGAGTTGAACTCCCCACCAGCAGCAAGGGCAGTTGAATTAACACTCTGGAATATGAATTATTTTCTTTATTCGGGCTGCATGCGACTTCACATGACTTGAAACCGGCGATGTTTGAGGTGGGATCGTCTGATGAACATGATTACTCTTCTTCGCCATTCACCAAAGCGTTACTCTATCCAGGTTTCATTTGGATCCAAACTTAGATCCAAACCCGTAAGCTAGACCCAAGTGCCAGAATCATCTCTTCAACAGTGTGCATCTCAGCAATCTCGTCGGAGCTAGAAGACCGGCTGTGAACTCAAACAAACCCTCATGCCAGAAAGTGGTAAAATATGTGTGCCTGCATATGAGGTCGGTTCTTTATGAATTGACAGAATTTTCCTTCACTTCGGAACAAATTTTCGCATAACAAGACTCAACTTCTGTAAATTATTCAACACTTCAACAACTTCAGGCACTCTTTTAACAATACATAAAGTAGGTCTGTTTCCTATTATCAAGTAAAAATTTCATTTTAATAGCAGTGGTTTTTTACATTTGCATGTGAGGTATTTTTGCTTCACCAACCTAGAGTTCGTTTTTTACAGTTTGGTGGCATGTGGTCTTTACCGTTAAATCACTTTGAGGCATTTCATGTAATGGCCTCCAGGCGTGGGGTAGTCGTTTCGTAAGCTTCTTAGGCTTCATATCGTTGAATTCTTTCAAGAATCGGATTACCTCCATTGGGACAGGACTGGAGTCCACCGTTGCCTACTGCTCTAAGTGAACAGCTAGCAGCATGGGCTGCCTCTTCCTCATGCCGTTGTGCATCTGCAAAGCAAACATGAAAACCAAGGGAGGTTCGGCCTTGCTAGTGCTGGCGCTAGGGGTGCAGGAGACAGGGCCCTGTCGTGGGGTCCCACGTGTAGGGGGCTGGCGTGGGGTGTTGCTACTAATGCAATGTGCATGGGGTCTGTGGGTTCTGGAAACTGGGTGTTGAAGGCAGGGGTTCCTGCCACCCCAGTGTTGCGTGAGGATGCACATATGGCAGCTAAAGACTGCAGAGTGATTATGTATACCATTAACTATATTCAATCTTTAAAAATCATTGATTTTACTTTTTCTTGTATGTAAGAATGTGTATTTCACCTTCTTCGTATTGGTCCAATGACAACTTTCAACATCAACTTTTTATTTTTTTGTAATCACTCTTTGTTCACACTCAAGCCATACTTTCCTTCTCATACCTTTAGTTTTCGACTGAAAAATGATAATAACATTATTGTGATTCTTTCCAACATCTCTTACCTATTGATCCATGTCATCTCGAATATAAAATACTATAAATATGATAATACAAAAGCATAATCAAGTTCATTATCCTCACGGTCAACAAATGCATTGTCATATGTATCATCACCCAACCAATCAACAAATAAATCATTCAGTTTACTTTCGTCAATATCCATATCATTATGTGCACTATACGTAGTCTACTATATGATAATAAACACTTTCACTTGATGTTTTCGACATCCTTCAGATTCAATAATAATGTTATTAACATAACAAAAAAATATAGAGTAACCTTAACCAAACATATTAATAACGTGATATGCCTAGGAAACATCTCTCTTAGAGAAGGGTTGTACACTGTATATATACCTTAACCAAACATCGTGTTTGGGATGCAACCTTACTAAAACCTCGACGCGTTTGGCATGCAATGACTTATAATGAGGACATGTCAATTGATAAGAAATGACATGCACCTCTTTCCCGATCAGAGACACTCACCATCCATCTAAAATTTGAATTTTTCAATCTTTTTTATGAGGTTCTTTGCAAGATTGATAGAAGACTTCAAATAGTATTCTAAAGTCACATGAGAATTGAATAAGGTTGAAAATAATGATTAAAAGTGGTACATGAGTACATGCATAAAGGCAAAAGGGAACATTGTCAATGGTTGGCAACTCCAACATTGATAGGATCAATGTTGTTTGACGCGTATCGCGTATCACTGGAATCCACGATACAGGCGTATCGTATCGTATCATATCGCCCATATCGTACTTTAATATTAAAATAATACAAAAAATAATTAAAATTAGTAAAAGTTTAAAAAAAATCAAGAAAAATCTGCAAAAAACTGGTAATTGCTTTAAATTCATATAATGCAAAGTTTAGTACAGATTGAACATTCAACATTGAACAATTGCATCCAAATTTATATATTTTGAATCAAAAAAATGAAATACATTTACATTTTACAAATTATAATCAGGATCATCAACTAAATAATCTTCATCTTCTCGTTGTTGGAGATCCTCATCATCATCAGCAGCAGCACCTTCTACTGGGAAATCAAATTCTTAATCTCCTTGATATTGTTGTTGCGCTCCTTCTAAATTAATTCATGCAATGTTTTCTTCAGTTAGGAGGGCATTTTCTTTATTGCCTTCTATAATCCAATCTTCTAATATATCAAAATTATCCAAACTTATTGGATCAAATTAGCTTTCTTGTCTATTTACATTTTTTAATTGCCTATAACAAACAAAGATAAACAATTAGTAAATAATATTAACAATTGAAGTTAAACAATTTATTGAATTGAACATTTAAGTAATACAACATTACCTTTCACGAAGGTGCTTGTTACAATGAATAAAAACTAAATCATTTAGCTTTCTATTTCAGCTCAGAAATCTCAATTGCTGCCCTTTATTTCATCCATCTCACCAATGTCCTCAAGGATGAGATCTAAACAATGAGTTATACATAATGTCAAGTAGAAAGTCTCATAAATATCAGCTAACTCCTTCCCAACTTTTTCATAGTTAGTTGCATTATCTGTAATCAATTGGACTACATTCCCTAGCCCAACCTCTTATATAACATTATCAAATTCTTCTCGTAGAATATCCGCAGTGTGTTTCTCCTATAACATATTTAAAGATCACAAAAATATAAGTCCTTTATGATAATATAGAAGAAAGTTTAGCAAGGTCCTTCCTTGCCTATCTGTCCATTCATATGTCATTATAGTGCAACTTGTCTCCTTCCATGACTCTCTAAATGTCGAACAGTATTCTTGTACTTCAATAACGGTCTTATCTAAGATCTCTCCTCTTAACTTCTGATAGGAGGGCATCTTTTATCCTAAACCGATGTTAGCAATTGCATATGTCATTGCTTGAAAATGAAAACTATTTATTACATTGAATAGAATGCATGCATCATAAAACTATCTGCCCACTACAAGGTCTGTCTGATTATACAACTGCTCTGAAGCCATAGCAGCACGAATTCCAAGTTAAGCACTAGGTGTAGTAGGAGGAGGAAAAAATGAATGTATAGTAGAAGAAGTTCTTCCTCTACTCCTTCCTGAATTTCTTCTTCTACCACCTCCAAAGTCTTCAGCAATCCTCTTTTCCCTGCTAAGTGCTCATGAACTGCTACTACCAATATCTTTTCTAGCATCTGAAGGCAAACTATCAGTGAATCCAAATCCAGTAGCATCATCATCTTCTTCAAACATCTTCAAATCATCCTTTTGTCGTCTCCTTTCCTTTATACTCTCAATCATCTACAGACATTGCCATTTAATACCTTCTGGTAAACTTCTAACTCTGCTTGTGCATGGAGCAACTTCTTTCCTAGTCCCTGCTAGGTGGTGTTTCAACCTTGAAATTCCACCACTAACCACCCTCACACAAAATAAGAATCTGATCTTTAATCTAGAACCCTCAACTGGTGTACCCTATTGCCATGTTGGATCATCAGAATGAGAATGAGAGTCACTAACACCCCTTCTTGTCATCTCAATTGAGTACTTTAATTCAATAAAAAACCTGAAAATAAAAGCACTTCATAAATCCCCAATCATCAAATAACACTCAAATAGAGTGTCTCTCACTTCATGAATGCAATAAAAATCATATCTACACACTTAATAACTTCATATTTTGTCATTCAAAAAAAGAAAATTACAAAAAAAGAAAAAAACAATAAATAAAAAAAATAAAATAAAGAAAAACACTAAAAATATACTTAAATCCGAGATAGGAGGCTTACACGAATACCGTAGAGTACGATTTTAGAGCTTTGAACACCAAAGAGGCGAAGAACAGCTCTTAGGGAGCTTGGAGAACTCGAAGAGAGAGAGGAAACTCGCGAAAAATGCGAGTTTCAGTTCGGCCAGGGACCATGGGCAATACCGGTGATACGGTGCGATGACTTTCAAAAACGATACACTTAGGAGTACGTATCGCACTGTATCGATATGGTGCGATACGGATAACACTGGATAGGATAGAATTGATGGTGAGGCTCTTAGAGTGAAGAGAGAAGGGGTTTTAGATGAGAGAGAAATTGTAGGGGCAATTTTAAGATTTTAGAAAAAGGTATATGTTTAGTAAAATGAGTGTATAAATAACAATTATATTCTTTTTCTTTACAAAGGAGGTCGAAGCCTAGAAACACAAATGTACCTCTAGAGGAGAACTCCACACAAGCGACAAAAGCCACCAAGCACCCTCTGGTTGAACTCTATAGGTAAATGTGCAATGTTTTTTAGTAAATATATATATATATAGAGAGAGAGAGAATTTAGATTTGGTAAACCTACCAAAATAAAGAACCACAATGAATATTTAAATTTAAAAAGTAGATGCCTTTCAAAGGTTGTATATACTTTTTATTTTATCATCTCAACCATTTATCTAAAAGATTGAATGGTTGTAATGGTTTCCTTGTGTTTTCTATTTTGGTGGGTTTTCTAAATCTAGACTCTTTCTCTCTAAATATACATATATATATATATATATATATATATATATATATATATATATATATATATAGAGAGAGAGAGAGAGAGAAAGAGAGAGAGAAGAAAAAAAACTATTATATGGGTGCTAGTAAATCTCAACAAATCTCAACCATCCATCTTAGGTGATAATGGTTGAAATTTGAAATTTCAAAAGCAAAAGTGTCCACGTAAATAAAGTATATCTGTAAAAAGTATATATATACTTTTACTTTATAGATTCAAATCTCAATCATCTATCTTCGGTGATGGGCGATTGATATTTAAAATTTTAAAAGCAAAAATGCTCATGTGAATAAAGTGTACATACAAAAAGTATGTATATACTTTTTACTTTATAAATTCAAATCTCAATCATCCGTCACCAAAGATGAATGGTTCATATTTATTTTAATTTTCTAACACCTAAGGGTGCTAGCATGTACCAGTTTCTCTCTCTCTCTCTCTCTCTCTCTCTCTATATATATATATATATATATATATATATACACATAAATACATATATGTACATATATATAATGTATATGTATATATGTATATATATGTATATATATACATACATATACATCTATATTCATTAGATGGATAAAACGAATTCAATTGGACTGATTAGTTAAAAAGGCATTTTGAATTGAAATATGAAGGAAAAAGAATTATTTGGAGCTAGAGCTAATTGTGTTACCGATCCAAAGTTACAGAACTTAGAATGCTTCCAAGTATGGTCCCAATGATGGTGTTCAGTCTGCTGATACCTTCCCTGATTCTTTATCTAAGAGTTTCAGGTTCGCCATGGGCGAAATTCTTTGTTGACAAGTAGTGAGAGTAAGCTTGAGGCAACGGACTCCATGGAAAAATGGTAGGGACAATACAACCCGGAATCTTTTGTGTTTTGCTTGCGTTTATTGTGATGACCAAACTGCACTCGGCAAATCACAAGGAAGGGAAGTGAGAGCTAGATCATTACTTAAAGTGGCATATAGTAAATACCATTTTAGGTATAAAATACGACTTAAAATAATTTTAAAAGTGTTTACAAAGTGAAAGATAAGAAAATAACGGAAAAGAAAGTAAAATGTGAAACAAAAAAAACTGTTTGTTGAGAATATTATGTTATTTTTGCAATTATTTTAAAATATCAAGATAGTTTTCAATATTACCGGCAACTTTTAAATTGTTGACATTGTGCTCATATTTTGAAACTGTCATGTGTATGTGACTGTTATGGAGTCAAAGACTCAAATGTATAACAAAATTGTTAAGATAAAATCTAAAATGAAAAGAAAAGATAATGAATACATAAGCAGTACTCTGTAATTTTGGAAACCTATAAAACTAACATATTCCTTAGGGTTTCTTCACCAAAAAAAAGAAAGAAAGGCGACCTTCTTCTCTATCAAGAGTGGCCGCCGTGAGAACAACCCTTCTGCAACCTGGTAACAGAGCACTATTTATGCTTCCAATGGCCGATCGGAGAGGCCATCGAGTCGTGATGTGAATGCCAAACCTGGATGATCTTCTTCAGCAGGAACCAACAGACCGATCTACGACAGAATGTAAAGCGCCAGCAGCTCCTCCTTCAAAGGGGCAGATACGGTTTGTTTGTAGAGCAACAGGAAGCTCCTGAAGTGTCCACGTGAAGTAGGAACTCTCGTCCACTGTTGTTGTCTTTTGGAAGCTCTCGCGGTGGGAATAAAGGGTATCTTCCCTTCATTTCTTTTGGTTGTAGTATCTATCAACCTGTATGGGAAAAGGCTTAGTTGTTGTTGTATCTATCAACCTCCATTGGGGACATAAAAAAAGAACCAGAGTGATAGATTAGTGTACTCAATAAATGGTGTTTCACAAATGAGAGCGCTTGGCGCTCGAGTTCTTTGATGTTCTTTCTAAGAAATTGGTGAAATAAGTTTGATCCTTGTTATTAGAATAACTGTTGCAGTCTTAAAAGCAGATGATCCAGGGCAGACGTGATGTGATATACCTTCTAGGGAATAGATTTTCAGTTCGTGTGATACAGATGGTGTTCGTATCAACACAAACACGGTCAGGTCGTGTACGAATCGACTCAGTTGACAACCTGGATCTTGTTCGTACTTCTATGTTTCTTTTACACGAACGCGAGTTGATATGACACGAAAATGATCCGAGGACTCGAATTTCCACTCCTGCATTGAGGTTCGCCCCACATAAACTATATCAAGGATTTTGGATCAGATTTTCAAAAGAAACCCATTCTGGAACTGGATTCTGATCCAAACTCTCTCTCTCTCTCTCTCTCTCTCTCTCTAAATCTGCTTCCTCGGCGTCCAGCATCCAGGTCCTCTTGCTACAGCTCCTTCTCAACTCAAATCGGCCCCAAAAAGGTCGGTGTAACTTCGTCTTTTTCCTACTTTGGCTTTTAGTACTTCTTAGTGTTGTCTGACGCGTATCGTATCGTGTATCGTTGGGCTCCAC
This sequence comes from Brasenia schreberi, assembly GCA_036023115.1. Taxonomy (NCBI): domain Eukaryota; kingdom Viridiplantae; phylum Streptophyta; class Magnoliopsida; order Nymphaeales; family Cabombaceae; genus Brasenia; species Brasenia schreberi. The sequence continues at coordinate 13,471,743 of JAYKKT010000064.1, forward strand.
GATACGGGCGTATCGTATCGTATCGTACTTTAATATTAAAATAATACAAAAATTATTTTAAAAATCAAGAAAATTAGTAAAAACCTGAAAAAAAATCTGATAATTGCTTTAAATTAATATAATACAAAGTTTAGCACAGATTGAACATTCAACATTGAACAATTGCATTCAAAATTACATATTTTGAAGCAAAAAATGAAATACATTTACATTTTACATATTGTAAATTTGTATAAGAATTATTAATTAAATAATCTTCATCTTCTACTTGATAAAGATTCAAAGTTTCTCATCACCTTCTACTTTAAAATGAAAATCTTCATGTCCTTCGTGATGTTGTTGCACTTCAAATTAATTCATGCAATGTCTTCTTCAATTAGGAGTGCATTTTCTTCATTATCTTCCATAATCCACTCATCTAACATATCAAAATTAACAAACTGCTATCTTTGTACATGTAGTTGTCATATATGCTAATTTTCATATGTGAGCAAAACAATGAGCTCAATTTCTTTGATTATTGACTCTATGACACCTCAGTGATGTGATATTATTACTTGATGATATCCCTTTTTCTCTTACGACTAGCTTTTTAACTAATGCTTGAGCTTCATTTCTCACTTCAGAGACTGTGTTAAGCCCCACATGCATTGATCATGTTCAACTCAATGGAAGTCACGTAAGGTGAACCCTAAAATAGTGAAGTTGTGAAATGCCCACTCAATGAACCGAGACAACCAAATGTTTTTCATTGTTTGCGATCTCATGAAATTAGAAACTGCTAGCAGAAATATACGTAAAAGTTGGCAACAAAAAGGAAAATGATTTTATCACAATTTTTATTTGTTTATAAATTATTCTTATTCAATAAATAAAATTATAAACCCAAATTACAAGCATAGGGAAGTGAAGAGAGGCCAGAAACCTCTAAAAAAAATTTTAAAAAAAAATTGAAAAAAAAATTTTGAATTTTTTTTTTGGGCGTATCGCTCGTATCGTACGATACGGGCCATATCATGTGATACATTACCGTATCGTACGATGCGATACGGATAACACTCCTTCTTACAATGCTCATTGTTCTTTTCCTTCATCTTCTTTGTTTCTTTCCATCAAAATTTCATTCTTTTCTTTGTTGTCAATTCCCTTTCTACTTGGCAGGGTAAGTTTGCGTAGTTCTTACACGAGATAAAGTTGTGCCCTGGATCGTCCTTAGTGACTTCGTTGCCTTTTAAACCATTAAGGAATATCACTGTCACCATGGCAAGCCAGTCAATTATAGTAGATGATATCACTGTCACCATGGCTTCATAACAACTAATGGACGCAGATTCTCAGCCATTGGCTGCAATGAGGAGGCCAGATTGCGGAGGAAAGAAAGGAAGCCCTATTGCTCTTGTCGCTAACCATTTCCTAGTGGAGTTTGTTCCTTCGCAGCAGATATTTCACTGCGATGTCAGCATCTCTCCACCTCCATCGAAAGAGATTTCAAGACTGGTTAAGCATAAGCTTGTTGAAGAGAATCCTCATCTTCTATCTGGCAGCCTCCCGGTGTTTGATGGTCGAAGAAATCTGTACAGTCCTATAAGATTTCAGGGTGACCGGCTCTAATTTGTGGTGAATTTGCCCATTCCCTGGTCCAATGAACACAAGATTTTCAAGGGAAGCATTAAGCTAGCTTCGAAGCTCAGTGAGGAAGAATTGTATCGATACTTGACAAGTGATGCGCAGCATGTGCCTCTACCTCAAGAATACCTTCATGCGTTGGATGTTGTTCTAAGAGAGAGACCAACAGAGATGCATTCCCATGGACAGGTCTTTCTACTCGAGGATGCTGGAAGAAGATAGGAATATCGGTGGAGGTGCTATTGGATTGAGAGGGTTCTTTCATAGCCTCCGGCGAACGCAGCAGGGTCTCGCTCTCAATGTCGATTTCACTGTGGTAGCATTCCATGAGAGCGTGGACATAATTCAATGTCTTCAGAAGCGCTGCAGCTTTCTCAAAGACGTGTCCCATAGGAAAAAGCGAGCCCTGGTTGATGATGAGCGGAAAGAGGTTGAGAAAGCACTAAGGAATATCCGGATATTTGTTAGCCATCGTAATACAGATCAGAGATACAGAGTCTCTAGCTTAACCACTGAAATTACAGAGAATCTGAGGTTCAAGGACAGAGATGGAAGGGTCCTGAGTGTGGTGGATTACTTCAGGCAGCATTACAATCACAACATTCAGTTCCGGAACTTGCCATGCTTGCAGATCAGCAGGAGCAAACCATGTTTTCTTCCTATGGAATTGTGCATAATCTCTGATTGCCAGAAGTATGTGGGCAAGCTTTCTGATGAACAGACTAGAAGAATACTTCAGATGGGATGCCAGAAACCAAGGGAAAGAGAAGCCATTGTCAAAAGTGTCATGCGTGGAGATGGTTGACCGACAAGGTCAAGTCTGTTTCTTCTCATGCATCAACGTCAAAACCAATAATTAAGCATGTTCCCACAATAAATGTGGTACTTTCAGTGGCCAACCCTAGCAAGACCATTTCTTGTACTTTCCTTCATCTAATGCTACCGGAGAAAACCCCAACAGATTCAGCTTAAGTTCAACTCTCTCTCTCATATGTTGCTTTCTTTGTGATCCTTGCCTCTTATAATGTTTGCAAGTGTATAAACTGCATTGTTATCACGTGTCCTTAGGATTTATTCTGTCACAACCCAGGTATATGATTTGAACCAAACAAAGGAAATAAAAAAAGGAAAACCACACCGATAATGGTGGACTTTAATAAAGAAACTTCATACGAACTTGGGTATTGCATATTCCACCATATGTATGAAGTTTTCTTAGCAATATCCATCATTATCGGAGGGGCTTTCCTTTCTTTTTTATTTTGCATTTGGTTCAAATCATATTCCGGGACTTACTCTAAACCGAGTGTTACATATTCTTGTAATGAAGACGATTCTCCAATATAACAGCAGAAGATCGATGAATAAATCACCACAATGTAACTATCGCAAAGCCTTAGAAAAGACTATAGTCGAGTGGTTGCACTCGGGGGAGAGAGAGAAGAGAGAAGGGGGAAGAGAGGAGAAAAGGGAAAGGGGGGCTGACTGCCAGCCACCCCCCAACGATTACTCAACTAGCCATTGGGGGCCCAGGCCCTGACGGCCCAATGGGCTAGGGCCTGTTAGAGCTTGGCCCGATTGACCCATTTTCTAACAAACCCCTCAAACAACTTCATGGCTTGAAGTTTGCTAACGCCGTTGAAGTAATTAGGAGGACATGGTATATGATCAATCATGAACAATAACAGTTTCATGAGTTTCTAATATCATTTATAGCCATGAACACATCATTATGCTTTTTTCTTTACATCTTTTCTTCAATCAATAACCATGTTTTACATCTTTTTTGAAAATATAAAAGTAAAACATTAGTTACACATTATGGTAATTCCATTTTTTTAATAAAAAACAAATCTTTAATGAAGTAAAATATTTTTTTCAAATAAATAACAACCCATTTATCATCTAAGTAAAATTGTCTATAACAAATAATTTCAGGAATCCCTACAATATTACTAAAGCCCTTAGTAAACCACATAAGCTTTAAGGTTAAGTATTAATCCGAGCTTTAAGGATGAAACTCGAACCCAAACAAATCAAACAAGACCCAAGGCCGATAGTCATAATTTTAAACATGATTCTATGATTCGAAGAATAAGATAATTTTTCTAGATGATCAAAAACAAGTTTGAAATATCATTCTTAAGGAATCTTTACCATATAAAGCAAGAATTCTTGAAGACTTTAAAACACATTTATCAAGATAGTAACAATTGCATTTTCAACATTGACTAACCTCCAACAAATAGCCAACAACATGAAGCACCTTAATCACAAAGGTCTTCAACAAATAGCTAACAATACGAAGGCATTAATCACATGAAAATGTAACTTTCAAGATAATAAGTTATCAAACAACAATAAATGCATCTTCAAACAATAATTAAGTTTCATCAAAAGGCCAATAATGTGAAGCACCTTAATTACAAAGGTATTCAACAAACAAGCAACAACATGAATTTTAATCATGCAAAAAGATTCAACTTATTGTTTAAAACATACTTTTGATCCCATAAACAAGTTTGAAAAACATCCAAAATTTCAATACATTTTTATTATCAATGAACTGATTGAAGAATCATTTGAATGTTACAACTTATCACACAATTTTCTTTATACCATAACAACACACAATTGATATAATTAAAGTTGCATATAAGTTAGAAAGAACACACCTGAATGAATTTGAATATAAATACCAAGTGAAGTCAACTTGGATTGAATGGTCAAATATGTTATTATCTCAGCAATACACATATTATGCAAACACAATTTATACTTGGAATTCATAATATGAATAGAAATGTCAATATAAGTCTTAAGATATATAAAAGAAGTCTTTGGAACAAAGAAAACATTTATGTCATTAAAATATAGAGAGAATAATTTCCCAAAGAAACTCTTCTTTTTGAAAAGAATCACATGATTTATAGAAAAATCATCTTTTTAACATGGAAATTGGTTTAAAAACTTAATGTTATTTATAAACATCAATCCTCATCATAGGCTAGGAACGAAAACTTTCCAAGAAAAGTATGATGTCTTTCTATACAAAACTTCAAGTTTTGAAGCTTTACGATAAAAACTTAAAAGATACCATAAAAAGGATAAAGCTTAAAACTTCAAAATGTCTAATCGGAAGAACGTGTCTTACTTAGACATTTTAAGAGAAAACGAATCTTAAACATAGCTAAAATTGTATATCACAAAGGACATATATTAAGCAATCATGCATGCTTATTTTGAAAATGATGATGTTGTTACAATAAATGATAACAACTATCAACAATAAGCAAAATTAATTGGAATGAAAGGATTTTTAGAAATGATTCACCGAAGATAACATGATTACCATCAAGAATATTTACAAAAACTTATCTTACTTCAAAACTTCATTATTTTCCTTCAATTTCCAAAATAAACAATTTTTTTGAAGTTACCTCGACTTCAAAATATCAAATGTCAAGAGTTGTAAATTTTTCTAGATTGATACGCTTCCCGATGTACTTGATTTCTTCGAAACAAGGCTCTGATACCATATAATGACGACGTTGCTTCAATATAACAACGAAAGATCGATGAATAAATATTACCATAATGTAACTATCATAAAGCCTTAGAAAAGGCTATAGTAGAGTGTAACAAAGGCACACCGAAAGAGCAATAAACACAAAGCACACCAAACGAATAATAAATCATCTTTATTGATTAGTCATTAAGGGCTTGATTAAGTATTTAGACATGAGAGATATTTATAGAGTACATAAGGATAAGAAGAGGAGAGAAAGAGGAAGAGCGGAGAAAAGGGAAAGGGGGGTAGACTGCCCGCCAGCCCCCCCAATGGCTAGTGGAACATGAGCATGTTTCTCTGTTTCCTGAAAAAAGGGTTCAAACTGCATTTGTGTCAAGAAATGTGTCAAGAAATGACCAAGGTGAATGGTAGAGTACTTAGTCCACCCAAATTGAGACTTGGGGAGAGCGGCCACATTTCATACGTGACTCCAACTAATCAGGACTGTCAGTGGAACATGAATGACTCCCATGTACTTAGGGTGTGAGGATCAATAGATGGGCGCTTATGAGTTTCGGGGGGCACAACCGACCAACACTCATTCGTTCCAAGATTCATTTTCCATCTCTATCAGAGATGTGAGCAATTAGGCATTTCTCTAAGCCGCACACCTTTTGTGAATCCGCGATTTGGGCCAATGCAAACACTGAACAACATCTCCGTCCTTGAAATCATACTCAAGGATCTTCATGCAGCTTCATTTGGCAAACCTGCAACTGGTTGTCTGTGTCATGGAGAGGAAGCATAAAGGCTATGCTGATCCGAAAAGTGTCACTTTCTTCCGAGACGGAGTGAGCGAGACTCAATTCTACAAAGTTCTGCAGGAGGAGCTACAGGCCATTAAATCTGCTTGTCTCAAGTTTCTTAACTATAATCCTTCCATCACCTTTGTGGTTGTACAGAAGAGGCACCACACAAGACTGTTTCCCGGTGACCGGAGAAGCAGCGGAAACATTCCAAGAGAGTTTGATTTTTATCTCTGTAGTCACTCAGGGATGAAAGGCACAAGTAGGCCGGCTCACTACCATCTTCTTTGGGATGAGAGTGGCTTCAGTTCTGATGAGTTGCAGCAGCTGATACACAACTTGTTCTACACTTTTAGCAGATGCACAAAGCCTGTGTCGCTGGTTCCACCGGCTTACTATGGTCATCTCGCTGGATACAGAAGACGGCTCTATCTCGAACGACCTGTGTCAATGGTTGCAAACTCAGGTTCGTCCAGAGTATCTCTCTGCCGGCCAGCGCCTCCATCCACAATACTTCCATTGCCAAAATTGAATGACCGAGTGAAGAATTTAATGTTGTACTGCTGACAAAAGACCCTGGTTTGTAAAAGCGTGTACTGTTCATGTATATTCCGATGTTTTGTGTTAGTTATTATTCTTTCATTAGACTCCAAATTTTGTTGTGATATAGAAGATGTTTTCAACACATGCATGATTTTCGAGCCTTGACTGGATGTCTCATATACTCGAGCTTGGACAATCGTTTCATCCCATAGGGTTGGCTATCTAATACTGGTTTAGTAGCTAGTACCTAGGTATGCATCAGGTGGGATCTGTGCCTTAACATTGCTTCTTTGGAAAACATGTTTTTATATTTTAGATGGTGAGACTGCAGTCCAAACAGTTGCCAATTTCATATGCAAATTTGTTCTGAGAGCAGTCCCTTTTGTGGCGGTATATCACAGTCGTTCCAATATTTTGATTCTAAACGAAGTTAAGTCTTTTAAATGTATCATTCCATCATATAGGAGTTTGATTTTAGCTGTCCTATTCAACTTTCTTTTCTTTTCAACGCATACAGTGTGTGTCATTGTATGCAAATGCGATAAGATCGTATATGGTTGGAAATATATACATGTGTGTGTGACCTGGATTTGGACCTCCCTGGATTTAGAGGTCCAACCCATTAACACCCCTAACTTAGATCCCATATGAAGTCATGTTTTACAAATTTTTCCATCGGAAATCATTTCTCCATGATGATCAATTGGGGTCAAGTTAGGCCTGAACCTAGTCCTGGTTGAAAAATTAGATTAACGTACCTGACCTGGTGTCAGGTCCTAGCGTAAGCAGTCGTGAAAGTCAGTTTTTGACAGAATAACCCATGAAACTTTCTTAGTGGGAACTATGCTTTATAATTCACTGATTCAACCGTGGATTATAGAGTTTCTTCTTTGTCCTATTTTCTTCCTCTCTTGGGTGAGGAGAACCAGCTTAACCAAATGGACGATATATATAATCTTTTCCTCTCTTCGTGCTGATTTCTTCCTGTTGTATTTTACACTTGTTTCAGTAGTTTATGCTATAGATATTAGTTTTGCTTCACGTGTTCCTCCAAAGAGCAATAGCTCACCCGGCTAAGGGGTCAATCCATGAGTTGGAGGTCACATGTTTGAGACCTGGGGTGTGCACAATTCGGCCACTCCATTGTGCAAAAGCAGTAAACACTCTCTTAAGTTTTAACCCCTTCCTTAAGCATCATCTGGCTGCCTCTTAAAATATTCACACCATAATAAGCACGTCTCTTGTATTCCCCATTATACGTCCATCTCATCGTATTTATTTCGTAGCCATCACATTTGCTTTTTTGGACACCACTTTTTCCTACATCAAGTGATATCTTCTTTGCAGAAAGAAATCGTAGTACCTCTTATTTTACCCAACCAGTATCAATTTTACGAGTTCCTAACAATAGCAAGTCACACTACCTGACTGGTGTTACCATTCGCCCATGACACTCGATTCTCACTTTTCACACACGCACACCCTCTTGGCCTGTTGAGAGCAAGGAGAAGGGAAGAAGACGATGTTCAGGTGGAGAGAGCCTCTCTCTCTCTCCCCCCTCAGTTCATTGAAATCAAATATGGCTGAATAAATTACGTCTCAAAGCAATGTTTATATATGATCTCAACCACAACCTAATAGAACCATAAGATCTGCTCCGCACAAGGATCCAAACTAAACACGTACTAGAACTGAGTCTTATTTACCTGTTTATTACATGAACTCAAGACCAAATGCCATCTAGCACTGGATCTTATATCCGCTTATTACAAGAACCCAAAGCAAAAGCAAATGAATCCACACACAAGACCAAGGAGGTGTAAACCTCCTTACAAAACAGAATCAATTGGACACCCTGAACCTAGCCCCGACGCACCGGACCCCCATGCCAAGCGCAGCTCGTGTGAGAGGATCCCACGCTACGAGGATTGTGACAGGCTCTACTATAATTGGCATGCTACGGTTTCTAACTTTTAAAATTCATAGGGTGGAGCAAATAGCCCAGAGGTGGGGAGCATCGCCAACTGCATACGTACTTATAGCCCATAGACGTACCTGTGGGTTATACATTCTTTTCTATTTTTCAAACGTTCAAATTCTTGGGTGTGGCAAAAGCCCCATATCACCTCAATGTATCTGCCACTGCCCTACTGTTCATAAAAGGCGAAAGCTGCGATAGACCACAAACAAGCCAAAAAAACAAATCCTCATCTCAGGAAATATCATTTTCCTTCAACAAAGAGGAGACGGCCATTGCACGTCATAGTTCACCTGGCTATGGGGTCGACTCACAAGTTGATGGTCATGAGTCCAATAGCTCGTAAGTGCATCTGGCTTCGCCTCCCCATTGTACAAAAAGAAAAGGAAAGAGAAAAGAGGAGACAAACCATTGAGCACTCCCAAAGCACAGAGGTCTAAACAGAGTAAGACCCATGGTTCAAATCAGGTTCACCCGAACTGAACCAAGAAGAGTGATAACAGTCTATTGACTATGACAACCCATTGTCGGGTTTTTTTTCATGAACTATCTTTATTCATGGAACCAGCTAAGATTTAAGCAGACCTAACTAAACTTTCGTGAACCCAAACCCAGATTTTTCGGCCGCTTTGTGGCCGACAAAGGCTGCAGCATTCCTTGCCCATCTTTGCCCAAGCCCATGCCTTCAACAAACCCCATCTTAGCCTTCATCCCCGAACCAAATCCCTTCGTGTGCTTCTCGAATGTGCCAACTGTTTTCAGGTTTTCTTTTCCATCACTGTTGGCTGCGGGAATGACATTTCCCAGGCCGAGCGATTTCGGACGCTGAACAGCCTCAATGGGCTCAACAATACCTGTCCCATCTTTGCCCAAACCACTGCCTTCAATGAATCCCATTTTAGCCATGAGCTTGGATCCAATGCCCTTTGTATGCATCTCAAATGCAGCGAAACTTGCAGAGCATGTCATCTCTCTGACTTCCTTAGTCTCACTCCTAATACAGACATCCGAATGGCTGCTTAGCTCCTGCGGAGGACAACCATCCATTTTCATCACACCACTTGAAACAAATGACACGGGCTTACTCGAATAGTCCTTCACATTCTTCCCAGAGTGTTTTCTTGAATTGCTTCGAATGCCAGAGGATTTGATGAGGCGTTCAGATGACTTGCTTGAAGCATGGTTCCTCGATGTCAAATTTGCCTGCGCTTCAATTTTCTCCTTCATATGTTGAAGATTGTATACTTTACCAAACTCCAGCAACTGAAAACATCAAGTTGTGGTCAATATATGTACTTTGAGATGTAAATTTAAGTTCACAAACCAGGAGAATCTCCATATTATCTCTAGTTGTTCCTCTTCTTTCGAACAATTTCAAATAGATTAAGTAACTATTATATTTTTGGAGAACCAGTGTCGTTCAACTTTCCACCCTGCCAAATTTTGGCAAAGGGCAGAAGAAAAGATGTCAGAAGTATGGTTTACGCTCTGTATAAAGAAGGAAAGAGTGGACATTGATTAGAAAGGTTGTGCTAAGTTGTGGATGGCACTTATATGTATGACTTTACTGTGATGTTTTTGAGATAGAAAAATGCAAAGATTAAATAAAAGTATGTCACAGCATAATCTCCTACAAGCAAAGAAGTCACAACCATCACAAAAATGGTAGAAACTTGCCTTTTCCAAGCGAACTTCATCAATTGAAGATGGTAAAGTTGTACAACCGATTCGTGTCACAGTCACAAATCTGCAAAACAGAAAAGCGCCCAAAAGGTTACTGTATTTGACATAATTTGTGTTACATGACATGATAGTCAGAAACAAGGGCCACAAAAGAAGAAAAAGGGAAGAATTCATTTTACAACTTTGTAACTGCATTATGTGGACCCACGCAATCACATTTTAAGAGATGATACTCTAGTTAGAAAGATCAATCTCAAAAACTTGAAATCACATAATAAGACAAAATAAATGAAGGAATTATGATAATTTTCAATTTCTTTATTCGAGAATTGCTTTGAGACTAAAGCATCAGAGCAAACTTTTGCACATACTTGCTGCCATGGAAGCACTCGCCAAATGCCACATGAGGACAACTATGTTGAATTAATATCTCCTCTAGGATAATAAAAATAACCTCAATAGCATTGGAATGCTTAAAACAGTTGAGACATTAACGTAAAACATTAACATCTAAAATATTGATTTAGAGAATCCCAGGTTTATTAATAAAAGAGAAACCCTGATAAGAAAATATGGATCTATTATGGTTTTCATTGAGAAGATGTTGAGATGGATGAGTGGTCACACAAGTAAATACCATATACATAATGAGGTTATTACAAACCAATTGGGAGTAGAATCAATAGAGGATAAAATGAGGAAAAATCATTTAAGATAGTTTGGACACGTAGAAAGATGACCAAAAGACACTCCCGTAAGAAGATATGGAAAATTAGATTTTGAAAATGTTAAAAGAGGAAGAGGACGCCCACAAAAGTGTTGGAAAGAAACTATAAAGAATGATCTAGTTTATATAAGTTAATTGCTAGCATGACACATGATAGGGCTCTTTGGAAACAGAATCCATGTAGCCGACCCCATCTAGTATGGGAAAAGGCTTAGTTGTTGTTGTTGTTGTATGGTTTTCATTTAGAAAACCTATATCAGCTTTCACTGGCAGCAGTCAATAATTTGGTCAGCAGCCTAAACTTGCGCACAATCCTAATTTGTCATGTAGACTTTCGCAGAGGGGCTGGTTCTGGTTGTAGCAATGTGACAGGTTCACTTGCGGTCGGTCAGTGAAGCTTTACGTAAGTAACACTCAAATACTTCAGATGTGCTGCAGGACGAGTATCCATGAGTACATTCAAGTTGCTGTCTAATAACAAGACAATTACACCATGAATAATGAGAACCACCATAGACATCAAAAATAAATTCAAGAGGAATCAAGTCATGAACCTGTCTTCAGTAATAGTGTAATATAAACACAAGCAGTGGCTAATACCTTTTCTTTCCAGAGCCTTGACATCCACTCTTCAGGCGATAGATTGATGCAAGTCTCTGCACCTGAAAATACCAAATATTAGAAAGGAAAATGTCAAACAGTATAACTACACAGCCAACCGAGCCATCAGTATTAATAAGACTGTATTGATTAAATACCCACAAATTATGTACTTCAAGAAGAGTATGATTGAAATTTCATTTATCCACTACAGATCTTTTTCTTTTGGCCTCTCATACAATCAATCATCCATCATTCCATGTTTCAGCGTTAAAACATTGTTTCCTTCCCTTCCAAGGTTCCATGATCCATCTCTAATATCACTCATCATTAATAGATGACTCCCACATTTTTACACATACTACCGATGGTCACCATGTGCATGTTCTCCACAGAACATGAGGATACAAAAGATTATAATAAATTGTTCTCTAAAGCATGCGGCAACTTTGATTAGTTAAATTTGTCTTACCAGGTCAATCCAATTTATGGATTTAGATAAAATAAAATGTACACCTGAGCACAATCACGAGTGTGCATTGGTTGGAAAGATAGCACATCCACCTCATCCAGGACCATCTTTCTCAAGCCCTGCACAATTTTTACAATTAAACAAAGTTCAGAGACCATGTTCCTTCATAATTACCTCAAAATCTACTAAAAACTTTAGAGATTTAATGAAACGTGTTAAATACAAGAGGAAAGAACAGGGCAGTAGACAGTTCATACCTCTAATTCAAGCATAAAAAAAGAAAAAAAAGAGAGGCACAGAAGAAGCAAAAAGGAAGAAGCAATTTAGTACCAAATTGATTTGATCCAAGTCAACACCACGACTTATCATTCGCTCTTGCCTCTTCATAGCAATCACTTCCTTACGATGCTTCTTCTTCCCACCTTGCAACACGTACCAAACACAATAAAGTCAAAGAAAAGAAGCTACAATACACATCCATGGCTCACGTCATCATATTTTATACAAAAATATATGAAAGCAGACAAAAAAAGTTGGATCCCAGAAAAGGTGAAAAGAATGGAAGAATATATTTTGGACTTCAAAATTAGGTTTAGTGAACCATCGTAGCCCTAGAATTACATAAAAAGGGCTTAGAATATATCTTTCCGAGATAAGAATTAAACTATAAAAGATGCTCACATCAATAGATACAGCCTGTATCTATGGCACGATACTAACAGATATTCCAATATGGACAGACACAGAGTTTGTGGGCTGGGAGCATGAATTGTATCTCAACCACGCCATACAATATGACATTTTAGATCACTGTACTATTACTCCATTCGAGAATAGAGGGCGAAAACTCAAGCATGGATAAATCTGGATCAAGTACTTGCATGGATAAATCTGCATAAAGCAACCAAAGGAACTGTTATATCAATTATTGGATGAGATAGCATGTTTCAACAAATAAAGAAAACGATGGAAAGAATAGAAAATTCTCCAATAGGCCTTATTACACAAATTTCTAGTTACATAGAAATGAAGTACCAAATGCAAATAGAATCGATAGTTCCAAAAAGCCCTTCTTATAAAATTAGCTCAAATCACCAGAAGCACAGACTATTATGCTACCTAAAAAATGAAGAAGCCCGTGTTAGGAGCTTAGTGGACAGGAAAATTGAGAACTAGGTGTCACCCCAGTAAAAGTTGTGCAAGTAACTGCATGTAGATATACCATGCACTTCAAAGCCTACATGATGGTCGAGATCATCGACAAACTGAACCAGTGGCACAGAGAAAACGCTGATTACAGCATGCGCTATCATTGTTTTCTGAAAAAGCAGAACACCAGCTTTTACCTCTAAAGTTTTGGTACTTGTCTTTACGAGTATCCATGGGCCATGACAAAGAGAAAGTAGGGGGTTGTTTCTTCTTCTTTTTCCATCTTGCCCGGGAGTCCTTTAATGACAAAACACTATCCAATCCATAATCCAGACTGCCAGTTTCAACAACTGGTCTCGGATTGACAGGACTCGTTTCTCTATCACTTCTGGCTTTTGATGCTACAAAGCCTTTCTTTTCCGGTCTGCACTGATTATGCCCCTTCTTGTTCAACAGACTATGTGCCGATGCATGGGCATCAAGCATTTTATCTGAACTCTCGTCATAATCATCATCAGAATGGGATGAGCTTGAGGCATCTTCCTCATCCGTTTCTGTGGAAGCTGATGCATTCGTTGGAGCATCTTCTTCCAGTCCCTCCAATAGCATGAGTTCCGTACTGCCACCAATTCCGTTCAAGTAATCTTCAGCAACATCATCATCAACATCAGAACCACTGGAAAAATCTGATTCTTCCAAACTTTCACCGCTGGAAGATCCAATATGGTCGCTTGAGGATGACCTGATTGAATTATCATCCTCACACAGCAAGGAAGGATCATGTTCATCATTGTCATCACCTGACGCATCCACTGTAAATAAACGCACACCCCCAATAGCTAGAAATGCAGAGTTTGTCTTACCCTGTTTCCTTCTCAACCCTTTCTTCTTCTTCTTCTTCTTCTCCTCATTCTCTGCATTGGGCCCTCTATCATCGGGAGCATCAAATTCAAACTTCTTATCTAATTCATCAGATGAGAGTTCTAGCTCTTCCACATTAGCCTCATCTCCACCGTCAAACCCCAGACCTGCATGGCTTCCCTCACCTAGAATCACGTTCTCGTCTATGTCATATTTAAAGACATCCATATTGGCCAATAGGTCAGTACTCCGGTCTACAAAAGCCAGGATCGTGCTCTTCTGTTCGACAATAGAGACAATGTCAGGCTGTGAATCATCCTGCTGCCAATGAACCACTATTCAGCAAGATGTTCGAACAGAGATTATCTCCGGAACAAATAATTCATTCAACTGAATCTAAAGAAAAGAAGAAATTTAGCAAAACAATCAGTTCCTACAAAAGCATTCGATCATAAACTTGAGATATACACAAGAACAAAGTTGAAAAACAGAAGCCCCCTTCTCCTATTCAACCATTCAGCATAGTAGTCCAGCAGAAATGAGCTTTATGACTAATAAATAGGTCCATCCGAACTAAAAAGCGAAAAAACTGCATAAAAAAACATTGCGGAAAATGTATTCAACCATAAAAGGGCATAATTTTAGATTAAAAAAAAACTGAAAACAATGAATCCCTTTCGCCATCACTAAATTTTAATTCTTCTCCTTACTTGGACATCGGCGGCCATAGATGGGTATTTGCGATCAAATCCACTTCCAGATTCCTTTCTCGATACAGGACTCCCCTTGTTCCCATTCCCCCGACTGGAACCCGATTCAGTATAAAGTTTCTGTGTTTTCCCTGCAATTAAGACAATCACAACAAACATCACAATCCTATAAAATTTTGGTGCATATCAATCAGCAAAATCTGCGTTTGGCACAATACGTAGACCCCAACCTACGCTCAATTCCGACGAAAAAACAAGGGAAAGATGCAGTTTGAATCTAAGAGAAGGAGATGAATGAGGAACAACAATACCCCGAGGAAGAATTATAAGAAGAAGAAAAAAACAACCGAGGAAAAGGATCTAAGAGGAGAGAAAAATGGTTACTTTGGGTGATTGGGGATGACGACGAAGGCGCAGAAAGACGATCCCAATCTCCCAACGAGCCTCCTCTCTGAAACGATGCTCGCGCTTGAGACGCTTTGTTCCGATTAAACCTCCTCTTCCCACGGCCACCCATGATGATTCCGTCACGCAATCTCTTCCTCTGATAAACCAAGCTCGTTTGGTTCTGCTTCCTTTGGCAGCGAGGAGAAGCGACTCCGCCTCGAATACCCGTCGTTCCATAACCGGTTGGTCTGTCAAATGAACCAAAAGGAGCTCGCGGTTCGACCAATGACTAGACCTCTCCCGTTCCTCCAAAACCTGAAACCGGAACTTAAGCGGCCCCTCTTCGGTTCCGGTTCCACAAGTTATGGGTTCGGTTCCGGTTTCGGTCCTAATAAGGTCAAACTTTAGAATCAGAAGAAAAACTCGGAATCTACTTCCGGATCTGGTTCCTCTTCTTCAATAGCTAGAACCTGAACCGAACCATGGGGTCTCTGGTCCCGGTTCCAGTTGGTTTCACAGGCAGTCCAGGTCCGATTCAACCTACCATGCTGGGTCAGAAGGATACAGAACTATCTATGACTGTATGCAGGGAGTGCTGGATCGGAATCGGCAGTTTCTACCGAAAACCTACAAGTAGGATTAAACACGCCCCCTTCGATCCATATTCGATTCTGGTTATGCTAGTTTTAGGTTCAGTTCCAAGTCCAATTTCATGAAACAAATGAGGGGTTTTAAATCTGAAATCAGTGGTGAGGATTCGAAACCACTTTGTATCGGTTTTGGTTCCGGTTCAGTGTTCTAATAGGTTGAAATCCCTTCTGATTCCAGTTTCAATCAATTCTGGGTGAACTTAGGTCCGGTTCAGCACACCGAGTCGGTCCAAACCAGCCCACGTCTACATGACTAGCTCATTTGTATTTGGTTTGTATCGAGCTTTCTCGTCAACCTACAAGAGCTTTTTCAGCACGTATAATGCATGTTAAGTTTCAAGTTATTTTC
This sequence comes from Brasenia schreberi, assembly GCA_036023115.1. Taxonomy (NCBI): domain Eukaryota; kingdom Viridiplantae; phylum Streptophyta; class Magnoliopsida; order Nymphaeales; family Cabombaceae; genus Brasenia; species Brasenia schreberi. The sequence continues at coordinate 13,487,795 of JAYKKT010000064.1, forward strand.
AGTTTCCCTCCTATTAGTCCCACAAAAACTTTATGTAAACATCTGCTGGAAAATCATGTAAGGTACCTTTCTCGACCTCCCTTTGACTCTGCAATTGGGTGCCCTCTTTCCAACAATAATGCACTGGCTGGATCTCGTTAGAATTTTGAGTCATGCTCTTCACTATAAGTGGAGTCGGAACAGGTGGACATCTAAAAGGTCCTCATCTTGAACACCATCGGGGCTGGAACTTCGCCTTCACAACCACCATTTGTGGGGGCCAAATGACTTGAATGCGAAACCCATATTCTTGATAATTGGTTTTAAGAAACCAAGAAGTTCAAATAAGATGACAAGAAACTACTAAGATGGTGGAACTTTAACTTTCGACTTAGTTTGAGTCAAAAGTTCATCAAAGTTCCCATGACTAAGAGTTCCTTCCGGGGTGTTTGATGCAAAGGTCTGGGACTACAGTTCTGGTTCCTTTCTCAATCAAATGCTGGCCTTGTTGCACATTATGACCCGCTTTTTACCTGATTACTAAGAGCATTAACTGCTCACCTCTAGGGATGGGCCTCTCAAACTTGAATTGGAGTACAAATTCCCTAGTCTAAGTCATGCAATCAAACACCCCCTCAAGTTCCATGATGCAAAGGCCTTGGACTATAGTTTTCAGTTCCTGCCTCAATCAGATGCTGGCCTCGATGCACAGTATGACCCTGCTTTTTACCCGATTACTAAGCCCATTAACGGCCCACCCCTATGGACGGGCCTTTGAAACCGGAATTGGAGTACCAATTCCCTAGTCTTGGTCATGCAATCAAACACCCCCTCAAGTTCTATGATGCAAAGGCCTTGGACTACAGTTCCAGTTCCTATCTCAATCAAATGTTGGCCTCGTTGCACAGTATGATCCCGCTTTTTACCCAATTATGAAGCCCATTAACAGCTCACCCCTAAGGATGGGCATTTTGAACCCTAGTCTCGATCATGCAATCAAACACCCCCTCAAGTTCTATGATGCAAACAGGCCTTAACAGTCCCACCATGGGGAAAGGCTTTGTTAGGATTGATGCAAGCATTTGAGTGGCACTTTAACAGTAATGTATCTAACCTTGTACGGCATGCTCATTTGGATCCTGATTTGGATTAGGATTTCAGAGGAAAGAACCCCAAACAAATCCAAACCTGAGTTATTTCCAGATGCAAATCTCTTACAGAATCTGGCTGGAGACGTTCTTGATGTTGTACTTTCCTTTTCTTGTCTCCTGGATTTTCGACGAAATTGTTCCACAAGCAAAGTAAGCGATTGTGAAGCTTGTGATTGTGACAGCAAGGCCACTTAGGCAAGCAACATACCAAGTTGCTAGGCAAGAAGAAAAAAAAATTATATATATATATATATATATATATATATATATATATATAGAGAGAGAGAGAGAGAGAGAGAGAGAGAGAGAGCTTCCTGGAAGGTGCATGATAGAGATGCCATCCACTTCTCAAAGGATAGGCAAAGGTAGGCGATGAATTTGCGAAGTATGATACGAGACTTTCTTGCAAATAGCTGATAATTCTGGGACTCTTTTACAAATATCTCATTAGAATGTGAATCCGAGACTGTTATTCTGTTGCTTCATACGAAAGGCTTGGTTAAAATCAAGTTGGTAAATGTAACAAACAGATACGTTCTAAAGTCAGCCTTAAATGGAAAGCCGTGGAATGGTAGGTGAGGCAAATTAGCAGGTGTACGCGTGCGCGTGCACGCACACACACACACACACACACACATATATATATATATATATATATATATATAGATAGATAGATAGATAGATAGATAGAGAGAGAGAGAGAGAGAGAGAGAGAGAGAGAGAGAGAGAGAGAGAGAGAGAGAGAGAGAGAGAGAGAGAGAGCATTTTCTTTAAATTTACAGCTGTGGTACAGTAAGCAGTGATTTATCATGTGAAGGATGAGCCTCAATACTACCACCTTCACATGATATGAAATAAATGCCATGGTCGAGCAGTTGAGGAGGAAAATCCTGATAGTGATGTGAATTACAAATACATTAAAAAATGAGGTACGATGCTGGCTCGAGATAAGGGACATGGAAATCTTCACCTCCTTGAATTGTAATAGTAGCATTTTAGAGGGGCTCAGTGCTTTGCATCCGAACTTTTAATGGCGTTCTCAGGAACTTTCAGTGCTCCCCCAAGCTCGACTGGTACAAGAGGGATTAAGGAATGCAAGACATCAGTTATTAGAGGCCGATAACTGGGCTCGGGTTGGATACAAAGAACAGCAACTGCTGCAACCTGAAGAACCACACTTTATTAGGTCTAACCATTTGTAGACATATGTTATTAACTAAGAAAAGTTTTCTTGATTGGCGACAGAGACCTGATACAAGTGTTTGAGATCCATGGTGTTTCTAATGGCAGGATCAATGATATTTGGAAGCTTCATCCTGTCAGTAAGCTGGGGCATTGCCTGTACTAGCACCATAAGTGAGTGAGTCTGATAATCCTCAACTTACAGAAAATTTCATCTATGATTTCTAAACACCAGAATTTTCATAGAAATTTTAAAATCCAAATGCAACATAGACAGAATCCTACCCATGTAACAATAGATTGGCACTGAGAAGGTGCCGTCTTCTCAACAGGCTTCCTACCCAATAGAAGCTCCAACAAGATGACTCCAAAAGCATATACATCACTTTTCTCTGTCAATTTGCCTGCAGAGGAAAGAGATTACAACAACAACAACAACTAAGCCTTTTCCCATACTGAGGAAAGAGATTACCCCACTTTTATTAGAAACGTTCAGATTCAGAATGCTTATATAATTTATCTTGTTTGCTTTTCAACCTTGAAATGGAACTCAAGGGTCTTTGGATGTATTACAGAGAGGGACTCCAAAGCTACAGAGATAATCCTGAATCATACATAGTTGCTTCCATCTTCAAACATTTAGCATAAATATGGCTAATTAGTGGTTTCTGAAACAGTAAATCATAAACTTAATGCTCACGTCCTCCCTATTTATGGGTATAGATTGGTTTAAGGAAATCAAATCTTACCATCCAATACATATTCAGGGGCGAGGTATCCCAATGTTCCTAGAAGCTTGGTATTGGCCTTGTCTTGGCTTCCAACAGAAACCGCAAGACCAAAGTCAGAAAGCTGCGTAAAACAAACAGATTTACAGGACACCATAAGTGAAGATAAAAGGTTCACAACTAAAACAATCAGCAACAAAGAGAAAGAAATCTTGGTAATGTGCATGAACCTTTGCATTGAAGTTTGAATCCAAAAGAATGTTAGAAGACTTCAGATCACGATGTACCACAGGGGGATTACAATGTTCATGAAGATACTCGAGACCTCTGTTTGATCACCAGAAGTTCTTATTAGATTTATAATCGTAGTTCTGCAAATGCATAACGTAGAATCCAAAGATAAAAAGGTTGATGCAAAGACCAACCTTGCCGCATCGAGGGCGATCCTCATTCGAATATGCCAAGTCAATGAGGATCCGCGTGATGGTCCTGGTAAAGTTGAATCACACTACAATTACAAAAAAACTTCTTCCCTCTCTGTTTCATTTAAACTGTACCGAGCTTTAAATTTCAAATATAAAAAACTTAGGAGTACCATGCAATTGTGATTCTAGCGTCCCATTCTGCATCAATTCATGTACCAGTAGCCTAGTTTCACCATGAACGCAGCAGCCCAATAGAGAGACAAGATTCGGATGCCTAAATCTACTCATCAAATCAATCTCATTCTGAAAAACCAAATACACAGAAATGAAAATTAACAATAGTGTGATCAGAAACCTGTATTTCTAGAAAAGATGCTTAATTTTGACTGGAATCCAAAGAGATACCTCGAATTCTCTTTGAGAATCAGGCACACCATTATCTAATTTCTTTACCGCGGCAAAGCGATCATTTTCAAATCGAGCTTTATAAACACAAGAAGATCCACCGTGACCCAGTATATTGCTGCTACTAAAATTGCTCGTAGCTGATTCCAGAACAGCATACTCCATCACGGAAACGGACCCTTTATCGCCATTCATCTTCAAGGCGTTAAACTTGCTCGAAATAGGAACCAAGCTAGTTCCTCCATTTGCATTCCCTAACAAAATGCCAAGAAAATGACAAGAATTAAAGATCCCACAGAGCTTCATTTATCTCTCAGTGTAAAATTGGTTCTCTTCAGTATGATAAAAGTACCAGAACTCTTTGCATCTTTCGAGCCTGATTTGCGGGTGGCGCAACAGCAACTAATCCAAACACAGAGTGATGAAACTATAAGCAGACCAGCAACAGAAAGAACAACTACGATGACTACCAACAATTCTTTCGGCATTTTGTGATGCTTTCCTCCTTCAGTCAGAAGCGCTGTTTCACAACCAAAATCACCAATCTATCCAAAGAAAAACGACACCCACAAAACAAAATTAAAAGAAAAGATGATAACCTATTGACTATTACCAGATGGAGCCCCAGAGTCCACTGTGGACGAGGATGAATAAATGGGCAGTTCTGGTCGAGGAACTATGGGATTCTGAGGAATCTCAGGAGAGAGAGAAGGAGAAGAGATAGATGATGACAAAGAGGAGAGTCTTCCATGACTGAATGACTGATGTAGTGACAGAAGTATGATCAAGAGGGGAGCGCTCATTTGTTTTGTGGAAGAGAAATGGAGGTTTTACTTGGTTGAGAGAACCACGGACTGAAGCATGAACCGATAAGGACAGTTTCAGGGAACAGAAGGGCAGCGAGAGATTCAGAGACTCTCTAGATCATAACTCCTTTTCTTTGCCTTTCTAAGATTTTGGAATCTCCCTTTTTCTTCTTTTTACCAGGTTTGAGTTTTTAGAGGGAGAGGTAACAAATAAGGAGCGGGATGTTTTGAAGAACAGCAGGGACACTTTATCCTTTTGAGGCAGATGCAGTCACGCGGCAGTTGCCAAAAGGAGCCGGCAAAAGTTGAAAAGGACTTGGCATTGAGTGAATAGAACTCTCTCTCTCTCAAAGTCAGAACTTTGAGAGAACACAATGCTCTCTCTCTCCGAAAGGCCTCGCTCTCTAGTTTTTGAGTTCATGAAACTGCCCCCATAGCTTTGATTTCCTAGGAAACTGAACCTCCACATCCTCCAATTATGGCGTCGTGTTTGATTTGATTGGGAGAGTAACTAAACTGTGTTGATATGTTAATACCGGGGATCAGATTTTGTGGGGATATGATGATATGATCAATAGCTAGAGGGTCTGCTTGATTGTACTTTCAAGTTAAAATGTCTCGAGTTTGACACCCTGGGGCACACAAGTGTCTTGTAGCTTTACCTAACTCGAGCTTACCAATCAAAAGTTTTTGAAATGATCCCCTATGAGCAAAGTTTTCTGATATACTTTTGAAGTTTGAACTTCTCAAAAAGCAATATTGTTGTTGCGAAATCATGGCAATTGTAAAGGGATGGCAATGGGGCAAGTCAGGGATGAGTATGCAGCCTTATACCCAAACTTCAACTGCGTACTCTGTAGGGTATTCAATTGTGTGCTCTATACCCGCCACATTACTAGACATGCATATATATATATAGGCTTGGTTCTTTTTCTTTTCGTGGGTAACGGATTGGTAGGGAGCACTCCATAACCCCCACATTACTTCCAATAAAGTTCTCAATGTTAAGAGTATTTTGAATGTAAATCATTAAATCTCCAAATGATGAATTTTTGGGGGGGGCAGATTGTTTAAAATTTTGAATTTCAACGGCTTTCTTTCTCACATGCGTGCACACACACATCATACATACTTATATATTTACATGTATATATGTATATACCTACGATTATATGTATGTACATAAACGTATCCATACCTATGCGTACTATGTATATAGTTTGGATCGGGTACTTCCTACACCATTAGGTTGGGCTTAGTCGGGTTGCCATGGGTCGAGCCAATATTTTCGTCCTTAGATGTCAATGGGTTGGGATACTAGAATTAATAATCCAACTTGATGCATGCAGGTTGTCAGCAAATCTGGTAGGACTCTTTGACTCCCACGAAGCAGGTGGTGAGTTCAGTTCTCGAGACAAGGTGGGTTTGTGTTAGGCTTTGGCATCCCGTTGCATAAATCCAACTTGATTTTATGGCTTGCATGGTAGGATCCATACAAAGCTGAATCCAATTCATTTGAGTTATCCGGCTGTGTTTTCATGTGCACAAAACCAAACTTTTACAGTAATATTGAGGTTAGACTGTTTGTCGAGAATTAGGATAAATCGTTCATTGGTAGAAAGAAACCGGGAGAAAAATGGATCAAGTAAGAAAGATTATTAGACAGTTACTTGGAATGTCACGCTTTTATCTCTACATCTCCTCGTTCGATTCTTTTGAAAGAACGGAACCATTGATTTTATCCCAGCCGACCTATGGAAATCTTTGCATCCTTTCATGATCATCTTTCGGTCGGGCCTAATTTAAATTTTATGTTGTATGCATCTAAAATTCTAGTGTGGTTAAGGTGAATTCCTGGTAATGAGCTAATTATGTATATAATTGAGGCAATCAAGAGGGAATAAAATAATTAAGAGAGAGACAGTTAAGGATCTAAGATAATCCAGACATTTAAAGATGCCGTTAGAAAGTGCCAGGCAAAGAGAGAGAAAAAAACAGTACTCAAATTAAAGTCTCAAAAGTGTTAGAATGAAACGATAAAACCTGACCCACTTACATGGGACAAGATAGAGAGCACGATGGCGAATCATGGTGCCAAGTACCATATAAATTTTAAAAACGATGTTCATATAAAAACGGGAATGAACGAGGTATCAGTAGGGGTGAGTATTATTCGGGTATAACCAAATAATTAAACCAAACCGAAATTTCTATTTTGGTTCGGATTTTAAAAAATTAATTTATTGGTTCGGTTCAGTGTTCAAGGTTTGAAAACTGAATAACCGAATTTATATATGTATATATATGCATATACATATATATATATATAATATGTTTATATGTATATATATATGTTTATATATGCATATATATGTACAAATATATATATTTATATGTTACATACATACATATATACACATATATACATATACATACACATGCCTATATATAATACATATATATATATATATGTGTGTGTGTGTGTGTATATATTTATATATATACATATAAATACACATACCTATGTAGAGAGAGAAGGAGAGAGAATTCGGGTAAACTGAATAACCAAACCGAAATAATTGAGTTCGGTTGGATTCGGATACCTACACAAATCGGTTTGAGTTCGGTTTCAAAATTTAAAGAAAATTTGGGTTTAGTTATTTTGGTTCGGTTCGGTTATTGGACTGAACTGACCAATGTACAACCCTAGGTATCCGGCGATGAAATGAGTGTCCGAGAATCTGATTGTACGTTCTCATTTATAGATGTAATTGTGTAAGCACTCAATGTGTTGTAAAGATAAAAAGACTATGTTACATATACTCCTAGGTATCATTGATTGATTTCCTCTTTGCCTAATTACACATGCCTACTTATAGGCTTTTATGGAAACCACAAATAAAGTGCCAAGCTTTTTCATCGTGATTTCTAATAACTCCCCATATTTATGTACATGTCACTCTTTTTACCGCCACAGTGATTGAGGTATGTCAATCAACCCCATGACCTTTAAGATCAGTTCAGGTACATAAACCTATCTTTGCATGTTTGATGTTGTAATCCTTTCTGAACCTTCATGAGCCACATATCTCTTCCATTTTAAACTCTCCATCGCCTACCACATATCCTAATACATTTTTTGGCATCAATAGTAATTCAAGGGTATGAGTTGTATCCTAGTAATTCAATGTTAGAAAAACTTCCACATTTATTTCTCAAACATGATTCCTGAGATTCTATTCATTCATTGTTAGGATCTACAAATGCAATAATTTTAGTTCTCTTGCTCATTGCAAACTCGAGCAACCTCCACTACAATTCCTTCTCCCACTGCTCTCATGGCTTTTCCTTCACTTGTCGTTCTTCCTTTGACCATTGAATCAACACTTGACCTCTTTGACTTCATATCAAGGAATTGTCTCTGAATCAAAATGAATTCAAGATTCTCTGATACCCACATTTTCTTTAACCCTAGCCTATAATTGATCAGCTGTATGTTAATTGAGTCGATAGAGTTTGAGATCAAAACGTCATCTTTGGGTCTAATGGGATTCATGACCTTATTATGTTATTTTACTTGGCTATATAATTTTATGATAACCTCCAATACTCTATCTTATCTTTCTAGGTCTCTTGACATAATTGCTTTCAATTCTCTTTTAGAACGATGTCCTACCATTTTGGATATTTAAGTGATCACATATCTTTCAATCAATGGTGTAGATCCTATTTTCTTAGCACATCGATAATTCTATACCTCAAAATTCTCATTACAACTCTCTTAGGATGACTTTATCCCTTGTCTTTCAAATGTCAGACCAGTGGCAGAAGATGAAGACCATGTGTTCCTACTATTGTGGTTTTACTGTTACATCCCTTATGTTCATGGAACCAAAGTTAATAGAAAGTATGCATGGTACATTTCTATTATTATATTTGGCATCAAACTATCACTCATTCCCTTCTTTTTTGCTATACTCTACCATTCTATTCTTAAAACCCTTCAAAACGACAACTCTACCCATATGTAGGGTCTATTATAGTTTCTTCAATTTTGAATTCACCTGTACTTATATGAGTTAGGTTTCACACTTTCTTCTCCAATACATTATTATAGATATGTTCAGATCTGCCTTAAGTCTTATTCATCTAACCTCATCTTCACCACTAAAGATAATCACTCAGTTATGGTCTCTCACTTCTATCGAGATATCTTTTCTTCTATCATATTTGTGCGCCTTCGATTCTAGTTCAACCACTGAATTCAAAGAGGACCTCTATAAAATTGGATTATCGAAAATCTTTTCCCCTCTATTCTTATTATGTGGTGCCTTTTGATTATCCCAATTCAATCCAATTGTCGCTCAATCATACTACTCACATTCCCTAACCCGTCAGTTAGGCTTCCATCAAGGCCTACTAGCTATCAAAGACCTCTTCCTCTAGAATCATCAGCAAGAAGAGCTTGTTTTCATACTCCCTGACTTATATGATTTTCCTAGTGAGACTCCAAAATTTTCTTCTTGGTGGACAACCATTTGTATGGAGATAACGAAAGTCTCAATTGACAACTATAAATTGATACTCATTGACTACGGGATGGACATGACTACTAGCAAAAATCCAAAATCTTGTTGTAAGCAACCATAGATACACCCCCAAACTCCTTCTAAAAGCCATTTTCGTTTGTTAGCTCCTTCCTCCTCTTTACGAAAAAGAGAACGTATTCCTTCTACTAAAACTACTAGAAGCAAAACTCAACCTAGAGTAATAAATCAGTCATCGAAGATTATCGTAGTTGAGGATTTGACTGATGACCTTCTTAGCTCCATGCATGCAAATGCCAGCTAGGGACTTGTTTTTTTGCACTATGTAACAACCTACCTCCGAAGCATCCTTAGAAAGCAGTCACATGTCCTCTACCATTTTGGATGTCCTTTTATCAACTTGTAGGAGATCATAACTTTCATTATCGAGCATTTTACTCTCGCCTTTCCATTCTAAATGAAGTTGGTCATTTAATGATGCGCGTTACCATGCTGCCACCTTGTTCAACCCATCATCACTTCAAATTTTGAACTGAATAGTCAAACAAAGAAATATGATTTGACATTGATAGTACATGGCTTCTATGTGACTGAGAGTCCTACTACCACACATCTTTCTCTTTGGAAAATTGTTAATCTTATCTTTGCACTCAATCTTTTCTATGAAAAACGTGTTGAGTCTCTTCCCCAACCGACTTTCCCATGGCTTTCAACAACCTTACTTTGTTTATAATTCCGACATCGGAATTCCCTATATCCTAACTGACCGACTTTGACTATTCTCTTCTTGGCCCTACTGTATTTGCTAAAGAAGGCAATAGAATTGTGGAAAAGGTCATAAACACGGAAACCCTTCCACTCTATGCATAGTGGTTCCAATATGATTATTTTTCCAAAGGAATACATTCAATAGTTGGATCAAGTAGGTGCAATATATGTCGATGATTAGTGAAGATAGGGATTTTGTGACCTTATACAATTATCCCAAGTCATTTTGCATGCTTACCTCAATCTTCTTTTCAACTTCTTGGGTTTTGGTCTACCAAACTCTATTGTTTTATTTTCAAATTAAGTAGGATAGGTCCAACCCTCTTAGATGTTCGTGCCATCACCAGACCAACTTGATTCTTTAGGTTCTTCTCATTGTTTTACTTTCATTTCCAAAAACATTTCATATAAAGGGTTTTTATAAGCCAATGTGCATGATTTGGAGAAGGTAACTCAAGATGAACATGTTAGCTTTCTTCTATTTTGGTTGTGCAAGTTCATCATCTACTCCAATGGCATAACAATTGCCAAAGAGTATTATGTTGTTGACGCCTTGTTTTCTCATCGTTTCAATTTTTGTTCCTTTTTTTTTAGTATCCTTTTTCAATACATTTGATCCCTCAATTCTCAACTAATCAATGAAAAACACCCAACACTGCTTTTGGCCCATAGTGGTTTCTCTAATGTTGAGTATACCTTTCTTTTTCTTGGTTATATACTTTCCTCGGTCACCAACTTGCTGATCTTAAATGGGATAAATTTTGTTTAGATAGAGTTTTGTTGAAACTTTGTTCTTGAACTGGGGCACTGTCAATTTGCCTCAACAAACCACTCCACCAACAATTTAAGAATTACTATGATTTTTATCCATTGAGTCATGGCGTATACATGACTCAACAAATACTAGAAAAAGTGTTCAACCCTATTCAAATCTCTATTGTAGAGTAGTAATGATTCCTATGCTCTTAGGATTTGCTTAATGGGTTGGTGCATCCTCCTCTTCTACCAATCAAACAATGACCAAGAGATATTTTCCTTAATACTTGGCATGTTAATTTGGACTTGTTGAGGAAATTCTCAATAGCGTTTATCTAGTTGAGACACTAGCAGGCGGCATAGCAACATAGAATTTGGCAATCGATGTGGTGACTAAAGCCAGCTTTTGGATGATTGAGAATTTTCTTTTAATGAATTCATGACCAATCCAAGAAGCATCCTTGAATATGAAGAGTGGTGGTCCTTGGGTATCTATACCATCTTTGACAAAGAACTGAAGGAACTTTATCGATCAATTCACTAGTTTAACACCATTTAACTAGACTATTGTTGCCCCATAGACCCCCGAAGAGGATCCCTCACTACGTTCTAGATGTCTTAGAAGGATAACCTTTCCATTGTGGTATTTCTATGTTCACTTTTCTTTTGTTCTCTTTAACCATATTGATATTGTCCATATGTGACTGACATTTATTCTTGTCCTACGAGTTCAAACATAAGTCCCCTTTTAACGACATCTAATTCAGCCAAGGCCATCACAATTTTTTAGAAAGAACCCTGAGTTATGCCTCAACCATGACACTTACTACACCCTATCAAGAGTTATTTGATGTTCTCGTTGATCAGCCTATAGCCCCTGGTGCACCATGTCGAGAGGAGACCCAACTTTTCACTCTATCTCAAGTAGCAAATGATGTAGCACCAATCTCATAAATGCCCATTGAGACGACTCTTCTCGAGGAACCTTGACAGGAGGCTCAAACTGAAGCCCATGTGGATCCAAGACTCAATAGAACCCTTGTGCTCATTTCAACCAACACTCCACATCCTTGCTTGAATACCTTGTCAACAACTGCTACTTCAAGACCAAAATCCACTCCTATAGAGGGTGTCATCTATGTTCCTTAAAAAATACTCCAATCAATGCAGATGTGCCAAATGATGACATTATACTCATAAGAGAAGTAGTGTACCTCCCTATCCTTAGGAATTGAGATGGATATAGAGTTCATTTGATGCATTGTTGGTAAGAATTTTGGGAAAGGGCGTGACCTCCAAGGTCCTCTTTCTTCTATGCTTCATAAACTAGCTACCAATCAAGATATACCTCTTTGATCTTGGAAAATTTGCTTCGAACATCAAAGAGCCATCAATTATAAATTGTCAAGGTTCTCTGTGAATCGACAATGGATGTCTGATCTTCATTCTCGATTGGACCATCTTGTACAACAACAAGCTTAATTGAGAGTATCTCCTACCAACTTTTGGTCGGAAGCTTCCAATCCATGAGATAGTATGGATCAATGTCGAGGAGCTTGTGAGTGTATTGACCGTCTCAGATGTGACTTACTCTCTCATGTCACAACTAGCCTCTCTTAATGATTGTTTGGCCCTACGCTATTAAGAATTAACAACCACAACTAGAGCTTATGAGGAAGAACTACAAAAATTATATAAACTGGAAGAAGCTTACTTGGAGTCTCTCTCAAGAAGCCAAGAACAAGAATAATTGTCAACTAAGAATTTTAGGGTTCTGAAATAGGAGTATAAAGTGTATTGGATAACTATAATCCAAGGCAAATTAGTCTAGTTGGAAACCTAGACTACCTTTGATAAGGCATTCACCTTGAGATGAAAAATCTTCTTTTATTCTTTGTAATTCTTTTGATGACTACACATTAATATTTATCTGTAATTTATTTTATGTTCTTTCCTTTCGATTTTCATCAATCTATATATTCCTCCATATATAACCTTTGATACGGTCCATCCCAATTAGGAGACCACTTTCCAAACTATGAGTCTTCTTGGACAATAGGTGGGATGGTCTAACAAACTAAATTCTCCTCTCAAAACTATTTTACTCGAACATGTTTGTCGCATGCTCAAAGAACTTTCTGCATATTGATAAGTAAATTATCGAATGTCATCAATAGGTCTTCGTCCATTAAATTGAGTTTCATCATCAATAATTGTAAATAATCATCAAGTTATACATTTTTTGTTTAGCTACTCACAAAAAATTAACATTAATTTTCATAGGTAATACCACATCCTATCCAAACATAAGTCAAAATGTTATCATTTCAGTTGCCGAGGATTTGGAGTTTTGATATGCCCACTAAACTTCAGGCAACACCTCATGACTATCCTAAATCGAAAGATAGTAGTCATTGATAAACTTTATCACTTCATCCTGGGTTACCACCTTTAACGGTAGAAGTTCAACCCACTTAGTAAAGTAATTTGTTGCCACTATAATGAACATATATCCATTGAAAGATTTTGGGTAGATCGTTCTGATTAGGTTCTAGTACCCAACCTCAAAATGAATATGGTTTGATGATTGAATGAAGTTATACCATAGGTGCTTTCTACAATGGACCAAAATGTTGACATTTTTACACTATTTTGTATAATTGATACAATCTTGATGCATAGTTGGCTAATAATATGCTAATATATTAGCCACTACATTTTAGGTCTTGATAAATGAGCCCCACAAATTCTTTCATACGCTTCAACCATCATCGTTTGAGCTTCATTTCTATTCAAACATCTCAAAAGCAAATCATGATGGCTTCACATATATAACACACCATCCAATAGAATATACCTTGATGCCCTACATCGAGTTTTAATATCCGAGCATTGCGAGGGTTGATTCAAATATTTGACTAATGAATCTCTCCAATCACAAGGTTCCTCCACCTCCGAAGGATATCACTGCCTAAAATCCATATACTACTTTATGACCTGAAGTCGTCTAAGCTAACTTATTCACTGCCTAGTTTTATTTCTGGGAATGTACGACAATTTCACTTCATGGAATATTCCTAATAAATCTTTTACACATTGATGCAACGGTTGCAAAATCAAGCTAAGACATTGGTAACCCTATTAATTAACTTATCACGACTTGGGAGTCACTATAAATCTCTACTTTTCTTGCCCCAATAACAGAAAGCAAACTTAAACTAAATTAAAGTCTCGTATTCAACCTCACTGTTAGTAAGGTCATGCTCCAAGGACATCGAAAGCATGCCTACTTTCTCGATTCATGAAATAGTATAAATACCAATTCTCACAACCCGATTACACTTTTAGCCATGAACATAACTGACCAAGGTTATCATATTGTGCACCATTTCTAAAGGGTCAATAGCCTCGATGCATGTAAAATATACTAAGAAATCGATCACTACATGGCTCTTCATTTCTTTGAAAGGGCAATGTTTTAGGTCGAAAGGGCATAATTTGATTGCCTACTTGACTAGCCTCCTTTGAAGAGTTGGGTAGTCAGTAGGTGATGTAAGATATCAACTTTGCTTATCAGCTATACTTTAGTTATGAGAAGATAATGTTCTAATTTCATACAGGAATGATACAAGCCCAAACATAACCTCTTAACACTCTTCTTGATGTGCGATGTGGCCCCTATAGTTCTTTTCACCAAAGTTCTTCTTACTTTGCCGGGCAAGGGTCGAATTCCAATGCTACCAAGCTGTTTGTTTTGGAGAAATTTGAATTCCTTTAAGTTGAATGCTTTGGTGAGCTTTAAGATATGTGACTTGCCACGAATTGATCGAGTGGGTCTTTTGGTTTATGATAGGCGAGGAGAAACACATTTTGGATGAGGAGCGAGTATGAGTTAGGTTTTTGGTTTTAACATTAGGTTTTGGCCAAGATTAGGTTGGTATTGGATTGGGTTCAACTGGATGGGTGAAGTTTGGAGTTTGATTGGATTCAACTAGATCCAATTCAATATGAGCTTTTTATAATGAAATCAAATTGAATCCAATGAAAGGGTGTTGGGTTACGGGCCTCAAAATAGATTAAAATTTGAATATTCTCAAACTCAATTGGATCTGATTTAAGATCAGATTTTAATTCGAATATGATCCAATCTAGAACAAATTTGGATTTGATTCAATGAGCATTTTGGACCAATATGATATTTTGGGTCTTATTGAATTCAATAGGATCCAATTTAGAGATTGACTGGGTTTCAATTTGAAATGGGTTTTGTTTGGATAATAGGGAAATTGGGATTTTGACTTGGTTGGATATGTAGGATATGAGTGAAGCAAGATCCGATTTGGATCTAGAATGCTTGAAGCTTGGTTATTTGGGTCAAAAGAGAACGAATTGGGTCTACTCGGTTGGACCCAATCCATTTCAGCTTAAAGGGGGCTAGGGATCGGGGGTCTTCAACTTAGCGGCAGGAAGAGAGAGAGGGTAGAGGGAGAGCCGGTGGCCAGCGGCTCGGGCGGAGCTGGTCGGCGATGGTGGCTTTGAATAGAGAAGAAAGAGGTGTTGGCTGGGATGAATCAGGCGGGATTCAGCCTACTTTTGGTGGTTGAGCAGAGAGGAGGACTGGATGGGACTCGGATGGGCGAGGTGACGTGGGCAACGAGGCGCCTCAGCCGGTGGTTGGCAGCGAAGGTAAGGTTCTCTTCCCCTTCTTTTTTTTGTTTGCAAGAGGAAAGAGGTGGCGATGGCAACGACGAGCTGATGGTGGCGGTGGCTGCGTAACTCCGTAGCAGCGAGACAGTGGTAGGTTGGTGGTTTTCGGTGAGACAAACACATGAACACACACAACGAGAGCGAGAGAGGGGGGGGGGAGAGGTGGTGGTTCTGCTCAATCGGCAGAGAGAGAGAGGCGGGTGATGGTTCTGCATTCAGCAGAGAGAGAGAGGCGGGTGATGGTTCTGCATTCAGCAGAGAGAGAGAAATAGCGTGTGATTCTACCTTGAATTTGCATGAAATACATAGCTACAACAATGGAAAGGGAAAATCCACTGATCAGTCTTTATAGATTTGCACGATTGCACAAGATCAACTGATGCCAATGATGAGGAAGGCTCTTTCCTTTTATAGTTGTTTTAGCCTATTTTGTCTTCAATGTATTCAGACTCGAGATATCTTTTCAGCTGAAAATGTTGAAGATTTGTGCAATAGGATGATTGCTTGTCCCTTTGTATGTGAGCTATGTGTGTGTTGAAGAGTGGTTGTAGCATGTGCTACGATGATGTCTGGTCCCTCTGTATGTGGGCTACCATGACTGATGTACATGTAGCTGCTTGATTTTGTTGTACATTCATTGTTTCGTGTAATGCAACCAATGTTGTTTTGAATTGTATTATTGGATTCTAACAATCTCTCCTATAGATTTTAATCAATTGTGTATTTCTTTGCTTTTTGATTCATGTCTCATTTGATCTTTGATGAAAAGCTTAAGACCCACTTCATATATTTTTTGAATTTTAATCACTTAATTAGTATTTCTATTTTACATGGAAAATTTGGGTGTTTAGGAAACCTAGGAATTATATAGCGGAAATTGTAAAAGCACACTTGTTAGGATTCAATTTTAAGCGGTGTTTCTACATCCCTTGAAAAGCATGCTCAAGATCGAATAAACACTCATAAATTCCTAATATCCTTGGACGGTGGAACATCATCTTATACATATCCTTGGGATTTACCTGAATTTGGTTATATCTTGAGGCAAATGTGAATGACAAGATCTTGTGTGCAATTGCCACATCGATCGACCTATCAATCATTAGCATAACATATTGATCATTAGTAGTGGCCAAGCAATACATACTGCAATTTATGATTTTCCTTAATAACAAGAACAATATTAGACAACCAATCTATGTATCTCGTGATTCTAATGAATTTGGTTATGAAAGATGTTATATCTCTTGTTTGATGGCTGGAAGCATCTCTCTTGAATCTTCTCATCGATTGTTTGTGCGTTTTTCTCCCTTCCTTTTAATAAAATAGTAAACTCAACCAACTCTCGAGATAAACCAGACATTTCATGGTACTCCCAAAGAAGTTCTTATATTGCTTGAGCAATTTGACCAATCATGATCGATTCTCATCAAGTATGTGCACTCACCTTTGTTGGCTTGACTGTTCTTTTTGCAGTCAAATTCACCTCGAGGTTTGTTGAAATGAAACTCAACTTATTCTTTCGGTTAGGACAACTGAACGTTGCTCTTCCTCCGATAGATGACAGAATCACAAGAATGAACAAATTTTCACTTGCCACCTAAGTGGTTCAATATATGTCCTAAATCTATGTTCAACATAAGATGCTTCAAACTGTTGGAAACAATCTCAAATAGCTTGAGACTTATTATCCATGAGTCACTTTAGATAATGGTCGTAAATTGACCAAGTAAAAAATGAAACCTTGAGTGGTTAACTGACAAGATCACATTTCTTCTAAGGCTTTAAGCATAACAATTGGGCTCACGGGTATCGATGATTTCAACTTTTTCACTGGTTTAGAACATTAGTTTTTGATGTAGTGTGAGGGAACATAATAATTTGAATATATTCACTCCCTCTCAAATAGT
Organism: Brasenia schreberi; assembly: GCA_036023115.1. Lineage (NCBI taxonomy): Eukaryota > Viridiplantae > Streptophyta > Magnoliopsida > Nymphaeales > Cabombaceae > Brasenia > Brasenia schreberi. The sequence goes on from JAYKKT010000064.1 coordinate 13,505,159, forward strand.
AGGGAATAACCTTGATTAGCATCAACCACAAAGAAAGAGGTAGTCGAAGTCTTTGAGTCAATCTTTAGCTCGACAACTATTATTCTAATGGTAATTAACAATTTCCCTTGAAAAACGAACATCTTCAGGTTTGTTAGAATTAAATCAGAATGTGTCCTCCTGATCTCGTTACATGTTACTTTGCATTAGAGCACTAATGTCTACGAACACCCATTTAAAAAGGCAACTATTGACCTCTATAGTAATATATAATGGTTGTTAATATCTTTTAATAACATCTGATAGTCTCTCAAATACATTGAAATATCAACATTATTGATCAGAGCTGCCCAATCAGGTTTATCTGCCAAAAAGTCATCTTCCATAATCAATCGTGTGGTTCCTTCAATTGTAAAATTGTCGGCAAAACACTAATCATGCATTTCGAAAAATGTAGAGTCCCCAAGATCATCGTTGAAGTCTGTCGTATATATATGTCTCATCTAAGAAATGGTCTTCTTTAGCAACTCCTTCCTATTCTAGGTTACTACTAATAGATGCTTGCAATCTTTTGATAACTTCGGGAGATAACAAATTATGTGAATTCACAACAATTGTTAAAGATCCCAAAAATTCATGTGAATTTGATCCACTCTATAGAGTATATTGTATTTCGAAGTTTGTGATGGATACATTGAGTTCTTACATTTCTTTTTCTTACTTCTAGACATCTTCTTTTGGTTCCTCAACATCCTTTGCACAATCCACGATGTATGTGTGAAGCCCTTATTGCCACAAAGTGGTTAAGGTGTCAATTCTTTATTTCATGTTCTCTTCCTTGAGATGATGTAAGGTCAACAAATCTTTCATCCATTAAGTAAGAACCACTTTGATTTGATGTAAGGTCAACAAATCTTTCATCCATTAAGTAAGAACCACTTTGATTTGTTCATCTAGGTCTTAAGGTAGAAAATATAGACACCCTTCAAAGTTAGTATCCTCACGATCCACTTTTGGATCACCCACCCCTTGCCAAAGGATCACATGAATTCGAATTCCTTACTTTCACATAAGGTATATCCGTCTTAAAGGGTTGAGAATGTTATTTTCGTCTCTCGACATAGTCATGTTCCAACTCTGTGTTGAAATCAACAATGGCTTGATAAAGATGGTTTACTAGGTGTTTCTCATGATCATCAGTAGGCCCATCACGTTTCAACTGTCTTTTGTGTTGAGCCTTCTTTGAGCACGTCACTTTTGAGTACTAGTAGACCAATGACCATACGAGAATTGGGTAGACGGTCGAGAATTCTCTAACCATTACTCCACTTTGGAGATGTTTGCTTGAGGCTTGATCAATCTTTCTCAAAGAAAGAGACGATTCATGCCCCACAAAATGTATAATGAAGTCAAACCATTATGTACTTAAACTTTGATGGCTCGAGATGAGCATCAACGATGTTGACAAAACATCGACCTTGAGATGTCTCTTTCTCTCGAAGATACGCTTGGGTCACGAACTATGGATCATCATTTCATCTATTCAGGGCATTCTTTTGATGATAGAATTGACGATGCAACCTTGGGTTGAACCCCATAGTTTGTCATAGTTTCTTTTGATGATTCCATTAAACATGTCTCTAAGCTTTGTATATAGGAAGATTTGACAAAAGGTCTGCTTTGGCAAAATCACGTCAGTCCATAGCCTTCACCTTTTCACCATACACCTTGTGTTTTGATTTTATTTGGTCATGAGATATGAATGATTATGATCGACATCCTTTGCTTGGAGTGAATCGTATTTGTTGTTTGGGTTCCACTATAATTGTGCCTAATGACAATATAGGATCATCTTAATAGATATAGGTGAAGAAGGATTTGCATTAGTCCCTAGTTTCTTGTTTGAAAACTTCATACGTTCAACCTTGATAGTTTGTTGTATGATTGTCATTGACATCCACCCTTAGTTTCTTGTATACTCGCTACAATAGATATAGGTCAGGTTGTGCCACTTATAGTATCATGGCATCTTCTTGAGTTCATCTCGGGATGGTATTGAATGTTCTTTTTACCGACGTATTTGTTGATTTTTAAGAAGCAAATCAAAGATTTGATCGGCTTTCGAGATATTGAAGAATCAATTTTCTTTCTTGGCAGTTTTCTTTTCTTTCCTTTTTAGGGGTCAAATAACATTACTGATAAAGACTGTCCTTGTGTTAACTCGACAATCATGACTTTAGTCGAGTCAGACTTGTCATTGGTATCTTTTATCATATCTTTAAAGCAAGAAATCAAAGCTTGTGGGTAATTACACATCGAGACTTCTTGCTTATTGCCTGCTGCATTCGGGGTATTGAGGATGTATTCAACCTCTACTGCTTGGTTAGCTAACTAAACTGCATTTGGACAAAAATGTTTAACATATCATTAAATAAGCAACATATCAGGAGTCTCTAGCTACATTCTAAAATCATTTTGAACCAAGTCAATAACTTCATTATGATTCATCAGGCTACATTCAGTGATAGATTCAACATATCATTAACGAATTTAAGATGACGGTTTGTAGGTGGAAATGGTGCCTAAGGCAGCTTGAATGACACCCTCTCAGGTTAGTGTACCATATACAGTGGGGGAACCAGTCTCAAAGTCTGGTGGTTGTACTGGTGATAGAATACTTACCTCGTTTGGACTGTCATAAAGCTTAGAGCTCTTGAAGAAATTGAGGGATGAAATCCAAGGTAAATGCCCTGCATTTAATAGGCGCCCAACATATTGGAGGGTGTCGAAGTAAGATATGGTTAGGTGGTTACAACTATTTGAAATGACGAGAATGAGACCTACAAACTTGGGTAATCACCAAGAAATGTTGACTCATTCATTCTGTAAGTTAGGTCCTCATGCTACAGATGGTCCTATGATGTTTTGGTTCCTCATACAATTGTTGAACGTCGGTGCTCGTTGATATGGCGTTTGAGCGACAACTTCTTGTCTTTGTTTCTCGATAAACAAATCCTAATCTAGGGTGGTAGATAATTGATTAACGATCATCGACGACATGGTTTCTTCAATCTAGCAGAATAATGTTGTTTGAAGATCGTCAAACTACTTCTCTAACCAATCATTAATTAACGATCGAAGACTTGAGAACATCTTCATTTAATTATACATGAAGCATAGTTGACGCAGTCTCTTTTTGTTGATGTGGGGATGTCCCACTAAATCGTTGGAGACTGACAGTCGAGTGTCATGCACCAAGAACGATGTTGGATGATCACCATCTATGCTAGAATAAGCTATGGAATAAACTTGACTAGGTCGAGTGTGCATACACTGGAAAATCCTCTAAAGAAGTGTGTGTTCTATCAGGTGTGTCAAAAATGTGTTGTCTGAAATAACATCTTACACAATTGATGAAACATAGTGCAATAGAGGCAAATGTTAAAAGAAGGGCATGGAAAAGAACTATGACTCTCGTTCTCAAGGGAAAACAAAAATGAATAAGTTATGAGGCAACAAAATGGGTTTCCAAGAATCCGACTGCACATATCTTGATTGTTGATGGGGTTGCATTAATGTGCCCGAAAGGATGAAAAACTATGTTATATCTGTAATGAAGACGATGCTCTAATATAGTTGCAGAAGATCGATGAATAAATATCAACACAATGGAACTATCACAAAGCCTTAGAAAATGCTATAACCGAGTGCAACGAGGGCACGCCAAAAGAATAATGAACACAAACCAAGCTAATCAAATAAATAATCTTTATTGATTAGCCACGAAAGACTTAATGTTTACAATAGGGTTTAAGGAGTATTTATAGAGAAGAGAAGAAGTGAGGGAGAGAGGACAAGAGGGAATGAAGAGGGGGTTGGAATGCCAGCCCCTAACGGCTAGTGGCCCCGGCCCTAACGACCCAATGGGCCAGGGTCGGGCCCGAGTGACCCTCTTTCTAACACCCCCCCTCAAACTGACAACTCCATGACCTGAAGTTTGCCAATTAAAGATTGAAAACGAGGGACAGGTAATGACTTGGTGAACACATTTGTAAGTTGATATTCTGATTTTACAAACTGTAATGTTAAATTGCCTTGGAGATGCTCTTCACGAACGTAGTGACAGTCCATCTCTATATGCTTTGTACGCTCATGAAAGGTATGATTGTTGGCTATATACATAGCACTTTTGGTTTCGCAGAACATGATTGGAGGAGCTTCCAATTGTATGCCCAAGTCCTGAAGTAGTCGTCGCAACCAAGTTAGTTCTGTAGTTGTGTTGACCATTTCACGGTACTAGGCTTCGGTGGAGGAAAAAGACACCTTTTGTTGTTTTTTGCATCTCCATGAGATGAGTGAGTGACCAAGGAATATGCAGTAGCCGGTAGTAGAGTGCTTGTCATTCACATCACCACCCCAATTAGCACCAGTATATGCGAGCAACTGAGATAAAGAGGAAGACGATAGAAATACTCTCTTAGTTGATGTTTATCAAATATAACGAATAATCCTCATAACAACACTCATATGCACTAAGGTGCGCGCATGTTGAAACTGACTTACTGTATGAATGACATGAGCAATATCTGGTCGTGTTATGGTAAGATAGGTGAGTGCTCCAACCATCTGTCTATAAGGTGTGGGATCATTCAAAAGTTCGCCATCAACTAGACCCATCTTTTGGTTGATTATCTTAGGTGTCTTAACAATTTTGTCATCTGTAATACTTGATCTAAGAATAACATCATTAGTAAACTTAGTTTGTGATAAAAAGAAACCTTTATCATCACGAGTTACTTCAATGCTAAGAAAATAAGAAAGTTGACCAAGATCTTTCATTTCAAACATATTACGAAGTTCTTGCTTGATTTGCTGGATACTTGTATTATCACTACCTGATAATAATCATATCATCGACGTAGAGCAAAAGAATAACAATACCTGTAGAGGATTTTCTTATAAACAAGATTGTGTCAGTATAACAAATAGTAAAACCATGTAGTGTCATGAATTCAGTCATTCTATCAAACTAAGTTTTGGGAGCTTGTTTGAAACCATATAAAGCTCTTTTGAGCTTTAACACTTGGTTTTTAGGAAGATTGAAACCAGGAGGAGGCTTCATATATACTTCTTCCTTCAACCAACTATCCAAAAAAATATTTTTAACGTCTAACTGATAGATATTCCAATGATGAATTGCACACAGAGTTATAAGTGTTCTAACAGTTGTCATTCTAGCCACATGAGCAAATGTCTCTTCATAATCAATTTCATATTCTTATGAGTAACCTTTGACAACTAATCTAGCTTTATAGCGATCTAATGAGTCATTACCATTAGTCTTGATTTTATAGACCCACTAACAGCCTATAGCCTTTTTGTTTGATGATGTAGAGACAATGTCCCAAGTTTGGGCTCTATATAAAGCATCCAACTCTTCGTTCATTGCATGAATTCAGTCTTGTGATAACCGGGCTTCCTTAAAGGTTCTGGATTGCTTTATAGTTGAAATATTTATTACTAAAGCTCTATGTCTTAGTGAAAAACTATCATATGAGACAAATCTTTCAGGAGGTGTAAAATCACGGTTTGACCTTCTAGAAATAGGCACATATCTCCTATTGTAATGTTGATCAAAAGGTGAAATAGGATGTCTTGTAATCAGATGTTCATCAAGACCATTTTCTTCGCGAATTACCTCTTCACCTAAAATATCATTCAAGAAGGAATAGGAGGAGTCATCAAGAGAACTATCATCATCCATACCTTTAAAAACATATTCATTTTCAAAAAACTTAACATCTCGTGATACATAAAGCTTATCATTTTTACAATTATTTACCCCTATACCCCTATACCACTTTTTGGTTATTCCATATCCTAGAAAGACATGTTCTATAGCCCGAGATGACAGTTTATCGTCCTTGTCAGTATAAATAAAGTATTTACATCAATAACACGCAGTCTTAAATAGTTGGGAGAAACTTTAAGGAGTATTTATATAGGAGACACATTTTGTAAAACTGAAGAGGGCATCCGATTAATTAAATAGACTGCAGTCATAATAGCTTCTCCCCAAAAAGATCTGTAACTTGTTTCCTGTAGTGCTAAACATCTAACTTTCCATCAATGTCCTGCCCATCCTTTCTCGCTGTGCCATTGTTGAGGAGTCTTAGAACAAGAAGTTTGATGTATAATTTCAAGCATATTGAGATGATTTTTTAAATCCTTTAACATAAACTCTCCTCTTGAATCAGATCTAAAAATCTTGATTTCGGAATCAAATTGATTTATTAAAACAAAACAATATTAAAACAAGAAAAGGAAAGAAGAGGTTAGCGCTATTGTGAGGATGTCAGATCAGGAAAGACGGCATTGTATATTCAATAGCAATGCAGATCCCAAATTTTGGGTTCAAGATCCCTTAGGCAAGAATATGGTTGATGGGCCATCCCAAGGGAGTATTCTCTCCTCAATGGGTGCTATCTTCTTGGATATTCACATGCAATGCGCTTACCCTTCACCGAATACTAGACTTCCATTTCGTCAAGGATTGAATTGCCTCTTGTGTCGAGAAATATGCTGGATACTATTCAAGAGGACATTGATACAATTTTTGAGCATTAAGATATCCTAGTCTCTTGTGCCATAAAAGAACATCATTTGTCAAAACATTAACATATCTTATACTATGCAAAAAGTCTACAATGTAAAGTCCGCCATCAATGTGGCCACGACCAATCACCTTCTTCGAGAGACGATCATTTACAATACATCTCATGGATGAAAATGTTACAACACAATTTTTATTTGAAATTTGAGATGCAGAGAGTAGGTTTAAATTTAGTTTTGAAACAACACTAATTTTGGAGATTTTAAAATTTTTATTTTGTAAATCACCAATTTTATTTACATCTAGTTTTGTTCCATCTGCAATGTAAACACAAGATGAAGATTTTTTAACACATGATTTTAAAATTATTTCATTAGAAGTCATATGAAACGAAGCACCCGAATCAATAATCCAATAAGTCATACATTGAATTTCTTTTATTGAAGAAGAGCAAACTGCACCAACTGTTGCTTTCTCTTTCATTTGGGCCTCAAGTTGCTTCACTTTTTCTTAAAGTGCAAGGATGGTAGATGAAGCATTTTCCTCCACTAAGGCCACCTTCCTTTTCAATTTAAGACAATTTGGCCTTATGTGCCCAATTTCTTTACAATGATGGTAAATTACCTCCTTTTTTGCTTCGTTTGATCATTCGTTTTTTAAATGGGGAGGATGTAAGCCTTTACATTTGCTTCAGGTTTAGATGCGGTAATAGCGATATCTTTTTGAAACCTAGCTTCATTCATTTTTGTTTCCATCATTTGAAAATCGGTAAGAATCTATTCTTTGGTAGGAAATGACTTTCGATGAATAAAATATTACCTCACTCCTTCAAATTCTTCTCGAAGACTTCGTAAAAATTGATATACAAAATCTTCATTGTGTTCATATTGTCTCTCATCAAGACATTGTGTATATTTCTTTCTATAACCATGTAGTTAGTTTCAAATATTAGAATATTTACTAAAGAAATTGTTTACCCCTTTATCTCCTTGTCTAAGAGAGACCAATTTGTCTCTTAATGCCATTCTATGAGCAACATCGCTTTGAATATTGAATTTTTTTTTAAAGTATTCTCATGCTTCTTTTGCATTAGTGAAGTCGGTCAAAGTGTCCCTAGTATGCTCATTTATATTATTCATGAGCACTCATAGGACCGTTCGATGGCTTCCTTCATATTCTTCTTTTTACTCAAGCGTAGCATTAATGGAGGGTTCTACCTTCGAACCACTTACATAGTCTCATAACTTTTTGAAATATAGGTAATTTTTCATAGTTTGGGCCCATGTTTTGTAGTTTGAAGATGTTAAACGAAAATTAAATCCTCCATTTTCATCCATATTTCAAGAAAAAAAATAATTATAAAGAAGTAAACTTACAAGAAAATCAAGAGCACTATCAGCACGCTTCCCGAGGTAACAATCTGTGTTTCCACGATCGAAAATAACTCTGATACCATGTAATGAAAACGATGCTCCAATATAATTGTGAAAGATCGATGAATAAATATCACCACAATGAAACTATCACAAAGCCTTAGAAAATGTTATAACCGAATAATGAATACAAAGGAAGCTAATCGAATAAATAATCTTTATTGATTAGCCACGAAAGGCTTAATGTTTACAATGTGGTTTAAGGAGTATTTATAGAGAAGAGAAGAAGTGAGGGAGAGAGGACAAGAGGGAATGAAGAGGGGGATGGAATGCCAGCTCCCAACGGCTGGCCCTGGGGGCCTTGGCCCTGACGGCCCAGTGGGCCAGGGTCGGGCCCGAGTGACCCTCTTTCTAACAATATCTACTCAGAAAAATATGAGAAGAAAGAAATATAGAATGTATCATTGATTGATTCCCTTGTCTAATTACAGATGTCTATTTATTGGGTTTCACACAAACGATAAATAAAATGTCAAACTTTTTTGTTACGACTTTCAATAACTTTTTACTTTTTTTTACATGCTATTTTTTTGCCACCATGTGAATTGAGGTAAGTCAATCTAGCTAAGATGAGCTTAGGTACATAATCGTACCTTCGCATACTCGACATCGTAATCCTTCCCAAACCTTCACATATACCTTCTATTTTGAAACTTTCTATCGTTTGTCACATATCTTAATATATTTTCTGGCATCAACACCAAGGATGTAAGCATGAATATGCTCTTTGCTTGTGTGTGCATATGAGAGAGAGAGAAAGAGGTGTTAGGAGGGGGTGGGGGGAATGAAGGTGACCCACCTAGCTGTCCTTGCACATGCTGACAGAAAGGCACAAACAATTAGGAAAGAAATACGAAACGGATATAGGTGGGTTGTTTTGTTATGTACTCAATTTGAAATAGGACTCCAAAAACAGGAGGCTTGTGGAAGACACTCTCACTGTTTTCAACTTCCAAGTGTCTTCTGCACTCATTCCGGATACTCTGCAGTCCGAAACGAATATCCCCAAACGCGCGACATGATGGTTCCCACCTCCCACCCTTTGGTCCCACTAGTTTTTCTGAATTTTGGTCTCTCTCTCTCTCTCTCTCTCTCTCTTATATATATATAATCATCAAGAAACACTGAAGAAACCCCACCCCCCAAAAAAAGTCCAGAGGTTCAACTGAAGTGAGAGTATTTGAACTGATGGTTAGTGGGAGTTCCTTTAGAGACCGAACAATCCCAACAGTGTGGGTCACCACAAGTTGGGGTGGGTTTGTTATGGTGTAGGTGTAGGTCCTAGTCCCACCGATCTACGGGCACTTTTACGGGTTGGATTCACGTTTGGTGCCAATCCGACCCTATTGTCATCTCTAATTCTGAAAGCTTAACAGGAAGGATGGGTGCTTTCCTAGCTAGAAGCCAAAACAACTACTGTGTAAGAGATGAATTTGGTGCGGTTATGCATTTGTCAGAACATACTGCAAACGAACTGTACCATTAGAAGCTGTCGTGCCAAACCATGTGTTTTTCATGCGATCGATTTTTTTTCTAGCACTTGTTCAAGCAATAGACTGAATGGGCAAGTTCATTGTTTCAGTAGATTCACTGAATTTACCATTTTTAAAAATCTGTGAAAAATAGGAAAGGGAGATCTCTGCTCGCCTGGCTAGGTGGTCGACTTGCAAGTCGAAACTCATGAGCTTGATACCCCAAGTGTCCATCTGGCTTCACGCTCCCTATTTGACCAAGAAAAATTGCAGCTCTCTTGTTCCCCAATGATGTTGGGCTGAATTGGATTCCCTTATAGTCCATGCCACAAATGATGAGTATTTGTTGATTGTCTAGGTAGATTAGAGTCTGTCACAGGATACCGATCTGATGTTGATATCTCCCGCACATGATCTATATAGTGTATGAATTCAGATCAAGTGGCGTCACGCCTGAATCAGATTTGATTTGGTTTAGAGCCACTTGGATCTCATTTGAATTCATCTAGATTCACTTGGGTCCTAGTTTGTGTAGTATATTTTGATTTAAATCTAGACTATCTGAGATTCACATTAGTGTCATTGTGTCACACTTGATGTGCTTATGTTAAGTGTCCTTTAGCCATTAGTATTTTGTGTCATTGCATCCATATGATTAGGTTTTTTCTGCATTTTAATCCTGACATGTATAAGGGTGTTGATCCTTATTTTAGAGGCTTCTATCATAACGTGCATTGAAATTTCTTATGTTTTTCCTTGAGTTCAGAGAGAGTCAGCCGTGAGGGAGACGAACCCTACCAGTATGTGTGAGATAGTGGTGTTTTTAGGTTAGTTGTTCAACAGGCAGTCAAGGAACGCCTCATGAAGCGGAGTCGACATTGCTATCAGGGTTTACGAGTTTGCTGGATTCCATCCCATGACATATGGTATTAAGGCATGGTTGACAAGATCCTATGTGAATATTACGCAATTTAGCAGCCAGAAACACAACAAAAACCAACGAGATAGTTTACAATTCTACACGCCAGAAAACTATTATCCCAGATCTGTGTGAGATTCTTTCTCATTGCTGACGAACATAATGAGCAATTACGTTTTGAAGCGGATCAAGTCGAATTGTTGCTATCGAATCACCAGAAAAGATGTCGAAGTGATTCATGTTGTGTCTTGCTTGAAGAAGGCAGTCTTCTAGATATTCAAACGTAAGCGTGACAGAGAAAATCATTGAAGAAAGGCCAAGGTTTGTCAGAAATTTTTAATTTAATAGCCAAAAATTTGGCCACCATCAGATGCCTAATTGGGAAGATTCTTGATCGTTTGATGCCTCTGCTAAAATGGAAATTGGGGTATCTTTTCTTGGCCAGTCATCGTCGTTCCTTTGTCAAAAATCACTCTCGTGTTAGAGTTGCCTGTTATTCACTGGAAGAAACAGGAAAATCAAAGACTTTCTGAGTGAGTCCCCACCCCAACACCTTCATTGAGTTGTGCTTCTTAAGCCACCACCCACTGGCAGCTAGCATCGTCATCACCAATCGAAACAACCCTGGGGCTGCCAGAACCCCCTGCTCCACTGCCACACTTGGCCTTCACTGTCCTTGTAGCCTCTTATTGACTTTCACTGCAGTGAGCTTTCTTTGGATCAACGTTAGTCGAATCCAATCCGTGGCCCACCTCTCTCTAGAACTTGACTGAGTCTAGGTCGAACCCAAGCTCATTTGACTTGGCTTAGTTGACCACTATCATTGCATCTTTGACCAATGATTTCTCTCTCGTCCGTGATCAAAACCTTATTAATATATATATCCACAAGAAAGCTCTCAACAAGATCTTTGCAGTCGTAATTTTCAAGATTAGATTATATCTCTATGTTTCAGAGTATCTAGATGTTAGTGTATGTATGTTGAGCATGGTTCAGTCACGCAGTCAGGTCGTTATCAATCCTATCATTGAGGACACTTCCAAGAGCAAGAGAGATTTGGAGTCAGTTGCATCCATGCAGGCTAGGATTGTAGAGTTTTAGGCTCGGTTAGCCAGTTTATAGAGTGGAGGTGATGTCGTCCCAGTTCAACCTATAGTCTTCTTAAGAATGGAGATGTAGGTATTATTTGGAGCAATTGCTACTAGGCAGACAATTGTTACTCTTCTCATTTTAAAGTCCCTGAGTCGAAGAGATTTGTTGGAGCTTGAAATAGTAAAGTTCTAAAAAAATTTATTCATGACTTAGAGAAGTATTTTGGGGCTACGAAGGTCTCAAAGGCAGACCAGCTAGTTACTGCATCTTTCTATCTTAATGGAGATGTGAATCTATGGTGGTGCATAAAGGTGCAAGCCAAAGATGAGGATGAGAGATTGCTAGTAGCATCCTCATTAGATATTCAAAACAATATATGTTGGCAACTCATGTTGAGCTTCACGAACTAGCAAGCGCACTACAAGATACTTGAGTTGATGCATAAAAGCAGTGTGAGAGAGTATGTTGGCAAATTTAGCATTGGTCTCCTCAACATACATGGTAAGGCAAAGGTGGACAAGCTATCCCAATTTGTCTATGGTCCACAATATTTGATATAGACGTATGCAACAATGGCTTTTTTTGAGAGCCTAGTGGACTTACGGGGCTCTCGATGAGAGAAGGGCATTGCAGGTCAAAGGAGAGATGAGTAGAGACCCGAGGGTGACACTGGTTTCAATGATAGAATTGATGGTGTACAAGGGCTCTGGTTGAACTCATGAGATGGAGGTACACAACAGGATTTAAGTCCAACTTCTTGATAAGAGACTCATGCAATGAATTAGGAGAAGGAGGTGCATACCTCACACAAGGCCCCCAATGTTGGTTATTATATATGTGGCAAGCCCTACAGCATGAGAGTATGCATAAAGTGCGAGAATCTAAACAACATGTTAGTTGAGGGTCGGGCAAGACCAAGTATCCAAGACAAGGCTAGACTAAGATTTCAAGAAGAGTTTGTGGGAGCAACCCCGTTCTAGTTACAAAATGCTGATGGGGTAGAGACACGATCATGTTCAAGGCTTATACATGTGGAGGCATACATTGACAGTATGAGGGGGAGCTTTGGTGGATAGCGGTGTCACATATTTGATCATGTCAAAGGCTTGGATGAGTACATTGGGCATACAAATCACCACCTTTAAGAGCATATAGAACATGATGAACATCCCATTCACATAAAATAGTAGGAGTGCTAGGTTAGTTGAGGCGCATATTGGTTGTTGGAGTGAAACCCTCGACTTTTATCTTGACTGATTTGGATGACTACGACAGGTACCATGGGGAGATTTCTTGAGGTAAGTGCATGCAATAGTGGCACTACTTTTTGGAGGACGAGACTCAACATGGGTTGATTGTTGGTTGTGACCTCGGTAAGGCTACTGAGAGACTAAGGATAGCTCTAGAGGAGGTGATTGTGATGTACTTGTCAACCCTCAAGTTGGAAGTTGGAGTGCCTGAGGACGATCCAATGGCGAAGATAGTCGAGCGAGAGGAGAAATCAATGACTATGTAGTGTCAATGGTAGTTGTTCCGTCAGTGATACTAGAAGTGTTGCTACTAAAATCTACAACATGAGAAGACGATAAAGATGTAAATGGTTGTCAATTGTGTCCATCGATATAACCCTGAGGGATCAAGAGAGGAGTTGTCTCATAGTTTATACAAAGATGAGATGGTGACTATCAATGTAGAGTGATAGTCGACCCAATAGCGAAGATAGTCAAGCGAGAGGAGAATTCAATTACTGTGTGCCATTAGTGATACTAGAAGTGTTGCTAATGAAATCTACAACATGAGAAGACAATAGAGATGTAAATGGTAGTCAGTCATGTCCATCGATATGATGCACTCTGAGGGATCAAGAGAGGAGTTGTCTCATAGTTTGTAGAAAGATGAGATGGTGACTATCAGTGTAGAGTGAGACGTGTGTATTGCTAGAGCGCTCACTGAGATAAGAGATCGTGTAGACATGGAGTGAGATTCAGATCGAGGGACACATGGATGACATTGCGCGATCTTGGGAATGAGGTTGAGATTCAATACAAGAGAAATGTCACAAAATGCCGACTTAATACTCATAGCTCTCATATGTGATCCACATGGCGCATGAATTTGAACTTGGAGGCACCACACTTGATTTGGTTTAGAGTCATTTGGATCACATTTAGATTTGTTAAAAGTTATTTTCGTCATAGTTTGAGTAGTGAATTTGGTTAAAGATTGTTTGGGATCCATATTAGTGTCATTGTATCTCATTTAATGTGTTTATGTGAAGTGTCCTTTAGCCATTGGTATTCTGTCATCATCTTCATGTGATCTTGTCTTTTCCGCATCTCAACCCTAGCCTATATAAGGGTGTTGGACCTGGTTGTAGAAGATTTTGCTATGGTTTATATAGTTTGAGTATTAGACTTGGATTTGGATCTAAATTATTTGAGATCCATATGTGTCATTGTATTGCATTCGTTGTATCTGTATGAAGTGTTCTTTAGCTATTGGTATTGTATCAACGTCTCTGTGTGATCAGGTCTTTTCTGCATTTTTGCCTTAGCCTTCGTAAGGATGTTGGTCCTTATTGTAGAGGATTCTACCATATTCTGCATTGAAATTTCTCGTATTTCTCCTTGAGTTGAGAGAGAGACAACCGTGAGAGATACGAGTTCGATTGGTGTATGCGAGAAAGTGGTGTTTTGGGGCTAGTTGTTCAACAGTAGTCGAGCAATGCTATCATGAGGTAGAATTGGCATTACTTCCACATGAATTCGAGTTTGTTGGAGTCTGTGTCGTGACAAAGTTCGAGCTAAAGTTGTCATCATTCTTCATAAGGCATGAGTTGCCCTAGGGGAACTTATGCCCATCTACTACAGTTTGGCAACCTCTCCTAGTGCCAGACCCCTTATATTTTTTCAAACATGTATCCATAACCCCACTTTTGTTGCCAAAAGGGGGCATGTCCTTGCGAGCCATTTCCAATCGTCAAACAACGTCAAAGGGTGTGTTTGATACAATGTTTTAAGGAAAACTAGACCTCAATTCTCATATTTTTAAGTTTTGTTGTGCATCAAACATGAGAACCGTTGTTGGTATGAAATTATGGTTTCAAAGACCTACTTTGAGTAAAAAATGCCAGTACTAGGGAGGAGATGGGCCACAGAAACTGAACCCATAAGTTCTGCATGAAAACCCATGTGACTCCTCTCATGTGGAGGCAAGAGTATAAATATTCTAGTACCAAGGGTCTGGCACCACAAATCAATCAAACACGCCAAAAAGGGTGGCAAGGGGTTCGACAACTATATGTGTCATCCCAGCATAGGCAATGAGAGTGAGTGTTATAGCCTTGAAGTTTTACAAAGCTATTTCAACTGATGCCTGGCCATGTTAGTGGCATTACCGGAGTTATGACAAAAGCTAGTAATCTGGTTGATCTTTTAGCTAACAAATCGAATTGCCGTGTTCTACGTCCTCAAGTAAAGGGGAATCAGTGATTTCCATCTTGTGGTAATAAATCACTCACATTACTCATTACACGATGTAGGTGGTGATCACACAGTTAGGACCAAAACCGTGTGGTTTGCAACATAGAATCTTAGTCGACTGCTCTTAGTAGTTGATTCAATTCCTCCCAAAACTTTTAAGGCCTTCTTTTGTCTCTATTAAAGTATTCATCATATGATTTCGCCTTTTCAAATACCAAAATTACGTACATCTTTTTCAAAAAAGAGAGATTAAAACTTGACATGTTACTGGATTTTCAATACACCATAAACTACTAATATAAAGTTTTTTTCAAAAAAATAAAATAGTATGAGGTTCTTGTACAAGAGAAAACTTAAAAAGGTTGGCGTATGCTTACATCTTTATGATGTACGTAATTTTTTACAACTACAATTTCCTTTTACAGAATGTGAGCTTCAAGAAGCAACTTGAAGGAGTAGAACAGGAGAATGCCCCTTTTAATAGCACTTGGCCAATAAATTCCTGAGCCCCTTACTCACCGCCCTCGGCCAGTCAGCACTGTTGAGGAACATGACTGTCATAATTTAATTAAATGATGGCCAGAATTTGAATTATGAGTCTGTAGTAGTTGAAAGCACCAAAACCGGGTCCGCGCCCAATTTATTCTGATAAAAGCAGCACCAAGTCATGATGAGAAGTTGGTACTGCAGGCACTCACAAGTTGGACACAGCAACAAATATAAATAAAAATCGAGTCTAAACATCAAACACCAAACCTGAATCCGAATCCACTTATGGATAATCCATTCTGAATCAGATTCAACTCGAAAAGGCAGTTGAAAGAAAGTACTCAAAAAAATTGTAATGCATTACAATACCGATCCAATAAAAGAAACTGCAATCCGGATGCACATATGGAGCCAAAAAGTTTCAACTACTACAGACTCATATAGAAAAATGGTAGTGGTACATTAAGGAGAACTCAAATTAGGGATGACAACGGGAGGGGGAGGCATGTTTTCACCCGCCTGTACCCGCTCAACATTGGAAGTTTGTTGTGCAGGTCTTGGGGATCAAACCCTGCACCAGCCCCTCCATCACTTTAATATAACCCACCCTCACTTTTATGTTTTATATAAAATACATAATATAAACTAAATTTTTGTTGGAAAATTTTACAGACTCATATAGAAAAATGGTAGTGGTACATTAAGGAGAACTCAAATTAGGGATGACAACGGGAGGGGGAGGCAGGTTTTCACCCGCATGTACCCGCTCAACATTGGAAGTTTGTTGTGCGGGTCTTGGGGATCAAACCCTGCACCAGCCCCTCCATCACTTTAATATAACCCACCCTACCCCACTTCGACTTATAAAAATAAAATTTTCCAACAAAAATTTAGTTTATATTATGTATTTTATATAAAACATAAAAGTATACTCCAAAATATCCCATATTATTGAATTAAAAGTGATCATATATATAAAGTATATATATATATACGTTTATATACATGCCCACATGATATACATATTATATATATATATACATATATGTGTGTGTGTGTGTGTGGACGGGATGGGATGGGATGTGATGGGTTGGGATTGTGGGTCTTCTTTGCTTCACCCTACTCCGCAGGAGAGCTAGTTTTCCCCCTTGAGAACTTGTCCTATGTAGCAATATGGCGGGTAGAGATTGTCATCCCTAAATCATATGCGGGGAAAAACTGTGAGGTCTTAGAATAGTCCATTGTTTCGAACTGTAGGCTATGTTGTGAGCCATGAAAACCATGCCACCCAAAATCCTCTTATTGAAAATATACCCTATGTTTCTCGTTTTGTTTTGGACAATGGAGAGGCCAAAGCGAGATGCATGACCCGGGTATCCAACTCCTGACCTTCAACTTGTGACTCAACCCCCTAGTCAGGTGAGGTATTGCCCTTTCTTGCAGAATATACCCTGTAGTTTTAATCGTGGTCATAGCCACTGCATAGGTAAGATGATAGGATACAATAGAGAGCCCACAGGAGAACCATGGGCTATTCACCTTACCATCGGCATACTCTTCTGGATCTCTATCCGACTTAAAATACTGAAAATGGCAACCAGTGAACCTACCTAACCCGGTGTCACTTTAAAGACAGAAAGGGCAAAAGGAAAGTAACAGATGCGATCCACATCATCGGAATGTTTGACGCGAACATTTTACCAACCTTGGAGAAGAAGATAACCTAGAAGTCCTGTTAATTTGAGCGACGAGAAAAACCAGCTTTATATTCATGAAAAACTGAGTGTTTCTAATGGAACTATAAAATCGGAATTCATTTCCCCATTCCAAGTCGGACGCACAGTACTTCAGCACTGCTTGAAGATCGTGGAAAAGTAAATGTTTCTCGTGGAACTCTAAAATCGGACCAAACATGGAATTCATTTTCCCATTAAAAGTCGCGCACCCCCAGTACCTCAGCACTCTATGAAGAATTCATGAAAAATGGACGTTTCTCATGGAACTCTAATTCTGATCAAACATTGAAATAGCCTGTCACCGGCCTGGGCGGTCAGTCGGGGTTTGGCTCCCAGGTGTGCTATCCTCCTATGCAAGTCAATGCAAAAGTCGCCTTGAAGGTTTTTTGCTGGGTTGTTTCAAGTCTTCAAAAATATTCACCAAAAACGTTTATGCTTTTGTGTATTCTTTTATTGTAAAACTAATCTTATGCTCATTTAACTTAGCAGTACAATTTTTATAGTTTCTTATAAAACTCTGGCCCATTTAGGAGGTGGACCCGTCCAACTAATTGGGCCAGCTATATATATATATATATATATATAGAGAGAGAGAGAGAGAGAGAGATGAGGGGTAGTGGTAAATGTTCAAATCCCATCAATGCTCAAATCTACTTTATTATCATAGTTGTTGGATCTTTTAAATAAATAGTTGAGGTGATAAAGCAAAAAACATTTAATACACAAATCATAATAATCATACAATGTACATGTTTAAGTATATTTGAACATGAATCTGATTTGAGTATTTATCACTATATATATATATGTATATATACTAAGGACTTCCTGGATGAAGTACTCCAACATCTTCATCATTTGATGAAGAGAGACTAGCAACCAAAATTAAACCATAAAAAAAGTTTTATACGTGTTTTCCTAGTTTATATGTTATCATTGAAATGTAAAAAACAACTTTTTAATCATTAAATAAATATTTCATCTTCTTGATCAAATAGGGGGAATTTGAGGGTACCTCATCCTAGTGGACCTTAGCGCATGCTGTGTGAGCCATCTTTACATGTAACCAGATGGATCAAATAGTCTCACTTGACCTATCCATGAAATACTCATAGTAGTACACTGGTATCTTTAGATGTAACCAGATGGATCCAAAATCCAATAAAAGAAAGTAAATCTCGGCCCAGACTCATCCAAAAATGTAAAAGAAAGATACACGTATGGATATTAGTCTGGCTTGACCTATCCATAACAAAAATTTGAAATACTCATAAGTATACGGGTATGTTTACATGTAACCAGATGGATCCAAAATCCAATAAAAGAAAGTAAATCTCAGTCCAGACTCATATATATTATCTTTACATAACAAAAGTTTGAAATGTAAATCCCGATGCGCACATGGATCCGAAAAGTTTCAACCACTCGATTTGAAGAATAATAGGACCAGGAACGTAAATCTCACCCCACACTCATATCCAAAAATGGTAGTGGATCAACATTAAGGGGAGATCAAATCAGGTATGGCAACGGGGAGGGTCAGGCGGGTTTTCAACCGCCCGTACCTGTTCTGCATTGGAAGTTTGTCAATAGACCACAATCCGCCCTACCCTGCGGGTTTTGAGCCATGTATAACTCACCCTGCCCCACTTCAACATATAAAATAATCTTTTCCAACAAAAAATAGTTCATATTATATATTTTGCATAAAACATAAAAATGTACTTACTCCACAGTATTTCATATTATTAAATTAGAAGTGATTATATGTATGTATATATAATTACACATGATAGACATTATATATACACACATATATATAGGGATGACGGGGCAGGGCCCATCGGGTTTACCTTAAATCCTACCTACCCTGACCTGCTTGTGGGTATTCTCTGCTTCACCCGACCTGCAGCAGAGTGAGTTTTTCCCGTTGAGAACCTGCCCCATGTAGGGGCTTGCTGGTAGAGACTGTCATCCCTAGATCATACGCTTACCTTGCAGGATAAATCAGTAAAACATGCAAGAATAGTCCATTGTGTTGAACCGGAGGCTATGTTGTGAGCCATGAAAATCATGCCTCACCCGAAATTCTCTTATTGAAAATATACCCTAGGTTTCTTTTTTTCTTTTGACAGTGGGGAGGCCGAAGCGAGATACATGACCTGGGTATCGAACTAATAACCTTCAACTTGTGAGGCAATGAGGTGAGCCATTGCCCTTTATTGCCGAATATACCCTGCGGTTTTAATCGTGATCATAAGCCACTGCATAGGGTAATATCATAGGATATAATACAGGGCCCACAGGAGAACCATGGGCTATTCACCTTACCCTACAAAGAAATGGACACCACGGCATTTTCTTTTGGATCCCTGTCCGACTCAAGATACTGAAAATGACAACCAGTAAACCTAAGCAAAAGGAAAGTAACTGATGCGATCCACATCATCGGAATGTTTGACCCGAACATTTTACCAACCTTGGAGAAGAAGACAACCTAGAAGTCCTGTCAATTTGAGCGACGAGAAAAAACAGCTTTACGTTCATGGAAAACTGAGTGTTTTTCATGGAACTCTAAAATCCTAACAAGCACCGAATCACTTTCACCCTCAGTACTTAAGCACTGCTTGAAGAATTCGTGGAAAAGTAAATGTTTCTCGTGGAGCTCTAAAATCCACCAAACATGGAATTCCTTTCCCACTCGAAGTCGCACAATGGAAAAGTGAATGTTTCTCGTGGAACTCTAAATCTGATCAAACATGGAAAGACCCTGTCACCCGGCTGGGCGGTCAGTTGGGGCTCGGCTCCCAGGTGTGCTATCCTCCTATGAAAGTCAATGCCAAAGTCCCTGCCTTGAATGTATTTGCTGGGTTGTTTCAAGTCCTCAAAAAAATTCACCAAAAATGCTAATTCTTTTGTGTAATCATTTATTGGAAAAACTAATCTTATGCTCAGTTAACTTAGCAGTACCATTTTTATAGTCTCTAATAAAACTATGACCCATTTAGGATGTGGAACCGTTCAACTAATTGGGCCAGCTATATATATATATAAGGTAATAAAGAAAAAAACATTTAATGCAACTGGTATATTAAATATAAAGTACAAAAATATAATTGTATTTTAATTCAAATCTTTATTATTGATAATATAAATAAAATAATATAGATATTTAAGTAGATTTGAGCATCAATCGTATTTTAGCATTTACCACTATGTGTGTATGTGCATGAGTATGGGTACTAAGGTATTCTTGGATGACATAATCAGACATCTTCATCATTTATCATTTGATGAAGAGAGACTAGCAATCAAAATTAAATAATAAAAAAGAGTAATTTTTATATTTATTATCCAAGTATATGTTACCATTGAAATGCAAAAAACAACAACTTGACAGCTAACGTAAAACTTTGTTAGATTTTTATACCATTGATTACACAAATTATGAGTATTGTTTTGGAGCGTCCCCACCTAGCGACGTGCTACACAGCCCGAATGCAGTGAAAAGTAAGTAGGGGCCACTACATTTTCGTCCAGATATAGTAAATCAATTGCGGAGCGGGTTCCCACATCATGGACGAGTATAGGCAAAGAAGTTAGTCCCCCTACATTACCGCTCGAATGTAGTGAATAAATTACAAAGAGGGTATCCGCATTTTCAATATGGACGGATGTGGGGGGTAAGGAACCTAGTCCTAGAAAATAAGATTCGTATTGATTCTTTGAATATCGAAACATTGTCCAATAAGCTAATGGAGGTGGTAGATACTATGATTCGGAGAAAGATTCATATTCTATGTTTAGAAGAGACAAAATGTGTTGGAAAAAAAGCAAAGGAGATTGAGGATACAAGTTTTAAATTATGGTACTCAGGTAAGGAAAAGGCTCGAAACAGAGTTGATATTATCATAAATAGAGATTTAAAGGATAATGTAGCATATATACGACGATACGGTGATTGAATCATGACATTGAAATTAGTGTTAGGAGCGAAGGTTTTGAATATAGTTTGTGCTTAAGCACTCCAAGTAGGACTAGAAGATAGTATAAAGACGACTTTTTGGGAAGAGTTAGATAAGGTGATTCAAAGAATTCCACAAAGAGAGATGATTTGTTTAGAAGGAGACTTAAATGGACATGTCGGTAAAGAGGCATTAGGATATCAAGGTATTCATGAAAACTTTGGTTTTGGAGATATAAATGAGGAAGGTAGGGAGATTTAAATTTTGCTATGGCATTTGGTCTCTTTATAGTCAATACAATCTTCAAAAAACGAGATGAACATTTAATTACTTATAAGAGAGGCTTATCACAAACATAAATTGTTTACTTTATTTGTAGAAAAAAAGATAGAGCGTGTTGTAAAGATTGTATGGTAATTCAAGGAAAAAGCTTAACCACCCAACATTGACTTTTAGTTATTGATTTATAGGTAAAAAAGTGGACAAAGAAGAAAAGAGTGTATCAAGCTATTCAAACTAAATGATGGTACCTCAAAAGCAAGAAAGAAGGTATATTTAAAGAGAAAGTCCTTCAAGGAGATGCTTGAAATTATGTTGGTACACCTTGTGATATGTGGAACAATATGACTATACATATTAGGAAAGTGACAAAAGATGTGTTAGGTGAATTTAAGGGAGGTGTACCGATACAAAAAGAAGCTTTGTGGTGTTGTGAAGCAGTGCAAAATAAAATCAAGGCAAAGAAGATATGTTACAAATTATATTATACTAAGAAAACTAGTAAAACTTTAGAGGCTTATAAGAAAGTAAAGAAGGAAGCGAAAAAAGCCGTCAGTAAAGCAAAAGCTAAAATTTGAGAGGATTTATATAAAAAACTCAACTCAAAAGAGGGTGAAAGATATATTTTTAGGATAGGTAGGGCTAGAGATTAGAAAACTAAAAATCTTAATTCTGTTAGATGCATCAAAGACGAGGATGAAAAAATTTTAGTGGCAAATAATGATATAAGAAATAGAAGAAAAAACTATTTTATAAGCTTTTTAATGAAAATAAAGATGTTAGTATTAACTTAGGAGAGTTAGCCAAATCAGAAAACTATATCAACCACAATTTCTACCAACGTATTCATAGGAATGAAGTCAAAGAAGCTCTTAAACATATGAAAGGTGGTAAATTGGACTAAACAATATTTTTATAGAAGTTTGGAAACTCCGAGGAGAAACAGTTATCACTTTGCTCACAAGACTATTTAATGAAATATGAAGAAACCAAAAGATGCACAAGGAATGAAGAGCGAATGCACTTATACCCATATATAAGAACAAGAGAGACTTTCAGAATTGTGCGAATTATCGGGGTATCAAGTTAATGAGTCATACTATGAAATTGTGAGAAATAATGATCTAACATAGGTTAAGACAAGTATCAAGTAAAATAGAGAACCAATTTGGATTCATGCCAGGCAGATCTACTGTTGAAACGATTCACCTTTTGAGACGTCTTATAAAATATTTTAGAGCAAAAAAGAAAGTCCTTTAAATGATATTTATTAATCTAGAAAAAACTTATGATAGGGTACCGACGGAGGTTTTTGGAGAATCTTGAAAAAAAGAGGTTTCCCATTGACATACATAAACTTTATAAGAGACATGTACGATGGTGCAAAAACATGTGTGTGGACTCATGAAGAAATGACAGACTTCTTTGAAGTTAATATTTGGTTACATCAAGGATCAACTTTAAGTCCATACTTATTTATAATGGTGATTGATGAGTTAAGAAAACATATTCAAGATGAAGTATCTTAGTATATGTTATTTGCATATGACATTGTGTTAGTGGAGGAGTCTAAGGAAAAAGTTAATAGAAAATTGAAACTATGGAGAGAAACATTAGAAAGCAAATGCCTCCAACTTAGTAGAACAAAGACAATATATGGAATTTAAGTTTGGTCATTTGGTTACTTCAGAGGACATAGAAATTAAAATTGGTACACATTGCATCCCTCAAAAGGAAAGTTTTAAATACCTAGGGTCAATTTTTTAGAGTGATGGAAGAATTGATGGAGATGTTACGCATAGAATTAATGTTGGTCGGTTAAAATAGAGAGGAGCATAAGGTATTCTTTGTGATACCATCAACATGAACAAAAGATGCCTGTGACAGAAATGAAGATGTTGAGATGGATGAGTGGTCATACAAGAAAAGACTGTATATATAATGAGGTTATTAGAAACAAATTAGGAGTGACACCAATAGAGGATAAAATGAGAGAATATTGTTTAAGGTAGTTTGGACATATAGAAAGAAGATCAAAAGAAGAACTTGTAAGAAGGTATGGAAAACTAGATTTTGAAAGTATTAAAAGAGGTAGAGGACGACCACAAAAGTGTTGAAAAGAAAAAATAAAGAATGATCTAGCTTATTATGAGTTAACTGTTGATATGACACATGATAGGGCTGTGTGAAAATAAAGAATCCATGTAGCTGACCCCATTTAGTGTGAGAAAATGCTTAGTTGTTGTTATTATTAAATAGGAGGAATTTGAGAGTATGTTATCCTAGAGGATCGTAGCACATGGTATGTGCGCCCACATACACACATAAAGTTGAGAGCATTTTTTAGTTTCACCAACTCTATGGCGTGTTCTTGACATTACTAGAATATTATATATCTTTCCAAAAATTGTAAATTCAAAAAAAAGAGAGAAAAATGGTTGGTGAATAAGATCCAATATTGCCAGTATTTTTCTAGTTTCCTATATGAGCTAGTCCATGTTAATATATCTATCGAAAATGGCATGCCTGAGTTATTCATGGGGGTTGTTATCTTTACACCCCTTTTACTATCCACACATCTTAATTTTCATAAATGCCAAAAATACTCCCAACTGCATTTCTCTCTCCTCTCCACAACAAATTTAGGCGACCCTTCTTTTCTCCTACGGTGATCGATTTTCATCCAATTTCTATTG
The DNA here is from genome assembly GCA_036023115.1 of Brasenia schreberi. Lineage (NCBI taxonomy): Eukaryota > Viridiplantae > Streptophyta > Magnoliopsida > Nymphaeales > Cabombaceae > Brasenia > Brasenia schreberi. The sequence continues at coordinate 13,529,314 of JAYKKT010000064.1, forward strand.
ATTCTTAAGTGCTATGTAATTATTCACAACCAAACATCATCGATTAGTTAGTTACGAACTTAGTTGAAATCAAACGAATCAAGAAGCAAGAAGAATGGAAAAAATTGAACAGATGATCAATTTAACTTTCAGAAAACTCTAACGATGGAGATATCTATGCTTCATTCTTCTGAGAGTGGGAGAAGAGATAAAACTGATTATTGATCCAAATCAGAGTTTGAAATGAAACTCATGTAATTAACTTAACCTCTTCAGGTTATTTGATTTGGCTAATTTGAGAAAAAAGTGGGATAGATCCCCCATAAATCTCATTCCGCTAGATAGGGTAAATTAAGATGTAACGCCAAAAAAAGAGTTGACTGCTGAGCCGTATGAGGCAGGAAACTCTCAAGTACGGTTCTAAGGGAAGGAATTTAACTACCTATTCCGACCGGGGAGAAGAGGCCATTCGACAGGGAGATTCTGAAATTGCGGAGGCTTGGTTCGATCAAGCTGCTGAGTATTGGAAACAAGCCATAGCGCTTACTCCAGGTAATTATATTGAAGCACAGAATTGGTTGAAGATCACAGGGCGGTTCGAATAAGAACACTTTCTTTTTTAATTGAATTCACTCAAATTATTTGTTGGATCCATCAAATAGATTGTTGCCCCGGGGGGAGTCACTAGAGGAATTTAATTATATCGCTTGTAAGATCCTTCTATTTCATCTGGTATTCTATTTCATCTGGTACCTTATGGGAGTCGACGATATATGCATATGGCACAGAATCTATTCCTTTCTCTTAGCAATTGCTAACTAATAAAAAAGACGTCTAAAATAGATATCGGGATCCTTCTTTTCTTATCTTAGTAATGACTAATGGCAGAGATCTTGTAATTTTGAATGGCGTAATACATTGCATGTAACGTAGCATACGAGTGGACCCATCTAGGCACTCATACATCGAAATATGAGTATATTAGGTTGGGCCAAAAAGTCGTTTTTGGCCGGCGTTGGGAAGGTAAAAAAAAAAATGGTCCGTTGAGCACCTCATAGATATGTCATAATAGATCCGAACACTTGCCCCGGATCGACTTGCATATCATAATTTCACTAGTTGTAAGCACCGAAAATTCCCACTCCTGGTTCTTGAGACCGGAAGTGAACCCTTTCGAGTTTACGTCGCTTTTTATGGGCGTGCCAGCTAGCTTACCAAAACTAGCAAAGTTTTTGAAAATATCCGACTTTTAGGCAATTGTGGGCAAGCGGGATCTTTTCGCTTTAAACCTTCTTGAACCGATGCTCAAGGGTCAATTTAAGCACTTATGGGCTTCGATAAAAACAATTTTAACTCTTGAAAATATAAGTGTTTGAAATATGGATTCGATTCGTGCCTACGTTGCACATTTTATGTAAGGGGCTGTATGATTCCAAGTCTTTGAGTTTTAGCTAATTAGGCTGGATATGTGTGTGCACAAATGGCCTAATTTCAGCGAGTTTGAGCGTAGATTCGGGGTTTCCTTTTGAAAATGAGCGAATACGAGAATGCACAAAAGTTTTTCGGGTTTGATATGATGAGGTGAGCTAGGCTCGAATTGAAAGCAACTCACACACACAACTTAATGTAAATACCCGAATGAAAGTGCAACTCACGCAGCTTAAGGAAAATACCCGAACTTTAAAGCAACTCACACGACTTGAATGTAAATTACAGAATTTGAAATATACTTATATCTTAAGAGCGGAAAGGCTCAATGTGAGTGTGTGTTGTCGTGTATAAATGGAAAGACAACTCACACAACTTGAATTGAACTTGCCGAAATTGAAATATAAGTATAGTAAGAGCGGAAAGGCTCAATGCACGCATGTGTGTAGTGTGAAATTTAAATGACAAACTCACACGACATGAATTGAACTTTGCCGAAATTGAAATATAGATATATGATAAGAGCGGAAAGGCTCAATTGTGAGTGAGTGCTCTTGGTATGTAAATGTAAAGACAACTCACACAACTTGAATTGAACCACCCGGAAATGTAAGTGCGTACACAACTGAATGTAAAACTCACGCAGTTGGAAAGTATATAAATACACTATATCTTATGAGCAACAAAGGCTCAAAAGGTACGTGAGAGTGTGGAGCAAGTGCTCAAGTACTTCTTGGGTACGAGTGTGAAATTTAAATGATAAACTCACGTGACATGAATGTAACAACCCAGAATTGAATTGCACGGCTTTCACTAAAGTCTTTAGCTTAAGAGCGAAGGCTCAATGTGTGTGCAATAGTGTGCAATTAAGAGAGGAAAGGCTCAGGTGCACATGGGTGTCTTGTGTACTTCTAAGAGTAATATGGCTCAAGTGTACGTATGTGCTTCATGTATCAAGCACCAATATTACATTTCGGGGGGAGACTCCGCTCCATTACTACAACCCCGTATTGAATTAAATTTATCCGGCACAAGCCGTTTTGTGTTTGAATGTAAAGGACTTACAACTTTCCTAGCCCGCTATGTGGGGTTTCCCTAGGAGGCGTATGCCTTGCTTGTTGAGCTCGTGCCCTTGTGTGCTCGCCGGTTCGGTTCTTGTGGGTGCTTGGGTGTTTGCCTTGAGAGATGAGTTTGAGTGGGCCTTGTTGGGCTGATTTTGGTTTGGGGTCTTAGACTTGGGAGAGTTGGGTAGTTCGGCCAAGATGTATTGGGTTTGGTTTAAGGTGACTCGAGCCAAGGGTGGCTCGAGTGGGTTTAGTTTAAAGGGTATAGAACATGAGCTTGTCCTAACTAGGTAGGTTTAGTTTAGGGTGACTCGAGCCAAGGGTGGCTCGAGTGGGATTGGTTTGAGGTGTTCGGCCAAGGGACTTGGCCAATTTTGGTTTAGGTGGCTGGGTCCTAGTTAGGTTAGGTTATGATAGAGTTTAGTCCTAAACTAGGTTAGGTTTAGTGAGCCAGTCACCTTGGTTCGTCCGAGGTGGGCTTGGTTTTGGGTATGGGGACTTGGATGTGACTCGAGCCAAGGGTGGCTCGAGTGTTTGGGTTTAGTCCTTGGTTTGTCTATGGCCAGCCAAAAGATGGCCGGTTCTTAGTGAGTTTGGTTTTGTAAATGGGACACGGCCTGCACTAGCAAGCCGTGGGTTTGGTGCTGTAAAAGGGACACGACCTACACTAGCAGGCCGTGGGGTTTTCTAAGAGAAACGGCCTGCACTAGTAGGCCGTGTGGTTTCTTGCTAGGTGCAGCCTGCACCTAGCTAAGTGGGGAAGAAAGGAAGGTGGCTACAAGGGTGCGGTTAGGTGGCTGGTGTTGATTAGGGCGGTTGGCTAAGAAAAGGTAAAGGGCAGGTAGGTAGGCGGGTGGAATGGGGTTCGCAACTAGGCACTGCGGTAGGGTGGCGATAGGTTCGAACAGAGTGCAAAAGCACTCGGTTAGGTTGGTGGGGTTGGTTGGGGCAGGTAGGCTAGGTTGGGTGTAGTGGGTCAAGGTCTGGGGTACGGTTAGGTTCAAACCTAGGCTAGGTTGGGGTTAGGTTTAGGGGACCTACCTCATGAAGCCGGTTGCACCACACGCCCTCCACACCGAGCCCACCTTGGTTGCAGCCTTCCTTGGTCGAGCGCACCTTGGTTGCAACCCTTAGGTCAAGCCTTGATCAACATGGCTCAAGCCCACCTCACCCATGAGCCCACATGGCTAAGACCCATGGCTAAGTCTCTCACTCACTCTCTCTCCTCCCACTTGATTTTCATGTGAGATTTATGGCACCCCTCACCTTTATTTATAGGCAAATGAGGTGGGTCTTAGATATGGGTCTTAGATTTGGATCTTGGAATCCAGATCTGATCCAAACACTATTTGGGTTTGGGTCTGGATCTTGGATCTCAGATATTTTGGGATCCAGATCCGACTCAAATATTATTTGGATTTGGATCTCGGATCTCGGATATTTGGGATCCAAATCCAATCCAAATATCATTTGGGTTTGGATCTCGGATCTCGGATATTTGGGGATCTAGATCCAATCTAAATTTTTCTGCTCCTTTCTTTCAGTCCTTTCTGGCGCTTTCCACAATCGGTTTTGAGCGGGCTCTGATTCTTTGGCGACCCCATCTCGACCTGGGTTTTCCCCAAGTTCTTTTTCCGACTGATGTTCTGCTTCTTAGCATATTTTGGCATCTGTTTTAATTCGCCTTTTTCTTGTTTTTGGCTGGTTTCTGGTGCTATCGATATCAGATTTCTCTACAGATTCCGTTCTTCATTCTGATGGGTCGTGTCTTGGACTTCTGTCGACTTCATCAGGTTCTTGGCCTCTTTATGTACTTTGGAGTTGCTTTTTCTTTTTGACCCAAATTACAATTTTGGCCTTCTATCGGGCTTTTCTCCCAACGGGCTTCACTTTTCCTGGTTTCTATGGCTTTGGCGTTTGAAGGGCTTTTTAAGTTCAAAAAGTTTCAAAATATAGCATTTTTGGGGTGTTTACACTAGTGAATAACTAAGGAAAATGTATCTCCCACCTTATGGTAGACATGGCACAATCGGGTCACCCTCTTTACTTGAAACGTGTTTGTGTTGCGTCTGCTTCAACCAAAGCAAACACGTCCCTCCCTAAGGAGAGACGCGGCAATTGTGTCTCCTTCCTTAAGCGAGACATGTATGTGCCATATCTTTCTCCTTATGGTAAATGTGGCACAACCACGTCACCCTCTTTACTTAAGGGAGATGCGACACAATAGCATCTCCTTCCCTAAGCGAGACGCATAAGTGTCGTGTCTCCCTCCTTATGGTAGATGTGTCACAACCATGTCACTCTCTTTACTGTAAACACACTTGTATCATGTCTGCTTCAACCAAATTCATTGTGTTTTGTATGATATTTGTTAGTTCTTTTGGCTGGATGGCAAACAATTTGAACTAAACGTTTTACGATGAAAGCGATTCCAAAAAAATAATTTTACTAAGGATTGTGACAATGGTTTCATTTCAAAGTATGATGTACCACATATATGCACAAATTTTTATAGAGAATGGTGGTGTTAATGTTGCTATTCAATGTATTGTTTACTTGGGAGATGGACCATGTCCTAGTTAGTATTGGATGATAATGTTAGATATGAGTTTATTTATCGCTACTCGATGGAACGTGAAATTGGTACTCCTTTTTATGATAGGATCGACAACATTTTTGCCACTAGTGTTAGAAACTCTGTAGTCTACTCTCAGGGATGTGTGTACATGTGCTATTATCATGCAACATGATATTTTTTAGTAGTGAACATAATATCTTTTGTGGCGTATTATGTTATTGCGTTAGTTCATAGATTGTTCACATTTATTTTGTTCACATTTTCTCACAGATGTACATGGTTAATGGCTCACTGATGCCTCCTATTTTCCATAATGGCAACGTTATTGTAATGCAAATGTTCGAAGTTGGCCAACTAGTGTTCAAGAATGTATCGATTTGTATCTACAAATATAGGACCAGGAAACAATGTTGTACATTATATCAAGGATAATGACTAAGTGTAGCAACTATGCATGTAACAAAAAAAACAAATGTTTTTCATTAAAATCGAGTACTATATAATATTTCAATTTTACAAAATAATATCTAAATACATCACAAACAATCTAGTAAGACCTATATAGTGTTGCAAGTTCACTAATCGTCACCATCGTCATCATCAAGTGTCAACTGATAGATTTTTCATGGGATTGCTCAAACATCTCCAAGAGGTCGTGCAATTATGGATCTCCATCTAATGGTCATGGCACATACTCTATATGCATTGAATCACTTATAAGGTTTATGTATGTCAATGAAATATTTCTTTTTTCTAAGGTTCTCTAAAGAACGTCCCTCGATACCCTATCGTAAGCTTTTTCTAAATAAATAAATATCATGTAAAGGTCTTTCTTTTTTGCTCTAAAATGTTTCATAAGACGTCTCAAAAGGTGAATCCCTTCAATAGTAGATCTGCTTAACATGAATCTAAATTGCTTATATGTTGTACTAGATACTTGTCTTAACCTACATTCGATAATTCTTTCCCATAATTTCATAGTATGGCTCATTAACTTGATACCCCGATAATTCTCATAATTTTGAATGTCTCCTTGTTCTTGTATATAGGTATAAGTGTACTCGCTCTCCATTCCTCGGACATCTTTTGGTTTCTTAATATTTCATTAAATAGTCCTGTGAGTCAAGTGATTCTTGTTTCTCTTAGGATTTTTCAAACTTATATAGGAATATTGTCTAGTCCTACCAATTTACTACCCTTCATATGTTTAAGAGTTTCTTTGACTTCATTCTTTTAAATATATCGATAGAAATTATGGTTTATATACTTTTTTGATTTGGCTAACTCTCCTAAGTTAATACTAACATATTTATTTTCATTAAAAAACTTATAAAAATATTTTTTTCTTCTATTTTTTATATCATTATTTGCTACTAGAATTTTTTTCATCCTCGTCTTTGATGCATCTAACAGAATTAAGATCCTTAGTTTTCTTATCTCTAGCCCTAGATATCCTAAAAATATCTCTTTCATCCTCTTTTAAGTTAAGTTTTTTATATAAATCCTCCAAAATTTTAGCTTTTGCTTCACTAAAGGGCCTTTTTTTTTTCACTAACAGCCTTTTGCATAATATAATTTGTAATATGCCCTCTTTGCCTTGATTTTAGTTTGCACTACTCCATCTCTAAGTTTCTTTTTGTGTCCATACACATCCCTTACATTCACCGAACACATCTTTCGCCACTTTCCTAATATGTATAGCCATATTGTTCCACATATCATCAGGTGTACCAATATAATTCCAAGCATCTCCTTAAAAGACTTTCTATTTAAATATATATTCTTTCTAGTTTTTGAGGTTTCATCATTTAGTTTGAATAACTCGATGTACTCTTTTTTTCTTTGTCTACTTTTCTACCTTTAAATGTATAACTAAAAGTCGATGTTGGGTGGTTAAACTTTCTTCTGAATTACCTTGCAATCTTTACAGCATGCTCTATCTTCTTTCCTATAAATAAAATAATCAATTTGTGTTTGTGATAAGTCACTCTTATAAGTAATTAAATGTTCATCTCATTTTATAAAGATTGTATTAACTATAAAGAGATCAAATGTCATAACAAATTTAAAATCTCCCTACCTTACTTATTTCTATCCCCAAAACCAAAGTTTTCACGAATACCTTGATATCCTAATGCCTCTTTACTGACATGTCCATTTAAGTCTCCTATACAAACCATCTTTCTTTATGGAATTCTTTGAATCATCTTATCTAACTCCTTCCAAAAAGCCGTCTTTATACTAGCTTCTAGTCCTACTTAGGGTGCGTAAGTACAAACTATATTCAAAACTTCTGCTCCTAACACTAATTTCAACATCATGATTCGGTCACCATATCATTATATGTCTACTATACTATCTTTTAAATCTTTATTTATGATAATACCAACTCCATTTTAAGACTTTTCCTTACCTGAGTACCATAATTTAAAACATGTATCCTCAATCTCCTTTATTTTTTCTCCAAGCCACTTTGTCTCTTGTAAACATAGGATATGAATCTTTCTCTGAATCATAGTATCTACCACCTCCATTAGTTTATCGGATAATTTTTCAATATTTAAAGAACCAATACGAATCTTATTATTTAGGAGTAGCTTCCTTACCCTCGCATTCATCTATATTGAAAATGCAGAGACCTTGTCTGTAATTTATTCACTACATTTAGGTGGCAATATAGTGGGACTAACTTATTTACCCACATCCGTTCCTGATGTGAGAACCCTCTTTGCAATTGATTCACTACATCCAAGCGAAAATGTAGTGACCCTTGCTTACTTTTCACTGCATTCGAGCTCTGGAGTGTATCACTAAGAAGGGATGCCCTAATGCAATGCTTATAATTTGTGTAATCCATGGTATAAAAATACGATAAAGTTTTATGTTGGCTGTTGGAAGCCTAATGCAACCATCCTCCTTTATCCGGGCTTGGGGCCGGCCATGCAAAGGTGATCCCTTATATGAGCAGAGTTATATTGAACGATGTATCATGGTACCTAATTATAGTAGGTCGAGGAAGACATAATTGAGTGCTAGAATTTCACAAAATAAATCGATGCGTTCTTTGGGTGTACCACTCCATGTATAACTCTTCACACTAGTATAGGTATTGTGATGGGATTCCAAAATGCTCAAACTCAAAACAATGTGATTATTGAGCTTCTCATGTAGTATCGCATGGCTCATATTCTATCTTATACGTGTGTGGCTTCACATACCTTTTTACAATAAAAGGTTTTATCTCTACTACAGGAATGCCTTAACTCTGACCAAACTAATGAACAATGCGATATGATGTGTAAGGCTCCAACACATCTATACAGCGAATGCATCCATGATATCTCGATATCTTGTATGCATTATTTTGTGGAACTATATGTCTGCCAATCAATCTACATTGCAGAACATAGCAAGTAAGTGTACATAATATCTAAATATAACATATGAATATAAAATATTTAAAATACCTTATCTGCACTCATTAAATCCAATTGCCTATGATATTGACTTAGCCGATCAATAGAAGATTGTCTATAACACATTATCCATCTATCATCCTACTCGTGTTTCTCAATCTGACCATTGTGGTTGTATAATGACTCTTAGGCTGAGAAGTACTCATAAATCTATGCTGGAAAATAAAACATATGCTTGCTACTTTTTTAAGAAGCTATATATTTAATTAATAGAAGCAATAATAATAAAATATTTTACATGAAGTAAATAAGTATGTCCACTAAATTGTCGTATTCTATCTGCGATGCTTTCCCAAGTTGTCTGTATAGATACGTTAGTGTAGCTGCACCCCAAACATAACTGTCAACCCTGCTATAATCATGTGTCAGCAAATTCATGAGCATTATGGAAACCTTATCTCTAGACTTATCTTCATATAAGGTATACCTTAGCTGATACAACAAATAACATAGGGTTTATTTTCATTGTTCGCTCTCCTCCTAACAAAATTAGTTCGTAACACTTCAAACTTAATAGCCACGAACCTAATATCATACACAACTTCATTTATCCCCATTCCTAACATATCACCTAGAATTTCTCTCCTACTTCTAACTATCATCTCCTTTTTTGAGGCAACTAACTGCCCTCCTATTAGAAGACCGAGTAACTCGTAGACATCGTAAAGTGTGATAGTTATTTCACCCCAAGGCATATGAAAGTTATTTATGTTTCGTTTTCAGCGATCAACAAAAGTAGTTACCAATGGTGATCTATCACCTCATACAATAACTCGTTGTCCAATCAATTCACTAGGGACTGCATGGTCAACCTAATTTCCTAACCTTACATCCATACTCTTTAATAGTCAGGCCCTGCCTGCGGTGTAACGTATATGAACTATTATCCCTTTTCTAAGGAGGTGAAAGAGATATTTTTACCATGAAGCAAAAGTTAAGAATCTTATTTTTGTTAGATACATCAAAGACCAGGATGAAAAGATTCTAGTGGCGAATAATAATATCAAAAATAGATGAAAAATTTATTTATATAAGCTTTTTAATGAAAATATAGATGGTAGTATTGACTTACAAGAGTTACCCAAATAAAAAAAGTATATAAATTGCTATTTCTATCAATGTATTTAAAAGAATGAAGTCAAAGAGGCTCTTAAATATAAGGTTGATAAATCTATAAGATCAAACAATATTCATACAGAAGTATGGAAAATTCTGGGAGAGATGGGGCTCACATGTTTTATAAGACCATTTAATGAAATATAGAGAACCCAAAAGATGCTCGAGGAATGGAGAGAGAACGAGTACACTTATACCCATATATAAAAGAACAAGAGAGAAATTCTAAATTATGCGAATTATTGAGGTATCAAGTTAATGAGACTTACTATGAAATTACGATAAAGAATTATCAAATGTAGGTTAAGACAAGTGTTGAGCACAACATAGAAGCAATTCAGATTCATGACTGACAGATATACTATTGAAGCGATTCACCTATTGAGACATTGTATGAAACATTTTAGAGCAAAAAAGAAGAACCTTCACATGATATTTATTGATCTAAAAAAAGCTTATGATCTGGTGTCAATAGATATTCTTTGAGGAACATTGGAAAAGAGAGGTATTTCATTGACATACATAATTCTTATAAGAGACATGTACGATAGTGCAAAAACTTCTGTGAGGACTAATGAAGGAATGACAGACTCCTTTGAAGTTAATATTGGGTTACATCATAAATTAACTTTAAGTCCATATTTATTTATAATGGTCATTAATGAGTTAATAAAATATATTCAAGATGAAGTACCTTAGTGTATGTTATTTGCATATGACATTGTCTTAGTGGATGAGTTTAAGGAAAAAGTTAATAGAAAATTAGAACTATGGAGAGAAATGTTAGAAAGTAAAGGCTTAAGACAGAATATATGGAATGTAAGTTTGATCATTTGGGTACTTCATAGGACATAAAAATTAAGATTGGCACACATTGCATCCCTCGCAAAGAATGTTTTAAATACTTAGGTCAATTTTTCAAAGTGATGAAAAAATTGATAGAGATGTTATGCATTGAATTAATGATGGTTGGTTAAAATGGAGAGGGTTTCATATATTCTATGTGATAAGAAGATATCATTAAAGTTGAAAGATAAATATTATAGAGCAACAATTAGACCTACTATGTTTTATTGTTCTAGGTTTTTGAGCAATTAATCATCAACATGTACAAAAAAATGTCAGTAGCAAAAATTAAGATGTTGAGATGGATGAGTAGTCACTGAAGAAAAGATTGTATACATAATGAGGTTATTAGAAACAAATTAAGAGTGGCATAAATAGAGGATAAAATGAGAAAAAAAATATTAGAGATCGTTTGGACATATAAAAAGATAACCCAAGGATGCTCACGTAAGAAGATATTAAAGTAGATTGTGAAAATGCTAAAAGAAGAAGAGGACAACCACAAAAGTGTTGGAAAGAAATAATTGAGAATGATCTAGTTTATATTAAATTAACTACAAGCATGATACATGATAGGGCTATTGTAGATGTGAAAATTTTACTTCAAGCCTATGTAGAAACTTGAAGAAAGCTTTTCAACACTACTTCATTGCATGAGCGTGCTAGCTAGTTTCCAAAAACTAAAAAAGTTTTAAATCTGACTTAGCGATTTTGGCTAAGCGAGATCTTTTCGCTTTAGGCCTTCTTGAACCGATACTCAAGGGTCAGCCTAAGCGCTTTGAGGATTTCAAATGTATAGGTGAAGTTTCAAATTCAAGTGGAAAATGAGGTGTTGTCAAGAACAAATTTGTGCACTTTGGTTTCAAGTTTAAAAATCAGCAAATTCTGAAAAACAGAAACTAGTTCTATTTTCAGAACTTGTTTCCCAATTTTTTTTTAGTAACCTAAGTTCTCCAAAATTCCTAAAAATTTTAGAGGACATAGCTTGGAATGTGAGATTCTAAGACATTCTTTGTTTTGAATTTTGGGACTGTGATGATACAAAATTAAATTAGGAAAGTGTCTCTGCTCAGACACTCGAAACTATTCTGTCACAAAATATAAAGACCCAAATATAGGTTTGTATCTTGGTGCTGAAAGATTAAATTTTAGTGCACTTAGTCTTGTTGGAAAGCTATGAATATCATCTTTCTAATGAACCAATTTTTATCAAATTTGGACAACTACAGATAGAGTTATTGGATGATTACCCAAGCTGTGTTGCAGGAAAACAGTTTTGACAGAACATTTTTGAATTTTTCCTGATCTTACACACCTTTTAATACATGGTTGTATGGTCCTAAAATTTTTAAAAATTTTATTACAAGTGGGATTTTATGTGTAGATTATGTGTGTCAAATTTCAGAATGATCGGAGTAGCTGTTTAGCAATGAAAAATAAGGAAATCAATGTGTATAAGAATGCTAAAATCGAGAATTTCATTTTTAGAATATACGTAATGCAAACTCACCCGAATTTAAATTGTAACAACACAACATCCCAAAGTAATTTGTTGAAGGGAAATGAATGGAAATATTTATCTTAGCTTAAGCATAGAGGGGATTAGGAGATATAGAATGTTTATAACATATAGAGAGGTAGAATAAAGAACACAAACAATTAGAGTTCATAAGCAAGAATTGAAAATTTCAACACATCTACTTCTTATTACATCATGGGGAAGACAAAGCTCCATTAATACAACCCCTTTTGAATTGAATATGAAGAATAGATAGAGATGAACAAAGGAGGAGGAATACTTATACAGATTTCTCCAAAGATCGGCTCCAATTAGCCACTCACGGCCCTGACCTTCTCCTTTCTCCTCTCTATTCTTCTCACTCTCACACTCTAACTTGTAGCACTTTGCCTATTTTCTATACTCTCTCCACTCTTTCCTAGAGGAACTCAAGAATTTCCCCAAGGATGCAGCCACTCTTTAATGCCCCAAGCTCCCACTCTCCAAGATGATCCAGCCCGCTACGCCCCCTCCCTTGGCCTCTTTTTATAGGCCAAGGGGGCCCTCTTCTAGACCCTTCCTTGGGGAGATTACTCCAAGACCCAAACCCAGCCTCAAGGCCTAGACCTTCACGTGGTCATGTGGTCCCTCTTGGTCAAAGATGGATCAACCCCATGTGAGCTAGTTCTTGGTTCAAACCATGTGCACCTAGCCATGGTCGGCTAGGCCCTAGATGCCTCCAAGTGCAACCGGCTACCTTCAACTTGGTGTTTGCTCTTTTTGTGGCTCGTCCCATTTGATCAAGGCTAGGTATGGAGTTTCAATTGTTGTTTAGCCAAAGGATGTAGGGTGGACATGACTAAGCTAACTCCAACTCGATCAGGTTTAGTCATTTGATTCGAACTAGGCCATGAGTCATGTTTAGCTTAGGTGAATCAAGTCTAGGTCTTAGTCAAGTTCAACTAGGTTTAGGTTGGTGAGGCTATCCACTTGACTTGATCTTTGATGAAGACATACGTTGACTCGATATGATCCACTTCCTTGCTCCACGGTTTGACTTTCGCGAACTCAATCCCAACTTAAAGTGGGCTCCAACCGTCGTCTTGATCTTCGCCTGATTTGTTCATATCCTCTAGGCCTTATCCCCTCACCTTTAACTTGAACCTCTTTATATTTAAAACTCTTTATTTTAAAGATTTAAAATTATCATTTTAATGCAGAGGTTTTAAAACAAGCCGGTTTTTGAAATTGAGAGTGTTTTCAGAAAAAAAATTATTTAGGGTGTTTACAGATGCCCCTCTTTGGCATTAATCCAAATTCATTTGGATAATGGCAAAGAATAAAACACTATTTTTTATTTACTTCCCAAATTATCTTGAGAATATAAATTATCCTTCATTTCATTAAACCTTTTCCTTGGATCATAGAGGAGGGGATTTTAGCCAAAGGAGACTTGACCCATACTGAGTGCTAGTCCTAAACATGATCATGCGTGGCCGACCTTAGGTGTATGTATGCATGGGGTGTGTGATGCAAATGAAGTGTGAGCTTTAGAGACTCATTGATGAGATGGATGAGCTTGAGGAGAAGCCTATGAAGGCCGGCTGCCCTAATTAAGACAATCCCATGTCATTTGACATTTCATATTTTCAAAATTTATTTTCAAAATTTATTTTCAAAGGGAACTCCTTTTTAGTTTCTATCAAAAGGACTTCCAATTTTTCATATTTTCCTTCATTTGGGTTTCAATACCCACTACTTAGTAGAGGTTTTATAGAAAATTTGGAAAACATTTCAAAATTTCATTTCTCACATAACAAAGTCTAACCCTCAAACAAAATAAAATCCAAATAAGTAGATTTTATTCCTACTTTAAGATTTTTATGGATAAACCTTTCACTATTGGGATAAGTTGTAGGGATTTAGGAAAGAGTTACCACGATCCCTTCTAAAGCGTCTCGTGGTTTAAGGCAAAGAGATGGAAAATTGCTCTTTTTGAGCTTTAGCTTTTTCTTTTCTGTCTTTTTCTTTTTCTTCATTTAAAGAGAAGACCTCTTTCGGAGGAATTTTTGTATTCCCTCTTTCCATTTGAAGGGAAGACCTCTTTATGGAGGAGTTTTTGTATTATCTTTTTCGTTTTTTTTTTCACTCAAAGAGAAGACCAAATTCGGAGGAATTTTTGTATTCCCACTTTCTATTTGAAGGAAAGACCTCTTTGTGGAGGAGTTTTTGTATTCTCTTTTTCTTTTAAATTTTGTCAATTTTTCTTTTGAGAGAGAAGTAAAATGGGGGGAAAACTTATCCCTTTGGCTACTCGATTGAACCAAGAACATCCCATTTCCTAATAGGATCTACCATTTGAAAATATTTTGCTATTTTGAACTAGGCTTCATTTTATAAGCCAAAGATTTTTGAAATGTTACCAAATGATTTTGAAAAGTCTATTTTTCATAAAGCATCGATTCCCTCATTTAGGGCCATACAATCCATCTTGATCCTTCTTTCAAGAAGTTCAAAGGAGACCCATTTTTAAATATTTTCGAAAGAATTTTACATAGACCATATACATAATATTTTTTCAAGTATTGGGCGTTTATAAGGTCTACTAAATTTCTACCCTCAACATCAATCAACCAATATGCATTATTCATGGTTGTTCCCCTTACAACATAGGGACCATCCCACTTGGGCCGCCACTTTCTTAGTGGATGTGGGCCACGATGGTGGATGATTTTCAATACAAGATCTCTCACTTTGAAGTAGCGAGCCTTCATATGCTTTTTATAATGTCGGGCTATCCTTTGCTAGTATACATGTGTATGATCCATGGCAAGGAGCCTTTTCTCATCTAATAAGTCAAGCTCAGCCATTCTACCATGTTGTAAAGTCTCTATAGGTAGGTCAAGTGCAAGTGATGTATGAAATGAATGCAATTTGGTATTAATGGAGAGTATGACATTTGTACCATAGACCAACTTAAATGGTGTGATATTTGTGGGTGTTCGGATGAAAGTCCTATAAGCTCATAAGACTTCATCAAGCTTCTCATGCCATGTCCTATACTTCTCTAAGGTTTTCTCAATGATACTTATGAGGGTTTTGTTCGTGTCTTCGGTATGACCATTGCCTTGAGGGTAGTAGGGCGATGAGAAGTGTTGAGTTATGCCATAGGTATTACATAACTTTTTCATCTTCTCATTCTTGAAAGGTGTACCATTATGAGACACTAGGTCTCTTGGAACTCCAAATTGAGCCAAAATATTTTTATTAATGAATGCTACCACATGTTGTCCTTGGACATTAGCCAAGGAGATAGCTTCAAGCCATTTAGAAAAATATTCAGTAGGTCCTAAGATGAACCTATGTCCATTCGATGCAATTGGGGAGATTGGTCCTATGATGTCAAATGACCACTTGGTGAAGGGCCATGGGCTCACAATGGAATGCAAGGTGGATGATGGGATATGAATGACATGTCCATGCACTTGACATTGATGACATTTTCTAACATGATCATGGCAATCTTGCTTAAGTGTTGACAAAAAATAATCAGCCCTAAGTATCTTCATGGCCATCATATTTGCATTGACATGGCCTCCACATTCTCCATCGTGAAACTCATGCATTATAGTCCTAGCCTCATCAAGGTCCATACATCTCAACAAGATGTTGGTAAAACTCTTTTTGTAGAGCACCCCTCCCAAAATCACATATCGGGTTGAATTTTTTCGAATAAAATCTTTATCCTTAGAGGAAGCAAATTCGGGAAATCCTCCATTTTCTAAAAAGTTTTTAATGTCTTCAAACCAAGGTTTTCTAATGGAATTTTGGTCATTTTGGCAAATCTCCAAATCGTGGGTGGATGGAGTGGGTGAGTGCCAAATTTCTAAGGATTGAGTTCCCATGGTGGGGTCGACTCTCAGAGATGAGCCAAGGGATGAGAGGGCATCTGTTATGGTGTTGTCCTCTCTACCTATGTGGGTGAGTGTGCGTGATTTGAAGGAATCGACCAATCGAGTGGCCAATTCATAGTATGATATGAGTTTTTCATTTTTCACTTGCCAAATTTTCAAAACTTGGTTTATAACAACTATAGAATCTCCAAAGACTTCAATACATGATGCCCCTAGATTTTTCAAAATTTTTAGGCCTTGTATGAGTGCTTCATATTCAACCATATTATTTGAGTAGGGAAAATCTAACCAAATTGCAATTGGGATTTCTCCTTTCTCGGGAGATATGAGGAGGATTCCTACACCTGCCCCTTGTTGATTCTTTACTCCATACAAGTACATTCTCCATACTTGATCTTCATTAAAATAATTTGCTAAAACATGGTTTTGAAATTCATTTGCAAAGATGCCTTCATCGGGCATTTCATCAAGTATGGGATATGTATCTTCAAGAGGCAATTCAGCCACATGATCAACTAGGGCTTGTCCCTTAATGGAGTTTTGATGATGAAACTTTAAATCATACTCCATTAAGAGGAGCTGCCATTTACCTAGCCTACCCATTAGGATAGGTTTTTCAAACAAGTGCTTGATTGGATCAAGCTTAGACACTATCCAAATTTCATGATCTAGGAAATAATGTCTAAACTTTTGGCAAGCCCATACCAAGGCCAAGCAAGTTTTCTCCATGGCTTGAAAATTTCTTTCATATGCCAATAAAGTTTTTGAAATGTAGTAAATAGCATATTTCTTAAGACTATCATCCTCATATTGAGCAAGCAAAGCACCCAATACATTCGTATGAATGGAAATGTAGAGCAATAAAGGTTTTCCTTACTTTGGAGGTTTTAAAATCGGAGGATTTACTAAATAAGTTTTCAATCTTTCAAAAGCTTTTTGGCAATCAGCATCCCATTCAAATTTCAACCCTTTTCTCAAAAGCCTACTGAAAGGTTCACATCTTGTTACTAGATTTGAGATAAATCTCCGAATTGCTTGGAGTCGACCTTGGAGGCTTCGGATTTGCGTTAAATTGGAGGGTGGAGGCATGTCTATGATGGCTCGACACTTAGAGGGGTCGACTTCTATTCCCCTTTGGCTTACCATGAACCCTAAGAGTTTTTCCGATTCCACTCCAAAAACATATTTTTGAGGGTTTAGCTTCACTTTATAAAGCCTGTCTTTCGACTGTTTGCAAAGATTGTATGTGTGTGCATCGGGCTTTTAATTTTATCAAAAGATCATCAACATATACTTCCAAGAGCTCATGGATTTGATCATGAAAAATAGTAGTTGTAAACACCCTAAATAAAAATTTTCTAAAACTACTCCAAAATTCGAAAGCTAACTTGTTTTAAAATCTTTGAGCTTTAAAATGAAAATTTTAAATCTTTAAAATAAAGATTTTAAATCTTTAAAATAAAGATTTTAAATATTTAAAATAAAGATTTTAAAACTTTTTAATTAAAGTTAAAAGTATAAAGTCCAAAAGATTGAAGTAAATCAGGAGGATGACAGGTGGGGCCTACTTCGAACCAGGGTCGGGTTCACGAAGGACAAGCCGGGAATCATGGGAGTAAATCAAGTCAAAACATATCTTCATCCAAGATCGAATCAAAGTTGACGGCCTCATCAAACCTAGCAAAATTCAACCAAGTCCTAGACATGATTGGCTTGAATTAAACATAAAGCCTAACTTAGCTTGAATCGAATGTTTTAATTCGACCAAGATTGAAATTTTTCTAGCCTTGTTCACCCTACATCCTTGGGCTAAATACCAAATCACATGCCTACGATTAAGTGGATGAATTAACAAAGGAAGCCACTTAAAGAAGCAAAAACCGGCCAATAGAACTTGGAGGCCTCAAGCGCCTAGCCGATCATGGCTAGGTGCAAACCACAACCAGCCCGCATGGGGATGGTCCATGGCTGACCAAAGGGGGACCACTCCTCTCACTCTTCCATGTGAAATTGGTGGATTTGGAGTTGGACTTGGACTTTGGGCCACCCACCCCAAAGAAAGGCCTAGAAAGGCCCCCCCTTGGCCTATAAATAGAGGCCAAGGGGAGGCGTGTTCTCACATCTTGTAAGAGGTGAAGAAAGTGATGCTCCTTCGATTGTTTTATGAGAGATTATAGGCTGCTAGGGAGAGGTTTAGAGAGGGAAGAGAGTGCTAGGATCAAGGCAAGTGCTGCCATTTGGGTTTGAGTGAGAAAGACGAGTGAATAGAGAGAAGATGAGGGTTGTGTACCACCATTGGAGGCTGGCTTCTTGGGAATTCATGTAAGTGTTGCTCTAACTTGATTCATCTCCATCTCTTCTTCATATTCAATTCAAAAGGAGTTGTATTAATGGAGCTTTGTCTCCCCCTTGATGTAATAGAAGTAGATGTGCTGAAATTTCCCTTTCCTTTACTTATGCACTCTATATGTTTGTGTTCCTGACTCTACCTCTCTATATGCTATAAACACTCTATATCTTCTAATCCCCTCTATGCTTAAGCTATTAGATATATTTCAATTCATTTCCCTTCAGCAATTTAATTTGGGATGTTGTGTTGTTTCACTTTAATTCATGTGAGTTTTGCATCACGTATGTTATAAAAACCTGAAATTTGATTTTCAGCATAACTGCATACGATGATTGTTTGATTTTTCATTGCCAGCGCCTGCTCCAATCAATCTGAAATTTTGCACATTGTATCTATATATAAAGTCTACTTACAATAAAACTTTCAAGAATTTTAGGGCAGTGCAACCTTGTAATTAAAGTTGTGGAAGATCAGGGTAATTTCTGAAAACTGTCTGTCAACTCTAACATATGTTATGAAAACATGAAATCTGATTTTCAGCATCACTGCATACAATGATTGTTTGATTTTTCATTGCCAGCCCCTTCTCCAATGAGTCTAAAATTTTGCACACTGTATCTATACACAAAGTCCACTTACAATAAAATTTTCAAAAATTTTAGGGCAGTGCAACCTTGTAATTAAAGCTGTGGAATATCAGGGTAATTTCAAAAAACTGTCTATCAACTCTATTTCCTTGCAACAGAGCTTGGGTATTCATTATATAACTCTGTCTACAGATATCAAAAATCGGTGATTCTTAATTCATTGGAAAGATAATATCCATAGCTATCTAACAAGATATATACTAAATTTGGAACTCTGATAATCAAGATAAAGGCCTATCTTTGGGTCTCTATATTTCTGTGACAGAACAGTTCTGATTTTTGAGTAGGGGCACTTTACTAAATTAATTCTGTATCATCCTAATCTCGAATTCAAAACCAAAAGATGTCCTAGAATCTATACATTTCAGGCTCTGTCTTGTAAATTTTTGATGAATTTTGGAGGTCTCTAAGTCACTCAAAACTATTCAGGAAACAAGTCCTAAAAACAGAACTAATTTCTGTTTTTCAGAACTTGAGTTTTGAACTTGAAAACCAAGTGCACTAGTTTATCATTTTCAACACCCTATTTTCACATGAATTTAAAACATCACAAGCTCATTTGCAATCCTTAAAGCACTTAGGTTGACCCTAGAGCATCGGTTCAAGAAAGCCTAAAGCAAAAAGAGTCCGCTTAGCTATAATCGCTAAGTCGGATTCACAATTTTCCTAGTTTTTAGAAACTAGCTGGCACACTCATGCATTAGGTAGAATTGAAAGGATTGCTGCAAGTCTCTACATAGGCTTGGAGTAAAATTTTTATGTCTACAGAATTGGCACCCCTAGTGGGGCTCGAGTCTTTTAGGATTTGAAACTTACGTGATTTTTCAAATTCCAACTCTTCAAAATTTTGGTGTTAATACCTCTTTTGTGCACAAGCTAATTTTGAAACAATGTCAAGTTCAGATAATTCCTTTGAAAACAAGCCAAGGAAAGCCTCATCACATTTCTTGAATTGGTTTTCCAAAAGCTCAAGGAAATCCTCTAAAATTCGAGATGAAGAGCTTGCCTCCCTAAGTGAAATAGTGAGGAAAATGGAGAAAAGAATTGATGTCCTAAGCCAAAAGGGCAAGGCACATCATTCCCATGAAAAATCAACTCGGGTACATAGAGAGAAAAACCATACCCGAAAAACCAAATGGAGCCCAAAATCCGATGAAGGAAATGAGGCTACAAAATGCAGCAAGTGTTGAGATTGAATCATCTAACCTTGCTCATCCTCCAAGCAACCCTTTTTTATCGAAAAACCAAAAAAAGTTTTTTATGTTTGGAAAGACCAAAAAAAGTTAGAAAATCTTTTAAAATAAAAAAGATTTGAAAATCAAAATTTTGAGATTCTGAAAATTGAAAGTGAAGTCCACGTTTCTAGGCACATAAGTGGAGTGGGACATGAGGATCACTGCACTCAAGTCACTCGAAATTTTTCCATAAATATTCACTCCGTTGGGTTCCAATCCCTTGAGCATCACCTCACATACTTCACATATTTCATGGGAGAATGAATGTTATACACACGTAGGCTTGGAGGATGAAATCCAAGACCTCGCAAAGTAACGGGAGCTCGAAGTCATGAATCAGCTAGAGCAACCTGAGAACGCCTGCAAGGATGCTTGCTCTCACCATGAAAAAGTAGACAACCTTGAAAAAGGTATGTCCGAAACTCATTCCCCCATAAACTCCCTACTCGATCCTCCCCTTCTTAGTATAGGATTGGTAGATCTTTCATATACATTGGATGCATCGAATCACACTCATGCACCCACAGACCCATGAAATATGCCAAAAGATGTAGATTTTTAAGGTGCGCCGAATGTCCCGCACCAAGAAAAAGAATTTCAAAAAGGAAAACAAAAGGAAAATAAAATTCAAAATTTGGTAGACATAGCTATTCCTAAGGCGTGCATCGACATCCTAAGTACACCTAACCCTATCATGAATAAAAATGTTCCTTTAAGCCTAGGTTTGTATCATGAACCCGAACCTACGGTCATGATTTTTCCCAACATCCCTAAACCCACCAAGGGACCGATCATGGTTTCTCTTGGAACCCATACCTCTCAACTTTGTAAGGGATCAAACATGCTCTCCCTTTGCATCTAAATAAACCCAAATCGTCCACCCCTAGGGGCACATTGGGTTGCACCTAGGGTCCATCCCCCTATAATCCACCTACTAGGAGAAACCGAGCCCCACCCGGCCAAGGTCATCCATCTCCTAGAGGCACCCAAGTCAAATCCCAAAATATCTTTAGTCCATACCTCCAAACCAATAGCCCAACCAAGTCGTATATACATCCATGATATGGACGACACCCTATTCCAAGGTCATCCACTTTATAAAAATTTTTCCAAATACAAGAAGCCTTGGAATATGATGATAAACATAGGGTATACACCTTATCAAGGTCTAGGAACCCAAAACCAAGGTAAGTTAGAGCTCATCATACCACTTCCAAACCTAAATTGACATGGTTTGCGATACATTTCATCCGTACCCCCTGAGCTACCACCTAAGACCAATTGGGTCAAGGGTAACCTAAAACCTACTAACACCGAAACCTATGGCTTAGACCTTTTATTTAGAGTCTAATTCATAGTGTTTTCTTTGTAGGTTTGATGGAAGATCTTTTTTTTGAAAAAAATCCCAAAAAATTATATATTTAAAAAAACCAAAAAAAATTGAAAAAACTTTCAAAATCCAAAAACATTTGAAAAACCTGAAAATTCCAAAAAGAAAGTTGTTTATATTCATTCTCCTAGCCTTTATTTGGAAAAAGCCAAAAAAATTAAAAAATCTGAATATCTCAAAAAGAAAGTCTTTTATATTCATCGTTCTAGCATTTTCTTTGAAAAAGACAAAAAAAATGAAAATTTCAAAAATTTCAAAAATATTGGCCATGTACAAAGCCCATTTTCAAGTTCTTCAAAACCTATGTATATATCCAAACCAAAATTTTCCAAACCAATTATTCACAACCCCACTCTCTTGCATGACACTTACTTAGAAATTAAAGTGCTTGAGAATGATCAAAGCAAGGAGAAATTCCTCAAGCTCATCCATCTCCTAAATGAGTCTTTAAACTTTACACTTCATTTGCATCACACACTATGCATGCATACATCCTAAGTTGGCCATGCATGATCATGTTTAGGACTAGCACTCAACATGGGTCAAGTCTCCTTTGGCTAAAATCCCCTCCTTTATGATCTAAGGAACGGATTTTATGAAATGAAGGACTATTTATATTCTCAAGACAATATGGGAAGTAAATAAAAAAGGATGTTTTATTCTTTGCTATCATCCAAATGAATTTTGATTAATGCCAAAGAGGGGCATCTATAAACACCCTAAATAAAAATTTTCTGAAAATACTCTAAAATTCGAAAGCTGACTTGTTTTAAAATCTTTTAGCTTTAAAATAAAATTTTAAATATTTAAAATAAAGATTTTAAAAGGTTTTAAATTAAAGCTAAAAGTATAAAAGTAAATCATGGAGAAAGCAGGTTGACAGGTGGAGCCCGCTTCGAACCAGGGTCGGATTCACAAAGAACAAGCCGGGAATCAAGGGAGTAAAAGTCAAAGCATATCTTCATCCAAGATCGAATCAAAGTGGACGGCCTCATCAAACCCAATCAAATTCAACTAAGTCCTAGACATTATTGGCTTGAATTAAACATAAAGCCTAACCTAACTTGAATCGAATGTTTTAATTCGACCAAGATTGAAATTTTTCTAGCCTTGTTCACCCTACATCCTTGGGTTAAATACCAAATCACATGCCTACCTAGCCTTGATTAAATGGATGAATCAACAAAGGAAGCCACTTGAGGAAGCAAGGACCGGCCAATTGAAGTTGGAGGCCTCAAGCACCTAGCCGATCATGGCTAGGTGCAAACCACAACCAGCCCACATGGGACTGGTCCATGGCTAACCAAAGGGGGACCACTCCTCTCACTCTTTCATGTGAAATTGGTGGATTTGGAGCTAGACTTGGACTTTGGGCCACCCACCCTGTAGAAAGGCCCCTTGGCCTATAAATAGAGGCCAAGGGGGGGGGGGCGGGGGGTGTTCTCACATCTTATGAGAGGTGAAGAAAGTGATGTTCCTTGGATTGTTTTGTTAGAGATTGTAAGCTGTTAGGGAGAGGGAAGAGAGTGCTAGGATCAAGACAAGTGTTGCCATTTGGGTTTGAGTGAGAAAGAAGAGTGAAAAGAGATAAGGTGAGGGTTGTGTACAACCATTGGAGGCTGGCTTCTTGGGAATCCATATGAGTATTGCTCTAACTTGATTCATCTCTATCTCTTTTTCATATTCAATTCAAAAGGGGTTGTACCCCATGATGTAGTAGAAGTAGATGTGCTGAAATTTTCCTTTCCTTTGCTTATGCACTCTATATGTTTGTGTTCTTGACTCTACCTCTCTTTATGCTATAAACACTCTATATCTTCTAATTCCCTCTATACTTAAGCTATTAGATATATTTCAATTCATTTTCCTTCAGCAATTTAATTCGTGATGTTATGTTGTTTCACTTTAATTCATGTGAGTTTTGCATCACGTATGTTATAAAAACCTGAAATCTGATTTTTAGCATAACTGCATTTGATGATTGTTTGATTTTTTATTGTCAACCCCTACTCCAATCACTCTGAAATTTTTCACACTATATCTACACACACAAGCCCACTTATAATAAAATTTTCAAGAATTTTAGGGGAGTGCAACCTCTTAATTAAAGCTATGCAAGATCAAGATAATTTCTGAAAATTGTATGTCAACTCTGTTTCCCTGGAATAGAGCCGGGGTATTCATCGTATAACTCTATCTGTAGATGTCCAAAATCAGTGAATCTTGGTTCATTAGAAAGCTAACATCCATAATTTCCAAAAAGACCAAGTGCACTAAATTTGGAACTCTGAGAACTGAGATAAAGGCCTATCTTTGGGTCTTTGTATTTCTGTGACAGAACAGTTCTGGTTGTCTGAGTAGAGGCATTTTGCTGAATTAATTCTGCATCATCCCAATCTCGAATTCAAAATCAAAAGTGTCCTAGAATCTATACATTTCAGGATCTGTCCTGTAAATTTTTGATGAATTTTGGGGGTATCTAAGTCACTCCAAACAATTTGGGAAACAAGTCTTGAAAACAGAATCAGTTTCTATTTTCAGAACTTGTAAGTTTTGAACTTCAAAACCAAGTGCACTAGTTTATCATTTTCAACACCCTATTTTCACGTGAATTTGAAAAATCACCAGCTCATTTGGAATCCTTAAAGCTCTTAGGCTGACTTTAAGGATCGGTTGAAGAAGGCCTAAAGCAAAAAGACTCCGCTTAGCCACAATCGCTAAGTGAGATTCACAATTTGCTAGTTTTTAGAAACTAGCTAGCATGCTCGTGCATTAGGTAGAATTGGAAGGATTGCTTCAAGTCTGTACATAGGCTTGGAGTGAAATTTTCACGTCTATAGTAGTCATGGCTCTTTGGTATGTGGCACCGGTATTTTTCAAACCAAATGGCATAACCGTGAAATAGTATGTGCCCCAAGGTGTAGTAAAAGCAATTTTTGCCTGATCTTTTGGTGCAAACTTGATTTGATTATAACCCAAATAGTGATCCATAAAAGAAAACATTTCATGATTTGCAGTGCTATCCACTATCAAATCAATATTTGGAAGAGGAAAATTATTTTTTGGAGTGGCTTTGTTCAAATTTCTAAAATTGATGCAAATTCGAATTTTTCCATTAGATTTTCGAACCATAACAATATTTGAAAGCCATTCCGAATAAGCAATGGGTTTTATAAATCCAACTTTTAAAAGATCTTCTAAATCCTCTTTCACTTGGGAGTGAACATTGGGATGAATTTTTCTAAGCTTTTGTTTCATGGGTTTTATATTAGGTTTTAAGGGTAGATGATGTTCTATGATTTTAGGGTCTAGACCTAGCATGTCTTCATAGGTCCATGCAAATACATCCAAATAAGATTTCAAAAATATAATGAATGATGCTTTTTCATGCTCATGCAAACATGCACCTATTTTGACACACTTTGGATTAGACTCACTCCCTAGATTGATTTCTATAGAATCCCTTCCTACGAAATTTGAAGGTTTTTCCAAGTCAAGGATTCCATGAAATTCGGGAAGCTCGGAGGCTTGGTCTTCCTCATGGATGAGGGGATCTTCCTCCTTGCTTTGATCACTCTCAAGTGCTTTAATTTTTAAGAAAGTATTAGGCAAGAGAGTGGGGTTGTGCATAATGGACTTAGATGATTTTTGTTGGGATATATACCTGGGTTTTGAAAATGGGATTTGTACATGGCCAAAGTTTTTGGAGTTTTCAAATTTTTTGATTTTTTTGTTTTTTTCAAAACACAAGGTAGAAGGGAATATAGAAGACTTTCTTTTTGGAAATTTCAGATTTTTTATTTTTTTTGGCTTTTTCCAAACAAAGACTAAGAGAATGAACATAAACAACCTTCTTTTTGGAATTTTTAGGTTTTTCACATGTTTTTGGATATTGAAAGTTTTCCAAATTTTTTGGTTTTTCCAATTATATAATTTTTTTGGATTTTTTTTTAGAAAGGGTCTTCCATCAAACCTACAAATAAAACACCATGAATTAGACTCTAAACAAGAGGTCTAAGCCATAGGTTTCGGTGTTAGTGGGTTTTAGGGCACCCTTGACCCAATTGGTCTTAGGTGGTGGCTCAGGAGGTATGGATGGGATGTACCCCAATCCATGTTGATTTGGGTTTGGTGTAGGTAGGATGAGCTCTAACCTACTTTGGTTCTTGGCTCCTAGACCTTGGTACGGTGTATATCCCATATTCAACATCATATTCCAAGGTTTCTTGAGTTTGGAATTTTTTTTTTAAAGTGAATGGCCTTGGAATCGAGTGTCATCAATATCATGGTTATACACTCGATTTATTTTAAGTTTGTCCAGGAGATGTAGGTTTGGGATGGTGGAAGAATTGGACTTCCCTAGGGGACACACAACCCTTGGTTTGGATGGCTTGGGCTTTGACTTGGGTTCTTCTAGGAGATGGACGACCTTGGCCGGGTGTGGCTCGGTTTCTCCTAGTGGGTGGATGATAAGGGGATGGATCCTAGGTGCAACCCAACGTGCCCCTAGGGGTGGATGATTTGTGTTTATTTACGTGCAAAGAGAAAACATGTTTGATCCCTTTCAACTTGAAGAGGTATGGATTCCAAGGAAAATCATGGTTGGTCCCTTGGTGGGTTTGTGGATGTTGGAGAAAATCATGGCCGTAGGTTTGGGTTCATGATATCAACCTAGGCTCAAAGGAATTCTTTTGTTCATGGTAGGATTAGGTGTACCTAAGATGTCTGTGCATGCCTTAGGAGTAACCATGTCTACCATATTTTTAACTTTATTTTGATCTTGTTTTTCATTTTGAAATTCTTTTTGTTGGTGCGGGACATTCGACGCACCTTGAAAATCCATATCCTTGGGCATATTTTGTGGGTATGTGGGTACATGAGTGTGATTGGATGCATTCAAAGAATAATTTACCGATCCTACACTAAGAAGGGGAGGATCGAGTAGGGAGTTTATGGAAGAATGAGTTTCGGACATACCTTTTTCAAGCTTGTCTACCTTTTCATGGTTAGAGCAAGCATCCTTGCAGGCATCCTGAGGTTGCTCTAGCTCATGCACGGCTTCAAGCTCACATTGCTTTTCAAGGTCTTGGATTTCAATCTCCAAGCCTATGTGTGTGTAACACTCATTCTTCCTTGTGTTTTTGAAAATGTATGAAGTATATGAAGTGGTGGTCATGGGAATGGAACCCGTCGGAGCGTATGATTTTGAAAATTTGGGAGTAAAGTGAATCTCATGCCCCACTCTATTTGTGTGCCTAGGGATGTAGGCTTTATCTTCATTTTTTGTTTTTCAAGTGTTTTTGATTTTTGAAGATTTTCTATTTGTTTTTATCTTTCCAAACTTTTTTTGGTTTTTCGATGGAAAAAGGGGTGCTTGGATGATTGGAAAGGTTAGATGCTTGAATCTCAACACTTACTACATTTGTAGCCTCATTTCCTTCATCAGATTCTAGGCTCAATTTGGTTTTCTGCGTATTCTCTTTCTCTCTATGTACCCGAGATGATTTTTCATATGAATGATGTGCCTTGGCCTTTTGGCTTAGGGCAGCAATTTTTTTTCCCATTTCTCTCATTATTTTCCTTTTTAGAGAGGCAAACTCTTCATCTCAGATTTTAGAGGATTTCCTTGAGCTTTTGGAAAACCGATTTGAGAAATGTGATGAGAATTTTCTTGACTTGTTTTCAAAGGAACCATCTAAACTTGACATTGTTTTTGAAGAAAAATTGATCCTTGCATAAGAGAGGTATTAACACCAAAGTTTTAAAGAATTAGAGTTTGAAAAATCACCTAAGTTTGAAATCTTAAAAGACTCATGTCCCACGGGGCGTGCCAATTCTGTAGATATGAAAATTTTACTCCAAGCCTATGTAGAGCCTTGAAGAAAGCTTTTCAACACTACTTTGTTGCGCGAGCATGCCAGTTTGTTTCCAAAAACTAGCAAAGTTTTAAATCTGACTTAGCGATGGTGGCTAAGCGGGATCTTTTCGCTTTAGGCCTTCTTGAACCGATGCTCAAGGATTAGCCTAAGCGCTTTGAGGATTTCAAATGTACAGGTGAAGTTTTAAATCCAAGTGGAAAATGAGGTGTTATCAAGAACAAATTCGTGCACTTTAGTTTTAAGTTTAAAAATCAGCAAGTTCTGAAAAACAGAAACTGGTTCTATTTTCAGAACTTGTTTCCCAAAATTTTTTTTGTAACATAGGGATCTCCAAAATTCCTGAAAATTTTAAAGGATATAGCGTGGAATGTGGAGATTCTAAGCTACTCTTTGTTTTGAATTTTGGGATTGTAGTGATACAAAATTAAATCAAGAAAGTATCTTCGCTCAGATACTCAAAACTGTTTTGTTACAGAAATGCATAGACCCAAAGATAGGTCTATATCTTAGTGCTCAAAGCTCAGATTTTAGTGCACTTGGTCTTGTTGGAAATATATGAATATCATCTTTCCAATGAATCAATTTTCATTGAATTTGGACAACTACAGACAGAGTTATTAGATGATTACCCATGCTGTGTTGCAGGAAAACAGTTTTGACAGAACGTTTTTGAAAATTTTCTAATCTTACACACCTTTTAATACATGATTGTACGGCCCTAAAATTCTTGAAAATTTTATTATAAGTGGTCTTATATGTGCAAATTTTAGAATGATCGGAGCAGCAGTGTAGCAATGAAAAATAAAGTAATCAACGTATGTAGGAATGCTAAAATCCATAATTTTGTTTTTAGAACATACGAGATGTAAACTCACCCGAATTTAAATTGCAACAACACAACATCCCAAAGTAAATTGTTGAAGGGAAATGAATGAAAATATATATCTTAGCTTCAGCATAGAGGGGATTAAGAGATATAGAATATTTATAACATATAGAGAGATAGAATCAAGAACACAAATAATTAGAGTGCATAAGCGAGAATTAAAAATTTTAGCACATCTGCTTCTTATTACATCATGGGGGAGACAAAACTCCATTAATATAACCCCTTTTGAATTGAATATGAAGAAGAGATAGAGATGAACAAAGGAGGAGGAATACTTACACAGATTTCTCCAACGATTGGCTCCAATTAGCCACTCACGACCCTCACCTTCCCCTTTCTCCTATCTATTCTTCTCACTTTCACACTCTAACTTGCAGCACTTTGCCTATTTTCTACACTCTCTTTCCCTCTTTCCACTCTTCCCTAGAGGTACTCACGAATTTCCCCAAGGATGTAACTATTCTTCAATGCCCCAAGGTCCCACTCTCCATCCAACCCCCCCTCTCCCCCCCCCCCACCCCCCCTTGTCCTCTATTTATAGGCCAAGGGAGGCCTCTTCTAGGCTCTTCCTTGGGGCGGGTACTCCAAGACCCAAACCCAACCCCAAGGCCTAGTCCTTTACGTGGTCATGTGGTCCTACTTGGTCAAAGATGGACCAGCCCCAGGTTGCCAACTCCATCTAGTATGGGAAAAGGCTTAGTTGTTGTTGTATTTTAGTTTGTTTATTGCATATGATGTAGTGCTCATGAAAAGGCATTAAGCGTAAGGGATGTGAATGGTTGAGTGAGGCAAATCTCATTCTTAATATCCACACTGATATCAAAATCAACATTATAATGGTCGATTGAGGCAAATTATCATTCTCAATATCCACATTGATATCAAAATCAACATTATCTTTAGTTTTAGAAGTACCTTGATACGTGTCTTTCCCAATAATGCCTATTATAGATATATACTTACTTGACTCAAAACAACAACTAAGCCTTTTCCGATACTAGAGGGGGTCGGCTACATGGATTCTTTGTTTCCACATATCCCTATCGTGTGCCATGTTAGCAGTTAACTCACAATAAGCTAGATCATTCTTTATTGTTTCTTTCCAACACTTTTCTGGTCGTCCTCTACGACTTTCAATACTTTCCAAATTTAGTTTTTCATACTTTCTTACAAGTTCTTCTTTTGATATTCTTTCTATATGTCCAAACCATCTCAAACGATATTTTCTCATTTTATCCTCTATTGGTGCCACTCCTATTTTGTTTCTAATAACCTCATTATGTATATGGTCTTTTCTTGTATGACCACTCATCCATCTCATCTTCATTTCTGTCATAGACATCTTTTGTACATGTTGATGATTAATTGTCTAACACTCAAAACCATAAAACATGGCAGGCCTAATTTCTTCTCTATAATATTTACCTTTTAACTTTAATGGTATCTTCTTATCACAAAGAATACCTGATGTTCCTCTCCATTTTAACCAACCAGCATTAATTCTATGCATAACATCTCCATCAATTCTTCCATCACTCTGAAAAATTGACCCTAGGTATTTAAAACTTTCCTTTTGGGGGATGCAATGTGTGCCAATTTTAATTTTTATGTCCTCTGAAGTAACCAAATGATTAAACTTACATTCCATATATTTTGTCTTTGTTCTACTAAGTCGGAGGCCTTTGCTTTCTAATGTTTCTCTGCATAGTTCCAATTTTCTATGAACTTTTTCCTTAACTCCTCCACTAACACAATATCATCTGCAAATAACATACATCAAGGTACTTCATCTTGAATATGTTTTGTTAACTCATCAATCACCATTATAAATAAGTATGGACTTAAAGTTGATCCTTGATGTAACTCAATATTAACTTCAAAGAAGTCTGTCATTCCTTCATGAGTCCTCACACATGTTTTTGCACCGTTGTACATGTCTTTTATAAGGTTAATGTATATCAATGGGATATCTCTTTTTTCCAAAGTTCTGTAAAGAACCTCCCTCGGTACCCTATCATAAGCTTTTTCTAGATCAATAAATATCATGTAAAGGTCTTTCTTTTTTGCTCTAAAATGTTCCATAAGACGTCTCAAAAGGTGAATCGCTTCAATAGTAGATCTGCCTGGCATGAATCTAAATTGGTTCTTTGTTGTACTTGATACTTGTCTTAACCTACATTCGATAATTCTTTCTCACAATTTCATAGCATGGCTCATTAACTTGATACCTCGATAATTCACACAATTCTGAATGTCTCGCTTGTTCTTATATATGGGTATAAGTGTACTCGTTCTCCATTCCTCGGGCATCTTTTGGTTTCTCCATATTTCATTAAATAGTCTTGTGAGCAAGTGATTCCTATTTCTCATAGTATTTTCCAAATTTCTATAGAAATATTGTCTGGTCCTACCAATTTACCACCCTTCATATGTGTAAGAGCCTCTTTGACTTCATTCTTTTGGATATGTCGGTAGAAATTATGGTTTATATACTTTTCTGATTTGGCTAACTCTCCTAAGCTAATACTAACATCTTTATTTTCATTAAAAAGCTTATAAAAATAGTTTTTTCATCTATTTATTATATCATCATTTGCCACTAGAATCTTTTTATCCTCATCCTTGATGCATTTAACATAATTAAGATCTTTAGTTTTCTTATCTCTAGCCCTAGCTATCCTAAAAATATCTCTTTCACCCTCTTTTGAGTTGAGTTTTTATATAAATCCTCTCAAATTTTAGCTTTTGCTTCACTCACAGCCTTTTTCGCTTCCTTCTTTGCTTTCTTATAAGCCTCTAAAGTGTAACTAATTTTCTTAGCATAATGTAATTTTTAACATGCCCTCTTTGCCTTGATTTTATTTTGCACTTCACTCCACCACCAAGCTTCCTTTTCTGCCGGTACACCTCCCTTAGATATACCTAATACATCTTTCATCACTTTCCTAATATGTATAGCCATATTGTTTCATATGTCACAGGGTGTACCAACATAATTCCAAACATCTCCTTGAAGGATTTTCTATTTAAATATATCTTCTTTCTCACTTTTGAGGTTTCACCATTTAGTCTGAATAGCTCGATGTACTCTTTTCTTCTTTGTCCATTTTTTTATTTGTAAATACATAACTAAAAGTCGATGTTCGGTGGTTAAGCTTTCTCCTAAAATTACTTTGCAATCTTTACAACACGCTCTATCTTTTTTTCTACAAATAAAGTAATCATTTGTGTTTGTGATAAGTTACTCTTATAAGTAATTAAATGTTCATCTCATTTTTTGAAGATTGTATTGACTATAAAGAGATCAAATGCCATAGCAAAATTTAAAATCTCCCTACCTTCTTCATTTATATCCCCAAAACTAAAGTTTTCATGAATACCTTGATATCCTAATGCCTCTTTACCGACATGTCCATTTAAGTCTCCTTCTAAACAAATCATCTCCCTTTGTGGAATCTTTTGAAACACCTTATCTAACTCTTCCCAAAAAACTGTCTTTATACTATCTTCTAGTCCTACTTGGGGTGCGTAAGCATAAACTATATTCAAAACCTCTGCTCCTAACACTAATTTCAACATCATGATTCGGTCACCATATCATTGTATGTCTACTACACTATCCTTTAAATCTTTATTTATGATAATACCAACTCCGTTTCGAGCCTTTTCTTTACCTAAGTACCATAATTTAAAACTTGTATCCTCTATCTCTTTTGCTTTTTCTCCAACCCATTTTATCTTTTATAAATATAGAATATGAATCTTTCTCTGAATCATAGTATCTACCACCTCCATTAGCTTACCGGATAATGTTCCGATAATCTAAGAACCAATACGAATCTTATTATCTAGGACTAGCTTCCTTACCCCCCGCATCCATCCATATTCAAAATGCGGAGACCCTCTCTGAAAATTATTCACTACATTCGGGCAGCAATGTAGCGGGACTAACTTCTTTACCCACACCCATCCATGATGTGGAAACCCTCTCTGCAATTGATTCACTATATTCGGGTGAAAATGTAGTGGCCCTTGCTTACTTATCACTGCATTCGGGCTCTGCAGCGTGTCGCTAGGCGGGGACGCCCCAAAACAATGCTCATAATTTTTGTAATCCATGTTATAAAAATCCAACGAAGTTTTACGCTGGCTGTTGGAAGCCTAACACAAACCTCCTCCTTGGACACATAAAGCTTGTTGGTTTTGAAATCAAATCAACAATAACCCTTTATCAATACCCTAGCCAATGAAAACACATTCATCAACTTGAGAATATAATTTATCATTGTCTTCAATTAACAAAAAGCCACAACAAAGAAAAACCCTCAAAAGCTTGTAATTGAGGGGTTAGCCAAAGAGTTTTCATTGGAGAAATGTTTTTCAAAAACTTGGAAGGCGTAGAGTTTATCAAATATAGAACACTTAACAACACTTCTGCCCATAAAAAGTTTGGCACTCCACTAGATAGGATAAGAGTTTGAACAATTTTGAAGATATGGTGATGTCTCCGATAAGAAAGCACATTTTGTTGTAGAGCTTTTGCACAAGATGTTTGGTGTCCAAAATTGCACAAGAAATGATGACGTAAAACAATGACTTTCTAAATAGGTTCTAAATTCCTTTGATAAAAACTCACCTCTAGAATCAAACCTTAAAACTTTCAAATTATTCTCAAATTGACCTTTACAATATTGTGATACACAACAGAGTTTTGGAAGACATCCGATTTTCTCTTAAGAAAGTAAATCCAAGTATGACCGTTGAAATGATCAAATGAACACTACATAGTACTGAAAGCCTCCTTTAGATTCTACTGATGTAGATTCCGAAACATCAGAGTGTATAGTTTCAGAAGTTTTTTGAGTAGAAGTGGTTCTTTCAAATGAAGGTGTATGCTTCACTTTTGCCACGATAATTTTTGCAATATCAACCTATTGAATTTAATCAATGGACAATTCCAAAGCTTCTGAACATCAAGGTGACCCAATTTTTGATGCCACAAGTACTGAAGTAGATAAAACAAAATTATTTTAACTTGTAGGTTGTCCATTATGTAAAGTCCTCTTTCCTTATGGTTGTGCCCAATCACCATCCCAGATAAGCCATCTTGCAGGATACACAATCCCTAGATGAGAAGGTGATGTTACAATTATAGTTGGATATTTGATAAATGAATAAAATGTTGAAACTTAGTTTTGAAACATAACTGACTTTAGGAACACAAAACTTTTGTTCTCAAAGACTCTTATTTCTTGAACACTTAATGTAGTCTCATCGGTTGTATATATACAATAATCAAAAGGCTTTTTGGTACATGTGGTCAAAATATTTCTTTCACAAGTCACGTGGAAAGAGGTGAATCTAAAAGTCAAGATTTCTCATACCTTGTGAGGAAGATGAGGTTGAAAAACGGCTATGGAGGTGGATCCGTTCTCCTTGAGTAAGGTTTTTAAGTTCTTTATTTGTTTTTGGAGAGTCCATAGGTCAGTAGAGCCCTTGGTAGATATATTATTTCCTTCAACAGTCGAAACTCTTTTCCTAAGTTTAGGAGAATCACTCTACATGTGACAATTTTCCTTGCAATAAAAGCATGCAGTTTTCTTGCTTTGCTCTTTGCTTTGCCATTGTCTTTGTCCTTTGTAGTTTCCTTCATTTTGTCAATTCTTGAAGTCGGAGGGCATTAAGATGTTACTTGTCAAGTCTAGAATTAGCAAGGACCTATTCTTTGGTAATATTGGATTCCTTCTGCCTAATTTCTGCCATTATTAGATTCATCTTGATTTCGTCAAGTGTTGGGTCTTCTATGCATCAAGGAAGACCTAACATCTTCAAACCCATTTCTCAAGCTTTTAAGGAAGAGTTACAGAAACTCTTCTTTTTGAGCATTCTTCTTTTCTTGACATCTGGTGCATTGTATGTAATCCTTACATTCACGACCATAGCTTCTCAATTGATTCCATATGTTTGTGAATTCATCAAAATGGTCACCCACACATTTATCTCCTTGTCTCAAACTAGTCAGTTTGTCTCTTAAGGCCTTCTGGTGAGTGATGCCATTTTGAACATGTGATTTCTGCAAGTAGTCCCATGCTTCCTTCATGTTTGTAAACCAAGCCAATTTGTGTTTGACATGCTTTCACTTTATTCATAAGCACCCGCAATATAGTTCAATGACCGCCTCACAGTTTTCTTTGTCAATCTAGACTTACACTCTCTTTAGGTTTAATCTTGGCACCACTAATATATTCCCAAAATTTCCTTGACAAGAGATAATATCTATTTGACGAGCCCATGTTGTATAGTTGGTATTTGTTTTTAGGTAATTTAATTTCTCACTCTTGTCTTCCATATAAGGAAGCAACTAACCTTGATTGAAGAGAAGAAAAAAGAATCACTGTTGGACCAGCAAAGAAGAGAATACGTGGGCCTTGTGTAAGCCACGGTAAAAGAGAATAAAGATACAGCTCTTTTTTATTCCACTCAGCAACTGGGTGCCCCAAAATTAGAACTTCTGCAGCAGTCAAATGAAGAAATGATGAAGGAAGACAGTGCGGATCCTCATTGCCCTTTGATCGAATATTTGTTGGACAATATGCAACAGCCGATATCCAGCTCCTTCAAAACTCAAACCATGCACTCTGTACCATGTAATGAAGTCTGCTACAAAGCCCACCTAGATGAGTTGAATCAGTCCACATAAAAGAGTCTTCAACCAATTTACTCAAACCACTTCACTCAATAGGCAAAAAGGAGATCACGATACACAAATGAATAATCTCAGACAGAAATGGAGAAACTCAGTAATGTACGCAGTAAACAACCCATACAAGGCTTAATTATTACATATCCAAGAAGTGCCATATTTATAGGATCGGCACAAGAAGGGATTGTATCGGTAGTGCAGCAGAGGAACTGTAGCAACCGCAAGTTGCTGCACTGTGACTGTCACGGGATAACCAAAAACAAAGAAAAATAAAAATACAAAAAAATATATTAAATCAGCCTAGATACACTTCTACAAAAGAAAACGGCATGAGAAAGAGTAGGCATAGACGTATATCTTGACATAATATGCATCAGGAGCTGATAACTCTTTGTTTGGCCTAGGGTTGGTAACTGGGATACGTTAGGATTTTACATAATTGTTGGTAGAATGCTGACTGCGGAACTCTCATACAGGACCTAATCGTAGTCTGAAGGGAGATCTTCAGTTGAGTGCATGTACATTTATATGATGAACTATGATTAGTGTATCCACATATTTTATGTGGTTCTTTAAAACTTGCCTGCATGGTCGAAAACTAACAAGTGCTTTATATGTAATGGATTACAAGAATATGTACATCTGAACACTCAAAAACAAGAACTCAAAAGGTCTCAAGTAGATCAAATGCGACCTTGTTGAACTAGAAGAACAAAAGGTGCTGGATTTTGTAGAAACGATTGCTACTTCAGCAGCTCTCTGTTGCACAGCGTTGGAGTAAATAGAGGAAATGAAATAAGGGGAGTAACGAGAAGGAAGAAGAGGTACCACCTCCAGGCTAGTTTGATGTCCTCCTTACTATCCAACAAAGGGTGTGATTTCACCAGATTTCTTATTGGCATTACCGTAGATCGATGTTAGGTGGATGTTTTTTGTTTCATGGCCTTCCTTCTAGCACTACTCAATGACTGCTGGGTACGTTTTTGGAGTAATGCACATAAATGGGAAAAGTTCTTTTTTTTCTCTCTAGAAGGATTATTAGAAAAAAAGCAAAAGTCACAAGCATTGTAAATAAAAACGTTGCATATCATGTTTGTTGAGCCTACAGAAAATGGCTACACGGGCTTGCTTTCTTTGTCTGACATGCCAAAATGGTAGCATACAACCCTTTCCTGGAATTGTATTCTAAATGACAAAGAAAATTGGAACCAAAACAAGAAAAAAGAAAATGAGTGGGGAGGATAACAAATATGTCAATTCTTTTTTATTTCTTTGAAATTGCAGGCATCAGAATATTTGAAGATATTTCCAGCTCAAAGGTACTGAATATTTGTCTATATCATGAGTTGTGATTGTTGCTTTTGGTTTGGTCAGTTGGTATCGCCGAAAAGAATTATCTGAATTTTTGTAGAGGGCTGTATTTTGCTGGCTATACTTTAGACATGTTAGAAGAGATCTTATTGCCTTTATATGCTCTTAGGAAAAATGCTGTTATCGCTTGTATGATTCTACTGCTTAGTAAGTGGATTTAGAAGAATCCTAAAGTAGCAATGATCCGTATGGAATATGGACAACATAATAACATGACTGTTATGACTGTGTAGTGGATTCTCATTTGTTTTCTGGTTCTACAGGCATGCAACAGAGTGCTAATCTTTTAATGCTGTCGGCAACTTTGAGATGGTGTTTCAACATTGAGGCACATAACATGGGTTAAAGAACGGCTTTGGGTTTCCTTGTTTTTTTTAATTATTCTATCTGGCTTTACAGTTCTCTAGGCTAACTGGCAATTCCCAAATGCTAAAAAAAGAAAAAAAAAACTGACCTAACCAATATCATAGTACAGGCAACAACAACAACAGCTAAGGCTTTTCCCATACTAGATGGAGTTGGCTATATTGAGAAGTAATGGTGGATATGTTCTAGACAAATACTATCAATAAAGGTTACTTTATAATATGGTACGAGAGCCTTATTGAGTTGCCAACCACGTCATTGACTGCTAGTAGTAGAGTAGACTCGTTGACGAAGAAATCGTTGTTGGTAGAGTGAAAAAGAGGACGATGCAAGCAATTCTATGGAAACATATTTTACTTTTGTACACAGGTGAATTTTTGCATTGATTTATCGAGATTTCTGCATGCGATTATCTTGGATTATGGCGTGGGTTGGTGGAGATTCAATCCATAGAGGTGTGGATAGTCGATTCCAAGCAAATCAAGATGAAAATTCAATGGAATAAGAGTTATCGGTCGACTATTGTAGAAACTTCTGAAATTAGATAACTATATACAACTCATCAATATTCGCTCATCAAGACAGGGGAGTAAATATGACGAGAAAGTTGATTTTTTTTTTATTATCAATGTTAAATTGGATGGTAAGAACTTTTCAAATGGTCAAGATCTATCAAACTAACACTCCTTACTAGAGGCAGATGAAATTATTTAATGGGAGAACAATAACAACCAGATGCAAGTGATTCCAACTTTCTTAAATGATGAAAAGAGGATGTCTTAACTTTATGGCTACTTCAATTGATGGCTTCTTCTATAGGGAGAACCTTTATGTACTTAGGATTAATTGCAGAAATTTGGAAAGTTGTTTCTAAAGCTTACTCTAGAGAAAAAAATGTTACAAAAGAATACGAAATACTAGACAAAATCAGAAAATAAAGACAGGTAAATTGTACTATCAATGAGTATTATGGAGAACTAAGAGGCCTTTGGGATGAATTATAATTCTTCACATTAGTAAAGTATACTGCATGTTCAACAAAACGAAATGAAGAAGCAGAAAAGAGAAAGATTTTTTATTTTCTTTAGGGAGTGTCAACTAATTTTGAAGCAATTAAAGTTAATATTCTTGGTAAAGAAGGTTTACCTTCATTAGTTACTATGTACTCATTGCTTCTTTAAGAGGAAGAGACAAGAAAACTTGAGAAAGAAGATGTTACAAGTCTAGATAAGAGTGTTTTTGTTAGAAGAAATCAAAGACAACCAAATAGAGGTAGGGGAGGCTATGGTAACCACAGTAGAGGCCATGGGCTTGCTTCCAATGACGAAAAAGAAAACTCAAATGCTGTCATTATGAGAAAAATCATTATACCAAATAATAGTGTTGGGACTTAATTGGTAAACCTATAGCCTTGAAAAACAAGTTTTACTATACTAATGTAGTGGAGAAGCCTTTAGAAAGTATAGAAATGAACACAATATCATAATTACTAAAACACTTTAAAGGGTTAGAGTCTATACTCAAAGATCAAACCTCCACTTCAAATTCTCACACTACAATAGTTCATTCTACCTCTATGAAGACCGTTAAATCTACTTCTTCTAAAGCATGGATTATTGATTCTAGAATCACTGATCATATTGTTGGGAATAGCACTTTGCTATCCAATTATAGAAGTCTCTCTAACAAAGTTGGCCAATGGTTCTATCTCTTATATGATTGAAAATAGAAGTCTGAAGACTAAGCTCTTCGATTTACCATTAGTTTTTCATGTTTCTAATTT
Organism: Brasenia schreberi; assembly: GCA_036023115.1. Classification (NCBI taxonomy): domain Eukaryota; kingdom Viridiplantae; phylum Streptophyta; class Magnoliopsida; order Nymphaeales; family Cabombaceae; genus Brasenia; species Brasenia schreberi. Next base: position 13,567,826 of record JAYKKT010000064.1, read on the forward strand.
TCGAGTGAACTTACTATTAGTCAGCTCCTTGACAAAAAAACATAATTGTTGAGTGTCTTTCTCCTCTTTTGGTTGTGTATTTCAGGATTTAATGACAAGAAAGATCTTTGGCCGTGGTAGCTTAAAGAGATGACTCTACATCATTGAAGATCCGCCATTAATGATGTATACTTAAAAGCCAAACATCATAGAGTCAATTTTCATTCTTCTGAGTCAAAAATGTCTAAATCTTTCAAGCTAGTATATTCTGATGTCTGGGGTTTGTATCTTATAGTTTCTCTATATGGCTACAAGTACTTTTTCCCTTTTATTTATGATTGTACTCAACTTGCCAATACTCAAACTCTAATAAAATTAAAATTTTGCTATATTCAAACTATTCAAAAATTTATTGAAACTCAATTTTCTTCCTCTCTGAAAATTATCCGTTTTGATAATGGGAGGAATATTTGTTTGGTCAATTGCAGAATTACCTTTAAAAATATGGCATTCTTCATCAAACCTCATGTTCTTATACTCCCCAACAAAACGGTATGGCAAAAAGAAAAAATAGACATATCTTCGAAGTAGATGGGACCTTACTCATTGGATGTAATGCTCCAAAATAATTTTGGGGAGATGTTGTCCTAACTTTGGTTTATCTTCTTAACAAAATATCAAGCTTTATTTTCAATGGAGAGTCTCCTTATAAAGCCACTGATCCTATGAACAAAATATTTCATATTCCATCTCGAATATTTGGTTGTGTATGTTATGTACACATACATTCTCATCTTAGGGATAAGATGGATCCAATGGCTATAAAATGTATTTTTATTGGATATTTTTCATAAAAAATATACAAATGTTATGATCCAGTTAATTGGAAAACTTATGTCTCTCTAGATATCACTTTTTTTTAATCAACTCCCTACTTTTCTTCCAAGGAGGAGTCATCCAACATTTCAACTCTACAAACCCCAATCCTACCTACCTATAGTCTGAGTTCATGGATGATACCGGAATAGACAAGCCCACAAAGGATACTGAAATAGGCACACTTATCAAGGAAACAAGGATATACACTCGAGGAGAAAAGAAGATTGTGATGCCTAATCGTCAAGTTAACATAAACAATGATTCTTCCACGACTTTAGATCCAACTACTTTAGACGGACAACCACAAAGTCAGTCAAGAGAACATGAACTCCATCTTCCCATTGCGGTCAGAAAAGGTAAAAAAAATATACTTTATATCCAATTTCTCAATTTGTATCTTATCACAATACATCAAGGATATATCATAAATTTGTGAAGAATGCAGAGATATACTATATACCTAGAGATATTAAAGAAACCTTTAAGTCTCCAAAGTCGAGAGAAGCCATGGAATGTGAGTTACAAGCCTTGGAAAAGAATAATACTTGAGTGATTGTAACTCTATCAGAAGGAACAAAACCAGTTGGTTGTAAAAGGATACATACTGTTAAATTCAACGTTGACAGGATGCTTAGAACATTATAAGGCAAAACTAGTAGCAAAGGAGTATAGCCAATCATATGGCATCAATTACAATGAGACCTTTGCCCCAATTATAAAGTTAACTTCTATTAAGGTTATTATAAGCCTAGTTGTACATAAAAGATAGGATATGTGGCAGATGTGAAAACTAGATGTGAAAAATATCTTTCTATAGGAAAGCCTCAATGAAGAAGTGTATATGAAGTTACCGTCAAGGTTTCACAAAAAAGGGGGTTGAATAACCAAATGTACAAATTAAACAGGTCATATAATTTAAAAGAATCCCCAAGAGCATGGTTTGAAAATTTTAGTAAAGGTGTAATCAATCTGGGATATCATACGAGCATAAATGACCATACCTTATTCATTAAAAAGGAAGGAGATTTCGCTTTTGATAGTCTATGTTGATGATATTATTGTTACTTATGATGATGTTAACAAGATTGTTAGACTTAAGTAAAAGTTATGTCAACTATTTGATTTGAAGGATTTGGGCAGATTACACTATTTTTGAGAATAGAGGTACTTTATTCAAACAAATGAGTATTTCTAACACAGAAATTATACTATGAATCTGCTAAAGGATACAAAAATTATAGACTCAAGAGAGAGTGAAATTCTTATGAAATCACATTTAAAGTTACATCTAAGTGATGATGACTACAAAGATATGAGCACATATCAAAGATTAGTGTGTAAGTTAATTTACCTTATCATTATCCATCTTGATATTGCTTATGTCGTAGGAATGGTAAGCATATTTATGCATGCTCCCTCAAAAACTAATATGTATGTTGTATATCGTATCCTCAGGTATAAAAAAAGCTCTCGAGGTAAGGTAATGGGATACTACATGCTAATATAGGATACTTAATATTAAAGTATTTTTAAATGCAGATTGGACAGGTTCATGAGATGATAGAAAGTCTACTTCCAGATACATCACAATGATTTGAGGTAATATTGTTTTATGAAAAAATAATAAACAAGTAGTAGTAGCTAGATCTATTATTGAAGCATAGTATAGAGTAATGGTGCAAGGAATGGGTGAAGGTCTTTGGTTAAAGTTTCTCATGACTGAGTTGGGTATAGAAACTTATAGTAATATTCTCCTTTATTGTGATAGTCAAGCTGCTATACAAATTACCTCTAACCCAGTCTATCATGAAAGGACAAAGCACATTAAAATTGATTGTCTCTTCAACCATGAGAAAGTTGTCAACAAAGTATTTCAACTGATTTACATTGTGTCTAAAGAACAATATGCATATTTTCTTACCAAGGTTGTTAATAGATCCAACCTTGTTAATATCCTCTATAAGTAGGGCATTATCAACATCTTTCTCCCAACTTGAATAGGAGTGTTGAGAAGTAATGGTAGATTAGTTTTGAATCCATGGTCCTATTATTAGTCTTTTAGTGTAACTTGTTATTTATTTTGGTTGTATAAGGGTGGATTAGTCATTCAATTTAGAACACCCTTATATAAACTGTCATTAATAAAACCTAAATGTATAAGGAAAAAAACTGTGTAGTCGTAGAAGTGTATGTGTGGCTGATGTAAGGGTGACCTCTTTAATGGCAATCCCACTTCATGTTCCACACAAATACTCATCAATAAAGGTTACCTTATAATAGGCTACATGAATTCCTTGTTTCCATGTAGCTCAATCCTATGCCATGCTAATAGTTAACTCAACACTAATGACTAACTCAACATAAGCTAGATCACTCTTTATTGTTTTGTTCTAACACTTTTGTTGTCTTCTTCTTTCTCTTTTAACATTCACACTCTAATTTCTCGTACATTCTTACTAAGACTTCTTTTGGTAGACTTTCCACATGTCTGTAAACACCCTAAATAAATTTTTCTGAAAACACTCCCAACTTCGAAAGCTGACTTGTTTTAAAATCTTTGTTTTAAAATGAAAGTTTTAAATCTTTAAAATAAAGATTTTAAAATGTTTCAAATTAAAGCTAAAAGGATAAGGCCCAGAAGATTTGAGCAAATTAGGCGACGATTAAGGCAAAGGGTGGAGCCTACTTCAAGCCAAGATCGAGTTCGCGAAGGTCAAGCCATGGAGCAAGGGAGTAGATCATGTCGAATCAAGGCATGTCTTCATCCAAGATCAAGTCAAGTAGATAGCCTCACCAAAACTAAACTTAGTTGAACTTGACTAAGTCCTAAGCTTGAGTTACTTGAGTTAAACATGAAGCATGACCTAGTTTAAGTCAAATGCCTTAACTTAACCAAACTGAATTTTCCTAGTCTTGTCCACCCTACATCCTTGGGCTAAACATCAAATGACACTCCTATCTAGCCTTGATTAAATAGGATGAGCCAACAAGAGAAGCCACGTCAACTTGAAGAGCATGTCCAGCCAATTGCACTTGGAGACATCCATGGCTAGGTGCACATGGTTTGAACCAACAACCAGCCCACATGGGGTTGGTCCATCTTTGACCATGAGGAACCACATGATCACTTGGAGAATCAAGCCTTGGAGCTGGGTTTAGATCTTGGATCACCCGCCTCAAGGAATGGCCTAAAAGAGCCCCCTCTTGGCCTATAAATAGAGGCCAAGGGGGGGGGCGTGAATTCCATCTTGCATCTTGAGATATCTAGACATCTTGGAGAGAGTTTAGGAAGTTGTTGCACCTTGGGGTCTTGGGTTGTATCTTGAGAATTCGTGAGTTGCTAGGGAAGGCTTGAGATAGGGGAAGAGAGTGTAGGAATTAGACTAAGTGTTGCACATTGTTGGGATAGTTTGAGTGAGAAAACAAGAGAGAAGAAAGGGGAAAGGTGAGGGTTGTGCACCACCATTAGTAGCTGATCCTTGAAGAAATGTGTAAGTATCATTCTCCTTTGATTCATCTCCAACTCTTCTTTATATTCAATTCAAAAGTGGTTGTATTAATGGAGCTTTATCTCTCCCCATAATGTAATAAGAAGTAGATGTACTAAAATTTACATTTCTTGCTTATGTACTCTAACTGTTTGTGTTCTTGATTCTACCTCTCTATATGTTATAAACACTCTATATCTTCTAATCCCCTCTATGCTTAAGCTAATATATATATTTCCATTCATTTTCCATCAGTAATTTATTTTGGGACGTTGTGTTGTTGCAATTTGAATTCGGGTGAGTTTGCATCACGTATGTTCTAAAAACGAAATTTTAGATTTTAGTATTCCTCTATATGTTGATTTCTTTATTTTTCATTATTAAACTGCTACTACGATCACTCTGAAATTTGGCACAATATATCTACACACACAAGTCCACTGGTAATAAAATTTTCAAGAATTTTAGAGCTTTGCAATCACGTATTAAAAATTGTGTAAGATCAGAAAATTTTCAGAAACTTTCTGTCAATCTTGTTTTCTTGTAATAGAGCCTAGGTAATCATCTCATAACTCTGTCTATAGTTGTTCAAATTCGGTAAAACTTAATTGGAAAGTTGATATCCGTAGATTTCCAAAAAGACCAAGTACACTAAAATTGGAGCTCTAAGCGCCGAGATACGGACCTATTTTTGGGTCTTTGTATTTCTATAACAAAACAGTTCTAAGTGTCTAAGCAGAGACACTTTGTTGATTTAATTCTGCATCATCCTAGTCCCAAATTTCAAAACAAAAAGTGTTTTAGAATCTTCACATGCAAAACTATGTCTTGTAAAATTTTCATGAATTTTAGAGGTCTCTAGGTCATTCAAAATAATTTGTGAAACAAGCTCTAAAAACAGAACCAGTTTCTGTTTTTCAGAACTTGTTGATTTTGAAACTTGAAACCAAAGTGCACGAGTTTGTTCTTGTCAACACCTTGTTTTCATTTGGATTTGAAATTTCACGTACATATTTGAAATCTTTAAAGCGTTTAGGCTGACCCTTGAGCATTGGTTCAAGAAAGCCTAAAGCGAAAAGATCCCGCTTAGCCACAATCGTCAAGTTAGATTCAAAACTTTGCTAGTTTTTTAAAACTAACTGGTACGCTTGCGCAACTAAGTAGTGTTGAAAAGTTTTCTTCAAGTCTCTACATAGTTTTGGAGTGAAATTTTCACATCTACAATGTCCAAACCATCTTAAATGATTTTTTCTCATTTGATCATCTATTGGTACTATTTATAATTTATTTTTAATAATCTCATTATGTATATGGTCCTTGTTTATATGACCATACATCAATCTTAGCATCTCCATTCTACCACATACATCTTTTGTATATATTGATGGTTCACTGTGCAATGCTCACAACAATATGATATAGCAAGTCTAATAGCTAGTTTATAATTTTTACTATTTACCTTTAATAATTTTTCTCCTTTTCACATAAAATACCTGATGCACCTCTTCATTTTACCCAACTTATATCAATTATATGCATAACATCTCCATCTTCTATCTTTGCTCTACTAAGTTAGAAGCTTTGGTTTTCTAATGTTTCTCTCTATAGTTTCAATTTCTTAATAACTTTTTCTTATCCTTGTCCACTAACATAATCATATGTAATTATGATATCATCTTCAATATGCTTTAATAACTCATCAATAACCAACGTAAATAAATATGGACTTAAAATTGATCCTTGGTGTACTCTAATATTAACTTCAAAAAAATTTGTTATTCCTTTATTAGTCCTTATACATGATTGTGCACCATCATATATGTCTCCTATAAATGTTAATAGAATACCTCTCTTTTTCAAGGTTTTCAAAAAGTATCTCTTGGTATTTATCATGTCATAAGTTTTTCTAAATCAACAAATACCATGTAAATGTTCTTTTTCTTTACTCTAAAATATTTCATAAGACGTCTCAATAGGTGGATAGTCTCAATAGTATATCTATCTCGCATAAATCCAAATTGGTTTTCTGTTGTACTCGATACTTGTCTCAACCTATATTCAATAATTCTTTTTCATAATTTCATAGTATGACTCATCAACTTGATATCTCGATAATTCACATAATTTTGAATGTCTCCCTTATTCTTGTATATGAGTATAACTATACTCTTTCTCATGTATCTTTTGGTTTCCCTATATTTTATTAAATAATTTTATAAGTCAAGTGATGCAATTTTCTACACTTCTATAAGAATATTGTTGGATCCTATAAATGTTACAAATCTTTATGTTAAGAAAGACAACCAACCAAGCCCAACGACTAGTTTTTCTAGCCGTTGGGCAAGTCAACTAGCTACCGCCAGTATCCAATAGCTAGTTTCCTAGCCGTGGATGTTGGCCAATGTCTATATTAAGATGTATATAAGCACATCAAGTGCATCCTTGTATGACAACTGTTTGAGGCTCTTGGTTGATCAATAATAAACTTTGTTTCAATTATTGTTCATTCTTATTGAGTGACTTATATTGAGTTTGAGCAATCTCAAGTCTTTATGGAAGTGCTTAAGGCACTTCATGCGGACCATCAAGATCATTGAGAAATTATCAAGAAGCTGATTTCATTATATACTTTATATGTTTAAGAGCATCTTTAATTTTATTCCTTTGATTAGGTCGATAGAAATTATGATTGATATACTCTTCTGAGCTGGTTAGCTCTCCTAATTTAATACTTGCATCTATACTTCTTTAAAATGCTTATAAAATTATTTATTTATTTATTTATTTTTAATATATCACTTGCCACTAGAATCTTCTTAACTTCATCTTTAATGTATCTAATGAAAGTAAGATCTTTAGTTTTTCTATCTATAGTCTTAACTATCCTAAAAATATTTATTTCACCTTTTTTTGGGTGAGCTTTTTATATAACTCTTCTCAAGTTTTGGTTTTGTCTTCACTAAACTTTTTTCTTTGCCTTCTTATAAATCTTTCAAGTTTCAATAGTCTTGTTGGCATAATGCAATTTGTAGAATGGCCTTTTGCATTCATTTTATTTTGAATCACTTCATTCCACCAACAAACTTTTTTTGTGCAACATGTCTTCCATAAATTCACCTAACATGACTTCAGTCACTTTCCTAATATGTTTAGTCATATTATTTCATATGCCACAAGTTATACCTAAATAATTCAAAGCATCTCCTTAAAAAACTTTTTTTTAAATATCTTCTTATTTTTTACTTTTTCACCATTTAGTCCAATCACTATGATAATACTGGCAAATATATAAATTTATTTGCATCTCAACTATATATTTCTATACTGACATAAGCATGTGAAATCAATTCCTCACAGCAAAGCTTGGGAGTACACTTTTGTGTACATTCAGGCGAAGCGATTGGGTTCTCTCCAAAGGCGGGAATTCTAATTGATCCATGAGGAATGCAAATTAGAACCACTTTGAGATGGAATCCATCCGTCATGTGGCCCTCTTCTATGGATTGAGGCAAAGTTTCCCTACATTGAGTCGCACACTTACTTTGCTGAAATAGTTACCACATTTAGATCTTTTGCCAACTTCTCTGCTCTCTGAGGTTTATGATTACGTAGGCTGAGGAGGATTTCTTTGATGTGCTTGACAGTGCATGAGGATAAAGCCTCCTTAAGCCAAAAGCAGTTTGTTTGATACCTTCAAGAACTTCGTACTGTTTGTTGTACATGCTATCTGAACCCATTGTAATTTTCTGAAGTGTGGGGGAAAATAATTCATCATATGCTTCTATAAGTGTCTTAAGGATAATGACATTACGCAGCATTTTGTCATGAAATACATCGCTGAAAGAGGTTACAGAAAGAAAGTAGAGCAGCACGTGATGAAGTTGATCTAGCCATGATGTTATATGTATAGTTTATCATTGCTTGCTTTTCTTAACAATATCTAAACGAGCTTATTGTTTTTCCTCTCATACACTCGCAGAGTGGTAAAAATATTCTGTTAAAATCTGTTGGCATTGTTGATGCTAGCCTGGACCTGGTATTTGAAGTGGTATATAGCCTTGACAAAAATAGGAGATATGAGTAAGTTTGCACTGAAAAGTTCTTTATTTCATATGTTGGTTTTTGGCTTCTAATCAAACCATGGCAGGTGGGACACGGTATCAAACCATCTGGAAGTAGTTGATACCGTCGATGGTCACTTTGATGTTGTTTATGGGACATACAGTAAAAATTATCAAGATGGGTATGCTGCTTCCATGTTCTACGAACTCATTTATTTGCTTCCCAATGGCTCATAGGTTTTAATGTGTTGTGTTTCATTTATTTCCCTCAACATTCTTCATCAAATGAATGATTTCATAAATAATATGTGAATAGGAAATCCCAAGTTAACAAAAGGTCATGTTTTAATAACCATGTTAGTTCATATATCATTATACTTGATATATCTTGTTTCCTTTAACTTGTTTTGAATAGTGTATTGGTTACTTTTTTTATCATTCTTTTTTTTAACCAGTGTTGATTGTTGTGGCCACCCCAAAATGTATGACTTTGTTTTTTCTAGACAACGGTTTCGAGGGCAAGATGGGACATACAGTAAGATATTGTTCACTATTTCATATTCCAGATGTTGCTTACCGGTTCAAATTTTTTAATTTTGCATGTGTAACATGGAGGAATAGAATAAGTTGGGTCTACTTTAGGAAGTATCCTTCTTTGATATGAAAATCAATGCAAAGCAAAGATGCACAGCCTACAGCATGTTGTTGAGAAAACCATGATAATACCAAGACTGGACATGCCAAAACATTTTATTCATTATTTTGTATTTAATTCACTTTTGAAATGTTGCACCATGCAATCTTCTTGATTATATGTGCCTTCAGTCGAGAAGTTGAACAGCTTGGTTATTCTTTAGGACACAATTATGGTAATTTAATGTTCACCTTGTCTATGGTAATATCAAAATGCCAACCTACAGTATCATTATTCATTTTATCTGTTTTTCGATTTAAACTAGAATCATTGTTATATTAAGGTGCATAGAGACTAAGGGTGCCGTAGATTTGGCATGCGACGGTGCTGCTGTTTCTATATCTAGACAGCCAGATATCAGAAATGAACATATTATTTGATTTAGTTTAGCTTCCATGCTTTATATGGGTGTAAACTGCCAGAGGCAACTTTCGTTCAATGTGACCTTATATGACGGTTTGTTTCATATGAACAAACTCTTGGACTATCTAAGGGAATCATTTGCTTCCATGTATAGCATCATGTGAGATGGATTTCATCTCTTGAGTGATGAGGTTGCTGTAATGAAACAAGCCAGAGAAATCGCAGCAAGTCGTGAAGAGCTTGAGCAGAGTCTTCACGCGAGAAGGAGAAGAGAGCGAGAGGGAGCCTTGGTCGCCCACTCAAGGTACGGTACCTAACCTTTAACACCTTCTCTTCTCACCCACGTGTGTTGTTCTTGAAGGAAGGGAAGCGAACAGCCATGGTGGCACCCCCTGCTGAACAAACGCTGCACACCTTGGAGGCTGGCTTCACCCCCTGTAACTGCCGCAGGAACCAGCTTACCCCTACCGGTGACTGCAGCACACGCCCCGGCACCCAACACCCTGCCGTAACCCCCCTACGGATTGGGGCCCTCATCAAGACATTATAAAGAATTTCAGAATAGACAGATAAGGTGGGGCATTACTACAATCATATAACTAACCCATAAATGAATTTTCTTATTTGCTCATATACACATCATTATTTTATTTCGAATCCTATATTGATTTTAATCTGTTGGTCGATAGGGTTGAGGCCATGCACGGTTAAAAGGATTTCTTCACAGTTTCACTAGACGGTTGAATATAATATATGCCCAACTCCATTCATTCATAGAGTTGTAGATCATAGAACTAAAAAAGTTTTGAGGAATCACAAACTATTAGCATGCATTATGTAAATTAAATATATTAGATGTAAACACCCAAAAATTTTCTCAAAAGATTTGATTTTTTAGAAATTTTTTACTTTTTAAGAAAAAATTACGATTTTGGGTCTTTTAAGGGTTTTCCAAATAAAGACACCTTAAACGAACTCATTTTCGCACCAAAATTTTGTAGCAGCCTCAAAATAAGGATACATGACACCCCTCTCAAAAAAATCCAATTTTGACAAAAAGCCAAAAAAATGATTGATTTGCCCTCAAGTCCAAATTGGCAGGATTCTACTTTTTCAAATAATTGCCTTCAAAGAAAGAATTGTTTCAAACAAGTTTTTAAAAAAACAAATGAAAATGAGACATTGGGAACCAAACCCAAAAATGTTTACAAAATGTCAAATTTACAAAAACCTTTGAAATTCAAAAACAAATCAAATCCAAACCAAACCTCAAAAACTCGCTCGATCGAAGATAGTCTTACTCCAAGACCCTCCACCCAAGGGTTAAAGTGGTTTGAGACCCTACACCCATCGAAAGGATTAAAGTGGTCCAACACCCTACACTCAACAAAGGGTTAAAGTGATTGAAATAGTAAAGACTAACTCATAGAGCGAAAGCAGGTCACCCATGCAAACAAACATTGAGAATGGGACTCAATTATTTTCCAAAAAAGAATATTTAAAGATTTCGTTAAAACTCGATGTTTTCAAATATATCTCAAATAAAATAGTTTTAAATAATAAAAAATTATTTGAAACCAAAAAATAAAAATATAATCAAGCAAAACATAATTCCTCAAGGCAGGATCAAATGAAACATCCAAATCAAGCCTCAAAACAAGGTCATCCTGAGTTCAAAATTCAAGTCGATCCTAAAACGAGCCAGAAGAAGCTGAGTTAAGCCAAGGTGGATTCAAGTCTCAAGTTTAAAGAACAAATGAAGACCAGACCAAAATCAAGACTCGTCTCAAGGCAAGCCACCAAGATCGAACAAGGGGCAGGCTAGGGTGAGTTGAGCTCACCTAGCCAAGTCAAATAAAGGAGTTGGTCCATGTGGGTTGCACCAAGCCCACATGGGCTTAGAAGGGATACCACCCTCCCAACCCACATGCATCCCATGTGCATGAATAGGCCAGCCATTTGGATCGGATTGGATTAGGGATGACCCCCAAGGCCCAAATCATGAACGACCCTAGAGGCCCCCCTTGAAGTCTATAAAATGGGGCCTTGGGGCTGAGTTTTCATAATTGAAGGAATGTTGGAAAGAGCCTAAGAGATAGAGGGAGTGTTGTAGCAAGAGAGAGATAGAGGGAGAGAAAGAGAGAGAAGAGAGGAAGAAAGAGAGGCCGATCCTCTCTATTTCTTCCACAATCGGTGCTAAGGAGGCTCATAATATAAGGTTGATTCTCTTCTCTCTTTTTTAATTCCTTATTCCTTGCTTACATTCATTAAAAGGGGTTGTATTAATAAATCAGTTGTCTCCCCTCATGATGTAATAGATAGATATACTGCCCATTTCATTTTCATTATATTCATGCCCATTACTTGTTTGATTTCAAGTTTTCTCTACCTCTCTATACATTATAATCCCTTATATCTCCTAATTCCCTCTGTGCTTAAGCTATAAATATATTTCAATTTCTTTCCTTCAATCATTTACATTAAAATGGTTGTTATTTATCTTTTAAATTTCGGATGAGATACATTAATGTATTTTCTAAACACGAAAATCTGTTTTAAACATCCTACATCCGTATGATGATTTATTTTAATTTTCTATCCTCTGAACTAAATGATCTGAAATTTGGTACACCGAATCCTCACACATAAGCCCACATATAATAAAATTTTTAAATATTTTAGGGTCATGCATCTATGTAATTAAAATTGGGGAAAATCGGACAAATTCATAGTTGAATCTATAAAATTTGTGTTTACTGTAAAAGAGCTTAGTTTATTTTCCAATAACTTTCTATGTAGTGAACCAATTTCATTGAATATCTCATTGGAAAGTTGACTTCCATAGCTTTTCAACAAGACTAAGTTCATAAAGATCAGAGCTCTGTGTACAAAGATACAGACGTTTTTCTAAACCTCTATTTCTGTCACAAAACTATTTCGGATGTCTGAGCAAGGGTCATTCCTTGATTTAATTGCAGATTCTTACAACACCAAAATCAAAATAAAAATAGTTTATGAACCTTCATATAATCCTCTTTTTACTATAAAATTTTCATTATTTTTGGAGATTCGAAAGCTATTTAAAAAAATCTGAAAACAAGTTTTGAAAATAGAACCAGTTTCTGTTTTTCAGAACTTAGAAAAATTTTGTTCTAAAGACGTAGCTCACGAATTTGGTTAAGTCATTTGGGTTTGAAAAGTGAATTTCAAAAACACATCTGATCAAGATCAATCCTGAAAGCGTCTAGGTTGACCCTTGAGCATCAGTTCAAGAAGGCCTAAGTCGAAAAGATCCCACTTCTCCACAATCACCATTAAAGTTAGAAAATACAACTTTACTAGTTTAAGTAAACTAGCTGGCACGCTCGCGAACTCGTAGTGTGTAAAAAATTATTTCAAGTCTCTATATAGATTTTGGAGTAAAATTTTACATCTATATGAGATAAGGCATGATAAGAAATATGGAGAAAAGAGTCATGTCATATACTTGATCTAATTATCAAAGAGATGAGTCATATGGAAATAGAGGTACTAATCTAATTTTATGATGATATACATTGTGACAGTCACATAGGTTACCTTTTGCTCATGAGATCAATATTCTTTTTAAGAAGGTGAAGTCCTCCAACTTTCTTCAATTGATGCATTTAGAATTAGCTCGATATGAAAGTAGAAAGATCTTTCATATTTGAGTGCGAAGATGATGACCAAAGAAAGATAACTAAGATGCATAATATTGTCCAGCAACTATTGACTCATACTAATATAGAAAAACAAAGTAAGTTGGTTGACTTTTTGGATGGCATATATGACTTCATCACACTACATTCGAGAAGTCACCGCTTTACCATCCTAAAGGCAGACCTTCTAGCAATCTACTAAGATGGAGTTGCTTAAGAGAGTATGTAGAGAGAAGTACCGATAGGGATCGAGAACATAAGCATGGAGTATCTCCTATATGTGGTCTTTCTTTTTTAGGTAGTTTTAACCTTATATCTGGCATTTCCTATAAGTACATGCTCTACATATTGATATTTCTCATGAAAGAAAGACTATCAAAAGATTGGATTACAGCTCAACAAAACATAAATATCTTGATTTATGACCCTGTATATTGATAGATGGGTGAATGTTCTTAGAGACGATAACTATGACTACCATGCCATTGGAGAGCTTTTGGAAGAGGGAAAGACATGGTGGCCTGAAGCTCGTAGATTATATTTTAAAGAGGTCGTATATTATTGGTATATATATTCTATGGTCTTTATAAAGGAGGGAGGTGTTGGCATTATTCTCCATTACATTGTAATTTGAGAGAATAGTTAGTGTCCTTTTGAACATGGGATGCCTGTCATGGTTGAGTTGTAGCCATAGTGTAGAATGTTGTATTAGTACAAAGGGTTGGGTCAATAACATTCCTTCCATTATTGAGAGACGATGACCAATTGCCTATACAACATGTGATATATGTACTATGATGAATCAGTACGGCATTTTCTAGAAATAAGAACATGTTTGTCAACTTGTTATAGGTTTACTTTATATTGAGCTTGATTAGTTACCTTGTATTATAATTTGTGTAAATACATATGGAAGATGGATCCGAATGCCATCTATATTTTTATTTTGATAGTGTTATAGACATGACAATATTATTGATTGTGATTTCATGTTCTGTGGACATATTGCATATTATCTTGAATTAAGAGGACCAGACCATGATAATATATACAGTGCAGATGATGGTTAGCAACTTGTGTATTAAGTCACATATTCTTTTTATATTTCAATTGTAACATACCTATTTTCCTAGTTGTACAATAATTCAATTTATTTGCTTAAATTTCTTCGGTATGTGATGAAAGGTGTACCCGATCATCTGGCATTTATATATAGGGAGAGAGAAAGAGAGAGGAGAAAAAGCAAATCCAATTACTCATGTATAATACATATATATTTACTCAATCACATAACCACAAAGACAACCACATACAATGAGAAGAACATCGAACAAACAAATATACGCGAGCATATAGTGAATCATCATTTTGTATTCTCTCTCACACCATTCATGATGGAATTCCATCACAGCACAACATAATGGTAACAAATGTGGGTATTGTCTAATTGTTCTGATCACATGTCTCATTGACTGCAAGACATCAACAACACACTATAACAAAAGTAATAGATGTGTGAATACTTCAATAAGATAAAATATAAAGTAAATAAAAAGTAAAAGATTATTAAATTACTTGATTTGTCATCCATGACGTTGAAGGGTGATTGTCCAATATAGGATTAAGTTGTCCATATCAACATACATAATCTCTCAATAAAAATAAATGTGTTTGTGAAACATTCTGGCTTATATATAAATCATCACACTCATGAAGTTATGGTGCTTGGACACCAAGGTGTTGCGATCAAAGGTAGTATGAGCTATGTGAATGCCACTATGCATCTTGTGGATGGTACTCTATCTTATAGGCATGTGGCTTTGCTAGCCTATGTGATATAATGGGTTTTAATGGTTCAACTAGGATTTACAAACAATGACCAAATTTAAGAGCATCTCGGTTTGACATATACGAACCCACAATATCTAAACATTGAATGCATCCGTAAAACATGGACAAGTGACAAATGTTGTCTGTGCATCTATTCCAACAATAAGACTACAAATGATATAAGAAAAAAATATAGATGAAATGATATAAATATTATAGTAACATCCATTGTATACAATGAACAACCAATACCTAATACTAAATACATACCCCATCCACCTAGACTTACAAGATTGCCCATCAACCCACCCTAAGCATTGTCTAACTCTAAATACTAGAAAATACTTGTAAATATATGCCTACAATACATAAAATATTATTCTATTACTAAACAAATAAGTAGGCAAAGATCAACTAACTGCTAAATGGAAACAAACATAATGTAAACATAATGTAGAAACTCATACCTGCAATAAAGTATTGTCACCATTAAGCTAGTGTTCATATACACACGAATCCTTCCCTAACTGTTTATATAAGTAGGCAAATATTATTGTACCACAAGCATGCTCGCCGACCCTCGATAATGCAAAAGAAAAAAATTGAACGGTGGAAATTAGTATCTTGTCTCTCAATTTATCTTGGTATGTGACACACCATATGTGATACAACAAAAATAATGTCTTTACTCCGATGTAATCTCCTTTTCCGAGCATATACTTGAAACATCTCAAACTTCATACCTCTAGACTTCATATATAACTTCACTTTGTTATAGTCCAAGCCCATCAATTCAACCATAATATCCTTCTTATCCATTGCCTCTGTCGTACATGTGAAGGCTAAAAGGCACCTGCCTATCAAAAGGCCTAAAATCTTATAGACATCATGGAGAGTGATAGTCATCTTACTCTACGACATATGGAAGTTGGGTTGCCATTTCTCAATAAAAACAGTGAGCAATAGGTGATCCAAAGTCTAAAATAACAAACCTCTATGTTCAGATAAACTAGATCATTACACAACTACTTAGTACTACTACTTTTCATGAAAATGTTCACTCAACCAATGCATTGTATCTCTTATATTATGTCACCCGTTCAATAATCCCTACATATTTACATACAATATTTGTTACTAACATACATAAGAACTTTTAGATATAATTGATGGTGACAATATGACTTGCAAAACTATATTGTACATAAGTAGGCAAATAACTGTGTATATACAATATGACTTGCAAAACTAGAGAACAACTCCAAAATGAGGAGAACAATATTATCGTCACCCTCTATAGGGTACTCATTAGGATGAAGCTCTGAAGGACCAACTTCATTATGACATATTGAAGAAGCTACAACATAATCCATCTGAAAGTATGGCTGTATCATTAGATGATCCACATGTCCCTCTTCGTATAGTCACCGCGGTTGTCTACTATATGTTAAGCCAAAGGCATTTCACCTTCTCGATGATATCATAGTAATACAACCTTGTACTCATTCACCTCTGTAGGGTACATCACCTCTCTGAGTCATCCATACTACAAATTCTAAAACCCATATTTTATTTGAATATATAATATAAACATACACAACATAGTAAGAGATGGGACTTGAGCACATTCATTAGAGGGTTGGGTTGAGGGCAAGGCACATCAACTCAGGCAAAGTACCACACTAGGGTTGTATGAGTGAAAAAACTAAAGGCTAGGGCACGATGCATACAATGCAATGCCGCAGCACAACCACATCTCTTTCCTAATGAGTGATTTCTTATACACCAATAGAAGGAAGAAAACATATGAAAAAATAAAAAAATAGAACCATACTTACCAATCTCGATTTCAATCAAAAAAATCACGGATGTTGAACAATGAATGTGAGTGCTATCCTTCAATACTCATCCGAGTACGAACCTTGAAGGAATAATGAAAGCATAGTAGAGAAGAAATGGGATGTTGATTTTGAAGCATAATAAAATTGCTTTTCAAGCACATTGAAATTATAATAGAGAAGAAGCACATTGAAATTATAGTGTAGAAGAAGAAGCATGGTGTATGTGAGAGACAGTGAGTCATGATATCACCCTGCACGATGGTGGAGAAAATGACAATAGAGAAGAGAGAATTAATAAGAAGAGTATTTGTGGAAAAATCTTATTAAAGGATGTATGTTTAATAAAAGTGGGTGTATAATTAGTATCATCAAAAGGAAACAAAGTAATAACTATGCAATGTGGTACGAATGTGGAAACCACCTAGGGGTGACACACTTTGACATTTTTTTATTATAGAATGAAATTCATAAGATAAAAGGGTACACTTAGAGAGTCAACCCTATGGCTTTTAGTGTTAAAGATAGATCACATTTATGCAATTTGTAGAAACTGAGTTTGTTACTTTGTTAGCAAGAATGGCATAGAATATCTATGTTCCTTTGATTTACACTAATGATTTGTGCGGATCAAATTTGTAAGGACATGTCTATTAGAATAATATGGTTGAAATCATCACTAATTATATTCGCACATCTCCAATGCATCTATCTTAACTGAAAATGTCATCTTAAACCTCAACCATCCAAATCCTACAATTGGATGGCTATGATTTTGATAGGACCAAACCAATCTCTTGTTTATGATGTACGTGCACTGAACTCTCCTTATTATAGTGTGATACAATGTACATGACATATATATGAAAAGGATGTTAAAGGAAAAGGAAGCTTCATCTCAATTATAAATAATGGTAAATATTCAAACCCTATCCGTACTCAAATCTATTCAAACATCTTCATTGTTTGATTAACTTGACCAATGATGGAGATTTGAATTAAAAGTACCATTATACTTTTGTGCTTTGTATTTAATGCACTACATATATTAAATATTTTTTGCTTTATAACATCAACCATTCATCTCAAAGATCAAATGGTTAAAATATTTTTTAGCATGAATAGGATTTGAGCATTTCTCACTTCCTTTGTCTCTTTCTTTCTATGCCTATATATACATGCATACATATAGAGAGAGAGAGATAGTAGTGCATATTCAAACTCATTTATGCTTAAATTTACTCAAAGATCTTCACCGTTCGATCAATGGGATCAACAATGAAGATTTGAATTTAAAAAATAAAATATGGGATTGTACTTTTTATACTTTGCATTTAATTTACAACAATACATTTCATTTTTAAATTCAAATCCATCCATGTTTAAATCTATCATTGATTGCGTCAATTGATCGATATAGATGTTTGAGTATATTTGAGTATATACCACTATATATCATAATGTCTACTCATGCCCGACCATTCTTTTTTTAGAGTATGAGTGCAATAACATTGCTTTACATATTTTTTTAAAAATACTTAAAACTTTTTAAATTAAACCCATTTCACCAAAAATCAATGGAAGAGCATGAATAGATATATCAACAGTGGACATATCCAATTATATATATATATTGGTAACTGTTTAAACCCCTATACTCAAATCTATTCAAATATCTTTATCATTTAATTGGCATGATTGATTATAGAGTTTAGAATTAAAAGTTTCATTGTACTTTTATACTTTGCATAGTATATTAATATTTTTTACTTTATCACCTCAACCATTTATCTCAAAAATCGAACAATTGAGATGATAAAGTAGATTTGAGGATGGATAAGATTTGAGTATTTATCACTACCTATATATGCATATATAGAGAGATAAATTGATATATGCACACATCCATATGTTTAAATCTACTTAAAGATATTATCTTTCCGTCTACATAATCAATAATAGAGATTTGAATTAAAGAGTGAAAAAATCTTTTTATTTTTCATACTTAGCATTTAATAATATAGTATATTAAATATATTTTAAAATTAAAATCTCTGTCATTGATTATACCTATTGAATGATAGAGATTTTTAAGTGGGTTTGAGAATAAATGGGTGTTGAGCATGGATTATTCTCTCTCTATATATTATATATATAAGAACATGATAAATATAAACACCTATCCATATTTAAATCCGCTTAAATATCTCCACCGAGATCGGCATGATCAATAATAGAAATTTTAGTTAAAAGTTGTGTTGATTGTTATCATTCTCAAAGATTAAATGGTTGAGATGATAAAGTAGATTTGAGCATGAACGAGGTTTGAGCATTTACCACTATATATATATATATATATATAGGTATATGTGCATATGTATTCATGTGCAAATATGCTCAAAGATTTTTACCATTTAATTGGTATGATAAAAAATATTGACTTGAATTTAAAAGCAAAAAATACCATTGCATTTTTCATACTTGGTGTTTAATGCATACTTTGTATTAAATGTTTTTAATTTAAATCTCTAACATTGATTATACTGAAACAACCGTAGAAATATTTAAGCTCATTTAAGCATGAATGAGTACGTGGATGGACTATATATAGGTAATCGTAAATACATAATATCTTTCGATACATAATCTTATAAAAGTATTTTTATCATCCAATGGTTGAGAGTACAATGATACTTCTAAATCAAATCTTTACTAAAGATGGAATGACGGAAATGCTTATGTAAGATTAAGTAAAAAAAAATTATGCATTTAACACTATATAAGTTTGAGGGTATGTAAAAGAGAGCACAATCTACCGAAGACATTTATAAGAAGGATAACAAAGTGAACGGAAAGCCTCGTCCAAGTTTTATACATAGTGAAGCTTTCTTTTGGCTTTGACATCCTTTTTGTACAAATGTCCCACGTACTCTCGAGAGAAAGGGAGACTTTCAGTTTTCGTTCACTGTCACCGTACTTAGCAGTAATCTCTTCCTTCAAGCAAAAGCAATTCCCTGTGACAATAAAGAGGAAAGCGAACAGCCAAATTCGTTGACCTCTTCATTACTCCTCCCAATAGGCGTTTGAAGATGACCGGCAGACAGGAGAAGTCTCAAAACGATCAATCGCTGAGGCTTCTAACTTCTTTGATGCTCAACTTCATGGCTTCATCCGCACCACCATCGTCGTCGTCGTCATCCTCATTGGCAAGTGCAAGAAATAGAAGAACGCCGGCGCAATTCGCTTCTATGTTGCTTGGGATGGCCTTAACACTCATGCTGATGGGATCAATGGCCTTCTTCGTCGGAATTATGTTGATGCCTTTTGTGGGTATTATTTCCATGATAGCATTTGCATTTGAAGTCATGGCGCAAATCGAATTCTCACGGTTTTGGCTTTTCTCTAAGGCGTAATTGGCATATGATACCAGTAGACTTCCTTTTCCAATTTGTTCTCCTTTTCTTTTCCCCATTTAAGGACATTTTCTTGGATGCTGTAATTCTTATAGAAAGAAGATGAGCAAGAGGAAACCGAGACGTCTCAATATGCATTGATGTATAACTTCAGAAAAATGTTTATACGAGGTTCTTGATATTCAATTGTCTCTCTTCCTTTTTTACTTCTTGTTTTTTATATATTTCTATCTAATTTGAGGGTGAAACATGTTCGGATGTCTCTCTTTTTGTAAGGATGAATATTTAAATAAAAAATATGAACAGATATATTGTCACAATTTAAGCAAGGGACAGTGCACCCTTTGATGCTTATGTACCAATTTTCATTATATATATATATATATATATATATATATATATATATATATATATATATATATATATATTTTGTAAGAGAAAGAGAGAGAACCTCGTATTCGCGTCACTCCCATTAAATGATTCATATCCAAACACATTTGATTTAAGACATGAATGATTGAAATTTGAATTAAAAAATAAAATACACTTTAAAAAGTGTAAATGTATTTTTTATTTTTTTGAATTCAATCTCAATTATTCACTCTTTAAAAAGGATGGTTGAGTTTTATTCGGATATACTTATTATGAGAAAGAAGGAAAGAGAACCTAGTATATGTCACGACGTTCATATCCAAACAAATTTCAATGATCCACTTTAAGACAAGAATGATTGAAATTTACATTAAAAATAAAATATATAAATATACAACAACTAAAGTTACCTGGATTCTTTGTTTCCACAAAGCCCTATCATAATTTGTACAATCCATGATAAATAATTCCGATAAAGTTTTATACTGGGTGTCAAAAACCTAACGCAACCCTCCTCCTTTATCCGGGCTTGGGATTAGCAATGCAAGGATGATCCTAGGTAGAGTTAAAAAATAAAATATATAAATATTAGTAAAATATTTTTTTACTTTTTTAAATTTAATCTCAGTTATTCACTCTTCAAAATGGATGGTTGAGTTCTATTTGGATATACTAGCATCTAATGAATGTTAACATATACCACATTATATATATAAATATATATATAGAGTGAGAGAAAGAGAAATGAAAAATCCTAAAGGTTGTGCAGAAGTTTTTGCTCCTTAGTTACTGCTTAGGAACTTTTGTTTATGGTCGGGGCTGTTTCCCGTGTTAGGAAAGCGATACGAAGCTCACAGACCCTCCCTCTACTATAGATGCACCGAGCTAATTAATGAAGATGTGGAGGAACGGTTGATGCCCAGTTTTGGGGCCGGTTCTTTTTCCCTCTAGGTTTCTTTCTGTAATATTTAGATACTTTGATTGAAAATGTATCTTGGAAGCTGAAAAAAAGATAATGATATTTCTACACGCGTTGAAGCATGGTCCTACTTTTTTTTAAAGCTGCATAAGCAATTACACAACACTACCAGTCATGCAAGCGGCAACAGAGAGACCGGAATTTTATGGACACCATGTTTTCAGGTCATTCGTGTTCCTACTGTAGAAGTCAGTGGCGGATATAATACACAGGCATCCTACCCTTTAAAGTTTTACTGCGTTTTACTGAGGATTGTTTTTCCTGTAATATTGCCAGCTTTCTCCAAGTTATTAATCAAATAAAAGGAAAACGAAATGTCATAGACAGTTTTCCTTGTTGCTGCAGTAAGATCTCTCATGTCTCTCTGGTTGTAGGGCGTAGGGATACAACCAAAGAGCCAAGTTCCCAAAAATAATGTTCTCAAAGCCAATTATTTATATATATCCTTCGTCTTATCTTTTATTTTTTCATGAGTCAAGAACCCTACCAGGAGGGTATGCATGCATGCATGCAGTGGGAGTCAAGCCAATCTTCACATGAGTCGAGAGCCCTGCCAGGTGGGCTATCGCCATGAATGCTATTCCCAAAGCCGATTAACTTTCAAGTATATAGCTATAATGTATGGATAAAGTAAACTAGAAAGACAAAATTAAGAAGAAAAAGGCAGTGAGGGAATCTTTTCATTATTTCATCAATCAAATTTCAGGTATTTATTTATAATGTATAAATATACTAAATTAGAAACACGCTTACCATATATGTTACGAGGAACAGTTCACCCATGGCATTAGCTCACCTGACTAGGCTGTCTGACTCGTACACGATGAATAGGCAAGTTCGCATGCACGTGTGTGTGTGATGATTCAGCCTCCACTTGTAACAGAAGAAAAAAGGAACACTGCAACTTTGACTCATCACCAACCTCTCGAAGAAAAAAGACGAGTTGGTTGCAGGAGGTAGCATCCCTTAACATCAATGATAGGACCCAAGTTACCCTACTATCAAATATGGACGAACGCAGGCCTAAGTGGGGAGCATACACTTTAAATCCGTTGTTTATCACACAAGACACCGATAGGCCTCAGACGCGTTGGAAGGAAACGATAATTATGATCATTGAACTTGTTTGTGCGCATTGAAGTTTACATTTGAGCCTGTTCAAGCTCATTTTTGTGTTTATTTTAGCTCATACAGAATCCTGATGTTACTTGTATATTTCAACTGTAAATGATCCATTTTTATAATTGAAGAATGAAGCAGTACATAGAAGGTTCACACGAGTTAACGATGAGAAATATGTACAGTTGGCGAACAGGTAGTGGTCATTGGCGAGTTTCACAAGCCGAGGTGAGCTCAATGTACACCATCCGTCTTCAGCTCAATTAAGATCACGATCCCGAAATCAATGAACTAGGAATCAGCCAAACTGAGCCAGATACAACGAGCAGCTCCCATTGTTTACCAGCCCTACCCCTTAAGTTTATCTAGTGATCCAATTACAAGCATCTTCAGTACAGTTTCTTCAAGTTATAAGTTGAAAGAGGAAAAGAATGTTACGAACGTCCATAAAACTTATCTCGAAGTACTATAATCATACAAATATATGGGCATTACGTACGATATCCTTTATCCAGAGGCTTTGACCCTCTTGTTCGCACATCTGTGTGTGCGTGTCTGTGTGCACCTTTTACCAGTGAACTAGTTACATTAACTGCATCTAAAATGGGAGACGTTAGAAAGCAAATATAGTGAATCCAGAGTCCATGACTTTGAATCGCAATCCAGTAGCTCTCTACACTACTTTATTTGCACCCAGAATAACTACATGAGAAAATACATAAATAACTCAACAAAGACAAAAGAGGGCCTGCAGAACAACCACGTGAAAAAATACATAAATAACTCAGCAAAGACAAAAGAGGGCCTGATTTCTAGGAGCATTTATTCACATCAGTTTTTTCATGGACTATAACATTCAATTTACACTGAGAACATTGCAGACGCTCTTTCAGCTATTCCAAATTAAACACACAGTCAAAGTAAAGAAGTTTTGGTGCAAATAAAACTAATAGTATGAACACCATAGACCAAAAACCACCTAATTGATCAGGAAGAATAACACAAAGTAACAAGTGTGTGCTTACGACAAGTACCTTGAATCCTGTTACTGTTCAAGTAAATTTAAATAATTCCCTATTCTCCTTTGAAAAATCAACTAGAAGTAGACAAATTACAGTAATTCTCAGTTTACTGTGACCTTAGCAATTTCATCATAGTTACGAATCTATCTGTAGCAGAAGAAATTTGATAGTTCTCAGATTGAATACAGGATCCTAGTGTCTCCATGCTGGAGCCAAGAAGAATTATGGATTTTGATTGCACCATCCAAGGACAGTGTCATTAAATTAATGCTGAAGGCCACTGGAAACAGGCATAGATATATTGAAACAAAACAAAGAAAACCATGAATTAGATGCTGTCATTGACTAGGAAACTCACTCATATGGCAAAAAGAATCAGGAAGGAATTTCGGTCTATTGCAACCATGAATTACTTGAATTTCTTTCTTTTTCTAGTAAAATGTGGAGGCCGAAGCCAGACACATGCCCCAGGTATCAAACTCATGGCCTTCGACTTGTGGGTCAACCCTCTAGCCAGGTGAGTTATCCCTCGCTGTGCACATGAAAGTGTATTTTTGTTATACGGTCAATTAGACATCTAGTTTGATTGAACAAACTCTGCACAATTTGTTAAAGAAAGACTTCTGTTTTGAGGAACATCCACGTGTATTATTTGTTGCTGTAGATACAAGATGCCAGAACAGACACTGAATCATTTGAATGGCATATTTTTTAAAATAAATTGAAGTACAATAGCCACAATGATTTGGTGCAAGGCAGAAATAACTTATACCAAGATTTACCTTTACGTCAGTCCATGACTCGATTATGCAATTAAATTAGTGATATGCCTGTTGAGACCATTACGTTACATCCTCCAGGACAAGACAAACTGGATGTCCGTGTAACTTTAGCATTCAATTCACATGGTTTCAGCACTCTTGCTCAACTTTCTCATGAGGATCCCTTGCTGATACGGCATCCCTATTCAGTTCTGCAAAGATATCCAACCGTATAGGATCTTACAGCATTTGCATACAATGATGCACATATTGTAAGCATTGAAAAGAAAACAAAGTTGAATAACACAAATAAAATCAAACTCCTATACGATGGAATGATACATTTGAAAGACTAACCCCATTTAGAATAAAAATATTGGAACGGCTGTCTTGTATTGCCACAAAAAGGACTGCTGAGATTTCAGAAGAAATTTACATATGAAATTGACAACTGTTTCAGCTGCATTCTCACCATCTAAAATATAAAAATGAGATCTTTCAAGCAAAACACAGTGATGCATACCTAGATATGAGCTATTAAACCAACACCAGGTAGCCAACCCCATAGCTGGTGTGCTATACTCTGCACATTTCATAATTCTATGATGGAATTATATACTTAAAAGTCTAACCTCATTTAGAATCAACCTATTGGAAGGGCTGTTATCAGCATTTTGCAGCAGATGGTGACTTTAATGATTAAACACTCTCTCTCGCACACATGCACATAGAGTTGCAAAAATGTCCCTCAGTTGTTATTGCCTAAACATTGATCACGTGAGATCATTTCCCATTATCAATGAGCCATCCTTACATCAACAGTAACTGTTGCAAAAAATTTCATGACGCAATAAACAAACAACAACAACAACTAAGCCTTTTCCCATACTAGACGGGGTCGGCTACATGAATTCTTTGTTTCCACATATCCCTATCATATTAGCATTTAACTCAACATAAGATAGATCATTCTATTGTTTCTTTCCACCACTTTTGTGGTCGTCCTCTACCTCTTTTACAACAAACAACAACTAAGCATTTTCCCATACTAGACGGGGTTGGCCTCTACCTCTTTTAATACTTTCAAAATCTAGTTTTCATACATTTTTACATGCACTTCTTTTGATCTTCTTTATATATGTTCAAACCATCTTAAACAATATTCTATCATTTTATCCTCTATTGGCGTCACACCCAATTTGTTTCTAATAACCTTATTATGTATAGGGTCTTTCCTTGTATGACCACTCATTCATCTCAACATCTTCATTTGTGTTACATATTGTATATATTGATGATTAACTATCAAAACTTGGAACCATAAAACATAATAGGTCTAATTGTTGCTCTATAATATTTACCTTTTAACTTTAATGATATCTTCTTGTCACAAAGAATACCTATACTTCTCTCCATTTTAACCAACATGAATTAATTTTATGCAACATCTCCATCAATTCTTCCTATGAAAATTTGATCCTAGGTATTTAAAGCTTTCCTTTTGGGGGATGCCATGTGTGCCAATTTTAATTTTTGTGCTGTGAAGTGACCAAATGTTCAAACTTACATTTCATACATTTTGTCTTTGTTCTACTAAATAGATATGCCTAGCATGAATCCAAATTGGTTCTCTGTTGTACTCAATACTTGTCTTAACCTACATTTGATAATTCTTTCCTATAATTTCATAGTATGACTCATTAACTTGATACCTTGATAATTCGCACAATTCTTAATGTCTCCTTTGTTCTTGTATATGGGGATAAGTGTACTCGCTCTCCATTTCTCGGGCATTATTATTCGCACAAAGAATACCTATGCTTCTTTCCTATAATTGGTTCTCTACTTTATCATTTAATTGGCATGATTGATTATAGAGTTTAGAATTAAAAGTTTCATTGTACTTTTATACTTTGCATAGTATATTAATATTTTTTACTTTATCACCTCAACCATTTATCTCAAAAATCGAACAATTGAGATGATAAAGTAGATTTGAGGATGGATAAGATTTGAGTATTTATCACTACCTATATATGCATATATAGAGAGATAAATTGATATATGCACACATCCATATGTTTAAATCTACTTAAAGATATTATCTTTCCGTCTACATAATCAATAATAGAGATTTGAATTAAAGAGTGAAAAAATCTTTTTATTTTTCATACTTAGCATTTAATAATATAGTATATTAAATATATTTTAAAATTAAAATCTCTGTCTTTGATTATACCTATTGAATGATGGAGATTTTTAAGTGGGTTTGAGAATAAATGGGTGTTGAGCATGGATTATTCTCTCTCTATATATTATATATATAAGAACATGATAAATATAAACACCTATCCATATTTAAATCCGCTTAAATATCTCCACCGAGATCGGCATGATCAATAATAGAAATTTTAGTTAAAAGTTTTGTTGATTGTTATCATTCTCAAAGATTAAATGGTTGAGATGATAAAGTAGATTTGAGCATGAACGAGGTTTGAGCATTTACCACTATATATATATATATATATATAGGTATATGTGCATATGTATTCATGTGCAAATATGCTCAAAGATTTTTACCATTTAATTGGTATGATAAAAAATATTGACTTGAATTTAAAAGCAAAAAATACCATTGCATTTTTCATACTTGGTGTTTAATGCATACTTTGTATTAAATGTTTTTAATTTAAATCTCTAACATTGATTATACTGAAACAACCGTAGAAATATTTAAGCTCATTTAAGCATGAATGAGTACGTGGATGGACTATATATAGGTAATCGTAAATACATAATATCTTTCGATACATAATCTTATAAAAGTATTTTTATCATCCAATGGTTGAGAGTACAATGATACTTCTAAATCAAATCTTTACTAAAGATGGAATGACGGAAATGCTTATGTAAGATTAAGTAAAAAAAAATTATGCATTTAACACTATATAAGTTTGAGGGTATGTAAAAGAGAGCACAATCTACCGAAGACATTTATAAGAAGGATAACAAAGTGAACGGAAAGCCTCGTCCAAGTTTTATACATAGTGAAGCTTTCTTTTGGCTTTGACATCCTTTTTGTACAAATGTCCCACGTACTCTCGAGAGAGAGGGAGACTTTCAGTTTTCGTTCACTGTCACCGTACTTAGCAGTAATCTCTTCCTTCAAGCAAAAGCAATTCCCTGTGACAATAAAGAGGAAAGCGAACAGCCAAATTCGTTGACCTCTTCATTACTCCTCCCAATAGGCGTTTGAAGATGACCGGCAGACAGGAGAAGTCTCAAAACGATCAATCGCTGAGGCTTCTAACTTCTTTGATGCTCAACTTCATGGCTTCATCCGCACCACCATCGTCGTCGTCGTCATCCTCATTGGCAAGTGCAAGAAATAGAAGAACGCCGGCGCAATTCGCTTCTATGTTGCTTGGGATGGCCTTAACACTCATGCTGATGGGATCAATGGCCTTCTTCGTCGGAATTATGTTGATGCCTTTTGTGGGTATTATTTCCATGATAGCATTTGCATTTGAAGTCATGGCGCAAATCGAATTCTCACGGTTTTGGCTTTTCTCTAAGGCGTAATTGGCATATGATACCAGTAGACTTCCTTTTCCAATTTGTTCTCCTTTTCTTTTCCCCATTTAAGGACATTTTCTTGGATGTTGTAATTCTTATAGAAAGAAGATGAGCAAGAGGAAACCGAGACGTCTCAATATGCATTGATGTATAACTTCAGAATACCTTGATACCTTGATATCCTAATGCCTCTTTACAGACATGCTCATTTAAGTCTCCTCCTAAACAAATGATCTCCCTTTTGTAGAATTCTTTGAATCACCTTATCTAATTCCTCCCAAAAAGGGGTCTCTACTTGGGATGTGTAAGCATAAACTATATTCAAAACCTCTGTTCCTACCACTAATTTTAACATCATGATTCAATCACCATATCGTTGTATGTCTACAACACTATCCTTCTCTTTATTTATGATAACACAAACTCCATTTCGAGCCTTTTCCTTTCCTCAGTACTATAATTTAAAACCTACATCCTCAATCTCCTCTACTTTTTTTTTCACCCTGCTTTGTCTCTTATAAAGATAAGATATTAATCTTTCATTAAATCATAGTATCTACCACCTCCATTAGCTTACCAGACAATGTTCCGATATTCTAAGAACCAATATGAATCTTATTATCTAGGACTAAATCTTATTATCTAGGACTAGCTTCCTTATCCCCAGCATCCGTTCATGCTGAAAATGTGGAGACCCTCAATGTAGTGGGACTTACTTCTTTACCCACACCCGTTCATGATGTGGGAACCCTCTCTGCAATTGATTCATTATATCCACGCGAAAATATAGAGGCCCTTGCTTACTTTTCACTACATTTAGGCTTTGTTGTACGTCGCTAAGAGGGGACACCCCAACGCAATGCTCATAATTTGTATAATCCATAGTATAAATATCCGACAAAGTTTTACGTTGGTTGTCATAAGCCTAACGCAACCCTCCTTTATTCCTTGGGAACGATCATGCAAGGGTGATACCTTACATGAGTGGCGTTTTTCATAATGCAACAAGCAAAAAATATTTATATGCCTCTGTCTAAATAAGCCATCAGGCAGCAGATACACCAATGGCTATGATGAAATCTGTTGGAAAACGTGGTTGCGCAGCGGAGATTGAAAAATCACAAACATAAAGAAACATTGACGAGGAAATGTGGAGATCGGAGGAGGGGGCGGACCTCCAATGGAGGCCGCCCCCCCCCCCCCTCTTTCTCTCTCTTTCTTAATCTCAACCTCTTAAACCCTAATACAACCTATCAACCCTTATATAAGGAGCTGTAAAATGTAAAATGACCAAAATACCCTTAGTACAGAAAATTACCAAAATACCTTTAGTATTTCGCACAATTATAATAATACCTAAAAACATCAAAAATTATAAACTAACACAAAGAACACTAAATATGCATGTTCTTCAACACCCCCCTCAAGTTGGGAGTTAGATACATCAAAATCCAAACTTGCCAAAAAATTGGTTCTTTCTTCACCACACGTGCACGAGCGATCTCTTCAAGGCTTCTGTAAAACAACTTGAACAATCAAGAATACATAGGTAGCACACGACCCTTCTATGGGTGTCGGTTGCTCCCTCTCTCTTTCTTCTTCTCCATAAAGTGATTCGGCAACTACAAGTCATGTTTTTTCTACTCTTGAGAAAACTGATCTTTTGTGATAGGAGGTACTACTCCACCATACACACTTCACACGGCTTTTCTTGCGCCCCTTCACATGGTGGCTGCAGCAGGTGTATTGGTTGGGTGCCCTCTTTCTACCACTCAAATAACAGAATACAGACATCTGCTTATACTAGTCAGTCTGCGCCCCTTCACATGGTGATTGCAACCGCTTTTCCAACCCTCCTGGATGTTTACCTCAACAACTCAAGGTTTTAACTTTCATGCTTCTTGGTGATACTGCCACATTTCATATCAATCAATTCCTTGAGCCTCTTCTATGATTTGATTTTTCATGCATATATAGTGAAAAAAGACTAATTTTCTGCGTTCCATCTTTCCTTCTATTTGCATTCAGCTGCTTTTTCAATGAATGCAATCATTACATACTACTTTATATCTTCTGTAATCTTTTTCTGAATCTGCAACCCTCTTAAACATTTTTTAAAACACTTATGTGCATGTTTAATAATCCATTCTTGAACATTTCAACGAACATTTGATGTGCAGGTAAACCTCTTTCTTGAACATTTCATCAAACACTTGTCCTGTAGAGTTAAAGTTTTTGTGAAACATTTCATCAAACAATTGATGTGCAGGAAAACATTTCTCTTGGGGTCTGTCTGTCAATTGGCTGACTGTCTTCATAGCAGAGATTTTGGTATGAATGCAGTTAGAATCAGCTGGAATATATGTTCCATACATCTCAACTCTTTCTTTATGGCTTGTCTTTGATGTGATATTATCCTTGACACGTGAAAGAAGGTCCAGAACCTTGGAAACTTGATACTGGAAAGTGATCTTCCCCATCTTCTTGCGCTTCATTAGATTCTTTATCGGCATTAGGGGATTAAGATGCATCAATCTGAAATTCTGCTGAATTAGACTTTTTCAGCATAGATGATGGCTGGGCACTACGACTCCTTGACACACAACGAATTAGATGAGAATATGCTAAAAAAAACGGATATCGTTGCTCCTTTGAGGGCTCAAACAGAACACGAAAGTCTGTTTTCACATTTAGAAGAAAGCTGAGATATTTTTAGCTTAAAGGAAGCATGTCCCACCAACAACATTCCACACGCCATCATTTCCTTCCACAATTTCATTATTTTCCCCAAAGCCTGTTATCCGCTCCATCATTACCAATCACTGTTATGTTTGCAGGTTTCAAACAGGGTAATCTGCTGAAAGTAGAGCCAAATGCTTCTCGCCAACAACTCGTCCATCAATGCGAAGGTGCAAACAATTTGTGGATACCTCGCATGCAACATGAACCCATTTCTCAAAGGGACACTCGAGCTCCACCGAAACGAATGGACGTTCAACCTTACCAAGAGACGCCTCTTTGTGCGTCAAAACTAATGGCACGAGAGTGGTCTTTCTCTCTTCATTGAGCTCGAGAAACGAAACAGATGTGCCACCGTCCGAAGAAACCTCGTTGATGATGGAAGATGGATATTGGGTCGAGTTCAAAAGATAAATCCAGAGGCAAAGCGTGAAGGAACTCCTATCCTTCTTCACAACACCCCCATCACCATTATTATCTTGATTAAGCAGTTTTGAGATATCCAAACGAAAATCCTTGAGCTCAATGTAATCTTCCTCTTCAAATCCTCTACTCCCATAAATCGTACGGCTCTGATACCATGTTGGAAAACGTGGTTGCGCAGCGAAGATTGAAAAATCACAAACATAAAGAAATATTGATAAGGAAACGTGGAGATCAGAGAAGAGGGTGACCTCCCCCCTCTTTCTCTCTTTCTTAATCTCAATCTCTTAAACCCTAATACAACCTATCAGCCCTTATATAAGGAGCTGTAAAACGTAAAATAACCAAAATACCCTTAATACAAAAAATTACCAAAATGCCCTTAGTACTTCGGACAATTACAATAATACCTAAAAACATCAAAAATTATAAACTAACACGAAGAATACTAGATATGCATATTCTTCAAACAAAATCTACATGAGATTAGATAGATGATGATAACTAAATTAAAGTATAGGACAGAACTTTCACTCCTATGTGAAAAGGGAAAAAGGATACAAGGCTTGAGGGAAGCATCATGTGGCAAGGAATCTCCATCTGGCAATAAGCAGAGCCTTGTTAACATCAAATCCTCAAAGCTGGCATTTCGCTTTCATGTTCAACTCCTCTGCAAATTCCCTATATTTCTCCAATCCCAAAAATTTTTGTTAAGTAGCCTTATCAGTGACCGGATCCTTTGCAGCAGTCTTGCCAAGATTTTGTTACATCAAGTATATGATCCACCAGCGGAAGCAGTAGGTTGATACACCTTGCAAATCTTCATTTTCTAATTTCTTGACTGGTGTCACCTCCTAGGATAGCTCCGATCACAAGAGCTGCCTCCAATAATGCTGTTGTTTGGTGAACATGTATATACTCCAGAAGATCCAAAGCTTATATCGGATGACCCAGCTGAAGTTAAATCAAGAAACCAGACCAGCAACCAACCCCTCAGAACCAATAGCCTTTGGTAGCTCACCTAGCACTATGACAACTCTCTCCACTCTAGTTACAAAGGGTAACCATCTTCACAGTATTGTATACTGCTTTGGATGAAGGTATTCTTCATGCATTGAGTGGTGGAGAAATTCTAACTTCTCCAGTGAGAAGCCAAGCAGCCATGATACATTGTTCATCCAGTCAGTGGAAGGGCACAACGTCTATTTTTGGAACCTTTTGCCAAGGCCAAAGGTTCAGAATCGGACTCCAGTCAAGCTTCTCTGGTAACCGGCTATATGGTCCTGAACATTCCTTTTAGATTTCTTCTTTACGTACAGACTCTAAAATTCTGTAATTAGGTTCTCAATTAGCTCCGCTTCTCTGGTAACCAGCTATATGGCCCTGAACTTTCCTTTTAGATTTCTTTATGTACAGACTTTAAAATTCTGTAATTAGGTTCTCAATTAGCATGAAGAAATGCAGTTGCTTATTAACAAAATTATTGATGCACGCAAAGTGTAGAGCAATATCATAATGCAAATCTGCAAGAACGACACACTACTGCAAGTTGCAATATCATGATTCGAGCTAATTAATGAGACTGAAATTATGCTAGAACAACAAACTACTGCAGTATAGTTTGATCAGAATTGTCATATGTTTCGTTCTTTCTACTTTCTTTAAACCCCTCGATCTTCCTGATAGTGATGGCAATGATACAACAATCCTGGTCACTTGTGCAGCAGATATCTAACCATCCAAGATCTTCCAGCATTTGCATCTTGCATTGAAAAGAACATGAAATCAGATAACAAGAATAAGTTCCAACTCCAGACAATGAAATGATAACATTAAAAATCTAACCTCATAGAATCAGAATATTGGAAAGCTGTGATCATACCACCATGCAAAGGACTGCTGAGATTCCAGAACACATTTTGCATCTGGTTGACAACACTTCAACTGCACTTGTTTCCCCCTTCACAAAATATAGAATGATGTTCTCCTACATGGAAGCTGGGTTTGGCTGCAGACCTACCGGATGCATACACAGGTATCGAACTCCTAAAATCAAGGCAACGCCATAGCCAATTTTCCAACCGTGCACATTGCGCGATTCCCATACTATGGAAAACCTCAATTAGGATCAAACTATTGGAAGGGCAACGATTAGCAATTTGAAGCAGGAAATGATTTTAACGATTAACCAGCTAGAATGCATCACTCTCTCTCGTGCCCGTTACGCAATTCCCATGTGATGGAAAACCTCATTTAGGATCAAACTATTGGAATGATTCAAAAATTAACCGGCTACAACCAAACCGTCTCCCCCTCTCTCTCTCACTCACACACACATACAAAAACAAAGTTGCAAAAATTTCCGTCAATCATTATTGCCTAAACAATGATCACGTTAGATTATTTCCCATTATCACTGAGATATCCTTATATCAACTGTAACTGTAACAAAACATTTCCATGACACTATCAGGAAAATGGTTTACATGCCTATTTATCTAAACAGCCATCAGGCAGCAGATACATTAATGTTTTCTCTAACAGGAAAAGTTATGAAATCTAGAAGAGATTGGAGAGACGAGGATAATTAAAAGAAAGTATCAAAAGGAAAACCTATGCTAATACATGAAAAGGGAAAAAAGCAAAGATGAAGGAAGCGTCATGTGATAAGGAATCTACTTCTGGCGATAAGCAATGTAATTCGACAAACTGATCAAGGGCATTGCCTTGTTAACATCAAATCCACAAAGCTCGGATTTTCCGTTTGCGTTCAACTCCTCGGCAAATTGCCTGGACTTCTCCAATCCCAAAAACTTTGGGTAAGTAGCCTTATCAGCCACCAGATCCTTTCCAGCAGTCTTTCCCAACTCGGCTGAAGATTTTGTTACATCAAGTATATCATCGACTACCTGGAACAGCAGCCCGATACACCTTGCGAATCTTCTCAATTTCTCAATTTCTTCATTTGTGCCACCTCCTAAGATAGCTCCGATCACAACAGCTGCCTCTAATAACACCGCTGTTTTATGAATATGCATATACTCCAGAAGTTCCAAGCTTATATCAGATGAACCGGCCGAAGTCAAATCAAGAACCTGCCCACCAACCAGCCCCTCAGAACCAATAGCCTTTGATAGCTCACCTATCACTCTCACAAGTCTCCGAGGGAAAACACTTTTGGTAGCAGTTATAATGTGCTCAAAGGCAAATGCAAGGAGAGCATCACCAGCTAGAACGGCGACATCTTCACCATAAACCTTGTGGTTTGTGGGTATTCCCCTTCTGAAATCATCATTGTCCATGCAAAGAAGATCATCATGAATAAGTGACATAGTGTGAATCATTTCAATAGCACAAGCAGCCGGCATTGCCGTCTCTTCCTTCCCGCCCACAAGCTCGCAAGCAGCAATACAGAGTATGGGGCGAATCCGTTTCCCTGCTGCAAGAAGAGAGTATCTCATGGCATCATGGATTGTCTTAGGTTCTCTGAGAGGCACAGCCTTATCCAAAGCGTCATTTACAGCTGCCGATTTCATCACCATGTAATTCTTAAAGTCAAATTCTGGTATCTCCATGGGCTCTTGAACTTGATTCACTATATGGGTGTCTGTAAAGGAAGTATTGGGCGTGCCTTTAGGGCATGAAACCCAGCAAGCAGAAGACGGGGTGTTTGACTCTTGGTCAAGTGGAAGATTGGTATTCAAGTTACATGGAAATAAAGATTCTGGAGTCAAGCGGTAACAGGAAGAGGTTGATGCTGTTCTTGATGCATCAAAATTCCATGAACTCATCTTCTGCGGCAGCAAAATTTCCCCTTTTGTAATCCTTCTCTCCTAATTCTTTTTGGTCCAATTACAATAAGAAAACTACACTATGAAGGAAATCAATGCAATAGATACAGGAATTTAATGGAGAGAATGGTAATAGTTACTTGGTAGCCTTCTTTTGCTGTTCTTCCTTGAAACTGAAACTGAAACTCTTTCGTTAGAGAACCATTGGTACCTTTCCCTCCTATCACCATTTCACCATCGTTAGTTTCTTCGACAGACGATGGGGTCGAGGGGTTTAAAGAGAGTAGAAAGTGCGAGACACGACAATGCTGACATCACCATCGGGAATCGGAGAGATGGGCAAGTCTTCTTTCACACGCATAATTTCCTGCTGGTTTTAAGGTGAGGAGTCCACGTGACCGGCTGCATCCTTGTATGATTGAGTAATTTAAGTCCCATACTTGCACAAGAAGCAATAGCTAACCTTGCTAGGGGTGGACCCATAAGTTGGAGGTCATCAGTACGAAACCTGGGGGTGTGCATCTGGCTTCGGCCTCCATAACAATGACAGACTTGGAGAACCACTCGTGAAAGTTTACGTTCGTTCAATAGTTAATGGTTCCAATGAAGTGTTAAATTGCTGTGAGTGGAAAATTCTTCTTCATTTTCTTCTTGAACCATAAAATGGAACTAAAAAGAAACCATTGGATTCGTTGGTGAAGCTGGCACCTCTTTGGATGGCACGAAGCAATGAGATTTGGTTGCGGGGAGAGAGGAATTCCGTGCAAATCCACAGACCATTTATGCCGTCCACCTTTACCCATTGCATAGCAAGAAAACAAGATGAATTCAGAATTATAATTCCTGCATTCTTCTAGAAACCAAGATTTCAAGTCACATCACATTAACAAAAGATCGTTGTCATTCTTCATCATTTCTTTTTGGTAAGCATCTTTTGTTCATTCTTGATTTTGCCATGATTCTACTAGTTTTGGAACTCTAAGAGACGACTTTATATATTCCTTTGTGCTACAAGATAACCTTTTATAGGTTAAATTCCTCATTGAACTTATTATAATTATCTGCTTATTCTATTAATGAACCATTATGCAATCTTTACCCACCCACCCCCAAAAAAAAACCATTAGTGTCAGAAGTCATTGGAGGCCTTGGGCTTGAAAATCAAAATCAAAATTTACAAAAATTCATGCACTGAGAGCATTAACTCAATTGGCTCCAACGCTGGGATGGTGAGTTCCATTCCTGATGGAGGGTGTATGCATGTGTATGTAGGTTTCAGGCTCTCTTTGTAATAAAAGAAAAATCTAAAAAATCACCTAATTTTTGGAATTGATTTTATCAAAATATGTGAGATAACTTATAAAATAACACAATCCACTTCTATTTACATTGTTGATGTCAATGACTTTTTGTTGGTGTAAGGCAAACTAAGTAGTCTTTAAAATATCTCATAAGGTATTGTTAGAGTCGTTTGAACTCACAATTTGTTTCATGGCCAATAAGCCTAAACGTTAACAATAGTCATTGTGAAAAACACATTTCTTGCTGATTTTCGTCCATGAAGATTTTGTTGAGATGACTAGGTGGTATACTTCAATGCCCGCAACTTCATCTCTTTTTCATTGCTTTAGCACCAACAAAGGACTGAGTTTGAATGGGCAAGAAAGAGGGCATCATCTCCATGAGCTTAGGGGGTTTAAAAACAATTGGTTCATATATATAATCAGGCAACACAGAGCCTTATCATTAGACATGTCCCAATATACATTGATAAATCAAATAAACGATTCTTCTGTCATATACTAATATAAGATAAAAACCAATATGATATATGAAACAATACGCTTTTATAACATTGAACAAGATACTCTAGATGGAAAAAAGTGGGACAGAGGAGGCAATGAAATAGTTGCAAGACTGATTGTAATCAGGCTTGACTCGTGGCTAAGGCCACTGATGCAACTTCCCTAGGCTCCAGGATTTTGAACTCAGTAAATATCATTTCATTTCGCCCCAATACCTGTAGTTTGATACAAGGTTCAAAGGGAATCGGACCTTGATTTTTAATACCTGTAGTTTCAAGTTCCCTTGTGCATCAAACGTGGAACCAGTCGCTCACATGAAACTGTGGTTCTATATAGACTCAATTTGAGTCAAAAACTTCAGTATCAGGGAGAGGTGGCATACAGAAACTGAATTGAAGCTTGGAAAACCCAAACACCACCTTCTCTCTCATGTTATTAACTCGCCTCACACAAAAACCCAAATATCAGTACTATTCGCGAATCAAACATAAAACTATGATTCCTCAAAACCATATTTACTTGCCCATCAAGATATAGGACTGCAATTCTAGTACCCAGGAAGGTCCTGAGATTTCTACACTTGCCCCACCAAACTGTTATGCATAGTATCCAATTTTCATTTTAAGCCTCAACTTCTTTTGAGCCACTCTATTTATAATAAAGAATACAAGGAACAACAAGCAACAAGTGACCTGCCTGATGTTCAAAGCACAAGCACAAGTTGTAAGTTATAAGTTTGACACACGAAGTGTGCATGTGGCTTTGGCCAGTCCATCTAACAAAAGAAGAAGGAGAAGAAGAAGAAGAAGAAAGTGTACGCTATCATTGTGTAGCTAGGAAGTAATACATTAGACTATAATGGAAAACTTGTTTAGAGTTTGAAATTTCAATACGATTAATCTCAGCTCTAACAAAAAGCCACAAACTTGATGAAAGTAGGAGCCGCTGACCTCCATTGGAAGACTTTGTTTCTTTTGTTGACGATGAATCGGATGATCGTCTCTCTTATCGCAGCAACGGATGCATGGATTGAAGTTGGAGCTTTACAAGGTTTTCTCACAGTGGCTTACTCCAAGCAGATCTGTAGTTTCTTTTGTGATTATCTCACTGTATTTTTCATGTGTTTTTTGTGTCATTCCTCTGCTCTATTTATAGAGCAGAGGCTGCTCTTGATCTTCTGGCTTGCCTACTGGGTTTTTCTTGTCTGAGCAGTCCGAATCTGAATGGTTACCGTGAAATTCGGTAACCGTCCAACGGTTACTGATGGCCCCTATCCGATAACTCCCTCTGGTAACGGACTGGATGATCAGTCCAGCCGTTATCAGATACGGTTGCCGAGAATGGCCACCCTATCTGTAACATCTCCTACTTGGCCATTCGAGCCAAGTGTATCGACATACTGGTTTTTCTCCCACTTTTCAGGGTTTTTCCTAGTTATGTCGTTGCCTGATTACTATTGCAATTAGAACATGTTGTGTGGTTATTTCCCTCCACAACATTTTATTTGTTGTATGATTGTTTACCTATACAACACCAGTCACCCATTGTGTGGTTATTACCTTATACAACAATCAAATATATCTCAAACCCATGTTAGTAACATGTTTTGAGAAAAGTTCCTCTATTATGCCTTTTGTTAAGGGGTCTGCCAACATATCTTCTGTTGACATGTATGAGATGGATATTTTCTTTCTCATAATCATATCATGAACATAGTGATATTTTACCATTATATGCTTGCTTTTGGAGCAATTAGCTCCACTTTTGATAAGAGTAATTGTTGCATTGTTATCACAATAGATAACTATTGGCTCATCTGTAATTTTCAACTTCAATTCTTGTACAAAGCGGCTTATCCAGACAGTACTCGTTGCAGCCATACAGCAAGCTACATACTCAGCTTCCTATGTATGCAATGCTACATAGCCCTACTTCTTACATGCCTAAGAAACAACACCACCTCCAAATAAAAATATTTGTCCTAAGGTAGATTTGCTGACATCTTTGCTCCCAACAAAGTCAACGTTTGAGTATCTTACCACTTTCAGTTCATCTGCTTAAAAACACAGTTTCAAGTCTTTTGTTCCTTTTATATATCTTAAAATCCTTTTTAGAGCTACCCAGTGCTGCCAACCAGGATTACTTTAATATCTACTTACAAGGCCAACAACAAAGCTGATATCAGATCTTGTACACAACATAACATACATTAAGCTACCAACAACTTGTGTATAAGGAACATTAGGCTTATCGTCTCCTTTACTAGGACAATCAGCCTTACTCAATTTGACCCCTTTTGCAATAGGTATATCTGCAAACTTGCATTCACCCATTTTAAACTTCTTGAGGATATAGTCAATATATCTCTCCTGACTCAAGCATAAGAGTATAGATTCTCTATCTCGAGAGATCTTTATTTCCAGGATATAGGATGCTTTCCCCATATCCTTCAT
Organism: Brasenia schreberi; assembly: GCA_036023115.1. Classification (NCBI taxonomy): domain Eukaryota; kingdom Viridiplantae; phylum Streptophyta; class Magnoliopsida; order Nymphaeales; family Cabombaceae; genus Brasenia; species Brasenia schreberi. Next base: position 13,607,091 of record JAYKKT010000064.1, read on the forward strand.
TTCAAACTTGGAATTCAACCATGACTTGGTTTTGATAATCATCTCATTGTCGTTTCCTGACAACAATATGTCATCTACATATAATGACAAGATAACAAAGTGGCTCCCACTGTTCCAAACATATATACAGTGATCAAGTTTGTTAGCCACAAACCCAAGTTCTATAATGACATTTTTAAAAGTCAAATACCACTAGTGAGGTGACTGTTTCAGGCCATATAGGGATTTTTTCAACCTATACACTTTATCTTCTTAGCCTTCAACCACAAATCCTTCGGGCTGTTGCATGTATATAATTTCTTTTAAATCTTCATTTAAAAAAGTTGTCTTTACATCTAACTGATGTAAATCAAAATCATAGTATGCAAATATTGCTAGGATTATACGTATGGATGCAAATTTTACAATTGGGGAATATATCTCAACATAATTTATCTCCTCTTTTTGTGAAAAACCCTTTGCAACCGACCTCGCTTTAAACTTGTCAATTGTACCATCAACCTTGTATTTCTTTTTCAGAACCCATTTACAGCCTATAGCTTTCCTTCCTTTTAGCAAATCAGCCAATTCTCAGACTTGGTTTTTTTCAATGGATTCAATTTTCTCATCCATGGCTTTCTCCCAGTCTGTTGCTTCTGATGAGTTCATTGCTTGCTGATAAGTCAAGTTATCAGTCAATTCATCTAAAACTACTGAATTACACACTTCTTCTATAAGATAAGTGTGATAGTCCTTTAAGTAGGACGGAGTGGCTCTTGGCCTCTTATGTCCACTTAAGGTATCGGTAGTTTCAGGATGATCTTCAATAAGCTCAAAGGATGATTGGTCTAAGTCTATCAAATCATAAACACATTACTCATTATTTTCCAAGATGTCATTCTTAGTATCTTCTAAGAATTCAGCATCTCTTCTTTCAATGAGTCCATGGTCCTTAAGATAAAACCGATATCCTTTTGAACCTTTTGGGTATCCAATAAATATACATCTCAAGGACCTACTGTGTAGCTTATCTCTAGACTGATAAAGGATCCTTACATGTGCAACAGATCCCCACCTCCTCAGATGACCTAAGTTGGGTTTTCTTCCAAACCACATCTCATACGGTGTAGTGAATACAACTTTACATGGTACTCTATTAAATATATAAATCACTGTACTTACTGCTTCTCCCCAAAATACCCTTAGAAGAGAAGCATCGATTAACATTGACCTTGTCATATTCAGCAAGGTTCTATTGTATCTTTCAGCTACACTATTTTGCTGAGGTGTCCATTGTATTCTGTTTTGCAATACCAAAGTCCTTGCAAAATTCCAAGAATTCTGCCGAGATATACTCACCTCCTCTGTCTGATCTTAAGACTTTGATCAAATGCCCTAATTGATTTTTTACTTCTTACTTATATTCTTTAAAAGCATCAAGTACCTTAGATTTATGTGTCAAAAGATATAGATACATATATCTTGAGTAATCATTGATAAAGGTTATAAAATAACCATTTCCCTGATGTGTCTTTACTCTAAAAGGTCTACATAAATCTGTGTAAATAACCTCCAACAAGGTTGTTGCTCTTGTTGTTTCATTGGAAAAAACTTTTCTCATCATTTTTCCTTATATACAAGCTTCACACTTGTTGAAAGTATTTTCTCAAATCTCAAAGTTGGATAATTTCTTCAACTTTTTCAGACTTATATGCCCTAGGCGTTTATGCCACATATTCACATCAATAGTAAAGGCACTCTCAATATAAGCAGAAGATGTATTATTTTCATTGTCACAAAGTTTGAACAGTCCTTGTTCTACATCAAATTTCCCAGAGAATAATATTCTCCCATAGTCACCTTGTTAGGAATGAACCTAACATCAAAACCTTTCTTTACTAAGGTAGAGACCGAGACCAGATTGCGCCTTATAGATGGCATAATTAACACATCGGTCAATACAATTGGTTTGCCTTGTACATGAATCATAAATGACCCAATACCCAAAACATCCAAGAAAATATTATTTCCCATATAAACTCGATGTTCCTTAGGTTTGTATTCCTTCAGATCCACTACTTCTTCCTTGGTCTTCGAGATGTGTAGTGTAGCTCTTGAGTTTATCCACCAACTAGTCACTGGGCGGTCCAAATATAAGTATTCTGAAATCACACAAATTATGTCCTACTTCTTTAACTGTCTGCACTGTGGGTTGTTTTCTCTACTTTTCTTGTTTCGGCAGTCCCTTTTGTAGTGTTTAATTTTTTCACAATTGAAACACTTGACCCGAGAAGTAATTTCCAGCGATTTCTTAAAATTTTGATGGTCTTTCTTGTTATTCTTGCCAAACTTCTTATTTGGTTTTTTCTTGTGGTTGGTTTTGGAGCTAGACGCTATCTCATCCTATACTACTAGAAATTTTCTTTCTTGTTTTTGAGCATATGTTCTTGTTCTATTGCTAGTTTTAGAGGCAACTTTGAAAGGTTAATTTCAGGCCCTAATCTTAGGGCAGTGGTGACCATGTTCCAAGACGGGGGTAGACCGTTTAGTATTGTTGATATCTGCATCAGTTCAAGGATGACTGATTTTGCTATGGCTAAGTCTCTAGCTATTACTAGCATGTATTTTACATGCTCAACTATATTGTCTCCTTCCTTCATTTTGAATGAGTTATAGTTTTGTAGTAACAACTGCATATGCAATTTTGCAGTTATATCGTACTTAGCTATTAGTGAGTCAAACAGCTCTTTAGCGGTCTCATATTCTTCAAAGACCCTGATCAAGTCATCATCTATATAAGTCAATATGATTGTCCTTGCTATTGTATCATCTTTTATAAATGTTTTATACATTTCTAATTGTTGCTCATTCATGTCTAGGGGTGGCGGACGTATAGTCTCCTTTAATACGTACTCAACACCTTCAAGTGTTAGAGCCAAAGGGATTCTTCTCTTTCATGTTTGGAAGTTGAGACCGTTCAACTTTTTAGTTCTTGCCAACTCAGACATACATATCTTAGAACTCATTTTTATGTGTTTGGCAATAGTAACAATTAAAAGGTCTAAAAAGGAAACAAACACAAAACCAAGAGCATACATAGCAGGAATCATGTTAGTATGATGCATAATATCAAACAAGTATGATAATGATAAGTTCATGAGCTCTTTGGGACAAATTCAAATTTTTCCCTAAGAGTTTATGCCTTTGTACCCCTTAAATAATACCAAGGACAAATCTGTAATTTTATCTATTTGTCTCATTCTTGTAATTTTGTAAAATTCTGAGGACAAATTCATAAAATTACTCTTTGATATTTCTATAAAATTCATAGTTGATCGAGGCTAAAATTGTAATTTTAACCCTCAGGCCGAATCTGTGATTTTTCAAAAGTACAGGGGTAAATCTATCTTTTGACTGGATGGTAGAACTGAAATTATCTAAACCGGGAGGGGTATAAGAGTAAAGTTACTGTCTGGTATTTCATAATTTCCACAAGCCGCTAGAGGGTAAAATAGACCTTTTGCTCAGTAAGAGCAAAATCGTCCAAAACCGTTGGCGATTTCAGAAAATCGCCGGTTTTCGGCCCACGGTTTTCTGAAAATCGCATGTTTTTTTTTTATTCAGTATAAAAGGAGGAGAGAGAATATACACGTAAAAAAAAAAGAAGGGGGAGAGAGAGAGTATACACGTAAAAAAAAAGAAGGGGGAGAGAGAGAGAGAGTAAGGGAGAACAAAGAGAGGGGGAGGGCACCGCCTGCCTTCTCCAGCCTGTCGGCTACCTTTCTGGTTTAGTCAGGCGTCTTGGGGCTCTGTCGACCGTCACCTTTGCCTCAAATTTGGCTTGTTTCAGTCTTTGGGGCTTTGTCGATCGTCGTCTTTGCCTCAGATCTGGCCTATTTCGGCATTTGGGGCTTTGTCAGTCGTTGCCTTTACCTCATATCTGGCCTGTTTCGGCCTTTGGGGCTCTGTCAGCCGTCCCTTTACCTCAACTCTAGCATATTTCAGCCTTTTGGGCTCTGTCGGCCGTCGCCCTTTGGTTCAGATCTGGCTCTGTCAGGCGGTCATTGATTGACTATGTCGGTCGTCGCCTTACTGCCGGACTTTCCCTCTCTTTTTTTTTTTTGTTCCTCTTCCTATCTCGTTGTCCCCTTCTCCCTTTCTTTTCTTTTTTTTTCCGCTTACCTTCTCTTCCTCCTTTTGCAGGGTTTTTTAGGCCCTGATATCAGTGATGAAAGTAGGAGTCATTGACCTCCACCGGAAGACTCTGTTGCCTTTGTTGACGATGAATCGGATGATCGTCTCTCTTATCGCAACAGCGGATGCATGGATTGAAATTGGAGTTGTACGAGGTTTCCTCACAGTGGATTACTCTAAAGAGATCTACAGTTTCTTTTGTGATTATCTCACTGTATTTTTCATGTGTTTTTTGTGTCATTCCTCTGCTCTAGAGGCTGCTCCTGATCTCTTGGCTTGCCTCCTGGGTTTTCCTTTTCTGAGCAGTCCGAATTCGGACAGTTACCGTGAAATCCGGTAACCGTCCGACAGTTTTTGATGGCCCCTATCCGGTAACCCCCTCTGGTAATGGACTGGATGTCCAGTCCAGCCGTTACCAGATATGATTGCCAAGAATGGCCACCCTATTTGTAAGTGAAGTGTTTGTGAACTGTTCATCTCATTATAAATTCTCTTTACTACTTGATTGTTCAATGGTTATAATAAACCATTATCAAGTGAAATCTATATATGGACCTTGTCTATAGCGATGCCTAGATAATTGTCTAGATGATGCCTGTATGCTTTTTGTGTTAAGCACAAGAAGGTGCAGAATTTCAACTCAATTGCAACACAAGTTATGAATCGTCAAGCTAGCACAGTTAAAATCGATGGATCGATCAATCTGCACAAGGAGCTACTACTCTCTTGGCTAGGGAGTCGACTCGAAGAACCCTCAAGTTGAAGGTCCTAAGCTCAACACCCGCAGGTGTGAATATCTAGTAGCTGTCAACTGAACCTCAGCTTCGCCTATTAAAAAAATATTAATTCAAAGCCACTGAAATTACCCAAATACCCTTAAGAGTTGGAGCAGGTTAAAAGCATATCATTCTGTAACGCCAAAAGCACCTCTCCAAATAGGGGCGAAAGTGCAACGAGCCCCACCACCAAATGGTGGTTTTCTCAAATTACAAATAACAAGAAATCTCACATGGGTTTATGACCTTAAATATGAAAAGCATCACACAATAACATTTATGTAGTCCCAAAAGAAAAGACAGATATTTGGAAAACTGAATGTTGCTAAAAAATTAAAAATACATTAATATTTTTAAAAATTTAATAAAAAAAATCCTTGGAACCTCTGGTTATAGTTCGTTTCTTCTAAGAATATACATTAAATTGGAACCAGAGAGGGCCGCTTCGATTCCATTTCCAGGCTTTGATAGAACTAGAAACTTCAGTTGGAAATCAACCGTCCCAATGTACTCGAAGCTGAACAGGTCTAGCTCCAAATTCGAGCTACCACATCCAAGCCATCACATCTAAGAAAGAAAATAAAACTAGTTTTGCTGAAACCGATAAAGCTGTTTTTGCCATGTGGAATCAGAGACTACTCGATTCAGTTATGGTTTCATCTTTCTTCATATAATCAGATTGAACTGGATCCAAAACTGTTGGGTTTTCATATATATATATAATTATTAATTTTTTTAGTTTAGAACGATTTAAGACTCAAATGAGATTTCAAACCAAAATAAAGCTAACCCGTCCCGGTTTGGTTCCTGATTCCAGAAAAACTGAAAAAACGACGGTTTAAAACAATAAATTCCAGTTTATCTGAAACCAACCATACTTAAGATGAGGTTTCTAGAGGCTTCAATTTCACGAAAGAAGAGAAGTTACGTATTTTTGAGATGATTGAATTGTCTAAATGCGTCAGGTTGTGTAGATGTATCATTTGATTGGATTGTAATGTGTCATTTGATCACGTCATATCACAAAAAAGTAAGCAATTCCTTTTAAACGAGAAACTGAAGCCTAACACATGCCGCGGATGCAAGTCTCGGGGGTTGAACTAACCATCAGCGATGTGGGAGTGAGAGAGCCCTGCCAGACTAATTCTGCCTTTTGTCGGCTGAATACTAAACCAGATGTCAATGTGATTTTCCTTTTGGCACACATACCCAAAAACAATTTAGCCAAGTCCTTCTATGCAGATATAGTTCACATTTCCTAAGTTTAAATAGTTACATCCTTTCATTTTTAATCTTCTATAAATCTTTTTTATATATAATGTGATACATATATCATATATGCAATTCTTTTGCAAGGTTCTTTCATGTAAACATGCACTCTCTACATATATTTGTTTGATTGACAATCACCTCTCTCTAGTTTGAAAAGTTAGTATGACATGACCTCTTTAGGCCCATTTAATATAATACAAGTTGAACCGCCTCTACCATCCCATTTCTTCCAAAACTCCCTTTTCCTATTCACCACTGGCAGCTATATTTATGTCTCTTCTCAAATGAGCAAATCCTTCCTTGCCGATCAACAAAATCTTAGAAGCAGCAAAAATCAGAGATCATGATATGCTAGAAGCAAACCCATTTCCTATCTTCCTCTCGGCACACATGGCAAAACCCATTTCCAAACCGGCCATGTCTAACTTCTAGGATCAAGTTCCCTGCCAATTTTACATCATCCAATTTGGACCATGAGTTTGGGTACATGGGCTCCAACTGTTTGGTGAATCAAATGAATACGATTTGTCTACACTCATATCAAATGTATTAGTAAGTAGTTCTGCGCTTTCTTTATTACTTGAAGGTGCATTTTCAAGTTTATTTGTACACCCATGCTCGTGATTGTAGTTATAGGATTTCTCTTTTATAGAGTGTTTGACATCTTTAATAGTCTTTAGTATCTATTGATTTCAACATATCTCAAACATTATGCTTGATTGTATCTTTTCAGTTAATGTTAGCTCAATACCTATAGTAGATGACAACAATTCACTCCTTAATATATATACTAGAAGGTGATATTGTCTTTAACCACATCTAAACCATCTATAAATGCCTTTTTTTGTGTAGACATTAGTGCTACTTGTCTTCTAATTTTACCGTGATATGATAGCCTTGGCAAAAGATAGAGCTCATGAACATATTCACCTGGATGAAACGAGTATTATTAGGTAGTTGCTACTTATTTTGTTCATTAACCTATTTAGAATTCATGACTTTTTTCATTTAATGCTTCTTTTTCATATTGCACCTCAAACTTCTTATTTCTATTATATCAAGCTATTGTCGGTTTTGAGTTTTTCACCAACATACTTGCATGCCTATTGAGAAAGAATATACAAGAAAGATCAACCATACAAGCTAATGCTCTAGCTTCAATCCATGCAAATAGATTTGAAATGCTTCCATCTTTCATCCACCAAACTACCATGTCTACATAGAAAAAAAGATCCTAAATGCTTTTTGTTGAAGATCTATATGATAAGCATGTGTTGCAATCATAGATTCCACACAACTCTATTCCTCTTATCATTTGTTTAAGAATTAATAGGGCATTAGTCAAAGCACCACATACGTGATACATGATAATTAGTGAACTTAGCACCAGAGTGTCATGCTCATAATAAGATCTGATTGAATCTTTTTTCGTACCCTAAAGCAATAAGATTAACACCATAGTGCCATGCTCATAACAAGGATGTTGCTTGTGATCTAATTGTCAAACAAGCCTTGAGCAACTTCTATATGCCCATTTCTTATATAACACTAAAGTATGGCAACTGCTATGTCCCTAGTTGGTACATGTTCAAATAAACGTCTTGCCTTATCCATGTTCACGCAATTGATGTACTATACCATCATGGTAGTCTATTGTGAGTCATACTATGAAATAGTTTATTGTTTTCTTGTATAGTCTAAATGTTTTATTTATACTTGCTGATATACTTTTAGAAATATTTGCTACTGTGATTATCATTGTATATTTGATTCATTTTCACTTTTATATTGTAAGCTTCCCTAGTATACATTGTGGTACTCTTAAGTACTTATTTTTACTCTTGTTGATTAATTTAAGTTATAAATTTTGATCGAAATTCTATTGTTTATAATTGAAAATTTTGTCCATGGTAGTTAGTCCCCTATGGTTGAACATAAAAACCATGGTTTCTTGCACCGAGGATGTAATATACATTCATTGTTGAGTTTGTTTCCTTTCTACGTATCTGAAGGAAGCTAGTTATATTTGGTGTTTGATGCTTACTTATGTTTGTGCATTGAATAGTTTTTTCTTTTAATTGCTAACCATAGTTTCAACTTAGTATACTTTGTTAAACACATTTCCTTGTACTCTTTAAGGGTGACTCAGCTCAAGAGGAGTCTAGCGCATCATGTATTATTGATTGAGATGACAAAGTGCTTGTTGTTGATGTCATAAATGAGCTTGAAGCTAGCCTATCAAGAACTTCAATCCAGATTCATGGACTGAGCATACAAGTATATTGTAATTAACTTATTTATATTTAGTGTTGACTTAATCATATGATTATAGAAGTATTGTTATTTAATGCTTTTATCATGTACCTCCTTGTTAATTGAATTATTTTCTATGAACTATCCAAGTTACAAATGCTATATATACATGTATGTATATATATATACTTATTTATATAACCATATTAGCAACAATAAGAAAGAAAGAAATTTTGCAACAATATTTCATTGCAAATTAACCATGAAAAATAGAAAGAATTTTTTTAAGAGAATCGCAATGGAATAGCAAGGGATTGGGGACAAATTTGTAAAGGAAAAACTTCGTCACTAATTTGCTATCAAAACTATGCAATAAAGAAAATTCGTTGCTTATCCTTTGTGATTCCCTCGTAAAAATATATTACAAAGGAATAGGAATGGAAATTTCTCTCGCTCGCTAATTCCAACAATTCTTGTTGTGAGTGTTGACAACCGGTGGCCATTTTGTCGATAACCCCTTTATTGATGTCGGTGAATTACATTTTGCTATCAATATAGGTCCCACGCTCCCGATCACAATATGATTGAATAACAAAGTTGTCAAGTCTTAATTGTTGTGCTAATTAATGGAGTTTGCACTCATCACCAATGCCTAGTCCTTCAGAGCTAGTTCAGACTTTATCAAGGTTGTAGAAGTTCAACAAAAGCTTAAAAAGCGGCAATATATGTTGCCGGGGATCGAACCCGGGTCACCCGCGTGACAGGCGGGAATACTCACCACTATACCACAACGACTTCTTGATAAAGATTTCACCTAAAACTTTTTTACGGGTTAAACCAAAGGACAAATGGCTGACAATTTGACTTGCAATTTGGCCGTCAACAATATCGACATGAAGGAAAGAAAAAGTGGTGGTAACGGATAACAAAGCTTCAAATTTCAATGGCGTCAGGAAACGTTGAAGCTAAACTTTCTTAGATGTGACAACTGAAATGAGCCTGAAGATGAAAGCTTGTTCGAGCTCAACTCATGCATTTTGTTAATGAGCTTGCTTATACTCGCTCTCGACTCGACTCAATTATACACCTAGCATTATATTGTTATCATCATCATTATTATCACTTTTGTAACTCTCAATTACCATAAAACAAGTACTATGCCATTGAGCTAATGTTCTGTCCATGTTAATGTGTTTTGGGAAAATTTATTTAAAGCGTTTCCTTTTGAAATACGAGGGTTCAAAACTCTCCACCAACTGCCACGGTGAAGAGTGTCCTACCGTTGAACTAATCATGTGTTTGGGTTAATTATTTCCAAAACATATATTTAAATAATAACGGTTCGAAATTGTCGGTATCCAAAAATCCTAAACCAAAAGAGTCCCTCGTTTTGGTTTTGGTTATTACGGGTCCTAAAGTTTTCAACGGTTATATAATGTTAGAATGGGAGTTACTAGACTCTTTTTAACAATAATCTAGATCATTTATTTCCCTCACAGTCGATGCGGATGATTCACTGAACCTCGTCCCTTCGCTAAGAGTCTCGACGTAAATCTCAACTAAACGATCTAGGCTAAAAAACAAAAGGTAAAAATAGTGACTATTTTATTAAATGGTTGAGATGAAGCAAATTAGATTTTCTTTCTTACATGCACGTCCTTGGAGTCGAACTGGTGGTCAGCCTTCACATTGATCGTGAGCCCGCCAAGTGAGCTGCCACCCTGAGTGCTTCACAAACTGATTTTAGATATGTGTTTGAACCAAACTGAACCCGAACCCGAACCCGAAACGCTGAGGTGAGATAGTGTAGACACCTCAGCCAAAGGCTAGCTGGCTTGTGTGGCTGATCCGTAGCGTCCATTTACCTTCAACGCTGATCTCTCGTCGTTCAAATTTCTCTGACGTGGTACACCGATCTCCGTAGCGTGGGCGGACTCATCTCCCCGTCACCCACACCTATGACTCTACTCAAGCTGTCAGGTAGGAAAAAGTCCATGGGCAGCGAACTTTTCGGAAATGACTAAACTTCAAACCGCCACCGGCTGTAGGTAACGGCGTCGTAAGGGGAAATAGAGAAGGTTGTAACGTCCGTCAAGGACACGTGGCATAAGATCTACAGGCCGACCAAAGTCATCACGTTTCCCTCGCTGGTTTCCTAACGTCTTGGTTCGGAAGCCGTCTGGGAGAGGGAACTATTTTGATGTCCTCTCACTCCCCCCCCACCTCAACTTCACCAAAGCATACGCCGTTAGAGAGAGAAACTGACTCGCCGAGTCGCGCTCATTCATCATGGAGAGACTCTCCCTCTCTGCCCATATCGCTATAAAATGGAGAAGTAACAACTTTCCTTTGCAATTCGAAAAGTATTCCTCTCTCTCTCTCTCTCTAATGGCTAGTGCTCGCAAAGCGCTGCGGCACATTGTGTTCGGGGTCGACCGAGCGATGGCCGCTGGATTTCACCCTCGATTCAACATTCCTGCAACATCTTCCAGTCGATGCATCGCCAAGCAGACGATGAACACGTCGAACCCGAGCGAAAGCCTCAGTTTCCGTCGATTCTCTCAATCGACCACTTCCACGGAATCGATGACCGTGCGATTCACCGATCAGTTGATCCAGAGGCTCGGCAGTCTCACGATCAAGGATCGGATCCATCTGGAGGGCCTAGCTCCGCCATTGCCCGATATTCCGCTGCCGCGTATCGCCGTTGAAGATGCGAGGAAGCTACTCCATGACACACGGATGCAAGCCCTAAGATCGTCGCTGAGGAGCATCCCGAAGGATTGCATCTCATACGACGAGTTCCTCAGTGTATGCGAAGAATGCGTCGGTGGATCGAACCCCGAAAGCGCCAAAGACCTCGCCAAGAAAATGGATGAATCAGGATCGGTCATCGTCTTAGGCGATAACGTCTATCTTCATCCTGATCAGGTAGCCAAACTCTTCCTTCTTTTCTTCCACTAGTGAAAATGATTCGTCGTTCATTTTTCATTTCTCTTCAGTTTTCACGATTTCCTCTTGTTTCGTGTTTTACAGATAATACCCAAATTAGGCGAAACGCACTTCAAATCTCTTCTTTTTTCATTAAATTCGTTTCCTTCATCTGAATATCAATTCGAAGGATTTTAATATTCCAGAGCAATTGTTTCAGGGATCAAATTAGAGGGAGAATAGTTGGCGTTCTGTCTCCATGATGGTGGATCCCGGTCTTCTTTGAACGTATACGGTCTACTGCAGCCAACGATCCCCCAAAAAAACTTTGCAAAACCTAAAATAACTCAAGCATGGAAGACTTAACAAAACAAAATTGTTTTACCTTTGATCGAGCTGTAATTTCCTCTTCAGCTCGTGTTATCCAGAGAAAATATGCGTCGCTATGCAGTACCACTGTTCTGAAGCTTATTTTCTGGGCCTCAAAAGAGGAAAAACATTTTCTCTGCTTTCCTGTTCTGGGAAAGGAAATATGCGGAAAAGAAGAGAGTGAATACCTTCTCGTTTTTCTTCTCTTTTGCCTGCATTTGACTGCAGGTGGCGAGAGCGCTAGAGAGGGTGATGCCGAGGATGTGGTGCAGCGCAGAGGAGTCACAGAGGAGAGAGGTGCTGGCAGCGATGGAGAAGGAGAAGGCGGAGATTGACGCTACGGCAGCGAGAGGCGTTCGGAGGGAACTGTGGTGCGGGCTCGGCTACCTGGTCGTGCAGACGACGGCCTTCATGAGGCTCACCTTCTGGGAGCTCTCCTGGGACGTCATGGAGCCCATCTGCTTCTACGTCACCTCCTTCTATTTCATCGCCGGCTACGCCTTCTTCCTCCACACCTCACGCGACCCTTCCTTCGAGGGCTTCTTCGCCAGCCGCTTCGACGCGAAGCAAAGGCGGCTCATACGCCGGCAGAACTTCGACCTCGACAGGTTCCACTATCTCCGACGGTCCCTCCGATCTTTCGCCTCCTCTTCTTCTTCTCCTTCCTCTGGTCCGTCGGCTTCCATCTCCCATTCGTTGATTGATAATGGCGGACGCCGATGATTTTTTCCCTGGGGCTTATTCTTCTTTTCTCTATACAACTGGAGGCCCAAGCCTAACGCAGACGCATACAACCCCACCGGGAATCGAACTCCCACCTGCAGCAGAGAGCCCTGCCAGTTGAGCTAACGCTCTGGGCGCTAATCCTTGTTTTATTGCGAGATACAGCATCCCTGTTGTGTCATCAATTAAAGTAATTACAGTAATACGACAATCACCAACACCAGCACCACCATTGTCCACCTGCTTAAATCGAACTCATATATTTGCTTTGCTCACTCTTCTTTTCTATTGTACGCAAGGTCCTCGACTAATCCGTTCGAGCTGGGTATATGTTCATACATGACCCTCCCAATGAAGCTACTCTTAAACGACTGAAGATCAATTGGGTTACCTTTGATCCAAGCTTCTGGAAAGCATCAATTATGCTTATTAAAATGTTAAATGTCAAGTTTTCATTATACTAAGTGGAGTAACCTACATGGTAGCATTTAACTTTGGAAAAAAGAATCATGTTGCTTCTTTTCCTTCCAATACTTTTGAGGCATTTCCATGCCTTCTACCAATACGCATACCTACTGCATTTTATCTTCTGTTTTTGTTACACCAACTTTTCTTAAATAAGATGCTTGATGATTACCTTCAATATGAAACACATTAAAGCTAAAATTGGCTATGTGATGTCAGGTTCATCTTGGAGTTGAAACATGAGAGTTGAATTATGGGAGAGAAATTTGGAATGTCATCCGCGACATAATCTGGGATTCTATTGTTTGTTGCAAGATGGAAGGTGCGGTGAGGCCTAATCTTTTCCAAAGGAAGATTTGTAATTTCTTACTCAACAGATCCCTTTTGAGTGTGACGTCAATGGATTAAGAGAAAAATAATAAAGTAGTAACTTGACAAATAATAAACTAAAAACTATTAATTTATAAAAGAATCTAATGATTTTTTGTGCGAATAAGATGTATGTTAGGAACAACATTATTGGAACTAACAAAAGACCGATTTAGTTGCATCAATATTGAATAAAATAATGAAAATTGACAGCTCCAAAGCTAAGAGTGAGGAGTAGCATGCATAATGTTAACTCAATATTGCAAGATGTATGTTAGGATACAGTTCTTGCGACCAACTTAAAGGATTGGTGGCCTTAGGTATCGGTTTTGAGATGGGTTTAATGGGTTGTAAAGGTTCTGCTGCTGACTATGCCGGGACAAGAAGATAGATGGTTTACAGGGAAAATAACTTTGGAGTTAGTAGGTTCCATTGACGACTATGTTCTAACGAGTTTGGTGTAGACTAGCTTTTGACTAGGTAATAAGTAATCAAGTGCGGAGACAAATTGGTAATTCAAAACAAGGAATTAGTGATTCTTGCAGGTTTATTGGTTGGACGCGATGATGTGAAGAAATACAGAATGCTGTGACACACAAGACACTCGTATTGAGGTAACTCAAATAGGTTAGAAGCTTAATGCAGTACCCCGAGCTGAACTAATTAATCTTTAACTAACCTAATACATAAGTAGAACCAAATATGAACATTACTAGTAAACGTCAGATATGACACGACTAGACACAGAAGGCAGCATAGTTGATAGAACACTATGCCAATGCAACCTAGGAACGTACTGAATATATAAATATTGAAGCAAAGTCAGGTGGAGAGCAGCTTTCCCTCAATGCTATGTTGCACCAAAACGGAAACTGAAACGGAAACAAATCTCAGAAAATTAAGAAACAGAGAAACGACACTGTAAAAAGTATATATACCTGTATCTTTATCATATATATATATATATAAGTACATATATAGGTATATACATATAGGTAAAGAAAATTAGATGTTCGATGCAAAAATTTATATATATATATGTAAATATATTTTTTTTATGTAAACATGAAGGGAGAAACGCCCCCTGCAGGACGTTTCCATGCCTTCCTTCAATGTGATGGACTATCTTGAGGCCTTCAAGATAAGAATTTAAGTGGATGCTCGATAATTTCCGTACTTTGATATTTATTCAGAGAATATTGGATAAGTTCCAGCCATCAGAGTGAAGGAATACTCGGACTTCTATCGAATATGAATTCCAACTCTTCAATCTTTTCAAATGGAGACATCTTGAACATTTGACTTCCAAAATGTAGATATTTAGATCCTCATTAATGCATGATTTTGGTCCACCTTGATGCCACACTTTGTACCTTTCCATGAACCGGACTTTGAACTTCTTTCTCAAAACCAAATCCCAAACCGTTGATTCCACATCTCACTCTCCTTTTTTGACTCAACTGTGTGCTTTGTTTTGGTGTTCTTTTTTTTTCTCATTGGAACTCAAAATTTTATCAGACTATTTATTTTTCAAAGATCATAAAAAAAAGGAATACATTTCAAAGAAAATTTTGGAGTGTTTACGGTCATGCATACCTGGTTTTGGCCTCCCCATTGTAATAGAGAATTGAAACTAAGAATGATTGGACAATTAATTAGATGTGAGCCATGCAACTGAATATTTGATAACATCAAACTTAGATCAATGGACCAAGTGGTCCATATGAAGATTTTCACATGTTAAAGTAATAAACCTTATCTGGATACACTACATGCTTTGCTTCGAAATTGGTTTCCTAAAACTTCGAAATAAGATCTAATTAAGCAATTGAGTTGGATCTAGATTTTTAAAAGATCTCATCTGGTTCAATCAACGTTGGTATGAAAGCTCTTCATGAATCCTTATTTATGGAAATGAGATTTAAAGGTGAGATTCTCATAGAGAGCCAACGTGGACTTTATAGCCGAATTATGGAACCATGAAGAAGGTAACTGTTTATTTAGTTTTTTTAATGTTAAAGGTTACTTCCAAACCGATACCGGATATGGATTTTATAGTCAAAGTAACCTAATTTGGATTGGATTTTATTTTTTTAGTCAGATCATGACGTTGAAATTAATGTTAGGAGCATAGGTTTTGAATATAGTTTGTGCTTACGTACCCCAAGTAGGAGTAGAATATAGTATAAAGACGGCTTTTTGAGAAGAGTTAGATAAGGTGATTCAAAGAATTTCGCAAAGGGAGATGATTTGTTTAGGAGGAGACTTAAATGAACATGTCGGTAAAGAGGCATTAGGATATAAAGGTATTTATGAAAACTTTGGTTTTAGGGATATAAATGAGAAAGGTAGGGAGATTTTAAATTTTGCTATGACATTTAATATCTTTATAGTCAATACAATCTTCAAAAAATGAGATAAACATTTAATTACTTATAAGAGTGGCTTATCACAAACACAAATTGATTACTTTATTTGTAGAAAAAAGATAGAGCATGTTGTAAAGATTGCAAGGTAATTCTAGGAGAAAGCTTAACCACCCAACATCGACTTTTAGTTATGAATTTACAAATAAAAAAATAGACAAAGAAGAAAAGAGTGCATCGAGCTATTCGGAATAAATGGTGGAACCTCAAAAGCGAGAAAGAAGATATATTTGAACAGAAAGTCCTTCAAGGAGATGCTTGAAATTATATTGGTACACCTTGTGATAAGTGAAACAATATGGCTATACATATTAGGAAAGTGGCGAAAGATGTATTAGGTGAATCTAAGGGAGGTGTCCTAGCTCAAAAAGAAGTTTGGTGGTAGAGTGAAGTAGTGCAAAATAAAATCAAGGTAAAGAGGGCATGTTACAAATTATATTATGCAAAGAAAACTAGTGAAACTTTAGAGGCTTATAAGAAAGCAATGAAGGAAGCGAAAAAGGCTGTCAGTAAAGCAAAAGCTAAAATTTGGGAGGATTTATATAAAAAAACTCAACTCAAAAGAGGGTGAAAGCGATATTTTTATGATAACTAGGGTTAGAGATAAAAAAAACTAAAGATCTTAATTCTGTTAGATGCATCAAAGATGAGGATGAAAAAATTCTAATGACAAATGATGATATAAGAAATAGATGGAAAAACTATTTTTATAAGCTTTTTAATGAAAATAAAGATGTTAATATTAGCTTAGGAGAGTTAGCCAAATAAAAAAAAGTATATAAACCACAATTTCTACCGACGTATTCAAAAGAATGAAGTCAAAGAAGCTCTTAAACATATGAAGGGTGGTAAATCGGTAAGACGAGACAATATTTCTATAGAAGTTTGGAAAATCCTAGAAGAAATAGGAATCACTTGGCTCACAAGACTATTTAACGAAATATGAAGAAACCAAAAGATGCTGAAGGAATGAAGAGTGAGTACACTTATACCCATATATAAGAACAAGGGAGACATTTAGAATTGTGCAAATTATCGGGGTATCAAGTTAATGAGGCATACTATGAAATTGTGGAAAAGAATTATCGAACATAGGTTAAGACAAGTATCAAGTACAACAGAGAACCAATGTGGATTCATGCCAGGCAGATCTACTGTTGAAGCGATTCACCTTCTGAGATGTCTTATGAAACATTTTAGAGCAAAAAAGAAAGACTTTCACATGATATTTATTGATTTAAAAAAAACTTACAATATGGCACCGAGGGAGGTTCTTTGGAGAACCTTGGAAAAAAGAGGCATCACATTGACATACATAAACCTTATAAGAGACATGTACGATGTGCAAAAAGGACTTATGAAAGAATAACGGACTTCTTTGAAGTTAATATTGGGTTACATCAAGGATCAACTTTAAGTCCATACTTATTTATAATAGCATACCTTGGTGTATGCTATTTGCAGATGACATTGTGTTAGTGGAGGAGTCTAAGGAAAAAGTTAATAGAAAATTGGAACTATGGAGAGAAACATTAGAAAGTAAAAACTTCTGACATAGTAGAACAATGACAAAATATGTGGAATGTAAGTTTGATCATTTGGTTACTTTAGAGGACATAGAAATTAAAATTGACAGAATTGATGAAGATGTTACGCATAGAATTAATGCTGGTTGGTTAAAATGGAGAGGAGCATCAAGTATTATTTGTGATAAGAAGATACCATTAAAGTTAAAAGGTAAATGTTATAGAGCAACAATTAGACCTGCCATGTTTTATGGTTTTGAGTGTTGGACAATTAATCATCAACATATACAAAAGATGTCTGTGACAGAAATGAAGATGTTGAGATGGATAAGTGGTCATACAAGAAAAGACCGTATACATAATGAGGTTATTAGAAATAAATTATGTATGGGACCAATAGAGAATAAAATGAGAGAATATCATTTAAGGTAGTTTGGACATATAGAAAGAAGATCAAAAGAAGAACCTGTAAGAAGGTATGAAAAACTAGATTTTGAAAGAATTAAAAAAGGTGGAGAATGACGACAAAAGTGTTGGAAAGAAACAATAAAGAATGATCTAGCTTATTGTGAGTTAACTGTGACACATGATAGGGCTCTATGGAAATAAAGAATCCATGTAGCCGACCCCGTCTAGTATGGGAAAAGGCTTAGTTGTTGTTTGTTGTTAATCATATATGGATTCAATTCAATATCAAATTAACGTGACTCTAAATTTGAATCCAATGTCCAATCAAATTGGATTAAATGACTCTATTCTAACTGGAATCAGCAGAACCACTCCCCGATTACACTTTCAAGGTGTCTTTGTTTCAAGATTTTGATAGAGTGACCAGTAATTTATCTTGTCAAAGTTGCCAACTCTCATCAAAATGAACAAACAACTCAAGCCTAGGTGGGAAAACCAACTTTACTTTTGTGAACTCCTTGACTAGCTAAGCTCTTTCACAAAAAAGGTCTACTACACTCGTATAAGTGTGATTCAACTCAACAGGCATCTGCTCTCATCACAAACAATCACACACACTGTTGCCATCTTTAGTCTATTTCTCTCTCTCACGCACACACACACACATGATCACCACTTAAAACAACGCCTTCTCGGAGCAACCTTTTGAAAAACTTAATTCCAACTCATTAAATTAACGTAGCTTTCAGTGTCTTCCAAGATCCAACGACCCCTTCACTTAGATTTATGTCAGCGTCAGCCCACTTTTCACATGGCATGTCAGTCCTCTAGGAATGCGGGTTTTGTCATATTCAAGTCATTCTATGTGAAAAAGAAGCCATAAATAAAAAGAGCTGCAGAAGAGCTTGGTCGTGCCACAAATGACTGCCTGTTCTACAAGGAAACATTTATTAGAAAGAAAACAAGAGAGTGGTCAGTCTTAGATGCCGACACAAAGCTAGCAATCAAACGGGTGCAAGTGAGCCAAACCTGCTCGCTAGCTACCTACTCGAGCTCTGCTCAAAAATAAGAAAGACTCGGACTCGATTCGAGCAGTTCATAAGCCTAAGAGTTTCATCACATGAATAAAAGTTTATTTATCTTTTAAAAGTTTTTTGTATTTGGGTCCATCATCCACATCATTTAAGCTAATTGATGAGCTCAATAGAGCTCGATCTGTTGCTGAGCTTGATCTCGAGCTGAACTTAATCGAGTCAATCTTGATTATTTTACTGAGCTCAAATGAGCCTAGAGAGCTGAGCTTGAGTTGTTCTAACATAACTAGAGCTTGAATGTCGAAACTCGTGCTGGCCATTTACTTGACTAGTCGAGTCAAGCTTGCTTGTACTCGAGCTCGATTTGGTTGGCGTACACCCCTGCGCAATCCCATCTTTCATTCTTTGAATGCCAAATGAATCATGTGACAAAGTCCATGAAAATAAATTGTTGGATTTTGTGAACTCTTGGTTGAGTTCCAAGACAAATTTCACAAGCACCAAGAAGAAAATCACAGCAAACAAAACCAAAATGAGGCCGATGCATGCATTCCTAGTCCCAATCATACAATATCTTGTATTGTCCCATACTCGACTTTAATTCGAAGAAAGCATGGATTCCTTTTGACGCTTTTGAGACACTAAGTATTCAAGAAAGAAAATATGGCTAGAGGCTGTCCCTAAAGAACCTCAAGTGAAAGGTCGGGTGTTCGGTACCCGTGGGCATGTATCGAGGACTCTGCTTAATCCAGTTGCATACCAGAAAGAAAAAGAAAGGTATCTCCAAAGTGAACATCACAGAAGAATAAGCCGCTGCGCATTGTATTCTTCCTGCAGGCTGAGTTCATGGGATTGTTTGGATTGAGGGAATTGAGAGAAACATAAGCCCTCTTCCTACCAAATTCCTTGTTGCAGAATATGTGCAAGGATGAGATTCCTGATCAGAACGGTTCCCAAGAATTTGGTTCGAAATCTGGGCCCCGGACAGGAATTACATTTGGGAGGAGTTAATTTCTACCCTCGTCACAATGGATGGGAAATTTCTTGCCGATTAAGAGCCATTAATAATAAGCTAGCCACTAATTAATCTCCGGCAAATAAAATTCCAGAGCCATTATGTCGGAATCCCATTTTGGATTGGAATCTGATAAGTTGGGTTTAGTATTTAAGCACACACACATATAGTTGGAAACGAGATTGTCAAGATCGTAGGCTCCATGAAAGATGGCATGAGGTTCCAAGGATAGAAGATCATGGGTTAATATACGGATCTTACATGTCCTTCCCTACCTGCTGCAATTCTTTTCTTTCTAATTTTATGTAATATATACTTGCAAGGATCACATGTTCATGTATAAGAATCATTTAATTCATATCTTATACCGTATAATTATTCTCATCTTGTTGCATAATATTGTGAATTGATCATGTGGTTCAAGAAGTCCATATCCACGAAAATAATTCTCCACTGCAACATCTTAACGATTCAAAGATCAAGATCGGGATCCCACTCCACGGGGATCTTACACAATGGATCCGTCACTTGGGATCAGGCTGGTTTCAGCCTCAAGAGGATCACAAAAGGGAGAAAGTTTCACTGATAATTCCTCCTTGACCTCACTGTACTTCATGGTGAAACTCCCCCGCCCCCAAAATCATATAATGTTAAGCTATAATAATATTTGCTCAAAGGATTAGAGGTTAGCTTAACATGAGAGGGCCTGTGCTTCAAAGGGGCACATAGAAGGTGCTATTCCATTGTGTAAACATAGGTGCTGGAGTGAGGATCCTGGCCTCGGGTTAGACTAAGCCGGTTCCGGGTGATTGGCTGTTGCGGTTCCACCAGAACCTGGAATTGAAAATGGATTGTCTCCCCTCAGCTTTTGATTCTGGTACTGGCACATGTCCAGTTCAACAACGGCCTGGTTTTCATGTGTGGTTCCAATTTCATTTGAAAAATCATTAAACAAAGACGTGCTATTTGTACCGGATGTAAGAAAGAATTTGGTGTTGGTTCTTTTATATAATAAATATAGGTTCATGTATTTTAGGGAAACAAATTTATCTTGTATAAAGTATATATGTTTGTTGGGAAGGGTTATCTATATGAGTCTATGTTCAAGCTGAATATCAATGGTAATAATATTGTTTATCCTTATATTACCAATTTTTGTGATTTATAACAATTTTGCTTGGGAGCATATAAATTTTAGAAAATTACATCGAAACAACCTATTCATGTTCTACGTGCATACATATCAAGATCGCTTGGCTCTCATGTCTAATAATTGAAAAAAGTTTCAAGATTTTGGATTTAATGTGTTCAGATATTTGTAACTTACATGGTTGTCCTATGACATATGGTAAATGATATTTTGTAACTTGCATTGATGATTGCACTAGGCTTGACTACATATCTTTAATGCATATAAGTCATGAAGTTCAGAAAAAGTTTAAGATCTTCAAAACTCAAGTAGAACTTTATCATAAAACTCTTATAAATGTTTAAGAATAGATAAGGAAAAAAGAATACTATAATCCAAGTTATTTTGAGTCTACAGAAATCATACATCAAGTTATATTTCCTTATTCTCTACAATAAAATGATGTGACTAAAGGAAAAATAGAGTGTTCAAGAAATAGTGAATGTTATATTGTCAAGTTTAAGATAGTGAATGCTATATTGTCTCATTATTAATTACTTGTTTTTATTTTAAATAGAGTTTAAAATAAAAGAAACCATATTGCCCATGTGAACTTTGGTATAGAAGAAAGACTAACCTAAACTATCTTAAAGTTTAAGGTTTTATGGTTATTATCAAAGTTGTGGAACCCAAAAGAACGAAAATTGAGTGGAAGAAGAATAAAATATATTTTATGGAGATATATTGAACTAGCGAGGTATATCGACTCATTATAATTGAACTAAATGACATACAATAAATACGATGATTAAGTCAAGAGATGTAATTTTTCAAGAAAATATATTTAACTCAATTCTAAGACATGTTTATGAAAATTTATATAATCTAGAAAATGATGAAACTAATAATGATAATATAGAGAGTTTAGCACCTAGATTAAGCAAAAAGTAAAGAAATGCAAGGACCTTTGAACCGAATTTTCAAGTGTTCCTAGTTAAAGGAACATTTAACTCAATTGTGTTATATGACATTTTGTTATAATATAGAAAATAATCTCAAAACTTATGAAGATGTTATAATGTCCCTTGATGCAACTTTTTTGAAAGAAGCCATTGAAAATGAGATGAACTCAATAATGGGCAACATAATTTAGAAATTAATATATCTTCCTCTTAGTTCTAAAGCAATTGGTTGTAAATGAATTTTAAAAAGAAAATTAAAGTTGATGGAACAATTGATAAGTTAAAGTCAGCATTGTTGCTAGGTATTTTCTAAAAAAAGAAATTGATTTTTTTGATACATATGCACCGGTAGCTAAATAACTACAATAAGAGTACTTTAAGTGTTGGTATTATATATAATTTTGTCATTAACCAATTAGATGTTAAAATAATATTTTTAAATGGTAAACTAGAAGAGGAAGTGTATTTGGAATAACTTGAGTGATTTGTTGTCCTTGGACAAGAACATAAGTTTCAAATTAATTACGTCTATGTATGGTTTAAAGCAAACCCTTAAATAATGGCATCCAAACTTTGTAAAATTATTATTGCAAATAGTCATAAATAGTTGAATCAGGGAAATTTGATTTGTAGTAAATTTCATCATGAAAAATGTTGTTTCATTTGTTTATTTGTTGACAATATACTCATTTTTTGTACTTTTATTGTTATCATGACTCTTCTTCATCAGATGTAAATATCACATTAGTACCAAATAAAGGGTGCCTTGTGGTATATTTGGAGTATGCTAAAGCAATTGTATGTTTGATGTATGTTATGACATGTACTCGACTTGACACTATGCAATGAGAAAATTGAGTAGATATACAATCAAGACAAGGACCATTTACACAATTTTCATCGAGTATTAAAATACTTAAAAGGAACAATTAACTATAACTTAGTCTATAATGAAAGTTCTTAAGAGAGAAATATTCATAACTAGTTGGGTTAGTTTAACTATAACCAAGTCTATCATGGTTATAATAGACCAGCATGTATAAGTAAGACAATTTTACATTTGAATTATATATATAAAACATGTATACTTGTTCAATTAGATTAGATAGTTGAGACCTTGCCTATTATTCAATTCAAATGAGTGAAACTCATGTTTTACTAGGTAAAGGTTCAAACTATGTACAAGGATATGAAATTTATAAAGTGTTGAGTTTCGAATATATTTGAAAATGTGGGATTATGAGATATTTTTCAAAATAAATTGTTTCAATTAGCAAATTTCAGTTAATTTTCATAGTAATTGCATTTGTTTATGAGTGTGGGAAATGCATATCTACATCGCCATGAAATAAGGGTTGGTTATGACTCTAGGTGGCAATTAATTGCCACATGTAATGACCATTGAAAACGAGAAAATGGTCATGATGGCAAAACATGAAGGCGTTGGATAATGCTCATGAAAAATGGCTTGAGTTATGGCCTTTGTGCTGATCAGTCATAAAATCAAGGGTCAAGGGTCAAGGTAAGGCTTATAAATATGTGTACCTACAAGAAATAAATAACCAAAAGAAAATGCTAAGTATTTTCTTGAAAAACTAGCCTTCTCTCACCAAGTATCGTATCTTGCTAAACTTTTCAATACCTTCTACAAGTCCTATCTTAATGCTAATAAGATTTATAGCCTCATTATCTTGGTTTTGCTAGTTTTCTCTACAACTTAGTTGTGACTTCATTGTATCTTAAAAGTGTTTATCGGGACCTATGACATCATGTAATTTGACATTGATGGATGTGAATAAACCTAAAATATAGTATTACGGCACTTGAAGAATTGCACTTTTCTTAGTCTCTTCTCAAGGTATGAGCTTTTGATGAAAAATACCGTTTTATATGTGGGAAAAGCCGATTGCCAATTACGACATAGAACATCATTTGCCGATTACCTTTTGTCATTTGCTATAAAAACTATTTAGTGTTTGCCAATTCTAGTAGAGTATGATTTGTGTTTACTAATTTCAGGAAAAGTTATTTACCGTTTGCTAATTCAACAAAGGCCGACTACTGATATCTCTCAAGAAGCTATGCCATCTCCAATAGAAATCACCACCAACAATCAATCTTCATATGCCAACAAAAACAAGTAGGGAACCCATAATCAACCTTGCCCTATTTTGAATTCTTCATTCAATGAATTTACCTTGGCTAAAGAGAGCATCTAGTTCGATGGTTGAGAGAGAGAGTAAGTCATTGCAAATATCTCTAATCATACTTCGCACTAAATGGAAACCTTTCATATATGAACAAGTTTTATTTGAATCATCATTTTGTAAAGATGGTTGAACTTTGTTGCTTCATCATATTCTCCTTGGATGTATTTGTGTGAATCCTGAACATGTCCTTTTTAAGGAAAGGAAACATAGATCAAACGTAGACATGTTTGGTTTTGGATAAATCAAAATTGGCGATTCTAATGCCGGTTCAAGTTTATCCACATCTTAGAATTGGAACCATCGGTTCCAAGGTGGTTCCTGTTCTAATTCTATAACCAAGCACTTCTAGTTCTAGTTCCAAAGCCATTTTCGAGGTGGTTCTCATTTCAGGTATGTTTTTGAGGGTGATTCTTGTGCATATTAGTTTATATAATAAATAAATAATTAAATATATATTAATATCTCATATTATTATGAACTATGTTACAAAATTATATATGCATATTAACTTTAAAATACCAATATTATGTTATATATAACCATTTAGCTTAAATCTTTAATATTACAAATTTAAATTATTACACTTATAATCATACATTTACAAGAAATAAATAAAACAAATAATGGACTTGATCTTAATTAACTTACCTTTGAATTAAGCCTCCTACATATCCTATTGTTTAGAGAGAAATTAAAGCCTATGTGGTTCTCACTTACCTTTTGGTATACACCCTTTACTTGAATTTTGAACTCTGAACCTAATCATTCATATTGCTCCATACTTGTGTTATATCAACCAATGTTACCTATATCAATTGATCCTTTAGTAGTACAGATGTCTTCGATATATATATATATATATATATATATATATATATATCAATTGATACTTCTTCATGCTCATGTATTCGATGCCTTGTTGTTGTCTAATCATCTAAGCAAGCATCAACTTCTAATGTCTCAAGTTGTAAGTTTGAGTGATGTTTGTCAAAGATATTTCTACTTACACTAAGTACCTACACTACAACAACAATTGAGACTAGAAAACTGAAAACATCTTTAGTAATTAAAGATAAATAAGATAAATAACTTGGTATCAGCTCCACCATTTAAAAAATTTTCTCCACTCTTATCATTTCCAAATTCATGAGAATCATAATGAGTATCAATATATACCTCAGTAGAATCAATAGATTTTAGATGCTTTCTAAGCCTTGATTTTATAATATGACCAAAACACTTGCCATCAAAAGAGGAAGATGTATGATTGCTACTAATTTCTTCTTCTACCTATGGAATAAGATGATTATGTTTGTAATTATAATCTCTACATAATTGATTGATGGTCAATCTTATATTATTAGTTATGCTACTAATATCTTTAAGTTTGTCTAATGAAAAAGTAGCATAGTGAGCAGTCAATAACTCTTATAAGCCACCTAATTTTAATGTAAGGTCTAATATAACAACTAAACTAAAATGAGAAATACCTGTATAACAATAAAACCAGTTTTCTCTCATCTCATATACACACTAAATCAAGTAACATGTTTCTCATTTCTCTGAAATATGATAATGTAAAGTTATTTTTATAGCTTGATAAACAAATAAATGATAAGTTTGATAGTAAACACCAAACAATATGTTCCTAACATTATTAAAAACATATAAGAAATCTAAAAGACTTACAAACTTCCAATTAGACTTAAACAAATTCGACTATGCAAAATAAAAATGCATAAACTCAGTTGATAGTTCTTTGTAAGGCATAGTCATCGACAATATTTGGTAGGTTGAGTTTCAACAATTTCCAATTTCCAATATCCTTTCAAAACTTTCTTGGTCTTCTATCTTTACCTTACAAAAATCTACAAATTTGTTTCTAACATTAGAACAACCAAGACAAAAAAATTAAGAGTATCTCTAATGGATTGTATTTCATGTTTTCAAATGTTTAAATCATCTTGTATATATACGTTAAGTAATGACAAGAACAACAAATATGCAAAAATTTACCACCAAAATAAGTTAGCATATTCTTTGTAAGCTATAAGTAAAGTACTTACAGTAGTATTATCAAGTGAAATTGAAAAATCTTATAAGATAACCAATATTTTTCAAAAATTGATTTTAGAAAATAACAAATATTTTGTGTAGTGTGTATGACTTATCAAAACAATGAAGTGGTTCAACATTTTCTGAATTGACCAACTATCATCTATCCGATGAATAGTAATACTCTTGTAAACATGTAACTACCAATTATTACTATATATATCAACATATAGTGAAACACTATGCTTAAATGAACTAAAAAATATAGGTAACTATTTTTTCTCCTCTTTATGTAATTTACATATATGTATAGTAACTAATAACTGATTGTCTATAAATAGGTATTACTAAAGGAATATGGGTATTTTTTAGGTAATCGATAAAACTACGTTTTTGAGCAAAAGTAAATGGAAGATGTTATATTGAAACAAAATATTCAAACTCCTTCTATCTCCAGTGAATAGGAATCGATTCACTTGTATAAGAATTTCCTAAAATAGAAAATTAGATTTGTTATATGTCAACCCACTTTTGGTAGATGTATTCTATGACATGGTTTCATAATGTACCATAACCATCTTCCAACTTAAAGTTATAAACTTTTACAAAGTAGTTGCACTTCACATGATTGATTGATAATACATTTTCTATCATATAATTTTGTGAAATGAATTTTAAACATATCATATTCTTGTGACCTAGCTTTTGGAGGGTATCCTCCATGAATTGATGATGGTTGTATTTATTGAACCTATGGCAATAAAATGGTTTCCTGTATAATTGAGATATTAGTACTCATAATTCTTCATTCTTTCTTTCCTAAGTGGTATAGGCAAACGTCACTGAGGAACATGACAACTTTGGCTTATGCCTGAAAATGGTTTTCCTTTTATTTTTGGAGTCAGAAGCACTATGACTATGATGAGCTATTGATTTAGTGAAAAAATGAACCAATCAAAAACTTATAGCGCTAAGACTAAGAGTGAAAAAGAGAGAATGCTAAATTGATAAATATGTGTATGATGATATGAATATGATGAAATATTAACTATGAAGCAAGATAACAAGGAAGTGTGCAGAATTAAAGGTTTTATTTTGGAATACCAAGACGGACATGACTCCTGAAGTACAAAGTAATATGTTATATATTGCATGCACAAAATGGTAACATTGATACCTTCACTCAAATTGCTAACTTGTTGCAGAAATTAGAGTAGTTGTTCATGTCATAAGCTTGAATTGTGCAGTGTAAACAGAATTGTGGACTTGATATCTTCGTATGTAAAGCAGTAGTAGATGGGGTGTACCTCAAACAAGCCGATTCTTTTGTTCCTAAACTCAAAAAATGTGGCAAAGGAGAGCAATATACAATAACTAAATCTGCATCACGGGTTCAAAAGTCGTGAACTGACTCAAATCGTAGGAAGCAAGCCATTTTGAAGCAGTACCATTGAGGGAAAGGGGAAACCAATATATCCACTTTGTCAAGTCCTTTTTCTTTTTGTGGGCTTGACGGGAAAAGAGTTGCAGGTGGGATCTAGGATCTTCCATGCCATCATACCAATGAAAGTTCGGTATTTCGTTGTCACTGTCTGTTTCATAATCCAAAGGAAGGAAATCAGATAGGGCGTACGTTCTCTTTTCTTTATTTTGCCCTTTTAGCAGTTGTTGCCGGGCTTTTCGGTCCTTGTGTGTGAAGGACTCGTGATATTAGTTTTCCTCAATTGCAGAGGTTTTCTTGGGCTTTCTAGACTTATTGAATTTTTTTTTAGCTTTTGCCGGTTTGCCATGGGACGAACAGGAATCAGCTGCCTCTGCCTCTTGGCTTAGTGCAGTAATTTATGCTTCGAAATATCTTCGTAAGTTTTCAATCTCTTCTCTTTTGAATTTTTTTGAATTTTTTTTGGAATGGGAACTTGATAAGCGCGAGATACGGCTAGACACTTCATTGGAGTCTGAACTCGACATGACTCTGATCCTTTGTTTTGAAAATCAAACTACAAAATACAAAAGGCAAAGAGTTTAAATACTTTTCTTGGAAAAATTTTCAAGAGTTTTGTTTGTTTGATCTAGGTTTTCTCAAGACCCGGGTCCCACCGGGCGTGCCAAATCTGTAAGCATGAAAATTCTCACTCCTGGTTCTTGAGACCGAAAATTTTACAATTTTTATTTCAGAGGTTGTACGCTTCCAAGTCTTTGAGCTTTTAGCTATCTTAGGCCGGATGTGTGTGTTTCAAGTGGCCTAAATTCAGCGAGTTTGAGCGTAAATTCGGGGTTTCTTCTTTGAAAAGCGTGAATGCAAGGATGCACAAATACTTTCGGGTTTGATATGATGAGGTGAGCTAAGCTCGAATTGAAAGCAACTCACACACATAACTTAATGTAAATACCCAAATGAAAGTGCAACTCACGCAGCTTTAAGGGAAATACCTGAACTTGAAAGCAACTCACATGACTTGAATGTAAATTGCAGAATTGAAATATACTTATATCTTTAAGAGCAGAAAGGCGTGCAGTGTAGAATTTAAATGACAAACTCACACGACTTGAATTGAACTTGCCGAAATTGAAATATAAGTATATAGTAAGAGCGGAAAGGCTCAATTGTGAGTGAGTGCTCTTGGTGTATAAATGAAAAGACAACTCACACAACTGGAATTGAACCACCCGAAAATGTAAATGCGTACATGACTTTAATGTAAAACTCATGCAGCTGGAAAATATAGAAGTATGCTATATCTTATGAGCAACAAAGTCTCAAAAGGCGCGTGAGAGTGTGGAGTAAGTGCTCAAGTACTTCTTGGGTGCGAGTGTGAAATTTAAATGACAAACTCACACGACATGAATGTAACAACCCACACAGCTGGAAAGTATATAGATATGCTATATCTTATGAGCAACAAAGGCCCAAAATGTGCGTGAAGGTGTAGAGCAAGTGCTCACATACTTCTTGGGTGCAAGTATAAAATTTAAATGACAAACTCACACGACATGAATGTAACAACCCAAATTGAATTGCAACTCATTCGGCTTTTACTAAAGTCTTTAGCTTAAGAGCTAAGGCTCAATGTGTGTGCAATAGTGTGCAATTAAGAGCAGAAAGGCTCAAGTGCACGTGGGTGTCTTGTGTACATTTAAGAGCAATATGGCATAAGTGTACGTGTGTACTTCGTGTATCAAGCACCAATATTACATTTCGGGGGGAGACTACGCTCCATTATTACAACCCCATATCAAATTGAATTAAATCTGAAATGAGTAAGTTAAAAACCGAATTTTAACACTTAAAAGTGGACGGCTTTTCCTCTCACTCATGCTTGGGCTTTTGTCCACCTTAGTAGCCAAGAGACGGGTCTCCCTAGGTGGGCCTTTTGACGTGAGTTTGAGCTTGGGAGAGGCTTGGGTGTTTAGAGCTTGGAAGGGCTTTTGTTCGGCTGGATATAGGGCTGGTGTATCACGGTTAGGGTGAGTCACGGCCTAAGGTGTGGGTATGGCCCTAAGGGAAAAGGGTGCAACTGGGTTAGGTTACGGGCTGGCTAAGGCGAGTCACGGCCTAAAAACAATAAAGGGTATCTTCTTGTGTAATTGAGATTCATGTTGTTGGCCTTTTGTTGAAGACCTTTGTGATTAAGGTGCTTCATGTTGGTGGCCTTTTGTTGGAAATCAATTAATGCTTGACATTTGAGACACTTGGAAAAATGTTTGTTGACAATGAGTTGAATGTACTTGTATGACTGAGATACATATTTTTGGCCTTTGGTTGGAAATTAATTGAAAATGGAAGATGCACTTATTTGAAGATTTGTGATCTTGATAACTTTAAGGTTGCTTTTTTACGAGATTATGATCTCCATTTGTTGGCCTTTTGTTGGAAATCTTTGTGATTAAGATGTTCCATGTTGTTGGTCTTTTGATTAGAGAATAATCAATATTAAAAAAGACTTGTAGTTATCATGATTAACTTGTATGTGATAGATTTGTTTTAACAAATTATTATTTGAAGATTTATGATCTTGATAACTTTAAGGTTGTTTTTTCATGAGATTATGATCTCCGTTTGTTGGCCTTTTGTTGGAAATCTTTGTGATTAAGATGTTCTATACTGTTGGCCTTTTGGTTAGAGAGTAATCAATATTGAAAAAGACTAATAGTTATCTTGATTAACTTGTATCTGTGGTTTTAACAAACCTTGTGAGACCTTTTGAAAAACATGAAGTTGATTACTTTGACTTGTTTTAATCATTCAAATGGATTGTCTTACTTTTTGACTTGAAGTATATTTAAGGGCCTTGGGAATTATATGTGTGACTTTAAGGTTTTGAGATTTTCCTTAAAAAGCTTGTTTGGGTTCGAGTTTATCCTCAAAACTCGAGTTTGATCTTAGCCTTAAAGCTTGTTTGACTTGGCGAGTTTTGAGCTTAACCTTAAAAAGCTTGTTTGACTTGGTGGGTTTCGAGCTTAACCTTAAAAGTTTGTTTGACTTGGCGGGTTTTGAGCTTAACCTTAAAAAGCTTGTTTGACTTGGCGGGTTTTGAGCAACAAGATGTGAACTTTTCAACAAACTTTTGCAAAAAGGGGTGAAATTTGTATGGGACGTGTCAAAAGGCTTTCGAAAGATTGAAAACCTATTTGGTAAATCCTCCGATTTTAAAACCTCCAAAGCAAGAAAAACCTTTGTTACTTTACATTTCTATACATACAAATACATTGAGTGCTTTGTTAGCTGAATATGAGGATGATGGCCATAAAGAGTATGCTATTTACTATATTTCGAATACCAAGCCATGGAGAAAACGTGCTTGGCATTGGTGTGGGCTTGCCAAAAGTTTAGACACTATTTCTTAGATTATGAGATATAAATAGTGTTTAAGCTTGATCCGATCAAGCACTTATTTGAAAAACCTATCCTAATTGAGAGTGTCTAAGCCATTTAAAAACTCTAAGAGGTTTGATGATGAAATTTCAAGTCATAATCCATTAAGAGGAGTTGCCAACGTTAATGGCCAGGGCCAACATGACCCTTGTCTTAAACAGGAGTAGATGACAAAAAGACAAATTAATATTATTGGGATATTACATATCCCTACCATCACCACATACGACCAGAAAAAGAGGCTCGGTTCCTAAAATACCAAAATATTTGAATAGCATCATCATTGGTATCAATTTTACTAACCAAAACAAATCGAACCCAACCAATCCTTAAAGCAACCAACATCACAAAAGGTACAAGACTCACAGAATTCACATGGCAAACCCAGAATGCTAGTTAATATCTTGATAAGTAAACAAGCCAAACAAGATCCACATATAAAGAAGCAACTATTAGCTAAGTACCCAATCTCTATTCAACCAATTTTCAAGGACAAAAAGGCAAAGTTATTACAACTCCTATCAAGTCACTTAAGTGCCAAAACCCAAACGAGATTACAAAAGGAAAATCAACACCCATATAGATGCATTGCACATTTATAAAAATAGATTGTTAGAGAATTGTAAATCATCTACAAAAATAAAAACCTAGAAAATGAGAAATTAAGCTAGGATAAATCATTAAGACCTTCAATTCCCACCTTAGAATCATGAAAAACAACACGAAATGGGCTGGTGGATGTAACCATAAAACCTTAATAGATTTAACAAATCAAAAATTTAGCCAATGAAAGACCATATGGATGAACCTAAGCACTGAATCTAAACACAAAAGTTTTATAATTTTAAAATAAGAAGTCATGCTAAAATTATGAAAGAAAAGATACCAAAACCACATAAATTGCTAACTTGTTGCACAAATTAGAGTAGTTGTTCATGTCATAAGCTTGAATTGTGCAGTGTAAACAGAATTCTGGACTTGATATATCTTCGTGTGTAATGCAGTAGTAGATGGGGTGTACCTCAAACAAGCCGATTCTTTTGTTCCTAAACTCAAAAAATGCGGCAAAGGAGAGCAATATACAATAACTAAATCTGCATCACGGGTTCAAAAGTCGTGAACTGACTCAAATCGTAGGAAGCAAGCCATTTTGAAGCAGTACCTTTGAGGGAAAGAGGAAACCAATATATCCACTTTGTCGAGTCCTTTTTCTTTTTGTGGGCTCGACGGGAAAAGAGTTGCAGGTGGGATCTAGGATCTCCCGTGCCATCATACCGATGAAAGTTCGATATTTCATCATCACTGTCTGTTTCATAATCCAAAGGAAGGAAATCAAATAGGGCGTACGTTCTCTTTTCTTTATTTTGCCCTTTTAGCAGTTGCTGCAGGGCTTTTCGGTCCTTGTGTGTGAAGTATTCGTGATATTGGTTTCCCTCAATTGTAGAGGTTTTCTTGGGCTTTCTAGACTTATCGAATTTTTTCTTAGCTTTTGCCGGTTCGTCATGAGACGAACAATAATCAACTGCCTCTGCCTCTTTGCTTAGTGTAGTAATTTTTGCTTCGAAATCTCTTCGTAAGTTTTCAATCTCTTCTCTTTTTAAATTTTTTTGGAATGGGAACTTGATGAGTGCGAGATATGGCTAGACATTTCATTGGAGTCTGAACTCGACATGACTCTGATCCTTTGTTTTGAAAATCAAACTACAAAATGCAAAAGGCAAAGAGTTTAAATACTTTTCTTGGAAAAATTTTCAAGAGTTTTGTTTGTTTGATCTAGGTTTTCTCAAGGCCCGGGGTCCCACCGGGCATGCCAAATCTATAAGCATGAAAATTCTCACTCCTGGTTCTTGAGATCGGAAATGAACCTTTTCGAGTTTATGTCGCTTTTAAGGGTTGTCAGCTAGCTTGCTCAAGCTAGCGAAGTTTTTAAGATATCTGACGTTTTGAAAGGCGATTATGAGCAAGTGGAATCTTTTCGCTTTAAACCTTCGTGAACCAGTGCTCAAGGGTTAGTTTAAGCGCTTAGAAAACCTTTGATCTTTCAAACAAACGTATACTTTCGAAAGAAAAGTATATATTTTTGATGTATGCCTAAATTACAGTTTTTATTACGAGGGTTGTACGCTTCCAAGTCTTTGAGCTTTTAGCTATCTTAGGCCGGATGTGTGTGTTTCAAGTAGCCTAAATTCAGTGAGTTTGAGCTTAAATTCGGGGTTTCTTTTTTGAAAAAGCGTGAATGCAAGGATGCACGAATACTTTCGGGTTTAATATGATGAGGTGAGCTAAGCTCGAATTGAAAGCAACTCACACACACAACTTAATGTAAATACCCGAATGAAAGTGCAACTCACGCAACTTTAAGGGAAATACCCGAACTTGAAAGCAACTCACATAAGGCTCAATGCACGCGTGTGTGTAGTGTAGAATTTAAATGACAAACTCACACGACTTGAATTGAACTTGCCGAAATTGAAATATAAGTATATAGTAAGAGCGGAAAGGCTCAATTGTGAGTGAGTGCTCTTGGTGTGTAAATGAAAAGACAACTCACACAACTGTAATTGAACCACCCGGAAATGTAAATGCGTACACGACTTGAATGTAAAACTCATGCATATGGAAAATATAGAAGTATGCTATATCTTATGAGCAACAAAGGCTCAAAAGGTGCGCGAGAGTGTAGAGCAAGAGCAAAGTACTTCTTGGATATGAGTGTGAAATTTAAATGACAAACTTACACGATATGAATGTAACAACCCATGCAGCTGGAAAGTATATAGATATGCTATCTTATGAGCAACAAAGGCCCAAAATGTGTGTGAAGGTGTAGAGCAAGTGCTCACGTACTTCTTGGGTGTGAGTGTGAAATTTAAATGACAAACTCACACGATATGAATGTAACAACCCAAATTGAATTACAACTCACACGGCTTTCACTAAAGTCTTTAGCTTAAGAGCGAAGGCTCAATGTGTGTGCAATAAAGAGCAGAAAGGCTCAAGTGTACGTGGGTGTCTTGTGTACGTTTAAGAGCAATATGGCTCAAGTGTACGTGTGTGCTTCGTGTATCAAGCACCAATATTAAATCTGAAATGAGTAAGGTAAAAACCGAATTTAAACACTTATAAGTGGATGACTTTTCCTCTCACTCGTGCTTGGGCATTTGTCTACCTTAGCTGGGTGGGC
The DNA here is from genome assembly GCA_036023115.1 of Brasenia schreberi. NCBI lineage: Eukaryota > Viridiplantae > Streptophyta > Magnoliopsida > Nymphaeales > Cabombaceae > Brasenia > Brasenia schreberi. The sequence continues at coordinate 13,641,244 of JAYKKT010000064.1, forward strand.
CTTTTGACATGAGTTTGAGCTTGGAAGAGGCTTCGGTGTTTAGAGCTTGGAAGGGCTTTGGTTCGGCTGGATATAGGGCTGGTGTGTCATGGCAAGGGTGAGTCATGGTTAGGGTGAGTCACGGTTAGGGTGAGTCACGACCTAAGGTGTGGGTATGGCCCTAAGGAAAAAGGGTGCAGCTGGGTTAGGTTGCGGGCTGGCTAAGGCGAGTCACGGCTTAAAAACAATAAAGGATATCTTCTTGTGTAATTGAGATTCATGTTGTTGGCCTTTTGTTAAAGACCTTTGTGATTAAGGTGCTTCATGTTGGTGGCCTTTTGTTGGAAATCAATTAATGCTTGACATTTGAGACACTTGGAAAAATGTTTGTTGACAATGAGTTAAATGTACTTGTATGACTAAGATACATATTTTTAGCCTTTGGTTGGAAATTAATTGAAAATGGAAGATGCACTTATTTGAAGATTTGTGATCTTGATAACTTTAAGGTTGCTTTTTCACGAGATTATGATCTCCATTTGTTGGCCTTTTGTTGGAAATCTTTGTGATTAAGATGTTCCATGTTATTGGTCTTTTGATTAGAGAGTAATCAATATTGAAAAAGACTTGTAGTTATCTTGATTAACTTGTATGTGATAGATTTGTTTTAACAAATTATTATTTGAAGATTTATGATCTTGATAACTTTAAGGTTGTTTTTTCATGAGATTATGATCTCTATTTGTTGGCCTTTTGTTGGAAATCTTTGTGATTAAGATGTTCCATGTTGTTGGCCTTTTGGTTTGAGAGTAATCAATATTGAAAAAGACTAATAGTTATCTTGATTAACTTGTATCTATGGTTTTAACAAACCTTGTGAGACCTTTTGAAAAACATGAAGTTGATTACTTTGACTTGTTTTAATCATTCAAATGGATTGTCTTACTTTTTGACTTAAAGGATATTTAAGGGCCTTGAGAATTGTATGCGTGACTTTAAGGTTTTTAGCTTTTCCTTAAAAAGCTTGTTTGGGTTCGAGTTTATCCTCAAAACTCGGGTTTGATCTTAGCCTTAAAGCTTGTTTGACTTGGCGAGTTTTGAGCTTAACCTTAAAAAGCTTGTTTGACTTGGCGGGTTTTGAGCTTAACCTTAAAAAGCTTGTTGGACTTGGCGGGTTTTGAGCAACAAGATGTGAATCTTTTAACAAACTTTAACAAACTTTTGCGAAAAGGGGTGAAATTTGTATGGGACGACGATTGTCAAAAGGCTTTCGAAAAATTGAAAACCTATTTGGTAAATCCTCCAATTTTAAAACCTCTAAAACAAGAAAAACCTTTGTTACTTTACATTTCCATACATACAAATACATTGAGTGCTTTATTAGCTCAATATGAGGATGATGGCCATAAAGAGTATGCTATTTACTATATTTCGAATACCAAGCCATGGAGAAAACGTGCTTGGCATTGGTGTGGGCTTGCCAAAAGTTTAGACACTATTTCTTAGATAATGAGATATGGATAGTGTATAAGCTTGATCCGATCAAGCGCTTATTTGAAAAACCTATCCTAATGGATAGTGTCTAAGCCATTTAAAAACTCTAAGAGGTTTGATGATGAAATTTCAAGTCATAATCCATTAAGAGGAGCTGCCAACGTTAATGGCCAGGGCCAGCATGACTCTTGTCTTAAACAGGGGTAGATGACAAAAAGACAAATTAATATTATTGGGATATTGTATATCCCTACCATCACCACATACGACCAGAAAAAGAGACTCGATTCCTAAAATACCAAAATATTTGAATAACATCATCATTGGGATCAATTTTACTACCCAAAACAAATCGAACCCAACCAATCCTTAAAGCAACCAACATCACAAAAAGTACAAGACTCACAGAATTCACATGGCAAACCTAGAATGGTAGTCAATATCTTGATAAGTAAACAAGCCAAACAAGATCCACATATAAAGAAGCAACTATTAGCTAAGTACCCAATCTCTATTAAATCAATTTTCAAGGACAAAAAGGCAAAGTTATTACAACTCCTATCATGTCACTTAAGTGCCAAAACCCAAACGAGATTACAAAAGGGAAATCAACACCCATATAGATGCATTGCACATTTATAAAAATAGATTGTTAGAGAATTGTAAATCATCTACAAAAATAAAAACCTAGAAAATGAGAAATTAAGCTAGGATAAATCATCAAGACCTTTAATTCCCACCTTAGAATTATGAAAAACAACACGAAATGGGATGGTGGATGCAACCATAAAACCTTAAATTTGAGTACCGTCATAGATTTAATAAATCAAAAATTTAGCCAATGAAAGACCATATGGATGAACCTAAGCACTGAATCTAAAAACAAAAGTTTTACTATTTTAAAATAAAAAGTCATGCTAAAATTATGAAAGAAAAGATACCAAAACCACAGAAATTGACCGTGGAAACCAACAAAGACTAATTAGAATTTTAGATGTCATGTAAGGTTTCTTAGTAAAAAATGCAAATGCAACTATACAAACAATCAAAATAGAGCAAATTTCTACAAAAAAAAACCAATACAACATGAACAAGCTAACAAACTTAACATGAACGAGCTAACAAACTTATTAAAGACATGGATCATTAATTAAAACAATAATACTAAACAAAAATGTCAAACTCACTGGCCTAACTCATGTCCTTTTCAGTCATAATAAAAACTAAGTTTTCAAATATCGAACATGGCCAAAAACTTATTTTAGAATCATTCATTAAAATCACAAGATCAAGTTCAAAAACACAACAAGTATATATACAAAAACCACAATCGTGTATTACTAATAAAGTTATATTTTCATAACAAGCACATCCAACATTATCCAAAGTCAAAAAATGCGTGGGATAATTTATAAGTTTATACTAGCAAGATTCAAGAGAAGACAAAATTTGAGTAAGAGAGAGTAAGTATGAAAAAAGAGAAGTGGAGTATTAAGACTCGGGAGCTTGTACGCTTATATTTATGATTGAAAAGAGTGAGGTTCCTACCTATTCATAGAGAAATAAAGAGCCGGTAGAATTTCGAGCAGACTCCTTTAACGTTAAAAAATTATCATTGTTCGTCAATAGTTTTTTAAAAATTAAAGACTCGGAATGATTCTGGTTCTTGTTCGGATCCCATTTTTGAAAACCTCGAACAATAACCAAATCAGGTAGTCTCTGGTCCCGGAGCCGGTTTAGAACCTACCCAATCTAATCAAACCTTTGGGAGTTGGTTGGGTGATTCCCAAAATGGGCCTGACTGGTGAAGGCCGAGGCCAAATGCATGCCCTGGTATCGAACTCATAACCTTCAACTTGTGAGGTGACCCGTTAGCCAGGTGAGGAATTGCTCGTTGTGTTTTTGGTGCTAGATCATGATCTGAGATATCACCTGATCTAATCTCGAGTAGGCTGTCGATAAAGAACCAAAACCAGCCACCTAACCACTTACTGGGCTTTACTTTCACGTTATAAGTATCTCTTTTAACCAGTGATAACTTTTCTTACTTACTAAAGCTAACTACTAACTTGAGAATATCTTGATGTATCGGGAAATAATTTTAATATGTGTGGGACATCAAGTTTGGTTAAGGATTAGTAGTTTCCCAACAATCTAAGCCATATGATTCTTCGTCATCAAACTTGCTCTATCTCCAAGTAATAAGATATTCTGAGTGCTTTGGCCCAACTCGTCCATGTTATACCTACAAAACGTACAAAGTGCCAAATACCCGAAGATAGACATGATCAGTTCGTAACCAGCCTGCACACTCAATCCGTAACTGAACCGGGTTTTGGACGGGCTCAAGCATAACCAGTCGAACCGGGGGAGAGTTGCAATTTATGATTTTTAGAAACCAAACATGAACTGTGACAAGAAGTGGTTTCTAAAATTTAAAGTTGTATATGTTCAAAATAGAACATTAAATTGAGGAACTAGGTAGTTCCTAACTGGACTGGGAACTGAATAGAACCAGAGCTTTCGGTTTGGGGTAAAAGTTCCAGGTTCCAGGTGAAATGGAATCGGTGACTTCTAATGCCCATACCTGTTTGTTCACTGGGAACCGGCTGGGTCTACCGGAGGATGGTTAAACATGAAGCTCTTATGTGGTAGAAACCCTTCTCTCTCATTGAACAGGTATGAACATTCTGTTCTAAAAGCCCTTATGTGGTTCCCAAGCTGGTAAACGAGCCGAACAAACAGAATAGGGGATGTTCATAGCTCGTTTCTTCAGTCAAGGTCTTCTTTACCTTTAGCTAGTAAGGTCATATGATCCAAGCTGAACGTGAACTGAACACGAGCTGTGTTAGACAAGCTCATTCTCAACTGCTAGTTATTATATATATATATATATATATATATATATATAATGGGTAGAAACTCAATTCCTTAATTAAAAATTAAGGAAGTTTTACTTATTCGTGCAATTTTCTAGTACAATTGAAAGATTCGATCATTTACTTACATTGCCTACCCAATTAGATGGGTTTACAGACTTTTCTAGCATGTTTAGATAAAAAAATCTACGAATTTAGCAAGTTGATAAAAAAGAGTTTGAAACGACTCAAACCATGCCGAACCATAAGCTGCTCGGTTCATTTAGTGAATTGGTTTTGCTGCTCCTCTTAGCAACTCTACGGCCATATGCACACGAGGCTACATATGAAACACCCTGAAGAAAAGGCAGCTAATTGGAAAATTTTAGCAACCCCATTAGTATTCAGTAAATCTTTTGAAATAGCTTCCTTCGATCATTAAATTATCAAATAAAATAAAACGAAGAGCGGACATGGAAAGGGCCCCGCAGGCCGGGGAAGATCGAAATGAGAGAACCGTCTTCATTGGGAATTACTAATTCCAAAACCCCCAACTCCACTAAGAATAAAAATGTATAAATATAATGCAATATTAATATCAAACATCTTGCTCATTGCTTGCAATGGAGTATATGTTAGTATTGTTCTTCCCTTAAGTTCTCAAGTGTCAAACTTTGGCCCAATTTATAACCTATAAGCATGCAAGTGCTATGTCGAAGATACCCTGGGATCCAAATGAGAATCACAATATTACCACCACAGACTCCTCTCCCCCCCCTAATATATATAGGAGAAATGCACACATGTATAAACATCTGTTTTGATTGGTATAATCAGCGGTGGAGATGGATACATTAAATATCATATTTAAAGTGTTGATGTGGAGATAATTAAGAAGATTTGCACATGCATTCGATATGAGCATTTACTATATTCTCTTTCTTTTAATGTATATATATATATATATATATATATATGTGAGTAGTAAGGTCCTTGAAGTAGATACTTTTTAGGACTACCATCTAAATCGCTCTTATGGATGATGAGATTGGACACCAACAAGATTTTGTCCCTCTAACATGATAGTATGTGTTAATAATGATACCTGGTGATGCCTTCTCTCATAACGATTGAACGATCAAGACCCTATATATATACATATGTATATATGTATATATACATATATATACACATATATATACATATATATATACATGTATATGCATATACATACATACATATATATATATATATACATACATACATATATATATATATATATATACATACATACATATATATATATATATATATATATATATATATATATATATATATGAAAAACCAAATATTGTCACTACTGACATATTTATTTATTGTTTTTTGATAGCATGGGTATAATGTTAAAAGTTTTAAGATTTTTTGAAAATATATGTATGACAATATTATTATACTCATGCTCTCAAAAAGTCACACATGAGTGAGTAGTGTTAATGATAGATAGGATCCAATCACTTTTATATATATAAAGAGATAGATAGAGAGTGGTATATGCTAACACCTTTAAGTACTAGCAAACTCAAACAAATCTTAATCATTTGATAAAAAATAACGAACGATTAAGATTTAAAATTTTAAAAGTAAAAGTACTTATATGAATAAAGTTTATAGGTTCAAATCTCAACGGCCGGTGGTAGCATATGCCAGTCTCTCTTATATATATTATCATAATGGGCTCAAAAGTTATCGCCTACCTTACGCAGTGAGTATGTGAGGACGTGCACAACACCCAACAGATAGTGGTTAGAAGAAGCTAAAAGTAAGGAAATAAAGCACATCGGGAGTGAGGAAATCGAAAAGATTATCCTCTTAACTGGGTAAGTTGTAAAACTGTACATAATTTCTTTCCCAATATAGCTGGTGAGAGTCTCCCTAACCCCACTTGCCTTTCGAAATTACTTCTCTTTTAACCAAAATGAATCCTCAAAGATCCGGACCTTGGCCTGCATCTGATACCAACCAGCCTAACCGAGGCTTCATATTAATAAAATGTCATACTCGGGTAATGTCTAGCTTCTGCTTCTCCATTGTAAAAAAAAAGTTTGAAGTCAAGGTTTATTGCAAATCACTTTAATAAAAATCCAAGTCCAGCACGATGAGCAATAGCTCACCTGGCTAGGGGGTTGATTCCTGCATTGAAGGTTATGAGTTCAATACCAGGAGTGTGGATCTAGCTTTGGCCTCTTCATTGTACCGTTCCCCCAACCCCACCTTGAAAAGAAAAGGGAGAAGAAAAGAGAAAGGAAAAATAGGGTATAAGGGAGACTGCAGGTGGTAGATCAATGCAAGTGATCTCTGTACCAATGTCTCCATTATTACAAGGAGCAGCTCCACCACATTTAAGACCCTTTATCGTGAAGCAGGTAAATCTTGTACTGGATCTCATTACTTATTTCCTTAATTTCCTTTCTATTTTTGTGATTTTACTCAATATTTAATGTATAAAGGTGACTATCTCAACCATAAAATTTCATATGATATTGTTAAGAAAAAAACTTGCATATAATATTAATGAATTATGCTTAACATACAAAACGGCTCCTTTTGGTAAAACTATGTTCTAAATTTTGTGTGGTATTCAAGTCAATCCCCATAAAAGGTCCATACTTACATGTAGTATTGAATCATGAAGCCTTGCCAATCACAAGAAAAAGCCGATCGCCTGTATAGGATGTTGACTCACAGTTGAAGGTCACGAGTTTGATACCCGGGACGAGTATCCGGCTTCAGCCTACCATTGTACCGAGAGAGAGAGAGAGAGAGAGAGTCAATAAGAAATAGTCTTGTACAGTCCTTAGGCAAGTAGACTTTTTGGATCAAATCTGAGGGATTATCCACCTTGGCTGGTGGCGGTAGATCTAAATTGAGGCATCCCCACCACACACAGATTCTTCCAAAGCAAACCGAAGTATAAGCACCGTACTTGAATCCGTTAACCATGGTTTTAATTCAACTGTTCTTTTGGACAATGACAACTTCCCCTCACCCAAAAGAGGGTCGATTTTCTAGTTGGTGGTGACAATTTTGTGTTCAAGGCTGTGTTCTTGTGTTATTTTCAGTTTGTGTTGAAAAACAGTTCACCTGAACACGACCCGGTTCTTTTGGGCAGACACACAAAAGGGGACTTCTGAGGTTTTGTCTGTGTAAGATTTTCTGTCCAGCCATATATATCGTAAAAAGTTTCGTTATCCAGGTCGTGTTCAATTCACCAATGTTTACCCAAAAAGTAGATCAAACCAAACACAACGAATCTTCTTCCAAAGTTTGGGTCATGATTATGTCAAGTTTTCGTGTCGTGTCGTGTTAGACAGCCCTATTTGTAAAGACTTGGACTTCGTCTACCAAAAATGTCAACTCAAGTTCTACTTCAGCACTGAATCGGGTGGGTCAAACCGTTTGTGTAGTGATTTTTTTTTTGTTACAATATGAGGCTGAAGCCAGGTATGCACTTCCCAGCTATCAAACTCACGACCTTCATCTCGTGGGTCGATTGGTTGTTGAACTCAGTCCTTGGATTTATCCGAGATCCATTGACTACGACTCCACAAAATTAAAGTATATGCGCGAAACAATCTCTGGTGGTTTGTTTTATGAACATGCAAACAAGAGAAAGGAAAATAAGTCTATTCAAAATGAAAGCGACCGTAAATCCTAAACTAATCAAAACTATGAAGCATTTATTTAGGCTAAGTAACTCTTACTAAAGAATCTTGATGTTGATAACCTTTCCTAAAAGAAAATTATGTTTGATCAAAGTGAAAAGGATATCAAATGATAATTAATCAAAATCCACTAATCACAATTGCACAAAGAGGATTAGCTCACTTGGATTTTGGAGAGCGACTCTCATGCCACGATTAAAGCTCTAAAGAATAGTGAGAAACACCCTTTGAGATCACCTCGATAGCGAGAGACACATAATAGTGAGTGATGCTCTATGGTAGACATGACCGGATCTGGTTACCCAGGAATTTTAGAACCGCCGGTTTCGAGATAGTTTCGGTTTGAGTTTGAAACTTTTTGGAATGGGTAAAAATTATTAAAAAAATAAAATTAAAAGAATATCAAACCGGTGTTTGGAACCACCACTTCTAGTTTTACTCTGATTCTAGTTTCATGAAAGGTGAAACCAAAACCGGACTGAGTGGTCTCTGTTTATGGGTCTTGTTTCAGCCAATTCCTTATCCGATTCGGTTTCAATCAAGCCATGTCTAGCTCATGGAGTGGTCCGTTAAGTTTATGGCATACACATAGGAAAGGAAATAGATGTGCTAGCTTCGATGTGTCACCATCTACCTTACCTCCAAGAGGACATGAGCGTGGTCCAGACGCCTCAAGTGGACGCTAGCCCCTTCATATGCAGCCAAAAAAAAAAGTTCGTGTGAGCATGAAGAGCAATAGCGCACCTGGCTAGAGGGTTGACTCAAAAGTTGAAGGTCATGAGTTTGATACTTCGTCTGTGTGCTCGACACTGTAAAGGAAAGCTATGTCTGATTGATAACAATAGAAACATACTTAAGGTGAAATTGATAAAGAAGGAAACTCCAAGTGCACCTTTGGAGAGGTGAAGTGGAGTTAGAAGGTGTGAGAATAAAAAAAAAGTATTTGAAGACAAAAATAGGAAGAAATGTCAAAAGGACTAATAGAACATGACTTAATTGGGTTTTTTTGTCTAGTTAAATGCTACTCCGAGACAAGTTCGAGCACAATATGGGAGACGACGTACGGGTTCTATCTTTTTTTCTTTTGCCATCATTGGTATTATTTAAAAGTCCAAGGACCCAAATTATCCCAATCAAGCCCATTCACACTATTCGAACTCGAGACCTTGCTTAAGGGGAACAAGTGCCGAACCACTTCAACAAAGTGTGGTTTTAATTGGACTGATTCTTACAACTCCCAAAAGCGAGTCTAAAACCATGGATTAGTTAAAACTAATTTACTCACTAGGTGAAAGGAAAAATGATCCAAGTCAAAGATATGCCAGAGAATTATGACCGTTGGATCACAAGCTCAATGTGATAATCAAAACAATACCCGGTCATTAGGCTTAACATGCGTAGAAATCTAACTAAAACGCATAAAATTCACACCACCAACGTGTGACTGAATTTTTCAAAACCTGAGAATTTATGATGGCAACGTAAATCCTATGGAAATCTATTTAAAATTATAGAGAGACGTTGGATTCATAGCAGGAGAGGAGAGGAGAGCGCATAGCATAGTTAATGCCGCGGATGAGCGCACGAAGTCCACGCCATTACCAATAAATAGTCCGCTAAACTGTGTCGATATCCGTGAAAGATGTGCGAGGAAGAAAGGAGAGTCTTGTAAAATCGGCGAAGAACCAAAGTTTCGAGCCATACGGAATTCCTCAAATAGTGGTGCAATTGGTTGTCAAAAACAAAGAGAAAAGAATCGAGTTAAAAGTGCAGGAGCGGTCAAGGCCATTTCACCGACTTTCGACAAAACCCTTACTGGCCTCGCATCACCGAACCAGCCCGCCGGGGACTTTTCCGGCGTGCTGCGTATCACCGGGAAACGGCTGTTCCGGGAAGGAAGATGGTCTTTTGCGTTGTGGGTATGGCGAGGTGGGTGAGATGGTGCTCGTGCTGAGTGGATTCGGGAGGGGTCTTGTTGGTTTGTGCCGAAAATCGGCGAGGTTTGGCCGGAGGGGGTCGCCGGAAGGAGGATGCTGTGCTTGGAGTTGTGATGGAGGTCAAGCTCTGCGGTTCCTTGGTGTCGGTGGAGAACGATTGTTGTAGATCTTCGTTTTTAGTGGTTGCTATCTTCCATGTAAGTTTTCCCCTAGTCTGGTTTTGGGTTTTCTGAACGACTTTGTGTGGTTGGGAGTGGTTTCCTGGCTAGTTCAGTGATAACTTATTGGGATTTTTGTTGGTTTGATGATGTTTTCGTTGATGTTGTTATGTTGGTGGTTGTGTGACGAGCTTTCCTACATTCAGATAGATTACAAGGGTTTGGTGGAGGATATGAGTTTGAGGGGGACGAATTCGAAGAGATCGCGGGAAAGTTTGATTTTTATGTGTAAACGGCATCATCTATGTTACTGATGCTCTTCATTGGGAGTTCTGTTGTGGTTTTTGTGAGATTCTGGGGTTTTCGTGCGGTTTACTTACATGGTTATGCCGTATTGTGATATTGGGCAATCAGTTTCTGGAGTAGATTCTGTTTTTCCCGATTCATCGGTTGTTCCTCATAGTTTCCGGAAGATCTAGTGTCTATAAGTTATGGACGTCCCTCTCACAGATTTTCCAGTGTTATTGAGTTATGCTTTAGGTTGCTATGCAGTTCTTGTCAAACTGCATTAAACTTTATTCACATCGACATTCTGCATTTAATTGGTTCTTGTTGAATATTTCCGGTATTGATAGGTTTCGTCTTTCTTGCAAACAGTTGTCTTTTTTGCTTAATTTGGGAGATTTATATATGTGGCTTACTGTAGTTTCAGATCGTTTGAGAAGTTTTTGGATTCATGATCTTATGTGGGATTTGTAAAGATTGATAAGTAATATAGGTTCAACTCTCTGCTTGTTTGCCTTTTCATCAGATTCTGTTAGTTCAGATATGGATCCAAGGCGCTACGTGTAGAATAGAAAGCAGCTGGGCAGACCATCTAGCCACACAGCGTGGTGCACAAGATAGGCTTTCACATTCTTGCATTCACGATGAGATATTGCAACAGAGGCGTCGACCTGGAAAAAAGGAATATTCTGTTACCCCACAAGTATACCAAGAGGGTGGTTATTCGAACATTCATAGGAAAGGAAGGTCTTTGCTTGAAGCTTCTGAAACAGAGGTGCAACAAGATATACGGCAGCCCATAAGAATATATTTGAATTATGATGCTGTTGGCCATTCTCCTGATCGAGATTGCCGTCGTGCTGGGGATATTGTGAAAGTGAGTTGAGGTTTAAAGTGATGCATTATTGGAGATGTTCTACCTTAATTAATTGTTTTGGTAATTTGATTATTTTCTGTTTAATATCCTTAGCTGGGTGAACCTCCTATCTCTTTGTCTCCTGGCAATCCTGCGTGCAATCCACATGGAGATCCTCCTGTACTTGGTGACTGCTGGTACAATTGTATCACTGATGATGTTACTGGAGAGGATAAGAAACATCGTCTCCGGAAGGTGAGCTTTGTTGCCATCAATCTTTTTCTCTTGTTCTACTTCCTTTTTCTTTCTCCTCTCACTTTGGTAGGTGACGCTTCACTTTACACTGTTCATCGTAAAGTTCCCAACCACAACAAAGCTTTAAGATGTCAATCTACACAATTGCACATATTGGAATTTGACAGTTGACATCCTTCTTATTTGCGTCACACACATCACCGCAGCTGCTTGTTGATTGTACTTAAGAACTACTTTGCAACTGCAATCCCTTTTTCAATATGTGTCTTACTTCTTCTATACCAACTCGATTTAGTTCAAGGAAATTTTGCAAGTTTAAATACAAGACTACTATGTTCCCATCTGATGGATAGTCTGCTGCTTCAGCTAGTAAAGAATGTAGAGTCATCTTCATCTATATCTTATCTAGTGTGTGAATATTGGGGTCCCATTATTTCCTTTTTATTTCCAATAGAAAGGGATCTCACTTTCCATCTATAATGAGAACTCGTAAATCTAAGCATGCTTACAGTGCAGTACAGAATCAACTGAAACAATGATAATTGAATGCACTGCAAGTGAACTCATTACTTGGACTTGAATTTGAGATTTAACTGTTGGAGCAGGCATTGGGGCAGACAGCTGATTGGTTCAGACGTGCCTTGTCTGTTGAACCTGTTGAGGGAAACTTGCGTCTCAGTGGATATTCTGCATGTGGCCAGGATGGTGGGGTGCAGCTTCCACGTGAATATGTAGAAGGTACTTATCTGCATGTGGCCAAGGGAAAATTCTTTATTGATTGTGCTGCGAATTGTGGAGCTTTTCATAATTCTCTTCACTAAAAACATTTTTTGCTCGTGTTGTCTTGTGTTCAAATGTGTTGGATGTCTTGAAGTTTGAACTTAGTATGTGAAACATCAACATGCGGCCTACTAGGTATCAGCCTTTCCCACAATTCACTTGATGATGAAGAAATAACTACTTGAGTGAGTGTGTGCCCCGAACATTGTCATGGATTGTTTGCTTTTACCTGATAAATGATCAGCTTGCCCCAAACATTTACAAAATTCTTTTAGTTTTTCTTCTATCCATTTTACTCTGCTTGATGTTCTGTGGTCATAAATTAGTTAGCAATCTTCATGGAAGTAACATAAAATATTTATATGACACTGAGTTTTGGTAGAATTCAGAGGGTGATAGCTCATGATGCGGATTCTGCCTCTGACTTTGCCATGCCCATTTTATAGTCTGTTTAGGTTAAGTTAGACAGCCATGTACGTAAATATATGGTTGTTTTCTTTGCAGAGGGTGTTGCTGATGCAGACTTGGTACTTCTGGTTACGATGAGACCTACAACAGGCAACACGCTAGCCTGGGCTGTGGCATGTGAACGTGACCAGTGGGGACGTGCAATAGCTGGTAAAATTATGTGAATGCTTGATACCGCATGTCCTCTGTTTGAATGTAAGTTGTTGAATGTGATACTGATTTTTCATTCTCCGGTCACATGCAGGCCATGTAAATGTAGCTCCTCGTCACTTGACCGCTGAAGCAGAGAGTTTACTTTCTGCAACACTGATACATGAGGTTTGTCTTTTGCTTGCATATAGTACATGTGAACCTCTGAAGTGTTTGCTTCAGTAAATTTTTTGAATGCTGGAGTATTGCTTCTGCAGGTCATGCATGTTCTGGGCTTTGATCCCCATGCATTTGCACATTTCCGTGATGAGAGGAAAAGAAGACGTACTCAGGTACTTTTTTAGTTTAAGAAATAACTATTCATAATAACAATTTGTGTAGTTTATGTTGTTTCCAGGTTTGTGAATGTAAAGATTTGTCAATGAACGAAGGTTGATATTGCACGAATCTATTTCACCAAGTCGCTAAGAGTCAAATGACATTCAATCACGAATGTCAATCTTCAAGAATGATAAACAAGAGCGGAATATACAAAATACGTCAAGTAGCAGGAGTGCTAGACTGCATACATTATTCATGAGATGATATGGTATTTATGGAGCACATTATATATGAAAAAGAAGTGAAAAACAATCAAGAAACAAGACTAGTGCTGGCCGGCCAGCACTAGCCGTTGGGCTGTGCTCAACGGTTACTGGACAGGGCTAGTATGGCCCTGGCCCTGACCCTTGTATCAAACAAGGGTTGCACGGGCCCGAATGACCCGTGCCCCTATTACATTAACACCCCCCCTCAAACTTTACAGGGTATACACAGAAAATTTGTCTAGCAGAAACTGAAACCGAGGAGCTGAAAGAGATTTAGTGAAGAAGTCTGTGAGTTGCATCTCAGATGTTACATAATGAAGCAAAATCTTCTTATTGAGACACTCTTCACGAACAAAGTGTCAATCCATCTCGATATGCTGTCCTCTCATGAAAAGTGTTGTTGGAGGCAATGTACATGACACTTTTATTGTCACAATACATGATGGCAGAATATTGTACAGGGACGCCCATGTCTGCTACAGTGGTTGTGATCGAAGAGAGTTCCATCGCAGCTGTAGCCATGGCTCGATATTCGGCTTTCGTGGATGAGAGGAACACCTTCTGTTGTTTCTTGCACTTCCAGGAAATAAGAGATTCACCTAAAAACACACAAAAACCAGTCGTAGAGTGTCTATCGTTGACATCTCCACCCCAATCAGCATCCGTATATACAGATAAATCAAAAGATGAAGAAGAAGTTAAGAGAACCCCCTTGTGGGCAGTGTTTCTAATATATCTAATAATGCGCAAGACAACACTCATATGAACAGAAGTGGGTGCCTGTTGAAATTGACTTGCTGTGTGTACTGCATGAGAAATATCTGGTCTAGTAATGGTGAGATAAGTAAGTGCACTTATGAGCTGTCGATAAGGGGCGGGGTCATCTAATTTCTCACCATCAGTAGAGCGTAGTTTGGTGCCTAGAACTTCCGGTGTCTCAACAACCTTAGTATATGTAAGACCAGATCTGTCAATCATATCATTAGCAAACTTTGTTTGAGACATAAAGTATCCACTCTTATTTTTGGTTATCTCAATACCCAGGAAGTAATTCAGCAAGCCCAAGTCTTTCATATCAAATTCATGATGAAGGTTAAGTTTAACTTCAGCAATTCCTGCTTCATCACTTCCTGTGATGATCATATCATCTACATACAAAAGCAAGATCACAATACCAGTTGTTGTTTTTTGTACAAACAATGCAGTATCAGTATAGCAAGTCACAAAATTATGTAAATGCATGAATTTTTCAAATCGGTCAAACCAAGCTTTAGGCGCTTGTTTCAAACCATACAAAGCCTTTTGCAATTTAATAGCATGACCAGGAGGAAGGTTGATACCAGGAGGAGGACTCATGTAGACTTTTACATTCAAGTGACCGTTCAAAAAGGCATTCTTGACGTCAAGTTGGTATATATTCCATTGTTTAATTGCACCAATGGTTATGAGGATTCTAATCGTAGTCATTCTAGTTACAGGACCAAAAGTTTCATCATAGTCAATTTCGTATTCTTGTGCATAACCTTTAGCAACGAGTCTGGCCATTGCTATGAGTTTTAATTTTATACACCCATCGACATCTAATGGTTTTCTTGTCCTTGGGTACAGGTGTAATTACCCATGTCTGAGCCTTGTTTAGGGCGTTGAGTTCTTCCTTTATAGCATCTTCCCATTCTGGAATGCCTTTAGCTTGATGATAAAACCTAGGTTCCTTAACTTGTCGAAGAGTGGCAATCAAATTCTTTCTTTGTGGTTCAAAAGATTCATAGGACACAAATCTCTAAGGAGGTCGTGAGATCCTAGGTTCTAATCTCGTATTATCATATTCTATATGGTTATCAATAATTTCTCTAGGACGTCTTGTATAATAGGAGGGGAAGGGTTCGACAATTGAATGAGTATCAACAGGTGTATATGAAGTGTTGTTGTCTTCAACGGGTTTTTCTTGAATAGGTTGATGATCTTCTGAGGCGCACTCGTCTTAATCTAAGACAAAGAAATCTTGAGGTAACAAAGATTCAGAGTTTTTCAAGGGTTTGGTCTCATAATAAATATCATGCTAAAAAAATTTAACATCCTTAGACAGATATAGTTTGTCGTCTATAGGATCAAAGCACCTATAACCTTTCTTATGAATACCATACCCTAGAAATACACATTCAATGGCTCTAGGTGATAATTTGTCATTCTTGTCTGTATGCACAAAACATCTACATCCAAAAACTTTAAGTCTTTCATAGTATGGGAGAAGATTATATAATTTTTCAAAAGGTGAGGTATTTTCAAGGTTGGACGAGGGCATTCTATTTATGAGATATACTGTAGTAAGGATGGCTTCGGCCCATAGGTATTTAGGAACCTTACTTGCAATTAGCATAGTTCTATAAGTTTCAATGATATGCCTATGTTTTTTTCTGCTAAACCATTTTGTTGGGGGGTTTTAGTGTATGATTTTTGATGAATAATTCCATTTGCTTCAAGAAATTTTTGAAATTCATTAGACATATTCTCCTCCCGAATCGGATCTAAAAATCTTAATGGTGGCTCCAAATTGGTTTTTGATCATATTACAAAATACTACAAATTTTTCAAATACTTCGAATTTATGTTTGAATAGGTATATCCATGTGAAACGAGTAAAGTCATCCACAAAAATTACATAATATTGAATTCCTCCTTTAGAGGCAATGGGCGCGGGGCCCCAAACATCCGAATGTATTAGATCAAAAGCCTTATTTGGTACAAAATTCCTTTCTTCAAAATGAAGATGATGCATTTTCCCAAGAATACAATCCGTACATTCAATTTTTTTTTCTTTAATCGTTTTCATGAAGGGAATAACTCCGCCTATGTAAGGAATCACCCTTTCATGGCCGGTCCCAAGCCCGGAAAAAGGAGGAGGGTTGTGTTAGGCTTCCGACAGCCAGCAGAAAACTTTGTCGGACTTAACATGGATTCTACAAAAAAAAAACAAAGAATCCATGTAGCTGACCCCATCTAGTATGGGAAAAGGCTTAGTTGTAGTTGTAGTTGTAGTTTTCATGAAGGGAATATTACATAATTTTTGAGAATCTAAGTGTCAAAGTCTTTTATGCCAAAGTTTAACATCTTGGGCTACATTACAAAACTCAAAATTTGGCATAACAAGATAGTCCATTTTGTATAGTCCACTTTCTCTATGGCCACCTTCTTCGATAGGTGATCCTGTACCACACAATGTTTCGATGAGAAAGTGACTATACAATCATTATCACATATTTGTGCAACCGAAATCAAGTTCAAATTAAGTTTGGGTATTAGGTTCATATTTTGAATTTTAAAGTTTTCTTTTTCAAAATTTCCAATCTTTTTGATTTGGAGTTGTTCCATCGGTCGTAAACACATGTTTTCCAAAGGTCTCACAAGAATCAATCAAAGCATCTTCACTATGTGTCATATGAAAAGATACACCGGAATCTAAAAACCAAGACATACCTTGCGAAGTAGATAGAGCATTCCCGGAGATGCTTGCTTTTTCTTTAAAAATTTCTTCTATGTAAGTTTTGATGTTGTTGGGCAAGACACCTCCTTCTTCCACGGCTCCTACGTTTTCACCCCTTTTTCGAAGTAGAGGACAAGTAGTTTTAACGTGTCCACTTTCCTTGCAATAATGACAAATTGTATCCTTGTTGGGCCATGGTCCCGTGGGCTTCTTGGATGTGCCTTCATTGTTCTTGGCATGTGGAGGCTTGTAAGTCTTCAAATTTGCTCCGGGTCTTGATGCTCCCACGTTCTTTAGCCACATGCATATTTTTTAATCTTGTTTCCTCCATAACAAGATCGGCTAGAAAGGTATCCCCTCTAGGTTTAGGTTTTCTATGTATAAGGTTTGATCTAATGTTTTCAAATTCGTCTCTTAAACCACGCATAAATAAGAAAAAATATTGATTTTTCAAAAATTCTTGAAATTCGTCTAATTTGTGAAGTTTTTCAAATTTGTCAAAACTTTTTAATTAAGTCCATAGTTCCGGAAATTCATTGTGATAGTCTCTAATGCTTAGATTCCCTTGTTTGAGCACAATCACTCTTTCCATGAGATCGATTTGAAAGACAAAATCGTCTTGAGAATGAAGCTTTTTCAAATATTCCCAAGTTTCAAACGCATTTTCAAAAGCACTAATCTTATTTCTAAGTTTTTCATCCATATTTTGACAAATAATCTATGTGATTTTTGCATTCATCTTTTCCCATAATTTCAAATCTATCTTGAATTTTTCATGTGCTTTGATGATTTCATTACCATCTAAGCCATCAATGTAATCCCAAAAATCTTTTGATAAAAAATATTTTTTCATTGTTCTAGCCAACTTTGATAACTTTTTGGGTCTAAAATACATCTAAACGACTCATTTTTTACCTTCAATTTTTATGCAAAAATGAATATTTTGGACTAACCTCAAGTTTGATGCAATTCTTCAACTTTCACACTTTCGGCATGCTTCCCAATGCACTTGTTTTCTTCAATCCGAGGCTCTGATACCATGTAAAGATTTGTCAATGAACGAAGGTTGATATTGCACGAATCTATTTCACCAAGTCGCCAAGAGTCAAATGACATTCAATCACGAATGTCGATCTTCAAGAATGATAAACAAGAGCGGAAGCATATACAAAATACGTCAGAAACAGTGCTAGACTGGATACATTATTCATGAGATGATATGGTATTTATAGAGCACATTATACATGAAAAAGAAGTGAAAAACAATCAAGAAACAAGACTAGTGCTGGCCGGCCAGCACTAGCCGTTGGGCTGGCCAGGGCCAGTGTAGCCTTAGCCCTGATCCTTGTATCAAACAAGGGTTGCATGGGCCCGAATGGCCCGTGCCCCTATTACATTAACAGTGAATCATAGGTTAATGCACCTCACGCTTTTGTCTGTCATTTTTCCTTCATCAAGTTCTTTCAAAATCTTCAATCTCTTAGCGAAGCATTTTAGAATATGTTTGGCAATCGGACAATTATATGTTCCACGTGACTCCTCAAGTTAATGACAGTTCATTACTTTCACGATTGTTACTTCTGGTTCTTCCTTTCTGACTGGCGGAAGCTGCTTTTCCCATCTTCTGTTACGGGGTTATGTTGGCTATCAATGTTTCAAGCCTATGCTATCCTTTTTTCTGGTCTCGTTCCCTGACTAGATTCTTGTATTCCTGGTATATTTGTCCTCAAAGTGAAATTTGAGAGCTCCATGTTTCTTTATGATAGACAATACTTGCCCCTAAGAATCTCCAAATAACATATTGTTACTGCTATTAGGTCTCTCATATTTTTCAAGAGATCACAAGCTGCTTTTGCCATTGGATTTTATGATTTTAAATTCTAATTACTACCTTCCCTTTGTTTGAGGTATTAGTTTTCCCTGATTTTCTGAAATCTAATCCTTGCTATCTTACATTGGCTTCTGTTCAAAGTTCTGGGTTGAGGAAAGCGATGATATATGCTCACACGGAATTTGTCCCTCGCATGATAAACAGGTTACAACACAGGTGACAGATGAAAAGCTTGGCCGGCTGGTAACACGTGTTGTCCTTCCACGTGTTGTAATGTACTCTAGGCACCATTACGGAGTAACTTCTCTCTCTGTCTGTCTGTCTGTCTGTCTGTCTGTTTGTCTCTCTTATGTGGTGTATGCCTCCTCAACATTCTGTTATACTGATTTGTTTTGGTGTAGTTTGATATTTCACATATGTACTGATGAAGGTCAAAATCTTGTTCTAGGCATTCTCTGAGAACTTTACTGGGCTAGAATTGGAAGATGGCGGAGGAAGGGGGACATCAGGTATCTCCTATATTCTTTAATTTCATAGTGCCGATGTTATAAGTTCTTCTGTACCAGTTGATTCCATTTCCAATCATATCTGATATCCGCTTTTGAATGGGTTAATATAACAGGTTCTCACTGGGAGAAAAGACTGTTGATGAATGAACTCATGACTGGGTCTGTAGACACAAGATCAGTTGTTTCAAAGATGACACTTGCTTTATTGGAAGATAGTGGGTGGTACCAGGCGAATTACAGCATGGCTGATCATCTTGATTGGGGTTACAACCAAGGAACTGAATTTGTGAATAACCCTTGCAATCAGTGGAAGGGATCTTACAGGTGCAATACAACCCAGGTTTCTGGATGTACATATAATAGAGAAGCAGAGGGTTACTGCCCTATAGTTACATATAGCAGTGATTTGCCAGTTTGGGCTCGCTATTTCCTGCAACCTAACAAAGGTAGATACTTTGTTTCCATCGTACCTAGATGTGAAAATCTTGGGGGTGTATCTTTGGTTTCTCTAGGATTTTCCTCGTAGTCCTTGCTGTTGTGCGTTGAACTTCAATTACATACAACCATTGTTATTCTGAATGGAAATTTCTCTTTACTTTTACAATGATTACGGATCAAAAAGTGAAGTAGTATTTAATATGCTATGCTGATTCAATGTTTTGTTGTGTCACTTGTGTGAATTACACTGGTATAAATGTGGAAATTTAGATATATGCAACTGGCATCTTAGATTAGTTTGATGTGCCTTAAATGGTTAAAGTCATAGACTAGTTCTCTTGTAGAGTCCATTACTTCTACGTTATGTGAGTTTGTCTTTACCGATGCTGTAGAATTATTTGATGTATCTTTGCATAAAGACCTCTTTTCTTGGTTCATGCAGGTGGTCAGTCGTCACTGGCAGACTACTGCACATACTACGTGGCTTACTCGGATGGATCATGTACAGACACAAATAGTGCACGAGCACCTGACAGAATGTTGGGTGAAGTACGCGGTCTTAATTCCAGGTTTGTAATGTTTAGGCAATCTCTTCAATGATCTAGATACAATTACTTAGGTTAATAGATCTATACCCTCTGTTCCTTTCCAGATGTATGTCATCATCTTTAGTGCGTACTGGGTTTGTTCGAGGTTCCATAACCCAAGGGAATGGTTGTTACCAACATAGGTGCACAGACAGTTCTCTCGAGGTAATTTTCTTTTGCCTATAAGAGTTATGTCCTAGCTAAACTGATTTTGCTTTTGTGAGTTAAATGCTTTTCTTCTTGAATGTTTGAATCCTGAATGCCAATCAATGTTTTATGCTGGGCCTGGTTTGCTACTGTTCCAAGCTTTTGATGCCACCTGGTTATCTGTTTAGGTTGCAGTAGATGGAATCTGGAAGGTATGCCCTGAAGCTGGTGGCCCAATTCAATTCCCCGGTTTTAATGGTGTGTTAGCTGTTCAATTTTTGCATGTTCTGATGTCCTGTTTTAAATGTTTATAATGGAATAACCTTGGTTCGTAAATGCAGGTGAACTCATCTGCCCTGCTTATCATGAATTATGCAACAGAAAGCTGTCGCCCATGTTAGGCCAGTGTCCCAAATCATGTTCGTTCAACGGGGACTGTATTGATGGGAAATGTCATTGCTTCCTTGGTTTTCATGGCCACGACTGCAGTAGAAGTAAGCCCTAGGATCTGTGTTATTTGTAGCATTTTGTAAGAATTTTGGGAATCTTTCCGGTTATCTAGGTCTTCCTTCACAAGTTCATAATATAATATCTGTTTCTTAGGATTTATTAGTAGGATGAAATTGTTATCCTTGTGATAGTTTCTCTTTAGGTCAGACAGTTGACATCCAGATGACAAGTATGAATTACCTTAAACTGTTCTCTGATTTAATACTTGTCTTCATCACTTCACAGGGACTTGTCCAAACAACTGCAGTGGCCACGGCAAGTGTAACTCTCGTGGAATTTGTGAGTGCAAAAAGGGACATACTGGTGTTGATTGCTCAACTGGTTAGTCTTTTCATCTTATTATCTTAGCCAATTTTTGTTTCATAATAAATTGGGATGTGAATTCACATGAACTCACCAACTTCCTTTGAGATTTTCAAAGCCTCTTGCCAAGGAAACTGCTTTATATAAGTAATTCCTGTGTTGCAAGACGAGAGACATTTAATGTGGTCAGCGTAGAATGAAAACGTTCTGCAAGAATTTTTGCGGTGTCTAAGTGCTTCTTGTTGATATGCTTATTATGCACGATATGCAGCTGTTTGTGACGAGCAGTGCAGTCTTCATGGCGGTGTCTGCGACAATGGGGTTTGTGAGTTCCGATGCTCTGACTATGCTGGTTATACTTGCCAGAACAGCTCTACTCTCCTCCCTAGCCTTTCAGTTTGTAGGGATGTGCTCGCACGAGATGCCATTGGTCAACATTGTGCTCCTGCTGAGCCAAGTATTTTGCAACAGCTAGAAGCAGCAGTTGTTTCCCCTAATTATAACAGATTGATTCCCAATGGCCGCACATTATTCAGCATATTTGATGATGGGTACTGTAAAGCTGCAGCTAAGCGCCTTGCTTGTTGGGTGAGTGGCACTTGTTATCATGTAAACAATCTGTAAAAGTAGGAAAGAAGAGTATTAACAATCTGCAGAAAAAGGAGAAGACAGTATTGGTTTCCGTTTGTTAGTTATGGTTTTAAATCAAAGCGGATGTAGGACATGCACTCAAGTATGCTTTGCACATATTGACTTAAGAAGCTTGATTCTTGCAGATATCAATCCAAAAGTGTGATAAAGATGGTGATAATCGCCTTCGAGTGTGCTACTCGGCTTGTCAGTCCTACAATGCAGCGTGCGGTGCTGGGCTAGATTGCTCCGATCAGACTCTCTTTAGCAGTGAGGAGGAAGGTGAAGGGCAGTGTACAGGATTTGGAGAGATGCGGCCATGGTGGCTCCGACGATTCCGGCGGTTCTATTCATGAAAGCTTGCCAGTGTCGGTTAGATTGCACCTTGCATTAGCCTGTAAATTATGTCTGTAGGTTCTCATTTTGTTTGTAGGCTTAGTCGAGCTCTGCGAATAGAGCAGAGGGGTCTCATGCCAACCAATCTTCAAGAATTGAGGATTGATTGCTTGTCTAATTCGATTTGGGCTTTTTAAGAACAGTCCGAATTGAGGAAAAGCTTTATAAAAAATGAAGGTGGTCCCTATGCCGTTTAAGACATAGGCCAGGGTCCTTTTATCTCTACTTGTCTAAACATTGAGCTGAACAGTCAGTCTCTTGTATGCATTATGTAAGTGAAGCAGTGTTCTCTCTCTCTCTCTCTCTTTACGACCATGGGTTCACGGTTGATAAAACGTACATTTGCTGCGTAAACACAAACACACACACAGCTGCTATAATATGACTGCCAAAGATCACTGTATTTGTTTCTGATATCATCAAACGAATTTAATTCATTGAACCCTGTCTTTGCACATGTTTGATACGTGTTGACTACCAACTAAAACCAAGCTTTTTCTCACGCTAAGCGAGGTTGTTCTCATGTATCTCAAGTTGTTTGTTATGGTGTCATATATTTTACTAAAAACAGAAGATGTTTT
Source organism: Brasenia schreberi (assembly GCA_036023115.1). NCBI lineage: Eukaryota > Viridiplantae > Streptophyta > Magnoliopsida > Nymphaeales > Cabombaceae > Brasenia > Brasenia schreberi. Next base: position 13,664,186 of record JAYKKT010000064.1, read on the forward strand.
ATTTTGTCCTAACAACACTTTGAAGGCCTTTCTTTCATTCTTTGAAGGGTTGGTAGTCTAATCTCTCTCATGTTAACTATCCAGAAAAGAAATTCATTCTCAAAATTGGGAAATACCCGGATTCCAGCAAACGGGAACTCATCAAGGGGCACGATAGGCAAAATACTCGGTGATGAGAGAAACCACGAAGTCAATTCCCTCTAATACCTGATTGCACAAATTTAAGAAATAGACCATGGTCACACACCGTAGGGACAAAAGGTGATAACGTAGTCAGATCCACTGCATGTGCACGTGCTCGATGCATCATCGTAGGCGTAACTGTAGGCCCGGGGGCATGCGTTCTTGAACATGGCCAAGTATTTTGTTAGCGGGCACGCTTATAGTCCATATTCTATATGCCAAAGTCTAAGGGAGTTGTCCAGCTCTCCCTCATATGACCTTGGTCTACCCCATCCACCATAATAAAACCATACCACCTTTCACGGTAGAGCGTAGAGTGTCTGGAAACACACTTTGTATACCATTCTAAGTCGGAACGTTCGAGGAGTCTTCAAGTCTCAAGAGACTCTAGACTCATGGACTTACACCATATTATATTCCCAAATCAATTCCATATTATCTTATCCACATATCTACATATTCAAATCCATATCTACATGATGTATAATATCAAATTGCACATTTCTATCAAATATATACATAATAAACCATCCTCATTATCAACTAGGTTATAAACATGATCATCTTAAATACATATCCAATGACCTATAATTCCAAATACCATTCAAGAAGCTTCAAGTAAAACAATTAACAATCATACACATTCAAATCTATTCAAAACATAGAAAATCATTTTTAACATGATTTTATTAAGAAATATATAACCACCTACCTAAGGTATTCCGAGATCCAATCCACACACCACTGTTCCACTCTTATCTCCATCAAATCTTCCAACTTTAATTTCTAAACAATTTGAAAATAATAACAATATTAAAATTTATTCAATTGCGAGTCCAACACAATAATCAAGATCCAAATCGGATAATAAAAGACCCTAAAACGATCTAAAAACCTAACCTAGATCCAAGTAAACTATCTTTGATCCAAATTGATGCCTGAATCCATTTCAGAACCAATGTGTGGATTACATCAGTATTCCGTGTCCATGTGTTAACACAAAATCTGTCCTAAACCTGAACTAGGCCAAACAAGTTCTGCACTCAATTCTATACCTCACCCATGTTTTAGACTCAACCTACTCTTAGCATAAACACAGAGTAAATCTACATTTTATATTGAATTTCATGCATGACACAACTCTATATTATACTGGACACAACACGAAATGATCGAGACTACACTCATTAGTGTGTCTCAACCCATGTTGAACACAGTTTCAATCCTCACGAGGAAACCACATGTTTCCCATTGATGTTCGCTGTTTTATGGCACCATTAAGGTCCAACAATGGTCTCCCTTGTCTGCGCGCCCTCGTGCCACCCACCTGACCCTCGACAGTAAGCTTTCAACGGAAAACGAGGAGGAAAAAAGGGAAAGCTCGGAATAGCTTTTAAGCATGAAAAAATCCAATGGAAAAGGCATTTTTCGGCATCTCTTAATTATAATCAAGATCATATTCAAGATTGCTGCCAAGGGCAAGCAAAACTGCCTCGATCCGGACTACATGTGATGTCGAACAACATTGATTTCGCTGGAAAACAATAAAGAACTCATAGTAGATTTTATTTCATAATTGTCCATATGAGAATTAGTCCCCTGAGGATTTCTAAATTCACGTTCTCAATTGTGTAGGCAGATATGAGGGCCAATAGGAGAAAAAACTTCCAACATACCAACCCCGAGCCTTGGTGCATAATGGGAGATTTCAATTCATTTTTGTTCTCACATGTTAAGATTAGTGGGCCCTCGAAGGGGATTATAATACATCGTACTTTTATACTAAATGGAAGGTTAGAAGGAGCAAGATAAACATTGACAGATTAAAGCTTTCATATAGAAGCTTGTTGTATTGAAGAAGAAGACAATTGAAGAAAGGGGATGGGATTTTTTAAAAGCTCAATTCTGGAGTTGGATGCAGTCCCGAGCTGTCCTTTAGTTGTTTTCTCCCATTAATAGTGAAGATGCTCAAAATATGATTAAATCAGTATCAAAAGAGGAAGCCATGGCTGCACATTTTGAGATGAAGTCCATAAAAACCCTAGGCCATGATGGTTTGTGTGGAGTGTTCTTCCAGTCAAATGGGATACGGTAAAGCTAACCATCTTAAAGTTTCTTCAAGATTGCCTGAATGGGGTGAAAATAGAGGAAGAAAAATGTAAAGTGCTTATAGTTTTTGCAACAAAGATAGGTAATTAAGCTTATTAATTTAGGACCCATTAATATGATTTCAGTGGTAAACAAAATTTTAATGAATATTCTAGCAAACAAATAAAGCTTCAAGTCCCAAAACTTATCGAGGATATACAATTTATTTTTGTGCCCAAATGGCAAAGATAGATAGTAAACAATGTTGTGATTGTCTAAAAGCTGTGCAGATGATGTGTAGAAAACATGAAAAGAGAGGATGACTCATTATAAAGTTGAGTTAGGGAAAGCATATATATACATACATACATACATATATACACATATACATACATACATACATATATATATATATATATATATATATATATATATATATATATATATATATATATATATATATATATATTCATACATATCTCCGTTAATCAGTTCGTTACTTCTGAGATGTTGGGCTACATGTTCGATGAGTATCCTACAGGAAGGTTCTGTGTCTGAAGCATGCAAGCCCATGAAGGGCGTTTGCCAAGGGGATCCATTTCACCTTATATATTCGTCCACTCACCCACTTGTTATTTGCAAATGACTTGATCCTCTTTAAGGAGGCGTTGACCGATTAGGTGAGTGTCATCTTGGAAGCGACGCAAATGTTTTATGAATGGCCTGGACACAAAATAAAAAAGATAAATAATCTTTTTTGTTTCAAGAAATGTATGAAGACAAAGAACATAGAAGATCAAACTAGTTTCACGTGTCACATTAACTAAAAATCTGAGAAAATACCTTTGGGTGCCCATTTTGTTTCATAAAAGTTTTCACATTTATCCAAGAACCATGACTCTAAGAAAGACACAAATATTGAGGTGCACATATAATGAGGTACATAAATATTGTGTGATGGCTCTTGAGAAAACCTCATGGTATGCATGAAACATATACATCAAGTTCCATCATATCTAGGTAAGTCTAAGTTCATCTTTATTATTCTTTTATGTACGAAAAGAATAGTAGAGAATTAGCATTCTGTTAACATCATTAATGTTTAGGACATAGCTATGTTCATTTAAGATTAGCCTTAAGTGATCATGAATATATCCTATATGAAATTCATCAAAAACCACTTGTATATGAAAAGTTGAATCCAGTAGTAGCGAATTAAGATCAAAGAAAAGTGCAGTTTATCACATCAAAAGATATTGTGTAATATATTTTGTTTGTTTGTTGTGTGTGTATATTTTATTAAATCAACAATAATAGAATGAATCGACTCCAAACTCATTAGCATTCACTCACTCGTGAAAGCGGCTACAACACATTTTTCATTGCGTGGAGCGCAAGATGTGCTTCAAGTATTTGAAGAAAAGATCACTAGTTGGTTGAGTGCGTGGAAGGTGAATATAATTGCGCTTGCTAGCTGGATAACATTGGTGAATGTAGTAGTGATGAAACTTCCTTTGGTATCAACTTCATTGATACCATCCACTACATGTGACAAGATACACATGTCGCGCAAGCAGCTCATCTAGAGAGCTGAAGCTTCACATACTAAAAATTCATCTAGTAGTAACATATGGTGTTCATCATCTATCACCGGTTCGGTACTTAAATGATAACAAATGAAGTTATCCTAAGAGAATTGCAATAAGAATTTTGGGGTATGTAAATCCTAGTATGCTAAAGATATATAATCAACACTATTGATTTGAAGACCTGTGATCACTTAAACATCTAACAAAAGGAAATTAGAAGCGATTATGTCGAGAAATCTGAAAAGATAAGAAAGAGTAGAGGAGGTTGCTATCAAATTGTATGGTTAAGCAGGATGACATAATGAGATCATGGATACCTCATTTAACCCAAAGATGACATTTCTGCTCATGAACTCTATCTATCCAATTAACATACAACTAATTAGCTGTATGCTAGGGATGAATAAAGTTTAGACATTCAGTCTGACCCAAAAGCAGTTATACGAAAGTCAAAAAGGCTAAGTGTAGATTCAATGGTTCGAGAACATTCAAAGGAGAAACCATGATGAGAATAGAGAAATAAAAAATTACAACTAAGGTTGCTCGCGTTTGTGGTACACAAGAATTGAAAAGGAAGCTATTGCATATATAGATCCTAACAACGAATAAATAGAATCCCGAGAATTACGCTTGAGACTCATACCCTTGATAACTATGAAAATAAAGCCATAGAGGGCATGTGTTGATGCTAAAAAAATGTATGATGATATGCTCAAACCCTATTGGGGTTCTTTGAAAACTCGATACCGGTGGTATACTTAAACCAACAAAAAGCCGATGAAAAATACAACAAAATTGGGTATTCGTATATATATATATATATATATATATATATATATATCAGGGATCTGTAACAGTGGTGTTTATAAATCTACGAAGCAGCGAGAAACGATTGGCGGAAAAGAAAAGTTACGATCCACAAAGCAGGGAATTCGAGGAAGCCTCTGCAAGGGCATGACTATCTGCTAAAATCATTACCCAAAGCGTATAACCAAGTTAAACGTCTGAGTTAGCTTTCTTTCTTCATCTCTAACTCGGAAGATTCTGATTTATCAATAGATTGGTTATCGTCCAAAACCATTTTGGACCTGTGCAGATGCTTTTTGACATGGAAATTAAGAAAGAGGAACAAGAGAGTTCCGTTCAGGAAAGAGTTGAACACCCACGCTCCGATTCCGTGGCACCCTTCCTTTCTGAAGTGCAAGAGCAAAACGCCAATATGGGCAACGAGGTAGCACCCGAAAAGAACTATCTGGCAATTGACAATCACCGGAAAACCAAACGTCGGCTGCGCTATGCTCAACCAGAATCGATACCCATACATCACAGAATACACCAACGTCGTTGACAGGATCCCAACGACCTGAAAAGATTGCGAGAATTCAAGCCACAGGAAGGACATGGAGATCAAGATTGAGTGGTGGAAGAGCCGGAAAACGGTGAGCGGCCGGCGCCGGAGAATCGAGAAGACGGTACGAATAGGAAGAAGGAATCTTGAGAGGTAGAAAAGGTAGGACCAGAAGAAGACCCTGCCAGACGGCCGGGTGCCAAGAGGAAAGCATAGAAGCCACTGAATTGGAGTCTTGCTCCGGCGCCAGAACCATCGGGTGTCACGGATCTCGGCTGCCGTTGAAAGGCTGAGCCCGGCGAAGATCACAGCGGAAGTGAGGGCTACGACGAGGCTGTGTGCAGCCGGGAGTGGGCCGAGAGGGATGGGCTGCCGGCGCTTGACCAACATAAGGCTAAGCAGTAAGGTGCACGAAAGGTAGATCGATATCGAAGAGAAGAGAAAGGACCACGTTGACCCCCAAGAGTGGGCATGGCTCCATCTGAAATTCACAATCTTTGGATGCTCGGCCAAGTAATATTGTATCGTCTGAATCGCCATGGTTATCTTCTTCTTCTTCTTTGCAGGCTCTCCTATTAAAACCAACAACTTTAATTCGCTCTTGCCATCACCATCTTCTTGTAATCTACCATTCTCCAAATCAATCAAGCAGACAAGCGGAGGTAGATTAACGATTAAACATGGAAAGGGAGACCTCTCTCTCTCTCTCAAGCGATGTTCAGAATTCCATTTGTGGTTGGTTTGCGACCAAAAGGTCTGATTGTTGGTGTAGTTTCAGGTGGTCCTCCTATAGGATTGACACGTTGATGGTTCTATTTTCATTCAATCTGAGACGTCGATGGTTCTGAAATCTACGGTGCCATAGGTACTTGATTGACAACGTGCGTGTGATCAAAGGCTGTCGGTGGTCAAAGAAATCGAGCTCAGATTCTTGCTGTACCACCCCCGTGTTCTTTTCTTTTGGGCAAAACTTTTCTTGTTTTTCTAGGAAGTGAAACTGTGAACGACTCGGAGTAGACATCATTGGTTCTGCTCGGTTTCAGGTCCAGGAATCCTGGGTTCGGTCCCGATTTTGGTTTTGGTTTGAGCTACAACCGGCTCACGGTTATGGTTTAGTTTAGGTTTCACAACTATTTCTGGTTCCGATTCCCCGTTTGTTTGCTAGTGGTTCTAGTGTCGGTTCGAGTTGCAATGGGTTCCGAGTCCGGTATGGCTTAGGTTTTTTCTTTGTTGAAACCTTGGCAGGATTTTCTCTACCTTCGTCGATGGAGAGAACGATACAAGATCGAAATGAATGGCGCAATGATTTGTCTAGTCAGCTTTTTGGATTGATTCACCAACGATGGCAAAGGAGATCAAGGGAAGATGCAAATCCCTCCTACTATCTGCAGTGGACATGGCCCCCAATTGTGAAGAGAATGGAGAAGAAAGTGACGATGAAAAGAGCCAATTTTTCCTTCAAGGGAGGATTGCTTAGGAACAAATCTTTCAATCTGGTTATGGGAAGATTGAGACTGTTGGCGATTGAAGAATACCTTGCAAGTCTGAAGGATGTTGATGCTCGCCTGATCTCTGTACCTCTTAGTTTCTATAGAGATATGAATCACGCAACAGTGAAGGGGATGGACACAAGGTTTCCTCACAGGAGCTTGCTCAGACAAAGTTTATCTCTGTATTTTTTCGGTATTTTCTCTTTGTATATATCGCACTCGTCTCTGTATGTGCCTGCCTTTTTATAGGCAGTCGCTCTCCTATTGTCTGAGCTTATCCACCTACGGCTTCCCTCGTCTGGGAGCTTTAACGGGCTGCCGTTACAGGAAAATCCGGTAACGACTGTCCGTTACATGATTTTGGCCTGATCCTCAGGTAACAGTTGGATGGCTAGTCCAGTTGTTACCCGAGCCGAGAATGGCCACCGTTTTGTAACATCTCTCACTTGGCCATTCAAGACAAGTGTATCGACATACTGGTTTTTCCTCCCACTTTTCAGGGGTTTTCCCTAGTTATGTCGATTCATGATTACTATTGTAATCAAAACCTCTTGTGTGGTTATTTCCCTACACAACAAATCATTCGTTGTATGGTTATTTACCTATACAACAATTGTATATCTGTTGTATGGTTGTTTGCCTATACAATAAATCAAACATATCTCAAACCCATGTTTCCAACATGTTTTGAGAAGAGTTCTTCCGTTATGCCTTTTGTTAAGGGGTCTGCCAACATGTCTACCGTTGGCATGTATGAGATTGATATTTCCTTTCTTATAACCATATCATGAACATAGTCGTATTTTACCATTATATGCTTGCTTTTTGAGCAATCCGCTCCACTCTTCATAAGAGTAATTGTTGCATTGTTATCGCAATAGATAACCACAGGCTCGTCTGTTATCTTAACTTCAAATCTCGTATGAAGTGGCTTATTCATACAACACTTTTTGCAGCCATACAGCAAGCAACATACACCTTGTCATGTTCAACAAGGTTCTATTGTATCTTTCAGCTATACCATTTTGTTGAGGTATACTGGGCATTGAGTTTTATTTAGCAATACCAAAGTCTTTGCAAAATTCCAAGAATTCTGTTGAGGTAAACTCACCTCCTCTGTCTGATCTCAAGACTTTGATCGAATGCCCTAATTGATTTTCTACTTCTTGCTTATATTCTTTGCCTCTGATTTATGTGCCAAAAGATATATATACATATATCTAGAGTAATCATCGATAAAGATTATAAAGTAATTCCTCAATGTCTTTACTTTGAAAGGTCCACATAAATCTGTGTGAATAATTTCTAACAGGGTTGTTGTCCTTGTTATTTATTTGGGAAAGACTTTCCTTGCCATTTTTCCTTGTATGCAAGCTTCACACTTGTTGAAAGTCTTTTCCTCAAATTCGGGCAATAAGTCAAAGTTGGATAATTTCCTCAACTTTTTCAGACTTATATACCCTAGGCGTTTATGTCATATATTCACATCAATAGAAAATACACTCTCAATATAAACAGAAGATTGATGATTTTTATTATCAGATAACTTGAACAATCCATGTTCTACATCAAATTCTCCAAAGAACAAGATTCTCTCATGTTTGCCCACAGTCATCTTGTTAGGTATAAACCTAACTTCAAAACCTTTCTTAACTAAGGCAGGGACCGAGACTAGATTGCACCTTATTGATGATATAATTAACACATCGGTCAATACAATTGGTTTGCCTTGTATAAATATCCTAAAGGATCCAATACCCAGAACATCTAAGAAAGTACTATTTCTCATATATACACGATGTTCTCTAGGTTGGTATTCCTTCAGGTCAATTGTCCCTTCCTTGGTCTTTGAGATATGTCTTGTAGCTCCCGAGTTTATCCACCAACCTGTAACTAGACGGTCCAAGTATAAACACTCTGAAATTACGCAGATTATATCCTACTTCTCCGACTGTCCACGCTGTGGGTTGTTTCCTCCACCTTTCTTGTTGCGGTAGTCCCTCTTGTAGTATCCAATTTTTCCACAGTTGAAACATTTGATTCGGGAAGCGGTTTCCTGCGATTTCTTAAAACTTTGACCGTCTTTCTTGTTATTCTTGCAAAACCTCTTATTTGGTTTCTTTTTCTGGTTGGATTTGGAGCTAGACGCTAACTCATCCTGGACCACTAACAACTTCTCCTTTTTGTTCTTAAGCATATGTTCTTGCTCAATTGCTAGTTTTAGGGGTAGCTTTGAAAGGTTGATTTCAGGCCCTAGTCTTAAAGCAGTGGTGACCATGTTCCATTATGGTTGATATCTGCATCGGTTCGGGGATGACTGATTTCGCTATGACTAGGTCTCTAGCCATCATTAGCATGTGATTTACATGCTCTACTACATTTTCTCCTTCTTTTATTCTAAAGGAGTTATATTTCTGTAGTAGCAACTGCACATATAATTTTGCAGTTGTATCATACTTGACTGTTAACGAGTCAAACAACTCTTTTGCGATCTCATATTCTTCAAAGACCCTAATAAGGTCATCCTCCATATAAGTTAACATGATTGTTCTTGTTATGGTATCGTTCTTTAGAAATGTTTTATACATTTCTAACTGTTGTTGGCTTGCGTTTGGTGATGGAGGACGCACTGTTTCCTTTAAAACATACTCTACACCTTCTAGTGTTAGAGCCAATGGGATTCTTCTCTTCCAAGTCTGGAAGTTCAGACCGTTTAGCTTTTCTGTTTTTGCCAGTTCGGACACATATATCCTAGAACTCATTTTTAGGTGTTTGGCAAAAATATCAACCAAGCGGTCTAAAGGAAAATAGAGAACACACAAAGCAAGAAACTTTTTAATGTGATGCAGAATATAAAGTAGAAAAATTTCTGAGGTTTTTTCTGCCTCTAAAACCCCTAAAAGGGATAAATTTATAATTTTATCTATTTATCCTCTTTTTGTAATTTTGTAAAATCACAAGGATAAACTCGTAAAATTACTATTTGATATTCCTGTAAAATTCATAACTGATAGGGGTTAAAATCATAATTTTAACTCTTAGGGTGAATCTGTAATTTTTCCAAAAGAACAGGGGTAAATTCATCTTTTGACTATGTAGCAGAACCGAAATTATCCAAATCGGGTTGGATAATATCGTAAAATAGCAGCCCATGGTTTTATTGTAATTTTCAAAAATTACCAAGGGGTAAAATTGTCTTTTTATAGTGGCAGTCTGCGTAATATTTGAAATGGGTCAGGGGCATTTTTGTCTTTTTGACACAGAAAAAACCATTGGTAGTTTCAGAAAACCGCTGGTGGTTTTGGAAAACCAATGATTTTTCAGAAATTGCATTTTTTTTTTTTACAGAAATCGTATAAAGACTTTTACACTCTCTCTTGAGTGTTCCGAGAGAGAGAGAGAGAGAGAGAGAGAGAGAGAGAGAGAGAGAGAGAGAGAGAGAGAGAGAGTGGCGGTTGCCAGAGAACTAGTTTCGGCGTTGACTGTCGGCTGTTTCGCCCTTTTGCTGCTTCGGCCTTTGGTTGTTTCGGCCTCTGGCTGTTTTGACCTTTTGCTGCTTCGGCATTTGCTGTTTTGGCCTTTGGCTGTTTCGTCCTTTTGCAGCTTCGACTTTTGTTGTTTCAGCCTTTGACTATTTCTACCTTTTGCAGCTTCGGCCTTTAGCTGTTTCGGCCTTTTGTTGCTTCGGCTTTTGGCTGTTTCAGCCTTTGGCTGCTTTTCCTACCGACTGCCGCCTGACCGCCTTCCATGCTGACTACCGATTGAAATTATTAATTTTTTTTTCGTTCTTTCGTTCCCTCCCTTCTCTTCCTTTCTAACTTTCTGTTTTGTAGGGAACCAGGCCCTAATACCAATGTTGGCAATTGAAGAATACCTTGTAAGTCTGAAGGATGCAAGGGGATGGACACGAGATTTCCTCAGAGGAGCTTGCTCTGACAAAGTCTATCTCTATATTTTTTCGGTATTTTCTCTTTGTATATATCGCACTCGTCTTTGTATGTGCCTGCCTTTTTATAGGCAAGCGCCCCCCCATTGTCTGAGCTTATCCACCTGCGACTTCCCTCGTCTGGGAGCTTTAACGGGCTGCCGTTATCGGATTTTGGCCTGACCCTCAGGTAACGGTTGGATGGCCAGTCCAGCCGTTACCCGAGCCGAGAATGGCCACCGTTTTGTAACAGAGACAACCGATCTAGCAGTCAAAAAAGGTATATTCTTAAAATATGGCACAAACTTGATCTTCTTTGTGTTGTTCTATAGCAAAATATTTAGAATTCTTCAAGTCAGCCACAGTGGTTGGAGGAAAATAATATTATGCTTAAAGATACGATGAAAAACTATGCCATACGTTACAGATAAGTACAAAGGTGGCCATTCTCGGCTCAGGTAACGGCTAGACTGGCCATCCAGTCGGTTACCTGAACGGATAGAGCCAAGGTGTAACGGATGAATGTTATCGAGATTTCCGGTAACGTCTCCGAGATATGCTCTGAACGAGGGAAACCACAAGTGGAGCATCTGGGATGAGGGGGAGCGGGCTGCCTATAAAAGACAACCATTACAGGTCGAAAATATAGATCTCAAACAAGATACAGAGAGACTCACAGACCTGAAAACTCATCCCTGGAAAACCCCTGTGTGGGAACCTCGCACCCAACCACACTTAATCTCTCTCAAATCCGCTGCGTATAGAAAGTGGCTGGCAAACGCTGAAGAATTAGTCTCCACGTCGCAAAGGAGGAGACGCAGACCGAAGTTGTTCTCCACTGGGAATGCCGGAATCACCCGCTACCAAGAGAGGTTGTTCCTTCACCGGTATTAGAGCCTAAAAAACCTACATAAAACAAAAAGAGAGCAGGTAAGCGAAGAAGAGAAAAAAAAAGGAGAAAGAAAGAAAAAACAGGAAAAGAAAAAAGGGGAAGAAATCATAGAGAGGAGAGGAGGCTGGAACAGGCAGTCGACAAACAGGCGACCATAATAGACAGCCGACAGACCGGAGGCTGAAACAGGCAGCCGCCAGACCGGAGGCCTCAAAAGGCAGCAGAAAGGCCAGAGGCCGAAAAAGAATGGCCAAAGGCTAGAAAAGAAAAGTCAGATGCTGTAGAAGAAAGGCGCGGCCCCGATAAGGCAGCCGAGAACGCCAGGGACGCCGCCGCCAACCGGACACCGCTGAAGAAAGGCGCGACCCCGATAAGGTAGCGGGACCGCCTCCCTCGATTGGTTGTCGGACCGCCTCCCTCTCCCCCCTGCTCTTCCTTCCTCTCTCCCTCTCTCCTCCCGCGTTCTTTTTTTCTCTCAAACTTGTAAATCCGAGTTTTGTATTAGTGAAATTTTTTTTTTTGAAAACCGCGGTTTTGGAAAACCGTGGGCTGGAAAACCGCCTCGGGGGAACGGACTAAAAAGTCTGTTTTTCCTCGGCCGGTTTTCAGATATTACACTATTGCCATTTGACAAAATTACCGTTCTGTCTAGATATTTTTGGGTAAAAAGACTATTTTGTCCTTATTAAGCAAAAAGTTTGTTTTACCCTCTGGTTTGTGAAAATTACCAAATATTGGGCTGGTACTTTACAATTTTACCCTTCACAGTTTGGATAATTTCATTTCTGCTATCTAGTCAAAAGATAGATTTACCCCTATATTTTTTTGAGAAATATAAGGTAACCCCGATCAATTGTGAATTTTACAGAAATACCAAAGAGTAATTTTACGAGTTTGTCCTCAGGTTTTTATAAAATTACAAAAAGGGAACAAATAGACAAAATTATTGTTTTGACCTTGGTATTATTTTAGGGGTACAGAGGTAGAAACTCCTTGGGAAAAAATTCAAATTTCTTCCAAAAAGACCATGAAATTATTATTAGCTTATTTGCTTAATATCATGCATTATACTAACATGATTCCTGCTATGTATGCTTTTGTTTTTGTGTTGGTTTTCTTTTTAGATCGCTTAATTGTTACTTTTGCCAAACACATAAAAATGAGTTCTAGGATATGTGTATCGGAATTGGCAAAGATTGAAAAACTGAACGGTCTCAACTTTCAGACATGAAAGAGAAGAATCCCTTTAGCTCTAACACTAGAAGGTGTTGGGTATGTACTAAAGGGAACCATGTACCCGCCACCCCCAGACGCAAATGAGCAACAATTAGAAATGTATAAAATATTTCTAAAAGATGATACCATAGCAAGGATGACATGTTGACTTATATGGAGGATGACTTGATCAGAGTCTTTGAAGAATATGAGACCACAAAAGAGCTGTTTGGCTCATTAACAGCTAAGTATGATACAACTGCGAAACTGCATGTGCAGTTGTTATTACAAAAGCATAGCTCTTTCAAAATGAAGGAAGGAGACAATGTAGTTGAGCATGTAAACCACATGCTGATAATGGCTAGAGACTTAGCCGTAGCAAAATTAGTTATCTCCGAATCAATGTAGATATCGACAATATTGAACAGTCTATCCCTGTCATGGAATATGATCACCATTGCCCTGAGGTTAGGGCCTGAGATTAACCTTTCTGAGTTGCCCTTTAAACTAGCAATAGAGCAAGAACACATGATAAAAAACAAGAAAGAAAAATTACGAGTAATTCAAGATGAGTTAGCGTCTAGCTCCAAAATTAACCAGAAGAAAAAACTAAATAAAAGGTTTGGCAAGAATAACAAGAAAGGTGGTCAAAATTTTAAGAAATCGCAGGAAGTCGCTTTTCGGATCAAATGTTTTAATTGTGGAAAGATGAGATACTATAAAAGAGACTACTACAACAAGAAAGGTGGAGGAAACAACCCACAATGCGGATAGTCGGAGAAGCAGGACATAATCTACATAATTTCAGAATGCTTGTATTTAGACCGCCTAGTGATAGGTTGGTGGATAGATTCAGGAGCTACAAGATACATCTCGAAGACCAAGGAAGGGGCAATGGATCTGAAGGAATATCTACTTGGGGAACATCGAGTTTATATGAGAAATAATACTTTCTTAGATGCTCTAGGTATTGGGTCCTTCAGGATACATGTACAAGGCAAACCAATTGTTTTGACTGACGTGTTAATTGTGCCATTAATAAGGCGCAATCTGGTCTCGGTCCTTGCCTTAGTAAAGAAATATTTTGAGGTTAGGTTTATTCATAACAAGGTAACTGTGGGTAAGCATGAGAGAATTTTGTTCTTTGGGGAATTTGATGTAGAATAATGATTGTTCAAATTATGTGATAATGAAAATAGTGCATCTTCTACTTATATTGAGAGTGCCTTAACTATTGATGTGAATATGTAGCATAAACGCCTAGGGCATATAAGTCTAGAAAAGTTAAGAAAATTATCCAACTTTGACTTATTGACTGAATTTGAGGAAAATACTTTCAACAAGTGTGAAGCTTGTATACACGGAAAAATGACAAGGAAAGTTTTTTTTAAGAAAACAATAAGAGCAACAACCCTCTTGAAAGTTATTCACATAGATTTATGTGGACCTTTTAGAGTAAAGACACATCAAGAAAAGGTTTATTTTATAACCTTTGTCGATGATTACTCTAGATATATGTATTTATATCTTTTGACACCTAAATCTGAGGCACTTGATGCTTTTAAAGATAAGCAAAAAGTAGAAAATCAATTAGGACATTCAATCAAAGTCTTAAGATGAGACAAAGGAGGTGAATATACTTGGACAGAATTCTTAAAATTTTGCAAAAACTTTGGTATTAGTAAAAAGAATACAATGCCCAAGACACCTCAGCAAAATGGTGTAGCTGAAAGATACAATAAAATCTTGTTGAATATGATAAGGTCAATGTTAATTGATGCCTCTCTTCGAAGGGTATTTTGGGGAAAAGTAGTAAATACAACAGTTTACATACTCAATAGAGTACCTTATAAGGCTGTATTCACTACACCATATGAGATGTGGTTTGGAAGAAAACCTAACCTAGGTCATCTCAAGAGGTGGAGATCTATTGCACATGTCAAGATCCTTGATCAGTCTAGAGATAAGCTAGACAGTAGGTTCTTGAGATATATTTATTGTATATCCAAAAGGTTCAAAAGGATATCGGTTTTATCATAAGGACCATAGACTCATTGAAAGCAGAGATATTGAATTCTTAGAAGATACTAAGAATGACATCTTGGAGAATGATGAGGAATGTGTTGATGATTTGGTGGATTTAGCCCAATTATCTTTTGAGATCATAAAAGATCTTCTTGAAACTACCGATACCTTAAGTAGACATAAGAGGCTAAGAGCCACTTCATCCTACTTAAAGGATTATCACACTTATCTTATAGAAGAAGTGTGTAATTCGGTAGACTTAGATGAGTTGACTGATAACTTGACTTATCAGTAAGCAATGAACTCATCAGAAGCGACAGACTGGGAGAAAGCCATGGATGAGGAAATTGAGTCTATTGAGAAAAACCAAGTCTGGGAATTGACTGATTTGCCAAAAGAAAGAAAAGCTATAGGCTGTAAATGGGTACTGAAAAAGAAATACATGGTCGATGGTGCAATCGACAAATTTAAAGCGAGGTTAGTTGCAAAGGGTTTTTCGTAAAAAGAAGGGATAAATTATGTTGAGACATATTCCCCAATTACGAAATTTGCATGTATTCGAATAATCCTAGCAATATCTGCATACTATAATTTGGATTTACATCAGTTAGATGTAAAGACAACTTTTCTAAATGGGGATTTAGAAGAAATCATATACATGTAGCAACCCGAAGGATTTGTGGTTGAAGGCCAGGAAGATAAAGTATATAGGTTGAAAAAATCCCTATATGGCCTGAAATAGTCACCTCGCCAATGATATTTGAATTTTCAAAATGCCATTATAAAACTTGGGTTTGTGGCTAACAAACTTGATCACTGTGTATATGTTTGGAACAGTGGGAGCCACTTTGTCATCTTGTCATTATATGTAGATGACATATTCTTGACTGGAAACGACAATGAGATGATTGTCAAAACCAAGTCATGGTTGAATTCCAAGTTCGAAATGAAGGATATGGGAGAAGCATCCTATATCCTGGAAATAAAGATCTCTCGAGATAGAGAATCTAGACTCTTATGCCTGAGTCAGGAGAGATATATTGACTATATCCTCAAGAAGTTTAAAATGGGTGGATGCAAGTCTGCAGATACACCTGTTGCAAAAAGGGTTAAATTGAATAAGGCTGATTGTCTCGGTGAAGGAGATGATAAGCCTAATATTCCTTACGCACAAGCTGTTGGCAGCTTGATGTATGCTATGTTGTGTACAAGACCTGATATTAGCTTTGCTGTTGGTCTTGTAAGTAGATATCAAAGTAATCCTGGTTGGCAGTACTGGGTAGTTGTGAAAAGAATTCTAAGATATCTGAAAGGAACAAAGGACTTGAAACTGTGTTTTCAAGCATATGAACTTAAAGTGATAGGATACTCAGATGCTGACTTTGTTGGGAGCAAAGATGACAACAAATCAACCTCGGGATAAATATTCTTATTTGGAGGTGGTGCTGTTTCTTGGGCATGTAAGAAACAGAGTTGTGTAGCATTGCATATATAGGAAGCTGAGTATGTAGCTTGTTGTATGGCTGCAACAAGTACTGTCTGGATAAGTCGCTTCATACGAGATTTGAAGTTGGAAATAACAGATGAGCCAGTAGTTATCTATTGTGATAACAATGCAGCAATTACTCTTATTAAGAGTGGAGCAGATTAGGGGGAGCGGGCTGCCTATAAAAGGAAACCATTACAGGTCGAAAATATAGATCTCAAACAAGATACAAAGAGACTCACAGACCTAAAAACTCATCCCTGGAAAACCCCTATGTGGGAACCTCGCACCCAACCACACTCAATCTCTCTCAAATCCGCTGTGTACAGAAAGTGGCCGACAAATGCTGAAGAATCAGTCTCAACGTCGCAAAGCAGGAGACGCAGACCGAAGTAGTTCTCCGTTGGGAACGCCGGAATCTGCCCGCCACTAAGGGAGGTCGTTCCTTCACTATAAGCTATCAATTTCATTCATGAACCTTTGTAGTTTAAGGTTTTGGATTTGCCTGTGAATATGATGACCAAAAAAGTAAATGAGCTGATAGGAAACAATATTGAAAAATGTATCAAAGTCAATGAGAGCCAATAAGTATGAAGGGCAGAATTTCTCATAGTGAAAGCTAATATTGATGTTACCCTTCCTTTGAAGAGGGAAATTTTTGTTCAAAGTAACGAAGTAGAAGCAACCCAATCGTTCGATTTAGAGTATGAGAAGTTCCAAAACTTTTGTTATAGTAGTGAAATGCTGGGACATGTGAAGATGATTATGAGAAGGAAATCCACGCAGTAAACCAAGATGGAGATTGATCCCATGCAATATCTAGATCAACTGTTCCTTGTAAAGGGAGTCTTCAAGGAACAAAATGGTATCAAGTTGTTCATGTAAGTTAATACAAACGAGATGAAGTACCAAAGTTGAAAAAAGCAGTAAGAATCCCAAGGTCCACGATATGAGGTAAACAAGATTAATCCTGAGATCTCAATAGTTTCACCATCTAACAACTTAGAGGATTTTGGCTTTCTTGAGAAAGAGAAAGAGGATGAATAATGTCACTTTTTCTTCAAAAGTTGTAGAGGATCACAGTAGTAAGATGCATGGGAAAACATGAAAGTGAATGCTAAGAGTAGGAAGGCAAGAAGAGAAAGTAAAAGATTCTTTTTCTCATGGCAAGAGATGATATCATAGTATAGTTATAGACACCATGAATAATTTAATAAAGATGAAGATTGGAACCTCAACAACTTGACTACGAAAAAAATTAAATGCTGATACTAAAGAAAAGGAGAATACTAAAGAAAAGGAGAGCAATCCTTGTCACACCCGCTCGAGTCGCGACCACGACCCGACCCAAGCCGATGCCACGTAGCCGCTTCTCGCGCGGGCGTGATGGTGAGCAGTAACCAAATGCAATACCAATTTAATTCAAACTCAAGAAATATCTAACTGAAATAAATATTCATATCGAAGTTCTAAACAACACGTCTAAAATGGTGCGGGGCCCACCTAACAATAACCCCGAATAAAAGACTTTCTAAATTATTCAATACTTATCATATCATCTAAAATAAAAATGTTGCTCTATCAAACTCCTACTTTGCTCCGTGTGCCTTCGAAGTGCTAGCTTCAGGATGAGCTATAAAACAATAGGGTGAGCTCCTATACATAGCTTAGTAGGGAGGTTAAGCATCTTTAAACAGAGAACATACTAAAAGCATATGCATAGTTCACAATCATTTCATAGAAAAGCACATTTACTTTGAAATCATGATTTAAAGTTCATACGCACACACGCACACATCATTAGTTTCGATAATTACAGCCCATACTGTGTTTGCCCCAAAGGCCACGGGAGTCGTTCGGCCCTCCCTAACGTGACCTCGGTAAACCCGTCCACGATGGTAACCACGCCGACTCTCACAGTAGAGTACCCGGGAACACACCCTGTATTCGCCCCAAGCCGGATCGCCTGAGGGACTTGCAAGTCTCTAGAGACCCCACACAAACCACACAAGTACAGCTCGTACATTCACACATCATTACATTTCTAAAACCAATTACAATTCATCACATTTACAAATCATATCCAGATTCACGAATATCCAAAATCAAACTCATATCCATATAACATTTAAATACCATGTTCATACAACACATGCATATCAAAACATGCTATTTATCAAACAGTGTCATAAATATATTCTATTTAAAAGGCATATCAAATAGCCCATAATTGCGAATAACATTTCACAAACATCAATAAAACATTTATCAATCATACACATTTAAATATATCTAAAATAGTAAAATCATTTCTAGCATGGTTCTGTAAAAGAATGCATAACCCCCTACCTGAAGGAGCGCTAAGATCCAGTCACCAAGCCATTGGGTCACTCTTATCACCACCAAATCCTCCAATTTTAATCTTTAAACAATTACAAATGATTAAAATATTAAAACTTATTGAATTACGAATCTAACGCAACAAACTGTATCTGAATCGGATCCCAAACTGTATCCGTTTAAGCTATCCGATATCCAAATTGATATCCAGATCCATATCTGATCCAAATGAGTGACACAATAGGTAGCTTGTGTCACTGTATCAACACAGAACCTGTAACTATTGACACAAGTCTTATTCCTAACCTAGAAACCCATTTCAAGATATAACCCAAATTGGACCCGTTTCCGACACAAAACCTGACACAAAACCTATTTTGACACAGAACTGGTTCTTAACACACGACACGAGGATACGACATGAATCAGCATCCATTCATGACAATTCAGATACGACACGACACAGAAATGAGGGACATGCCCAAATTTTTTTTTTCCGGCATCATCGTTGGTTTCCGGCGAATCACAATTGTTTTTCAGCCAAATCGATGCCATTGCTTACCTTCCCCACCAAAATGCTTAGTTCTACCTCAAACCTCCAATCCAAGCCCAAAACGATGATTTTCAACAAGCTTTTAATAAAAAATTAAAAAGAAAAACCAAAATCTGAAAAAAAACATTGAACTCACCGGATTCCGACCGACTCCTATTTTCCGGCTAGTTCAAGGCTGTCAAGCTCCTTGGAAAAAGGCACTATGAAGGGCCCTTTTTAAAGGCCCTTCATATCCCCCCATTGGGCATTACTGCACAGGCTGTGCAGTAACGCTCAACGTTACAATCCTTTTGGAAGCCATGAAAATCATTATATAGAATTATCATGGGATGGGAAACCTGCAGTTGCTTCGTTTTGAGGCAAAAAGATGTGTAGGTAATTGCTCCCATTGAATCAAAACTTTCGGTAGAGGAATTCTCAAGTCTCAAAAAGGAAGATCAACTTTACTAATCAGTTAGGTGTTAGTGCCACATGGAGAAGAGGAGATATTGGAATCCATGAAGGATGAAGTGAAGCTGAAAATAAGACTTTAAAGCTCTTTATATATAGATATAAAAATTGTAGATCCCCTGATAGGAGAACCATACAAATTTACATGTTTTTATGGGACCCCGGTGGTAAGTGACATACAAGTCATCTTTTACTAAAGCAGTTATACAAAGATGAACAACCATTAATTGTGGGTGGTGACTTCAATGAGATTTAAGAGTTGAATGAAAAGTCGGGCAACATGCCATCATAGAGGCGGATGCAAGAGATTAGAGATACTCTTAACTATTGTGGATTGAGAGACTTGGGATACAAAGGTCACACGTGTACTTGGAACAATAATAAAAAAGGTGTTGAAAAGTGTAGGTTTGGCTTGATAAATTTTTAGGAAATGAAGTTTAGACAGCCAAATGGCCTCAAACAAAGGTAAAACATCTCAATTCCTCTCATTCTGATCAGTTTCGAATAAAATAGGAATGATTTATAAGATTTTTCAAGACAGGATTTTTAGATTTCAAAAGATGTGACTTTAACAAGACGATGTGGGGGAAGTGACAAAGAGAAGTCAGTAAGGTGACTCATGGGGATCATTTGCTACTCATATAAGCCACAAAATTCGAAGTATTACAAAAGAGGTGTAATGTTGGAACAAAGAGAATTTTGGAAATACCAAAAAACAATTGTTAAATTACAGCAAGAGCTTGATTGGATGAATTCCAAACCGGCCTTTGATGTATACATGAAGCGAAAGAAATGTCATGCTCACACAAATCAAAACCATGACGCGACCTGAGTCCATGTCATGTAGGTGCACCTTGCACGAGTATGAGCAATAATAGCATTCATAGTCAAGCATAGCCAATAACTCAAATGTTGACTCAAAATTAATAAGGTTCAACAATGGTAATAACTACATTGTAGGGCCTACTGACAATCCCCAAACTATAACTATTTACGTCAAAATCTAAACTAGCTCCCAACTAAGATGTACCAACTTAATCTTGATTCTAAACAGAATTGTTACTCAACACTTGGCAACCTCATTGTATTTTCATTAGGTTAAGCTATAAAATAATAGGATGAGCATTGACCCATTGCTTAGTAGGAAAGTTATACATCCTTAATAGAAGTCATACTAAAAGCATGCATGTTTGACAAATATTTCATGGTAATCAGACTTTACATTTAAATTCATGCTTTCAAACTAACTCACACGTATGCATGCACAATATTACTTCTGATATTTATAGCTCATATATTGTTTGGAGTCGTTTTGGCCCTCCCTCAAGCAACCTTGGTGTATTCCATCTACGATGGTCAAACCATGGCGACTCTCATGGTAGAGTGTCCTGAACCATACACTGTATTAGCCCCAACCTGAAACACCCTAGGGACCTATAAGTCTAGTAACTCCATATAAATATAGCTTATGGATTAATTCTACATTATGTTCCAAATATCTAACTCACATTATTTGATCTACATACGCAAGTCCATATGAATATGACGTACATAATATCAAATCAATGCATATCAAAATATGCTTAGTAACAACCAAGTTATATGCATAGGTCTTATGAAGGTGCTTTATTAAGGGATATATTTACACATGATGGTTGATTCAATAGATTTGAAACCAAATATGTTCCCAAGTATTGTGGCAGAGTTGCATATGCTATTGTTATCTATAATACATGATATGAATCGTGTTTGGATTGAGGCATGCCCTCAGTTCTTCACATCTTTTCTACAAACTCATATGAAGGAATTTTGAGATGCTTTTACAATAGAAAACAATTATATATGATTTGTGGTTCATCTAAGAAAGACACTTTTGAACCTATTATACTTCAACCTCAATGAAATATTTGACCTAACCACTTGCCACTTTGAGAAAGAAATTCACTTCGGAAAGTGATTGTGGGCCGATCCCCATTGATGTTGATGATGGGCTTTGTGGAGATGCTGATAGATTGACTTGACAATAGAAAGTAAAGGCTAAGGTGCTGTGAAGCGGGGCAGCTTCTCAACATGAGAATCCACCTTGGTTATCCTCTAGGGCAAGTCAAGATTGCCATTAGTACCGATACTTCTAATTTGCTCATAGGTAAAAAGCAAACAACACTATATGTTCTTCATGCTACTATAATACAATAATAGAAAATAAAAATTATAAGATATACATTGAGAAGCTAGTTTGGTCCTCTTAGAAAATTATATTTGACTTTGGCTTCTAATTTAGACACCAATACAAATTTTCAGCTCAACTCCTTATCACCAAGTTGAATTTTGTACAATTTCGAATTCTAAGTCCAATGACCACACAAGGAATATATATATATATATATATATATATATATATATATATATATATATATATATATAGAGAGAGAGAGAGAGAGAGAGAGAGAGACTCCTATACATAAACTATTCATGTTAATCCATATCATCCAATTGAAGAGATTGATGATCTATATTTAGAAAGAAAAAACTTAAAATACAAATTACATTTTATATTTTTTCTTTTCCAAAGTATAACTTTCACTTTTTGCTTTTTGATATGCTCAATTTATCTCTCCAATCCTATCGTTTGGATTGGCATGGACTGTGTAGCATTATAAGAAACTAACAATTTTCACTCGTAATATATATATATATATATATATATATATATATATATATATATATACACACACACAAAGAGAGAGAGAGATTCAGGATGTGGTCTCATGCAACAAGTTAGTGCACAATGGTAACTAAGAATCCAGCCAACCTCGCTTAGTGTAAGAAAAACTTTGTATTAATTTATAGTTTGTTTGCTAAGTTACTTGTGAATTCCTAAAAGGTTTTAAGTAATAAAAGGCATCATATAAACAACCTACATAAAGTTGTAAAAACTAGAAATTATCATGCCATATTGCGAGAGACATTTCATCAATCAATAACTTTTGTTGCAAATGCATTAGCAAGCAAGTTTTAGGAGTAACTTTGCATGGTTTCATTAGAATTTCTTTTCTTATAAAGTGCTTTTTTAAATTATGAAGATGATCAAATTGAAGTTGTTCTAAGGTGGAACTCTACTAGTTTTCATCATGAAGGAATTTATTGAGTTTGGAACTCTAAGTTGGAATATTAGAGGAGCAGTTAATACCCATCAAAAAGGCATGTTAATGACCTTTCACATAGATATTACTTGGCAGTCTGTGATATTAGAGACTCATATACAATGTGGGACAAAGAGGTTTTGGAAGGGCTTGGGCAATAATACAGTTGGCGTGGTTGAGGCACATGGATAGCCTTGAGGTTTTTGGATTTCATTGTTGCATGATAGATATCACTATAATCTTCTTTGTGTGTATTCACCGGCTATTGCCTTTGCATTGAAAGCGGGAGGTAGCTCTTGGGATTGTAGTGTTATCTATGCGAGCTATGTTCCTTTACTGAGAGTTGCATTGTGAGACCACCTATAAGGGTTGTGAAGCCATATATCTCACCCTTGGCTTTTTGAAGACTTTAATGACATTTACCTTTCATCAGAAGTTAGATAAATAGTTTTGAGTTGGCCCCAAATAGCTCTACCTTTACCACCTGCACTAAACCAATGTGGTATTATGGATCTTATAACCTATTTTTCAGCTTTCCACATGCTTTTTCTGGGCAAGAAGGAGCTTTGTGGCTGTGGTTGGACCGAGATGTGGTGGATGATGCTTGACAACTTGCTTTCCCTACAACATATGTTGAATACCTCATGTCTCAACACTATGATTGTTCTTTGATTCTCATGAGGTGTGGTGTTATTTAATTCTAATGAGGCCCACGTGAAAAGTAAGAAGGGTGACCTTTTAGGTTTTAGGTAACGAGAACTATTCATGTCATATATGAATGAATGATACATGAAGCTTAGGCCAAAGGAAGCATGAAATACATCCAAAATTGATAAATGTATGACATGATTCATTAAACAAGTAAACAAAGAATAATTAAGCCTTTTCGATATTAGATAGGTCAATTACATAGATTTTTTGTTTCCATTGAGCACAATCTTGTATTATGGTAACAGTTAGTTCAACCAAAGCTACATCATTCTTTATTGTTTACTTCCAACACATTTATGGTCTTTCTCTTCTTTTTTAAAATGTTCTCTACTCTTTTTCTTATACATTCTTATTGAAGCTTCCTTTCATTGCCGATCGACAAGTTTGAACCATCTTCAATGATTTTCTCTCATTTTATTACCTATTAATGTCATTCCCAATCCATCTCTAATAACTTCATTATAATATGGTCTTTTCTCGTATGACCACACATCTATTTCGATATCTTCATTTCTATCATGGACATCTTTTGTACATGTTAATTATTAACTACCCAACACTCAACACAATCTAACATAATGGGTCTAATTGTTGCTTTATAATATTTACCTTTAAACATTAAGGGTATCTTCTTGTCACATAAGATACATGATGCACCTAGTCATTTTTACCAACTTATACTAAATCTCTGTGAGCTCTCCATCAAATCCATTGTGTTTAGTAACCAAATATGTGAAACTAAATCTTTAAGGATGAAATGTGTCAATTCTAATTTTCATGTCATCTATAGTAACCAAATAATTAAACTTATATTTTATATATTCTTTCTATATTCTATTGAGTTGAATTTGTCAGGATTAATTAATCTTGAATGAGCAAGTGTTTAGTAACATCTTTGCAAGAAATGGTGGGTAAAAACACAATATAGAGGGGTGGAAAGGAGCCTAAATATTGTTGCACATCTCACTTGGAATTACAATATTCTATGAGAGAGGAATACAATAAGATCCTTGTATAGGAGGAACTTCTATGGTTTTGAAAATCAAGGAACAAGTGAGTGAGATATGTAGATGGAAACAACAAACTTTATTATGTCATATGTTGGTGTGATGAAAAAAATAAGTTATTCATGGATTGATGCTCAAGGATAGTACATGGTGTACATATCCCAAGGAACTACAAATCATAGCATATCATTTTTACATGGACTTCTTTGATTCTAAGGAATTGGTAGTACCCATGTTGGCTAATGTGTGGCATATTCTCAATTGAGGTTAGATGTGCAACACTTGTATCACCCATTATGAGAGAGAAAATACATAAAGTTGGTCAAGAGATAATCCTCTAAAAGCTCTTAGCTTTGATAGATCCCTGGCCTAGTACTATAGAAAATATTGATCCATCGTAGGGAATAACATCTATCAAATGGTGAAGCGAGCCTTTTCTGAATGAATGATCGGTAGTGAGGTACATACACTCCTAGTGCTTATCTTGAAGATGCAACAGTCAAACCAAATGAGTCATTTTTGCCTTATCAACTTTTGCAATCTCTTATAAGATTAATATAAAGGTTTTAGTAAACCAATTACATCCATTGCTTAGAAAGATTATCAACCCTCTAGAAAGTAGCTTCATCCCATGCAGGAAGTTGATGAATAATGTTATTGTAGTAGAAGAACTACTAAGCCACATGCGTAAAATACGAAAAGCAAAATTGTGGCTTTGCCCTTCAAAATTGATTTGGAGAAGGCATATGATCGCCTTGATTTGAAATTTCTTAAATGTTATGGAGTTTGGGTTTTTTAGTTGTATCATCTATCTTATCATGAGTCGTGTTGCTATCACAAATTTCAAAATGGTTTTGAAAGGACAATTTATTAGAAGGCTTTACTCTATCATAGAAGCTTTGACAAGAGGATCCAGTGTCTCCGTATCTTTTGATTATGTGTATAGAGCAACTCTTGTTGATCATTCATGAGTGGGTGGAAGCAAGAATTTGGCTACACATCTCTATATCTTTAGGTGAACCATACTTGTCATACCTCTTTGCAAATGTAATTTTTTTTTAAAGAAAGGCAAATAACAATCAAGTTCAAAGGTTATAAATACCTTACACTTTTTGCAAAGCCTACAAGTTGAAAGTAAATACATAAAAGTTGAGAGCAATGTGCTGTAAAAATGTCCCCCATAGGAAGCATGTTAGACACTCCTTGTATCATTGGAGATCCATGTTATAAAAGCTCATTTTAATGAATGTTTTGGAGAAGCTCCTTAAGCACCTAGCTAGTTAAAAATGTAAACTTATGAACCAAATTTAGAGGATATATCTTAAGCCGTAATGCCCTTCTTACATATATTATGTAAATTTACCTACTACAACAAAGGGTTGTGATGAAATTGATATGGTCACTCAACGATTCTTTTGAAAAAGAACTAGTGAACTGCATGACTTGCATCTCTTGAACTGAAAGGTGGTCACAATGTCAAGATGAAGGAGGTTCAACAAGCTTGCATTGGTTGTCCTTAGTCAACATTGGCCATAGGTGAAGGTAGTGAGGCATCATTATCTTAAAACTATAAATTTATGGTCTACATTGGAGGACAGTTATGCTGCCCATACTTAACAAGACATTCTCAAAGTGGGATTGAGGAATAGGTTTCATTTTCATCCTAGTCAACTATCTCCATGTGGATCCAACCATACAAAACATACCTTGTTGACTTGTCAATTTCATTAAAGTGGTGCACCCTAATTTATAGGTAAATGACTTAACGGCAAAGCAATAGATGGTTGTTGGGCGTTGCTCATTTATGTGGAGTTAATGGTAGTTAAAAAATACTATTTTTTATTTGTAGGTGTAATGCTTAACTTTAAAACCAATAAAAATTGTGGGTTGGAGTTATATATAGTGGTTCTACTTTTCAATAAGTGTTTAGTTGTAATGGTTATCTTTTTATGTAAAATTACATTAACAAATAATGTAAGAAGTGAAATTATTACATGAAGTAAAGTAGTATGGCTATTAAGATATTGTATGAGTACAAGAAGTTTTTTTAATCATTTATATAAATAAGGCCGTGTCGTTACACCTAAGCATACTTACCGACTCTATAAATATTATCAATTAATACAATTATGATTACACCGAACATGCAATCCCTTGTTTGGATAAAGTTCGCTTCCATCCGAAAGCTAAAAATCTCATGAGTATCATATAGAGTAATTGTGATTGGATAGATATGATATAGGTCAATAGTTATCTAACTCCACAATATGTGAAAAATGTCATGTCTAGTTGTCATTGTTTGATAACCTTCTACACCAACTATCTCTATGTATGCAATCTCAACCAATAGACAATATCATTCCAATTGCCTAGCTATATAATGTCATTGTTATCTATCCTCATATTCTACTTGTACACTGTGTATAGTGATAATCACTTTCAATATACTTTTAGATTTATACGAGACATGTTAATCTAACCATATTCAAAAGAAATAATTCTAATTAATAAACCAAACTCATAGAATTACAGGAAGCTGACGACATGACCTCTAAAATTACCAAGTAAATCTAGAACAGAGGGAGAATCAATGGCCTAACCTTTCTTATCAATGTTGTAAAAAAATAAACATGTAAAAAACCGACTTTATCCTCGTGCATTAAAGCAACTATATTGACAATACCTGGTACGTCATCACCATGAATATCAGTTCTCGGTTGGAGGTCATCTTCTTGCGATGGTCTTGTAAGGTCAGGCTTTGTACCGCAATCTTGTTCTCTATATATAATTGTTTTAACTTGTTTTATTATGTTTAATGTAAAATTATATGCCTATCTAGTCATCTACGATTAGTCATTTTTTGAAAAAATTAAAGACGAATAACCAAAAAAATTTAGGAAAAAGAAAAAAAAGACAATACGGAACAAACACACTGACAAGCGCATCAATCTCAAGAAACAGATAGGCCTTGGCGGGTGTAAAATTAGTAGATGCACTCTAGGATCGATGCTGATGTAGAGCAGATGTGAGGAGGGAAAAAGAAAAGGAGAAAAAAGTAACTAGCAATGACGGTGACAATATAGATAGAGAGACGAGAGATTGGAGCGGTGATGGCGGAGAAGGTGAAGAGGCACAGACAAAAGAGAGAGGGCAAAAGGAAGAAACAAAGGTAAATGAAAAGTATCAATGCTAAAAGGGTCTAGGGGTGTAGGAATATGCTACTGACTGCCGACTGACCTAGCTCCTCATCGCTTCGACCTTTCACAGCGTGTACACGGGCTTGAGCCTTGATCACCGCAGCACTTCATGAACAATGTCCATACGGTTCAGCTCCGCGGGACACCAAATGGTTCGGCAGCAGTACATTGTTGGATTCTCCTATCGGGGGGACAGGTCGAGAAGCACATACTTGTTTTCTTTCTTCATTACTTGATTGAAACGCACCTCCCGCTATATGAACGGAGTGCCCAACCTTTTGTTTTTGAATTTTCCTTCCGTTCTGTTCTTTCCCTCACTCACACTCCTTCGTTCCTCTCGTCCTTCTCTTCGATTAAGTACCATCTATTGTCTGGACGTGTACTTACCCTTCTTTGAGGTTAGAGAGGTTAATACACATCATACTTTTAGAGAGAGATCCTATTGTTACATGGTTTGCTGTGAGTTTTGGTTAACTTACGCTTAGTGATCATCTTGATCGTTGTCATTACCAATCAATCCTGCTTTATTATTCTCAGTTCCTGCTACGAATCGCAGTTCAAAAAATAGGGTGTCCATTTAGCAAAAGAGGTACTTCTAAGTTGGACGTCTCCAATGAATTTGATTGTGTCATGTGGGTCCTATGTTACATAGGGAAAAAGATAAAATATAAACTGTTTTTCCTTCCAAAAGATATTGTCTTCACAAGAAAAGAAAAGAATGACCAATATAAACTTGGTCGGCTTACACTAAATCTTTTGGAAAGCCGTTGAAACACGAGGGGTTGCCGGATATAACGAAAATACTGAATAAATCCTCACACAAGGGGTTTCAGTGATATTTTTCAGAACCTCTTTCTATTTTTCCACGCGTAGAATCTTCTCGCTTCAGGGCGTTTTTGTCCTCTCCCTCTCTCTCTCTCTGAGGTTGGTGGTCTTCCATCAATATTTTCCTTCTTCCCCATTTTGAATCATACCTTATTTAGTTTCTTTCCGTGTTGTTGTAAGAGCTATCTGTTCCTGATTCGTTGGTGTACATAACGGACTTTGTTTTGATATCGGTTGCAATAGGTATGAGTAGTTCATGAAGAATCCCCAGTCTGATTCTCTTTGTGTATGATTAATGGATTCCGAAATCGTAGTTTCTCTTTCCTGTTGCAAAACCCTGATTTGGTTGTGTTCCAATTAGAACCGTTTTTGGTTTCTTCCTGTTTGAAAACGTTCACTTTTGCGACTTGAGTTGAGGGGTCAAAGAGGTTAAAACCACTTTGATCTATAGTTTCTGCGAACGTGATTCTGTTATACAACTCTCATTTTATTTAATCGGTTGGGAATTTTGAAAATCTTTTTGTTTTTGCACGTGATTCGGGCAAGAAATGGAT
The DNA here is from genome assembly GCA_036023115.1 of Brasenia schreberi. Classification (NCBI taxonomy): domain Eukaryota; kingdom Viridiplantae; phylum Streptophyta; class Magnoliopsida; order Nymphaeales; family Cabombaceae; genus Brasenia; species Brasenia schreberi. The sequence goes on from JAYKKT010000064.1 coordinate 13,693,207, forward strand.
GTTGGTGGTTCGAAGGGCGAAACGTCTAGCAAATCTTCGCAAAGCGTTTCTTGTTCAAGTGGTGCAAATGGGGATGCCGGGAGTTTCGAATGCAACATATGCCTAGAGTTAGCGCAAGATCCCGTTGTGACTCTCTGTGGTCATCTATTTTGCTGGCCTTGCCTTTACAGATGGCTTCGTATCCATCATCATTCAGATTGCCCCGTTTGCAAGGCTCTTGTCCTGGAGGAGAAATTGGTTCCTCTTTATGGCAGGGGAAAAGCATCAACTGATCCTCGGTCAAAATCGATCCCGGGAATGGAAATTCCGAGCCGTCCCGCCGGCCAAAGGCAGGAAGCACCACCCGCTTCAGACCCGAGTCATTTCGCTCAACCGGGATTTGGGTTCATGGGTGCTCCAATGGCCGCTGCGAGGTTTGGGAATTTTACTTTTTCTGCTGGGTTTGGCCTATTTCCATCTCTCTTTGGCTTTCAGATGCACGGTTTCCCTGATGCATCGCCTTATGGTGCTGCTACTGGATTCCCCTATGGCTTTTCTGGTGGTTTTCATGGAGGTCATGTTCATGGGTACCATCATCCTTCAACCCATTCATCGCAGGATAGCATGTTATCTAAGTACCTTATGTTGGTTGGTTTCTTGGTGCTCGTCTTCTTTCTCTACCTTTAGTTGCATACTAACGTATGGCTGGGAAGATGCTGGATTTCAAAGCAAACTTCAAGGTGGAACGTTCGTATAAGTCTGCATGTAAGTATTGGTATGCATTTATAATTTTATTTAGCAATCTTGTTGGAAGAAGAAACTGTAAACTTTTGGACCATATGTAAGCCTCTGGTATGCACTAGAGGGGAAAATGTTGCCGTCTATTGTGAAAAATGATTTCCTTGTCTTACAGTCTTGGAGGCTGAGGCGTTGAATTTGGCATACGGTTTACCAAATGAAGGATCTTGTGCCTAATTTATTTCTGCCGCTCTTACCTTTCGATGATGTAGCTCATAAACCATCTGTCATTTACTTTTCGTTGTTTCTGAGTTACGGGGACTGGTTAGTTTGTAATATCTTTTTAACATTGAGATGATCAAGAAATTCTGACTTTTGCTTGTACTGTTTTGGTGACATGTGACTGCAAATAGACTCATGTTGATTTTAAAGGAGCCGATTGGATGTTATCTTCATTCTCGTCAAAGAGTTTAAGAAATTGATGATCTTGTTGGCATTGACATTCAGTGGAGATGTTTATGTTGTCATGTTGCAGGTAGTATGAACATTTTTGATTTGTGAGAAGCATACAAAAATATACTAACACAGGGCATCCTCATGTGCGGTAAGCTTGTAACTTAGAAAATATTGCAGGGAAAATTCACATTAGAATACAAATTTTTGTGTGATGCGAGAATGATATTTTAAGTACTTATTGACAGCAATAACAAACAGTGATTCAGTATTAGAAAAAATTGCATTTTTCAGTCATAATGTTAACGATTTCAATGGAATTACATAATTTTTTAAAATTTTGACCAGCATGCAAAATATCCAAAAGAGAATGCTCAATGGGAAAACTGAATCTGTATTTTGTGGACTGCCAAGTTATCATGTCAATCTTTCTGATTAATCAGTATTGCTTTATATGCTCCCCTGATAGCTTCAAGTCAAATTGGTCAAACTAAAACTTAGATGTGAACTTATGACTGAAGTCTGAGTACTTCCAAATCAATAACACATTGTACTCCTCTTAAATGTTATATAATATATTCTATTTTGAAAATAAATATTACAAGACCTCTACAATGATAAAAGCATTGAGCTCTGGCGTATTGTGTTGGTGGAAGTTTACCCTAGAATCCTTTTCTCCCTAAATCAAACAAATTAAGCAATATCTTCTTATGATAAGTTATATAATAGCTGTTGCATGTTCATCTCTGTGTTCATGCCTGTGATTAGCCCTGGTGACTTTGTCCTGTCAATTGCAAGACCATGATGAAGCATGGGGATTGTTAGACTATTATGTAGGATAATGTACGATTTCCATGCTGATAATTGGGCTAGCCTTGCGGCACTAATAGTGCTGATGTTTTTACTTCGGGTGCATTCCACTTGGAATTGCTTCAATGTTTTGAAACGAAAAGATGTCCAAGGATGGAAGTGTTATAACTTGATGTAAGTTATTCTATGGAAGGTTAAGGTGTTTTGTTTGAATGGACAAAATTAGCTTTGGAATGATGAACAGGAAAAGATATTGAACACCAGATATCAGAAACTTTCAGAGCATATCATTGATATTGGGGGTTAGTAATGAAATCAAAATAAGAATCTTGTGCTTCAGGACCTCCCTGCCAATTAAGAGGGTAAAACAGCAAGTAGAAAACAATGTTTTCATATTGAGAAACACTAGATAAATCCTTGTTGAGTTGTTGTATCTAGATATTGCAGAGAAGAAGCTACAACTAGAGGAATGTACATAAACTCACAAAACATAAAGAGCCCTTTTAGTTTTAATGGTTTTGCTCAGATAAGTTGGCTAGTTCAACTAAAAGAAACGTATGTTGTTGGAAGAGATCAGTGGATGAGCCAGCATTGGTGAACTTTGGAGCAGCATAATACATCTCAAATTGAGCAAACTCATGGAATAGATAGCAGGTACTTAATTGCAGTTATCTAGTTGTAGGACAAGAAGCAAACTCAAAAGAATAAGCTTCTAGATAGGTCTCACTTGCCAGGAAGCAGTTGTTATCTATCAATGTTTAACTGGTAAGGTGCTGCCAACTTTTATTAAATATCAAAAGGAAAGAAAATTTTGTACATGCTTCAGTTTTCTGAGTTGCCTATGATGAAGAGAACAAACAGTCAATTTATACCAAGAATTAAACTGAGAAACGTACTATCAGTTAGCAGGAGTGGTTGTACAACCACTTTAGATAAATAAACCTATGCACTCCTATTTTCTTATTTTCTTTTAGAAGGTTTACATCACCTTCTTGGCAGTGTAAACTTATTTATGGTTTTCCGACATTGGGAGACTACTGTTTGGCCTACCATTTGTTTTGGCGCTGAGGTCTAGATCTGTTTGACAGTTTTGTCTTTTTCAATTGCTTATCAGCAAGAAAGCATCTTTTAAAAGTTTCAAGGGGGACTTCAAGGAAATGTTGACAGAACCTAAGCAAAAAAAAAAGAGATGAAAATTATACAATGTCCGATTAGAGCTCAGTAATGCAATTACTCTTTTGATATTTGACTATTTTGCTATCTATCTAGGTTTCTTAGTTTTTCTAACACTAGTGTAAGAACTCTTTCGTTCTGGAATTTTGTGGAAAATCCAGTAAGATAGTGTGATGATAGTTTTGTGAAGGTGTGTACATGTTAACAATCTTATATGCATGTATATGTGTGTGTATATTACTCAGTGTATGGACAATCGGTTCAACAATAACATAGTATGAAATTGAAAAAAAATGTTGCAGTCTAATGAGGCTCAGTTATCACCCTTACTGCCTCTTAATATAGTGACATTTATTCTGCTTATGCCTCCCATCTCGCATCCTGTTTCCAGTTTCTTTCTTCATAACTACGTGGCTTCTCATACCTCAAATATTTTGTTCCATGCATATATTTGACTTATATTTGATGGTTAATCATCAAAAGAGTGGTTCATTATTTTGTAACGTATGATGTTGCAAGTACATGGTTGCTTTTGTCCTTCTAATAACCCTACAAAAGCAGAACAGTTCTTGTGTCGCTGTCTTCTGTTCGCTAGTGTATAGTAATTCAAGGGAATAGCTTTAGAAAACTTGAATGATCTGGTTCGCCTGTTATTATCATTTTTAGGTTTGAGTGATGATGAACGAAAAGTGTCATGGCTAGCGTTGGGGTATAAACTTTGTGAACAAATAATCCTAAGCCTTTATGTGTAAAACGTTCTGAAAATTGAATATGTTTATGCTCCTTCTAAACCTTAAATTAGGTTAGAACTTGGGAAACTTTGAAGGTAAAATATTTGTTTTCTTCTAGGGTCTCTGTCATCCTGTCATGCATTTAGCTACCTTATATCCTTGCTTGTTCCTTTTCTTAGTACTTCATTCTTTAGGAGACTTCTTATACAGCATGTTTCATATCCATCGCCATGTGTTTGTAGTTTGTAAGATTTGTGTTTGTAGTTTGTAAGATTTGAGATTGTTTTCATTGTTTGTGCATTTTATTATGTGAGCTGTGAGATCTTTCATGACCGGTCCCAAACCTGGATAAAGGAGGAGGATTGCGTTAGGCTTCTGGCAGCTAGCTAGCGTAAAACTTTGGTGGACTTATTTACTATGGATTTTAAAAATTATGATAGGGCTATGTGGAAACAAAGAATCCATGTAGCCGACCTCATCTACTATGAAAAAAAGGCTTAGTTGATGTTGTTGTTGTTGTTAGCTTTGAGATCTTTTCCTTGGCTTTCTCAAATCATTTTATTATGGTTCCATTATTTCTCAAATCTCAATATCTTTCCTTCTCATACTTGTCTTGATTGATGAAAATTGTTTTGGACTTTGTTGCCGGGACATTCTCAGCTATTCTACTACTATCACCTATGCCACACAGGCGCGAGTGCAAGTGTGGATACGGGTGCGGGTATGAGTGTGGAATATGACAAATTTCAAAAATTTTGGGTGCGGGGACACAACTAAGGTATATAATATTATATATATAATATTCAAACTAGAGCAAGTGAGACGTCAATTAACATAAGTATATGATAACAGTAAGTACACAACTTTATATTAAAGCAAAACATGTAAACAACTACTAATTTTATCTTAATACATAAATCAATCAAAAGAATATCTTAATGTTTGATAAATGAAATGAATTGATACATGATAAATCATAGATCTTCACTGTCAACAACATTATCAACTGAAGGAGTTCCATATTAAGGGTATTTAAATCTTGGTTGTCTTCTAAATCATATTCCTTCGGATTTTTATCCAAATATTTTGATGGTCCTTCACTGTAATATATTTAAATAAATAAAAATAAAAGATGAAACTGAATCACCATGATTAATAGAAAAAAACATTGAAAACAATAAAATACTTGGTTACCTATACTCTCATTAGATCGTGAAACCAATCTCATATTTGAATGGGTATAAACCAGGTCTTCAACACGACTACTTGAGAGATTATTCCTTTTGATATTATGAATTTGTAATCCAATTCCTTTCACAAGAAGATGAAATTGAAAGTTAAGAATAATTTTGATGCAAGTTTTTGAAAAAGAGGTATCTAAAATCCATAACATACCTACAAATCTAGTGGATCTTGATAATCCCTTTCTTCTAGTGCTTTTAGTGAAGTCTGAAACAAGAAAACTTTTCATATTCAGAATTTACTTGACTATGTATGAGTCACGATAAATCTTTCCCAAATACATTTGTCTATTCTTTATTATTTCAGGATCTTGATTAGGAGTACACTCGCTGCTCTCATGCAACCATTTCTTCTCATAATATCTTGGATTTAAAGAATGTGCTAAACAATGCAAGGGAGTGTTGTTTTTGTCCCATCTTGAAACTAATATATAATGAATATGATCATAAGACGATAATGTTTCATATTGTTTTTTTTTCGTGCTTCAAAATTATTAACTTTTTCAATCATGGTATCTCACATTTCATAAACTTTATAGAGCATCGGTTCATCTTTATAACTTTTGTCAACATCTCCCAAATATGCTCTATGAATTTAAGAAAATATGATACCTTGTCCCACCATAAATCATTAAGAATAATAGCCTTCATTGCTTGGGCTCTTGCTTAATCTTCAACTTTGTTACTATTGTATAAATCCCATCTTGGATCAGTAATCATCTGAACCAATGATGTCATGATTGTTTTAAATCTTTTTACCATCACAATCAAAGAAGCAAAACGTGTTTCTGCAACCTTTTACAACTTTAAATCAAAATGTCAATAGAATATTACTGTAATTAAATGATGATGCATTATAAAATTCCTTATCTTTATACAATCTGTTGTCATATATTGCATCCATGAACACAATTCATATGCATGTGAATTATCCTTATCTTTTGATGACTTACATATATGAGAAAGAGCCAAATTTAAATTTTGAGCTACACATGGTGTCCAAAAATGTGTGGATAATCACCTTCTAAACTTAATCTTGTATTGTTACAATTATCTGCATTATCAGTGATTATTTGTACAATATTATCTGGTCTAACCCTCTTAATAACTTCTACGAATAAATCTTTTAAGTAGCTTGAAGTTTTAATTTCTTCGGATACATTAACATACTTCTGAATTATAGGACCACTAATTGAATAAGCAATAAAATTTATGAGTGAATGCCTTTGAATATCACTCAATCTATCACAAATAATAGAAACACAATTAGCTTTTCATGAAAACTTTTTATGTTCTAAAAACTTTTCAATGTTGGCTTTTTCTTTTTTAAGAATTATGGTTCATAATTTTTCAGAACTTGGAGGAACATAACTATTCAAATTACAATTGGCCAATGAAATGACAAGATCTTTTCAATATGGATTTCTTTCTACGTTAAAAAGAAGTGAATTTGAGAAGAAAAATCTTCCAACCTTTCTATCCATCTCTTCCCTTCCAACTATATTAAATGATTTTTCAATTGCTCCTCTAAAACTTTTATTGAACTTATTTTGGCTTATCTTTCTTTTCTTTTATGCATCTTCTTTTTATCTACCAAATAATAGAATACTTACTCCTTTTTCACTCATTTCATTCTTCTTTTCATTCTTCTTTTGTTTTTCTAATAATTGATTTTGCAAAGCCTCATCCGCATTCGAGCATGCTATTATACTATGCTTTGATAATTTCAAAAGATGAGCCTTTACTCTATTATAAGACCCTATAAAACTCATGATGTAAAATTTACACATAAAATGTGTATTACCTCCACAACCTTCATATGATTCTCCCCTTTGCATATACATCTATAATGATGCATCGTCACGAGACGTTAAATTGAAGGAGTTGATTATCGTGAACTTGAAAGAACACTACCACCATAACTCCGATTCCCAATTGATACTCCTTTTCCTTTCCTTTTATCGGCCATTTTTAGGATCGACTCAAATCACAATCTAATTGAAAAACAGAAACAATATTAACAACATAATTTTAGGATCCTTACAGGATAACATGTACTTAATACATTAGATTATTCTGCATATATTATAAAGTAAACTCTTAACGGTTTCAGACTCATTTTAGGATCCTTACAGGATAAAGAGGCGCATGATAACATTAAGGATTTTAAATCGTTCAAACTTTCTTAAAGTGCATTAATGTAGAGAATATGATAGGACTTGACAAGGAAAAGGAAGGAAAGCGAAGAAATAGAAGGTGCCAAATGGGAATAAAAATATTCCACTTACCTCAGGATCAATTATGGACATAGATATGAAACTATCATGCATAGTATAACTTACTATACATATCAATCGGTAAAAAACTTGATTTGCAAAAAAAAAAGTTCAAACTCAAAGAAACCCAAAACCCCCAAAGCATGAATACCTCTATGCATATCAACAAAAGAAGTGCACAACTAATAAGATGTTAACAACATGTATGTACCATACTGGTAAGAATCAAGATAATAGTATATAAATGATATAACACTATATCATACAATACACAAGATACAAGTACAATAAAAAATCATATATGGTATTATGGGGATTGGGGGATCATACTATGAGCAAAAAAGATTTCACAAAAGGTGGTTATATCACCTTTTATGCTTTGAAAATATTAAAGAACAAGGGTGTCCCAGTCTGGTGTCGGCAAGGCAACCCAAGGAGGAACAATGTTGAGTTGTTGGCTTGCATGGAAGGTGAAGAGAAACGAGGAACTAGAGTATGAAGTTAGGAGTCTTGAGATGACTATGGAATAAAAGGCCAAAGGGGTTGGACGATTTTGGACTTTGACACATTGACCATATCCAAAACTTACTTCGACACGTTGATTGTGTCGAAGTTTCACGACATCATGTCGGTGCCGCACCAATACAGTGTCGATGTCACACCAGTGTCGGTGTCAACACTTCACCTCCTAGAGGTGTCTGGATGACATAGACTATCACATTTTGAATTAATTTAAACATAAACTGTTTGCCATTTTGGAGGGATTGATAATCGATGGGTGGTGGACATGATTTGCATTAGCTACTTTGTAATATGGTTTGATAATACTGCAAGCATTGACATGTGAATTTTGATAACCTATGTACCAAACAGGCCTCTTAATGCTCATTGTCCAAGAGTCTTGCTTTTAACTTGAAAGGTTTGTAGGTTACATATTCTTTGCTTGCAGCCTTGCAGCATTATTTTAGCTTTCTAGCATTTTAACATGTTTTTCTTTCAACCGTGTCCTTTTGTCTTCTCTTCATGTAATGCATTCAAATGCTATGACCAGGGAGTTGCTCATACCTCTGTGATACAGGCCTACTTGATACAATTAGCTCTCATGCTTTGCTCGTGATGTGCTTTCTTTAAAAGCAAATGTTTTCCTTTTTGATGCACTATTTCTTTGGGCTAAGTGCATGTTAACATATATATAAAAACATGATTATTTGAAATCTTTTGGCAAGAGTTTTTTAAAAGATTTAATTTATGTATCATGTGAAATGAATCACTTGAATCTAAGAACTAAGACATACCTTGAGAATTTGTTGATAATACATTGTCGGATATGCTAGCCTTTTCTTTGAACATCTCTTCTATGTATGCCTTAATGTTGGAAGATAAAACTCCTTCCAATTTATCTTCCATAGTGGCTACATTCCTAAATTTTTTCATCAAGATAGGACAAGTGATTTTGATATGTTCACTTTCCTTAAGCAAATGGTGTTTTTATTTGGTCATGGACATATGGGCTTTTTGATTTGTCCTTCAATGTTCTTAATGTGAGGAGGTGTGTATGTCTTTAAATTCATCCGTCTTGATTCGGCAACAACGACCTCTTTGTAAGCATTTACAGTTTTTAATCTAGTTTCGAACTTCGAAGTTTTTCAATAGTTGGAGGCTTGTATGTACAAATATTCTTGAAACTCGTCAATTTTTTAAAATTTTCTAAAATTTTCAAAACTTCGAATTTGATTCCACAATTCAAAAAATTGATTGTGGCAGTCTCTAATACTCAAGTTGTCTTGCTTAAACATTATCATTTTTTTTCAATAAATAAATTTAGAAAATAAAATAATCTTTTGAATGAATTTTCTTTAAATGATGTTAATTTTATTTCTAAGCTTATCATCTACATTTTGACAAATGATCTAAGTGATCTTTACATTAATTTTTCTCATGTTTTTAAATCTTATTTATATTTTTCTTGGGCTTTGATGATATCTTCATCAAACCTATCAATAATCAAATTAGGTTCTTAAATACTACTATCAACATAATCCTAATAGTCTTTAGATAATAAATATTTTTTCATTGTTATTGCCCAACTTTGATAGTAATTTGAGTCAGTTTCTTTGCTTAACATGGTAACTTTTCGTGATGTCGCCCCGGTCTTATTGTCATTCAAGCTAAATGATCTGACATACTGGTTTTCCTCTAACTTTTGTGGTGTTTCCATAGTAATGTCATTTTATGATTGCTATTGTAATCATTACCTGTTGTATGATTTTTTACCTATACAACAATTAAACATATCCCAAACTCATGTTTGTAACATGTTTTGAGAAAAGATCCTCTGTTATGCCTTTAGTCAAGGGATCTACAAATATATCTTGAGTTGGCATGTATGAGTGAATATTTTCTTTCTCATAACCATATCATGAACATAGTGGTATTTCACCATTATATACTTGCTTTTGGAGTTGTTAGCTTCACTCTTGATTAGAGTAATTGTTACACTATTGTCACAGTAAATGACAACTGACTCGTCTGCTATGTTCAAATTTAAATCTCGAATGAAGCGACTTATCCATACGACACTTGTTGCAACCATATAACAAGCTAGATACTTAGCTTCCTGCGTATGCAACACTACACAACCTTGTTTCTTACAAGCCCAAGAAACAACTCCACCTCCAAATAACAATATTTGTCTTAGGTTGATTTGCTGTCATCTTTGCTTTCAGCAAAGTCAACATTTGAGTATCCTACTACTTTTAGTTCATTTACTTGAAAATATAATTTCAAATCCACAACCTTGTTTCTTACAAGCCCAAGAAACAACTCCACCTCCAAATAACAATATTTGTCTTAGGTTGATTTGCTGTCATCTTTGCTTTCAGCAAAGTCAACATTTGAGTATCCTACTACTTTTAGTTCATTTACTTGAAAATATAATTTCAAATCCTTTGTTCCTTTAAGATATCTTAGAATCCTTTTCACAACTATCCAATGCTATCATCCAAGATTACTTTGACATCTGCTCACAAGACCAACAACAAAGCTGATATTAGGTCATGCACATAATATAACATACATCAAGCTACCCACAACTTGTGCATGAGGAATGTTAAGCTTATCGTATCCTTCATCGGGACAATCAGTCTTATTGAGTTTTACTCCTTTTGCAACAGGTTTAGATGCAAACTTGCATTCACCCATTTTAAATCTTTTGAGGATATAATCAATATCTCTCTCCTAACTTAGGCATAAAAGTTTAGATTCTCTATCTAGAGAAACCTTTATACCCAAGATATAGGATGCTTCCCCCATATCCATTATTTTAAACCTTGAGTTTAACCATGACTTGGTTTTGACAATCATCTCATTGTCATTCGTAGTCAACAATATGTCATCTACATATAATGATAAGATGTCAAAGTGGCTCACATATATATAGTGGTCAAGCTCATTTACCACAAACTCAAGTTCAATAATGATATTTTGAAAAGTCAAATACTATTGACGAGTTTACTGTTTAAGGCCATATATGAATTTTTTCAACCTATATACTTTATATTCTTGGCCTTCAACTACTGATGTATATATATGATTTTATATAAATCTCTATTTAGAAAAGCAGTTGGTACATCTAACAGATGTAAATCCAAATCATAATATGCAGATGTCGCTAGGATTATTCTTGTAGATGCAAATTTCGTAATAGGAAAATATGTATAACATAATTTATCCTCTCCTTTTGCGAGAATCTTTTTGCAACCAACCTCTCTTTAAACTTGTTGATTGATCCATCAATTTTATATTTATTTTTCAGAATCCACTTGGAGCCTATGGCTTTTCTTTCTCTTGAAAAATCAACTAACTCACAGACTTGGTTTTTGTCAATGGATTCAATTTCCTCATCCATAGATTTCTCTCAGTCTGTTGATTGAGATGAGTCAATAGTCTGCCGATAAGTCAAGTTACCAGTCAGCTCTCATATAAATCTACTGAATTGCATACTTCTTGACAAAGATAAGTGTGATAATCCTTTAAATAGGATGGTGTGATTCAAAGCCTTTTATGTCCACTTAAAGTTTCGGTTGATTCAAAAAGATCCTTTATGGGTTCAAATGATGATTGATCTAGATCTATTAGATCATCAACATACTCATCATTATTCTCAAGGATGTCATTCTTAGTATCTTCTAAGAATTCAACATCTCTACTTTTTATGAGTCCATGATCCTTGTGATTAAATCGATATGAGCGATAGATCCTCACCTCCTAAGATGACCTAAATTGGGTTTTCTTCCAAACCACATCTCGTATGGTTTAGTGAATACAACTTTACATGATACTCTATTGATTATTTTTATAATATACTTACTGTTTTTCCTCAAAATATCCTTGGTAGAGACATCTATTAATATTGGTCTTGTCATATTTAGTAAGGTCCTGTTATATATTTCAGCTACACCATTTTGTTGAGGTGTCCTGAGCATTGTATTTTGCTTTAAAATACCAAAGCTTTTACATAATTCTAAATTTTTTGCAAAGGTATACTCATTACCTCTATCTGATCTTAAGACTTTGATTGTATGCCCTAGTTGATTTTCAACTTCCTGCTTATATTATTTGAATACTTCAATTGTATCAGATTTATGTGATAACAGATATATATTTATATCTCGAGTAATCATAAAAAAATGTTATGAAATAGACATTTTCTCGATGTGATCTTAATCTAAAGGGTCCATATAAATCAGTGTGAATAACTTTGAATAGGGTTGTTGCCCTTGTTATTTTTTTAGAAAATGTTTTCTTATCATTTTTCCTTGTATATAGGCTTCGCACTTGCCAAAAGTGTTTTTCCTCAAATCTTGGTAATAAGTCAAAGTTAGATAATTTTCTCAACTTTTTCATACTTGTATGCCTTAGGCGTTCATGTCATATATTTACATCAACATTAAAGACATAATCAATATAAGTAGAAGAACTTTCATTTCATTGATATTTAATTTGAACAATTCATATTCTACATCAAATTCCTATAGAAAAACACTTTTCTATGTTTTCCCACAATCACTTTGCTAGGAATAAACCTAACTTCAAAACCCTTCTTAACCAAGGTAGGGACTGAAACTAGATTGTGCCTTATAGTTGGCACAATCAATACATCAATCAATACAATCAGTGTGCCTTATAAATAAATTCTAAAGGACTCAGCTCTAAGAACATCTAAGAAAGAGTTATTTCTCATATATACCCGATGTTCTCTTGGTTTATATTACTTTATATCCATTACCCCTTCCTTGCTTTTTAAGATGTGTCTCGTCGCTCCTGAGTCAATCCACCAACCAGTAACCGAATGGTGCATGTATAAACATTCTGATATCACGTAGATTATATCATTCTTCTTCAATTGTCCATATTGTTGGTTGTGTTTATCATTTTTCTTGTTGCGACAATCCTTCTTATAGTGTTCTATTTTTCTACAACTAAAATACTTTACCCGAGAAGTGGTTTATTGCACCTTTTATTTGATTTGTTTCTTTTTTGGTTAGCTTTAGAGCTGGATTCTATCTCGTCTTATACTACTAACATTTTTTGTTTTTTCTTTTTGTTAATGGTGTTTTTGTTCAATTGCTAGATTAAGGGCCAATTCTGAAAGGCTTGTTTCAGGCCCTAGTCTAAGGACAATAGTGATCATATTTAAGGATGGGGGAAGATTGTTCAGTATTGTGGATATTTGCATTGATTCTGGGATGACTGATTTGGCTATATTTAAATCTTTTGTCACTACCAACATATGGTTAACATATTTTATTACATTGTCTCCTTCTTTTATCTTATAGGAGTTATATCTTTGTACCAGTAATTGAACATTTAATTTAGTTGTAGTGTTATATTTGGTTGTTATTGAGTCAAACAATTCTTTGGCGATTTCATATTCTTGAAAGACCCTAATCAGATCATCCTCAATGTATGTTAATATGCCAGTTCTTGCTATCGTATCATTTGTTAAGAATGTTTTATACATTTTCTTTTATTTCTCTGTGGCATTAAGAGGTAGAAGACACATAGTTTCTCTTAATACATACTCTAGACCTTTTAGTGTAAGAGTCAATGTGATTATTCTTTTCCACGTTTAAAAATTTGGACCATTCAATTTTCTTGTTTTTGTCAATTCAGATACACATATCCTTCAATTCACTTTTATGTGATAGGCAAAATTAACAATCAGACGGTGTAAAAGGAAAACGTATACCAAGCAACAGATAACAAATATTTAACTAACATAATGCATAATATCCAACTACTGAATTGAAAATAACTCATGGTACTTAAAACCAATTTCATACAAATTTTAAGTACTATTATTGAGTTTTTAATAATTTGATTCTGTTATATAATCAAACGGGAACAAATCTGTAATTTTTTCTCAAAAATTCTTTCTATCGATAATTTCTCCAAACAGTAGGGGTAACTAATATTTTTACGTGTTGGTTCAGTTTTGTAATTTTTCAAAAGGATCAAGAGCAAAATAGTAAACTTGGTATTTTTACTCGTCATTGATCGAAGGGAAACCCATGAAAGCAAATTTTCTAAACTATTTTTTATCCATTGACATAAATCATATAACATCGACAAAATGCATCTTATACATGTGAATATCATAGTGAAATTGTTGTTAGTTAATATAAATATCAAAATCTATAAGAAAAAGTAACTTATACCTATTTGTCTTATATGTGTAATCAAACTCCAACACCTTTGAGAATGCATGTAACAATTGAATAAGTCGAGGATTGTAATGAATATCTAATTGTGGCAGTGGTGACTATCTAATTCATATAATAGCTACTATAAAACAAATCAACTACTCATTTTTTCTTTCTTAATTTTTATCATCACATTATAAATATGTCTTACCATGTTAACATTCATATCATTAAGACTCTTCAATTACAACAAAATATGCTTTAGACTTGCAATGACTTTGTTCAACTTTTTTATCATACTATACTCGATAGATAAGAATGTCAAGAAATTAAATGACAATTATGCCTTATTTTTGAAACGTTGGAGTGATGAAAAGTAAGGAACAAAACACCAAATATAGAAATGACCAACACATGTCAAATAAACATGAATGAAAGTTTCAAATCATATATTAATGCATGTATTATGAAATCGAGTAGATTTCTAGCTCCCATCTTATATATTTTGTCCCTCACAACCCTTGGTGGATCTTTTTGAGCCTCGCCAAATGCTTCTCCAAGTTGCTAATCTTGATGGTATTGAGTTAGCATCCGTTTCAAGCTTCCTATCAAGTCATACATAATGAAACTTCTACATTGCATGGACGAACTCTCGAGTCTACTATTAGACCCCTGCCTCGCTAGTAGTTGATGCCTAGGATGTCAAGAATTGAAGTCGAACTAAGCTTGAGAAGCCTTTATAAGGATCTTGTGGTAGAGTTTATAAAGAACGTTGAGTTGCCCCTCCGTGCATTCCCTAGATCTCTAACATGTGAAGATACCTCCTTAAATTTCACATAAATCTCAAGACAAGCCTCGACAACAACAATTTGTTGGTGAGGAAGAGAAAGAATACTCTCTCGCGGTAGGTTACAAAAGCAAATTGGGTTTGCACACATGACTTGCAGGTATGATGGGCCTCAAGTTCTTCAGAGTTTGGCACAAAGACCTCTTTCACGTAACTTTCGAATTCAAGAGGAAAGGCATTGTCCCAAAGGTCGGGCAATAATTGCAAGCAACAAATGCATTGAAAGGGAGTCCTTTATGAAGATGGTGGTTTATAAATATTAGGACATATTGAATCACAATTAAGAGAGAATCGTCATACCCAAAAAGTGTGTTGGGGCCTATAGGTTGATCATCACAGAACCCCAAAACTTGATTAGGTATTCCGTGTAAAGGAGAAGGTTCACTGCTAATGGCCTACGGAATATAGGCAGGGTCAGTATCAATCACATTCTCCATGTAAATGGTACTGTGGAATACATGAAATGTGCTCCACATCTTTCACCTTGTTCTGCTCCTCATAGTCCTCACCAAGGTAGTTAAATCCTAAATTATTTTCTACAAAGGGAATAAACTAGAGACTCAAACTAATCCATCGGAGCAACCAAGAAACACCAACGACACTACTTGTGATGCAAGATTTGGAATTATTATTAGTGGCCAAGTCCATGCCTTAATTGGTAAGTCTTGGCTAATAATCTTTTGATAAAATCATGCCCCATGGTGGCGAGGATACCAAGCAGTAAAGTGAGGGGCTTTTCCATAGTAGGGAAGGGGAGTAAGGGACTAGAAAGAAAAATCCTATTTATTGCTCTCTAACAATTGATCGCATGGCAATGAAGATGGTAAGGTTTAGCAGTTATAGGACTAAAGCTTAAAGACTAAGATGCTCTGCAAAACAAAAGTTGTGAGAAAAAGATTTTTGACACAGTAGAGGAATAATATCCTTGAAAGACAAAGAAACAAGAATAGTCTAGTTTACAAACACCCCTAGGGAATATGATACAATGAGTTGAAAGCAAACAAGAAAATCCAAATAGAAGTGAATCCATAATTATGAAAACCATAGTGGTCCTCCTATCAAATGTATTGAGCTATCACTCCATAGTACCTTGAGAGCAGAATTTGTTGAATGATACACCATTGGAAAGACAGAGGCAAGTGATAGCTTCCTACCAGACAAAATCACATAAACATATCATGCATATTTGCCATTGACTTTGGTACCATGAACACAAGCAAATGAATGAAAGAACCATAACAATAAGAAAGCATAATGTTTCTTATCCGATACAGCTCCAATACCCAAGTATTTGCAGATGAAGTCATCCGAAGAAAGATGTAAAGAGATTATGAGGATATTAAAATCTTGATCAACCAAATAAATAGGATCAACGCATCAAGACATCTAAATTTGTTGGAGACATCATCCCCAAAGGGAACTAGAAACGACTATGTTGAGACTCAGAACGCAAAAAAAGAGTGCAAGAGTTGGCCACAAAGTGAATATCTAACCAAGACAATATAATGAGTTTGTAAATACCTCATTTCACCCAAAGATGATGTTTTTGTTCTTGGACATTATCTAACAAGTCGGTATATAGTTGATTAGATGATGGCCAAACACAAATGAAATTAGGGCATAAGACATTATAAACTTATCACATGTCAATGATAGAGAGTGAGGGTTCGGGCCATGGAGCTCCCATGCCAACTTCAGGGAATGCTCCGCACTATAGGGCTGTCGCCCCCACGCCACACTGCCAGGTAAGCTACCTTTTGCCCCACGTGGCGGTGCCTACCCTACGTGAAGTGGTGAATTTTGCACTCGGTTGGTGATGTGGAAAAATCAGCATCCCATTTGTGCAAGTAGTGCATGCACTACACTAATAGCATGCGTGGTGAACCTAGGGGAGTAGGGTGCTATTGAGTCAGGTGCCTCAAGGTGGAACTCGGCAAGGTCGTCTATTGATGGGACAGTAGGAGATAGAATAACATTGTTATCAAAGCCATGAATGCGTAGAAAAGAAAATTTTATTTTACCAAGGAAGTCTGAATGTGGGAAAAAAGAGCTAAGAGAACTCAATCTTTATAAAGACACAAATGATATTAGAAAAGGAAGAGAATCCTAGAAATTGGATGAACACAAATCTATTAGAAAGACATTTTTTAATATTTGGTATTGATAGAAGTACGACTTACATCCTCATGGCAGTTCTAGACATCAAGTCATAGGGGGCAAGCATTGACATCGAGAAATTGAGAGGGGTATGTGGTAAGCTTTCAAAGGTCTAGATAGGGAGACGTTAGTATAATCCCATTATGCAAATGAGCCTCGAGGCATGATGTAATGGGGGTGACAGTTGACAAACCACATCTAAAATTATGGTGCAAAGGCAACATCAATGAGAGGAGTGGAGAATTGTTGGAAACCGTGTGAACAAAGGATGGGTTCAATTGTTTCTGACTCGAGTGAGGTCTATAAATAGTAGTTGTAATGTTCAAGCAAAGGATCATATCAATCACATTGTAATTTCATTTGTTTCTAGCATAGCTCTTCCCCGTTTCCCGTAGAAGTAGACATAACTTAATTTACTGATGTTTCCTATCATGTGACAATATTATGCCTTCTATGTCTCATTCTCTTGTTTTCCTCGCTTGCAAGTGTTTGTATCGATGATAATTGAGATACACTGAGTTTGATTCTTGTGAACTCACTTTTTTCACTTGAAACCTTATCCATCCTCCCCCTTTGAGAACGGGGTTGATATTCTCTAGCACGCCCCACATCACATGCAAATGCTACCTGAATTATTACATCACCGATTTTGACAACAATAGTTTCTATCATGAAAAGAATAGGAAAGTACAAAAGTCGATGATTGTGGTGGAAGTTAATGAGCAACCAGATTATGTCAAAGTTAATGATATGTATGAATCAGATTGCCACTGTGCTTATAAGTGGTTGCGTTTTGTTGTCATTGGATTGACACTTGAATGACATTGAAGTGGTTTTGTTGTTATTGGATTGACACATGGATGGCATTGAAGTGGGATAATATGAACCATCATGCTTAAACTTTTCAAAGTTGATGCACACTACACAAACTTTAAAAATATGATCCTTTTCTGTTTTCAACCTAAGCAAAACAAGTTTTCTATATATAGGACAAACTAAAAAGTGTGACTTTATATGTTGTGAATACTAGGGTAAAAATTACATAATAGTTAGAGGTTGACGACAATGAATTCCGTAATGATGTTAAAGAGAAACATTGAGCATAGCTTTCTAAAAGATCTCAGAGAACATGATTGTAAGATAGCAGAGGAAATTGTTTAGACTATCAAGTTCAACAAAGATAATGCTTAAGTGTGATAAACAAGTATTCATATATCAATTCTTTTGTTCATATTTACTATGAAATCCACATGAGTACTTTCCTTCCATGTTATTCTTTGCTTGGATCATTGCTAGTCCTAATACTGCAAACAATGTATGCCTTTTGGTCTTATCATATGCACATATTTTATACACCTTAATATGTTGTTAAATGCTTAAGTTTGATGTTCTTGCATCTTAGTTACTAGTAACTACCTTTTATCAATAAGAATATTAGTATTCATGCATTTCCTTTATATGTAGAGACAATGGTGAGAAACAAAAAGGATCACGAAATGGAGAAATTCTTCCTACACAAGTATGGTTCTTAGATGAAGAAAAAAGTTTGGGTAAAATTCAATGGATTTCACAAACCAATTAAGAAATTGGAGCACTTTTTGGTAAAATTTTGTAGGGATATGCAACTAGAGAAGAGTTTTGTCCTATGATGAAGTCGATTGGTATCACATGAATAATCAGTATCAAGTGGAGATTATGAAGTGTATCAAGGTATGCTATTTCAATATATATAGCATGCAATATTGGTGCATTCTACATTTTACTTCTATGGATTTATGAATATAAAGTAAGTTTGAAATGCCTCAACATCTTGAGATTGATAAGCAAATACTTATACATTTCAATTGACAATGGAAGAGCCCTAAATATAGTATGGAAAGAAGGCGCTTTGATAAATTCAATCCCAAAAGTCAAATTGCAACTCGAATTCCAACTATGGTGATTGTTACCAATGGAGTTGGTGACATATTGGTTCTCTAAAATGTACATGGTGTGTCTACATTATGTTATAATGTGCTACAAGCTAATTAATGAGTGTGCTACTTAGTTGATTTCAACTTTGTTGTAAATATTATTGGATATTGGAAAAAAGGGCACTAGACCTTTGTTGCACATAGTATTGGATATTGGAAAAAGAGGCATGGGCAAAAAAATTGTTGCGCTCACCCAACTAGTTCTCAAAGTTATGCCATTAAAAGAGGTGAATTTATAAGATGCAATCAACATTTAGTTTTATTATATTTTTTCCCTTTCTTAGTTGTAACAGTTGGAGATATGGGACAAAAACAAGGAATATAGAGTGGTAGAAGGAGCTTGATATAAGAAAAGATGGAAGCTATGTCAATAATACTATTGCTCATGAACTTATGGTTTATAACATTTATTGTTTTAGCTTCAGTAAATTTAAATTGGTTTTGGATTGAATTGGCACAATAGTTTTACTTTTGTTGGCCTTTCTACTCCGGTCGTTTCCCATTTTCACTTATGCCAACAAATTAGTAGTGAAAACTTTGGTCTTCTCTTTGAGTGAGGTATGCCCTCTATTGATCAGATAGGGAAAGGCCCATATTACCCCAACACTCCGAAGTTGCTTCATTGATCCTTTGCTCAATGCGGGAGACCTCGAGTTGCTCAAGACAGTTGGTGATTATTCAAGAATGATCATCCATAAGAAACCTTTGAAATAGGTCGTAGACTAACCTCATCAAATGTGAAACCCTAAACAGTTAATTGATATGACCTCACTCCCTCTAGTTCATCATGTATAACAATCAAACTGGTGAGTAAAACAAAGCCTAAGTTGGTTGAACATTGGCACTAAAAGGATCTTCTTCGGCATCCACAACCTCGATTATGTTATTTGCCTAAAACATGAGCCCTTGATGTAATATTGAGGGTAACATTAACTAATGGGGATCCAATCTCTGACAAGGAGTAACGAGTAACCTAGATTGAAATCCGCCACAAAAAATGAAGAGTTAGAAGTCATTGCACCTATTATAGGCTTCACTATTATTACCCTCATCATGACGGATGGTTCTTCTAAAAAATTCGATATCTTTAGATTAGTGAATTAAATTGAAAACCATCCTCCCAATTTACCATAGGATATCATGGAGCATCACATTCAATATGGTGCCTGTATTGACAAACACCATCTTCATAGGATAGTCATTCATAATGGCTTTTATGTATACTAGATGCAAGGCTCACGTAGCAGCCTCCTGAGGTTTGCTAAAGACTATCAACAAATTACTTTTGTTGACTAAAGCTGCCCAATCTAGATCAAATGCTAAGAAATCATCGTCCTCATAGGTCAATTCAAGTTTGATAGGGGAGAAACTTGTTGGTAAAATTGTGATTATGCCTTCTAGAGGATAGAACATATCGGTATCATATATATAACTATCATCCAAGGAATAACTACTTCCCAACATGGTTCATGATAGTGGTGGGGTAACTTTAGGACGTGGGGGGACTTCTCTCCTCGACTCACCAATTTGGTGAATAGGGGTTGGGTTACATCCCTCATTTAGATATTTGCTTTGTATGGGATTCACAACAAGGTTCTCTAATTCAAATCACTGTATTTCGTTAATAGTTAACAAATTAGTCACTATTTTCAAGATGTTGGAGTTTTCTCGGGATGGTGAATCAAAATTTTCTTTTGCTTGGGCCATTCCTTCATGATTTTGAACATCCCAGTTAGGGAACCCTTGGATCCTGGTCATCCGAACTTTCCTCCATATATTTCGACAATAATGGTTGTAGACTTACTCTCTAGAGGACGGTGGCCGCCTCAACCCATTGATTGGTTTCTTCTTGTTTCGAGTCTACCAAGGCTTGCAAATCATTCTTCACTAATCGAGTATTGCCTCAATCCATTTGACAATATCTTTTAGGAGAAATTACAAGCATCTTAGTGACTCAACAGGTGCATCACCAACATAGTGTATTGTTTGTTGCCAAGAGAGATATCAAACTCCTTCAGTGAACAATGTGATGAAAATGACAACTCAAGATCTCCTCTATGATTGGATCAAGAAGGATTTGTTCTTGTTATTCGCCTTGTTATGTAGTTGTGGGTAATCGTGCTTCGACTCTTCATCTGAGCATGAAAGTATTCGAGTTTGAATGTAGTGGGTAGGCTATTCTGACTCCTTGAGGGATCTCTAGAGTTATGCTACGAACTTCAATTGTACCATTTTCCTTTGGGCTTGTCTCCTTTACGTTCTTGTGAGAAATGGTGGGTAGAACCAAGGATGCCACCTCAATCGTAGATTTTCGACCCACCGACCAATCTTACTATCGGCTTGGGGTCTGATCATATAACTTCAAATAAGGGCTTGATTACCATCTAAATATACAAGATGGTCATCATGTCCTGAATGAATACTTTGGTTCTTTGAGAAAGGGATCATAGGTCGTGATGCATTGGCGGGTCCGACTTGCCTTTACTCATACATGACATCATCTACTTGGGGTCATCCCAGGCGAATTTGTCTCTCATGTCATATGGTGAGGACGTTTTCTCGAATGGTCCCCTATGGTTAGACCATCACTCAAAGAATGGGTATTGTAAGCCCTCCAATGCTTCTACGGTGAACCCAGATTATCGAGGGTGATGTAGCCCCTTCTAGCAGGACAACTGGAAAGGCCTCGCAATGTCCCACTCATCCTCTACCCACCATTCCCTCTTGAGATTAGGGTTGCTTGATTCCTTACATTCCTAGTATTGGGTGACGCCAGTCTAGACAAGTTTTCTTTGTATCAATCTCATTCTTCTTACCCTTTGGAAGCCACAGAGCATATATAGGGAGGCCCTTCAGAAAACATACTAGGCTTCGGTGAATTGTATTTGGCAAAGACTGACCATCTCATAGAATCTCTCGAAGAAAGCCTCAACAATTTTGTCGCTCTTATGTTTGAGATTTATTAAGTCGGTGGGAGTAGGCTGAGGTTGACCCATATAATATTGTTTTAGTAAGACTCTCTCCTCTCAAGTTTGAGATTTCAGCCTTCGGTGATATATACTAAGGATAAGCCTGGCCATCAGTGAAGAGATGAAGAGCTTGAGTTTGTGAAATTTACTACCTCCTAACTCTACACACTCTAAGGTGAACTGTCATATGTTCACCAGGATACTTATTATCTTGTCTAGAGAAAGTTGTGTTCTTCTCCTTAAAATCCCTCGAGATGAGAGCGAGTCTGTCTACCCATTGAGGTAGGGATTTTGATCGGCTTTGGCATGAGCTCTATGCCAAATGAATTACGAACCAAGTTGATAACCCATCTTGATTCAAAGGCTGGTCTTTGGGGTGCAATGGTGGATATGATATTGACTAAATAACCGACAAGTACTACCAATTAGCCAGTTGGAACTGCCCCAAGTGTACATGGATGCATGTATATTAATATTAACTAGATATACAAGCTGTTGAGACAAAACTTATGAACCATAATCCATAGGATGCTACAATGTAGATAAACCTACACCGACCTGTGGCACTATGAAATTAGATGCATGAGATGGCATCAACGGTTGAGCAGTTTGGTACATGCCCCCAACATTTTGATCAAGACATTAACTCCCTTAGAGGATGAGAATAGTTGTCCTATAGAGAGCGAAGATAAAAACAATAGAGCTGGAAATGTTTATCCAGCTTGGGCTACCAAGTTGCGATGCTGGGATGTCCATATTGAGGATCTGGTCACCGAATTGTTGAGGAGTCAAGAATGGCAACTTCATGTGTATATGTTAAAGGTAGACCATGATTGTGTATGAGCACGAGTGGTTGCTTTAGCGGCCTATTTTTGCCTCTCAACTAGAGTTTCATGCTTTTGTAGGGCAGTTGTTTGATTCGCAATCATTATGGGTATAGTTTCTGATATTTAATGGAACAAAGACCCTCGAACATCCTTGATCTATGCATGCAACCAGTCTAAGATGAATGATCTCAATCGTGCGAAGGTTACTTCGTCATCAACTGGAGGATGAAAATTGGATGGAGTGTTTTCATGCTATGATCGGGCTGCATGAGAAGATGAGGTATGTCCAAATGGATCATCTGCTACTGACACTCGTGAACTCTTGACTGGTAAACTATATTTATAATCAGCAATAGAAGAGGCCATCAAGTATACCCAACCAGATTGTGTGTACATACACCATGTGGTATCAATAGAGTGTCCCATCAAGTATGCCAAATAATGTGTTGTCGTCAAAAGTAATGTTATAATTCCGACACTTGTAAGAACTTGTTGATGGAGCTAGATGTTATGTGGGCACGTCATAGAACTTTGACCCTCATTGTCAAAGAGGAAATCGGATAAGGCTCAAGTGACAAGCATGAGTACCCTGGACTCTAGTTGAGTGTATCCCAACAACGTTTATACTATATGTTCGAGCAGGTTGTGATTAATGAGATTGATTGTGAAGCAAGAGGAAGCCCATTGATCAAGAATTTCGATCTTTGGAAGAGCTTATAATGTCCTATGTTGATTGATTTAAATACTATTTATATACTTCTCTTAAGGTGACGGTAGGTGAATTCATCCTTTATTTTCATTCGTACATCTTCCAGTAACTTTTCATTTACTTTGTTTGTGTTGCCCTTATACAGTGATGTTCGTTATACGTCTCCAATGGTCGCAAGCTGCAATTATCATTGTCTCGTGCCCCATGGTTTCTTTACATCATGGCCCTAAACCGACCTCTTCTTTTAGGCCCCTTGGATGCTCGTCACTTCTCGATTTTTGGAGCCAACAGTAGTTTAATTCCATTATATTTGAGTTTGAATTTAGTTATTCTTCACATATTCAATAACAAACATTATAAAGAATAAAAATAAAAAATCAGAGTACTAATTAATATTAAGCATGAGTAATTAGGATAGTAGTTTACAGAGGGTTTTTTCACACTTTAAATCGTGGACATGAAGAACGACTAATTTTTCTACGTTTTAAAGCATGGCAAAGTTTTTCACGCTTTAGAATGTGGGCAAAAAGCACAGGCATGTTTCCATGAAGTGTCGATAACATAGCGTGGCTAGATTTCCACACATAAAGGCATAGGCAAAGTTTCCACGCGCTAGAGTGTGGGGGAAAACGCGGGCAAGTTAGAAGCGTGGGTGATTGATTATCACTGCTTTATTTCTCTCTCTCATTTTTGCCACACTTTGTTAAGCGTGGGAAACTAGAATCACGCTGGTCTAGATCATGGCAAATGGCCCTAGAAAGCTTCTTTTTGTTGTAACGGAGTAAGTTTTGTAGTTGTTGGTTTAAAAATGCTAAGGTAATTTTCATTGCTTTAAGTAATATATTGTTGTACATGTTCAACCTAATGTACGTGTACAAACTCTGCAGATCTAGCAAAACCAACAAATAGCCTAGTTTCAGCTAGCGAGCCAACTGAGACAAATCAAAATTTTCAGTTTGGTTCTGTTTTGCTAATTAGATCCTGAGATAATTCGGTTTTCAGTTATTCGGTCGGGTTATTGAACAGAGCAGACCGATGCACAACCCTAGATGGGGGCATGGGTTCTCAAATGAGCCATTACAACTACATGACTTATGGTTAATGACAGATGAACACCCATGTTTCCAACTTAACTATGGCAACCACACCTACACGATTAACAGCATACCATAATAGTGTGGTGAAAATTTTGGAAAGGACTGCGGTTGCACTGTCACGTTAGTCGACATGTTCGTAATCACATGTCAATGTCTTCGGTGCTGATCGGCTTACGCTCGGCCAGCCTTGGAGCCAAAAATCGGACTCCCGGAATAAGAAAAATAATATTCCAAAGTATTTCACTAGACCAATCATTAGGAAAATAAGATTTTTCCTTATATCAAGTCAAATGTTGAAGAATGAGTTGAAATAGAATCAAACTCAAAAGGTCTCTTTTCCCTGCCAATTCCGCCAAGTCCATTTTCCTTGATTGTGGTTTCACTAGGTAGTGGACAAGAGAGGGAATCCCATTAATCCATTCATGCGCATCACTAATTAGAGAGTGATGCATTTGGCTACCTAAAGAGAATCATATTTACATGCAGGATAAGGAAATGGACTTTTGACAAGGAAGCTCGTCGGCTCTAAGTCCGCACTCAGATGGGCATACGTAGCACCATATGTACAAGGGTACCATTAAAGACATTCCAATTTTAATTATCTTTACATGAACTAACCACGCAGAAATTCAGCTAACCGACTCCCACCTCACAGGTGGTGAGTTCCATTCCCAGGGCATGCGCGCATCAGTGTGCCTTAAGCTTCAGTTTCCTGTTGTGACCAAGAAAAGGTAAGCATGATTTTGGTCAATTTGGTACAAACACCGCACTAAGCACCAGGCTGGCTGACATCCAACTTGACCAAAAATGCAACGGAGACCCTGATACAATGCCCACGGAGCAGGGGCAGCTTGATGCGTAACTTTAAGAATATGCCTCGAAGTTCCACTGCAAGATACATGTAAATATGGATCTAATGATTGTGTGGATTAATTAAAGCATATTTGACCGATATGGATACGGATACATACAAGGGTCTAACGATTGTAAAGATTAATTAAAGCATATTTGAACTTTCTGAATATGGATACCGATGCCATCAGTTGGATATCCGGCCAGAACCATATCACTTACTCCCAAAGAGAATAATATTTTAGGCCTATTACCACTCATTTGCAGTCACTGCCTTCCTGTAGAAGAGTTCCTGATTTTACTACATTTAGTCAAAAGGGGGAACAGTTATTATAACTTAGGGATTTCAAATTTTCCTATGGATTCCCACCAATTTATAATGGTGATTGATGAGTTAACAAAACATATTCAAGATGAAGTACCTTGGTGTATGTTATTTGTAGATGACATTGTATTAGTGGAGAGTTAATAGAAAATTGGAACTATGGAGAGAAACATTAGAAAGCAAAGGCCTCTGACTCAGTAGAACAAAGACAGAGTATATATGGAATGTAAGTTTGATCATTTTGTTACCTCGAAGGACATAGAAATTAAAATTGGCACACATTGTATCTCCCAAAAGGAAAGTTTTAAATACCTAGAGTCAATTTTTAAGAATGACGAAAGAATTGATGGAGATGTTACGCATAGAATTAATGCTGGTTGGTTAAAATGGAGAGAAGCATCAGGTAATCTTTGTGATAAGAAGATACCATTAAAGTTAAAAGGTAAATATTATAGAGCAGCAATTAGGCCTGTCATGTTTTATGGTTTTGAGTGTTGGGCAGTTAATCATCAACATATACAAAAGATGTCTATGACAGAAATGAAGATGTTGAGATGGATGAGTGATCATACAAGAAAAAACCGTATACATAATGAGGTTATTAGAAACAAATTAGGAGTGGCGCCAATAGAGGATGAAATTAGAGAATATCGTTTAAGATGGTTTTGAAATATAGAAAGAAGATCAAAAGAACCTATAAGAAGGTATGAAAAACTAAATTTGGAAAGTATTAAAAGAGCCAAAGGACGACCACAAAAGTGTTGGAAAGAAATAATAAAGAATGATCTAGCTTATTGTGAGTTAACTGCTACATGGCACACGATAAAGATCCGTGGAAACAAAGAATCCATGTAGCCGACCCTGTCTAGTATGGGAAAAGGCTTAGTTGTTGTTGTTGTTGTTGTTGCATTCCCACCAAACATGGGAACTGGAGTTCCCTTTTCCTCTCCTTTCAAATACCACTCTCATTTCTCGAAGATCCACAGCAGACTTCATACTTTCCTCCAAATGGTTATCTACTTTACCACATGTATTCTCCTCTGCATTCTGTTATTCCTGCAACTGCAAAGATGAGAGTTGCGCTTCTTTCCTCTTTAGATCTAATTTTCCCTACAATTCTGTATCCACCACAGCTGCTGTTATGTCTTCTAATCCCTCAAAGCTTGCACAAATGAATGGTGCCTCTCTTTCATCGGTTTTCACTGATGGAAATCTTGTCATTGTTCCCCTTAACTGTACTTGTTCAGGATCATACTTCCAAGCTATTTCAGTTTATTCCACTCAAGAAAATAACACCTACTTTAGTATTTCTAGCAAAATATATATATATATATATATAAAGGTACAAAAGATATCAGTGACATAAATGAAGATATTGAGATGATTGAGTGGTCATATAAGAAAAGACCATATACATAATGAGGTTATTAGAAACAAATTAGGAGTGGCACCAATAGAGGATAAAATGAGAGAATATCGCTTAAGATGGTTTGGACATATAGAAAGAAGATCAAAAGAAGAACCTATAAGAAGGTATGAAAAACTAAAATTGGAGAGTATTAAAAGAGGTACAGGACGACCACAAAAGTATTGGAAAGAAATAATAAAGAATGATCTAGCTTATTGTGAGTTAACCGCTAACATGGCACATGATAAGGCTCTGTACAAACAAAAAATCCATAGCCGACCCCATCTAGTATGGGAAAAGGCTTAGTTGTTGTTGTTGTATATATATATATATATATATATATATATATATATATATATATATATATATATATATATATATATATATATATATATATATATATATATATATATATCAAGGCTTGGTCTAGTGTCGATTCATCATGAACCAAAACAACTTTACCTCGAACAAGATTATTGCAGGCTTCAGGCTTAGAGTTCCATTAAGATGTCCAGGTCCTACAACCAAGCAAATCAATAGTGGTGTGAAGTATCTATTGAGTTCTAGAATTTCCCTGAATGAAAGTATTGAGAATGTCAGCTTGAGGTCTGATGTAGCTATACTGAGTGCGCTTGATGCTATTAGTCCCACTGTTGATAACCATACGGTCTTCCCTTTTTCTACCATTCTTGCTTCCTTGCAGAACAAACTTGCTGTCTCTCAGAAAATCACGTGTCCTCCATCATCACCATGCCCAGAGGCAAAACCCACTAAATTCAGGAAAAAGAAAAATCCAAGAAGATTGTTTTTGTGGCTGTTGGAACTTGTTCTGCTCTTCTGTTGGTCCTCTTAGGTGTGTTGTCGCAAGAGGGTGCCAAAGCAAGAGAAGTGCAACCAGAAAGCTGAGAAGGAAGGTTTGAAAAGGGAAAAACGAGCATCATGCAGATTTATCTCATGCTGGTCACACATTGCAAGCATATATGATGGAAGAGATACGGGCAGCAACCAAGAATTTTAGTCAAGAATGCAGGATTAGTGCTTCTCTTTGGCAGGGGATTCTTGATGGAGCTATGACAGCAACCAAGAAGATGAAGAGATCAAAGGAAGCAGCTATACTTGGGAAGCTCAATCATATTAATCTCATTAGGCTCTTGGGCATTTGCTCTGGACGAGGTTACTCAAATCTTGTTTACGAGTATGCAGAGAATCGGTCAATTAGTTATTGGATTTACAGATCTAGCTTCTTCCTAAGTTGGACTCTGAGAGTGCAGATTGCTCTCAACGTCGCTACTGGGCTTCACTATCTGCACCGTTACACTGACCCTTCTTATGTGCACAAGAAAATCAAGTCAAGTAATGTGCTTCTTGATAGAGGAAAGGTTGCTAATTTTAGCCTCTCAAGACCAATGGACGGAACAGGGGCAGAAGATTCCATGTTAAGGGAACATCGTGCATAGTCAAAATATTATATTGCACCTGAGAACTAGAAAAAGGATCAGTATCACCTAAGGTTGATGTTTATGCATACTGAGTAGTGATCTTGGAGCTCATTACAAGGAAAGAAGCAACAGTGCGCAGTAGAAAAGCATTACCAGAAATCCTCAGAGATGAGAAACACGAGGCGGTCGGTTTCAGGGATCCTAACCTCCAAATCATTATCCCATTGAAATGGTCATGGTGATGATCAAAGCGGTTGATGCATGCTTGAGGAAAGATCCAGCAAATAGGCCAATCATGGACGAGATTGTCAAGATCTTAACAAGGATATTAATGGTTTCTCTGACTTGGGAACCAGCTAGTGTATTATCTTAGGTTCAAACATCCAACAACATTCCAGTTTAAATGGAAGTCAAACAATTAAAGTATTCAATGCTACAAAATTTGTCACGAAGAAGCATGTAAACAGTCAACATAGCAAAGTGCTAACAGAAAGAACCACTACAAGCATTTGAATAAAATCTGCCTATGTGTGTGTATGCGTGTGTCTGTGTGTAAGAGAGGGGGCTATATTATTCTGTTAGCCAAACGTTATGTTTTCAAATGAAATAGAGATGGATCTGATTCACATTGGAACTAGGCAATAACTGCACTTTCTGAGGATATCAATAACTGCAAGCTTCCACCTCAAATCGAACATGAGGACAACAGATTCGGCAATGATAAAACGTAAACTGTAAACCAAGGACACTTGTAGGCTTGGAGCATGGAGACATGCCACTAAGCAAAATGCATTCTGGTATTCGCCTAAGCCATACTGAAGAACTGCCTGATTACCATCTCAAACATATATGCACGTAGAATCTGATGGATGAAGAATTGCCTCATCTTACTTTCAAATAGAGACTGTGTACCCTTCTTTGGTCATGCGGATCATGACACTGATGATTATTCTGATGATGAAGTTAACACTACATTCCTCCCAGACTCAACATGATCTGCTGACTCTAATCGCGTGCACCAAAATTTGGGCCCTTCTTCCATATCTTGCTTGAGAGTTCGGAGCTCTCTTAGTTTTAGATTTCTCATACGAAAGAAAAGAGCTTCCATAACAATTGAGAAATTGCCAAAGTGTCTTTAAGCAAAGACTTCCCACCAAGAGAAAGTTGCAAAAAAGAGAAAACCAGTACCATTAAGCCATAGCCATGAATGCCATTTCCCGCACCAAGATTGAACTTGTTACCAATTTGCACGCAAGAAAACACTCTCAAGAAAAAGAGAACACACATCTAACGCAGTGTTGTTCTACGTGTATTGTATCGTGTATCGTATTGTATCGTTGTGTATCGTATCTAATACTAAAGTTTAGTAAAAATCTAAAAAAATCAGAAAAATAGGGAAAAATCTGATAATTGCAAAGAATTCATATAATACAAAAGTTAAGTACATATTCATCATTCACATTCTGCTTCAAAATCAAAATATTTTTCTCTTTGATGATATTGTTAGTGTTGTCTGACGCGTATTATATCGTGTATCGCTGGGCTCCACGATACGGGCATATTGTATCCTATCGTATCACCTGTATCATACTTTAATATTAAAAAAATATAAAATTTATTTAAAAAATTTTAAAAAAATAGTAAAAATCCAAAAAAATCAAGAAAAATCTGAAAAAATCTGGTAATTGCTTTAAATTCATATAATGCAAAGTTTAGCACAGATTAAACATTCAACATTGAACAATTGCATCCAAAATTACATATTTTGAAGCAAAAAATGAAATACATTTACATTTTATGTATTATAAATTTGTATCAAGATCATTAACTAAATAATCTTCATCTTCTCCTTGACGAAGATTCAAAGTCTCTCATAACCTTATGCTTTAAAATGAAAATCTTCATCTCCTTCATGATGTTGCACTTCAAATTAATCCATGCAATGTCTTCTTCAGTTATGAGCGCATTTTCTTGGTTATCTTCCATAATCCACTCATCTAATATATCAAAATTAACAAACTGCTATCTTTGTACATGTAGTTGTCATATTTGTTAATTTTCATATGTGAGCAAAATAATGAGCTCCATTTATTTGATTATTGAGTCTATGACACCAAAGTGATGTGATATTGTTACTTGATGATATCCCCTTTTTCTCTTATTGAAGATTAGCTTTTTAACTAATGCTTGAGCTCCATTTCTCACTTCACAGACTGAGTTAAGCCTCACACACGTTGATCATGTTCAACTCAATGGAAGTCATGTAAGCTAAATTCTAAAATAGTGAAGTTGTGAAATGCCCACTCAATGAACCGAGACAACCAAATGTTTTTAATTATTTGCGATATCATGAAATTAGAAACTGGTAGCAGAAATATACCTAAAAGTTGGCAACAAAAAGGAAAATAATTTTGTTACAATTTTTATTTGTTCATAAATTATTCTTATTCAATAAATGAAATTATAAACCCAAATTACAAGCATATCGGAGGATGCCTTGGAGGGAAGTGAAGAGAGGCCAGAAATCTAAAAAAAAAATTAAAAAAAAAATTTAAAATTTAAAAAATTGATTTCCTTTTGCGTATCGCCCGTATCGTATGATACGGGGATACGGCACCATAACCTGTATCATACGATACAAGTTACTGTATCATATCGCGGCTTCCCACGATTCGATACGTATCGCACCATATCGTATGATACGGTGCAATATGGATAACACTGGATATTATTGCGCTCCTTCCAAATTAATCCATACAATGTCTTCTTCGGTTAGGAGTGTATTTTTTCATTATCTTCCATAATCCACTCTAATATATCAAAATTATCCAAACTTATTAGATCAAATTGATTTTCTTCTCTATTTAATTTTTTAATTGCCTATAAGAAAGAAAGATAAATAATTAATAAATAACATTAAAAACAAAATATTGAATTAATCTTTAAATAACTAATATAAGATTACCTTAGTAGGATCCATATGTTACAACGAATGAAAACTAAGTCATTAAACCGCTTATGTTTCTCCAACCTATTGCGTTTTTTTATGTGAATATGTTCAAAGATACTCCAATTCTTTTTATAACCCGTTACACTACAGGTTTACCTCACAACTCTTACTGCAAAATCTTTAAGGTTTAGGCAATCACTTGAAAACCTATTTTATTAAACATATGTATTAAAAGACAAATATGAGGGACTTAATCCACAATAAATATAAGATTTAAGAAACTTAAATACGAAGATAAACAGTTTACCTGAGTACATATTAGTGCGATTACGGATTGCTACAAGCAAACCCATCAAGTGAAGAGCATTATCATAGATCTTCATTTCTCGATATATAACATCTGCTCTACTCTCATCAGGGACTAATCTGTTTATACAATCAATGATGTCTCGATTAACCTCACCATTCCTTTTAAAACTTGTTGAGTACTTGAATGTTGGGTTTAAGTAATATGTTGTTACATGAATAGACTCATGTAATTATTTGTTTCATCTATTATCTATAATATTCTACACGGGTACATAATCCCTCTTTCTTCTATTGAAATTACTTCTACTCACTTCTTTTCTCCTATCCATAGCTTCATAAAGATGGCCCATAGATGGTTTCTCCTCGCTATCAGCCAATCTCAAAACCTTTACTAAAAGACATGTAATCCTTAATAGTCTAACACATGCATTCTAAAATATACTCCTGAAGACTATATCTAAAATCTAAAATCTAAAATCTCATTTAACTTTTTGTTTCTTTTATTTTGAGGCAATTCTGTAAATTGTTATCACTCATATGAGAAGAACATTCTCTTCAAGGCTTACTTTTATCTCACAATACTCTGTATAGATAAGAAATTAGTTGCAAATCGAGTTGCATCTATACGAAGGAGCTCTACACCATCTATATATCTCTTCATCATACATAATACAAAGGCATGGTTATAGATAAATTTGGTGATATCTTGATAACACTCAGTTGTTGCCTTTATATCATCCATCTCACCAATATCCTTAAGGATGAGATCTAAACAATGGGTTACACATGGTATCCAATAGAAAGTCCCATAAGTATCTGCTAACTCCTTCCCAACTGCTTTATAGTTAATTGTATT
The DNA here is from genome assembly GCA_036023115.1 of Brasenia schreberi. Classification (NCBI taxonomy): domain Eukaryota; kingdom Viridiplantae; phylum Streptophyta; class Magnoliopsida; order Nymphaeales; family Cabombaceae; genus Brasenia; species Brasenia schreberi. The sequence continues at coordinate 13,726,030 of JAYKKT010000064.1, forward strand.
ATTTATAATGAATTGGACTACATTCTCTAACCCAACCTTGGATATCACCTTATCAAACTCTTGCTTTAAGATCTCTACAGTTTGCATCTCCTGTGACATGTATAAATACCTCAAAAACATAAGTCATTTAGGACAATAGATAAGAAAGTTAACAAAATCCTTCCTCACTTATCTGTTCATCCGTCTGTCATGATAGTGCATCATTTCTCCTCCATAACTCTCTCAAAATCGAACAATATTCTTACACTTTAAGGATAATCTTATCTAATACCTTTCCTCTCAACTTCTTATAAGAGGGTATCTTTATCCTGAACCAATATTAGCAATTGTATCTGTCATTACTTGAAAATGAAAACTATTTGCTGTATTAAATGGAATCCGTTGATCATAAAACTATCTATCCACTACAAGGTTTGCATGCTCATGTAGTTGTTCTGAAGCTATAACAGCACAAATTTCAGGTTGGGTATCATATGTAGTACTAGGAGGAAAATACTAGGAGGAAAAAATGATTGTATCGTATGCCAAAAGAAACTCTTATTCTACTCCTACCACTTCTACTTTCAAAATCTTCAATAACCCTCTTTCTCTTAGTTGATGGTCGAGAACTATTACTACCAACATCTGTTCTATCATTAAAATGAATATTATCACTCAATCTAATAGTATCATCATTTGCTTTCTGAAACATCTCTAAATCATTCTTATATTGTCTTCTCTTATGTATGCTCTCAATAATCTACAAACATTGTCATTTAATGGCTTCTAGCAATTTTCTAACTTTGCTCATGTAAGGAGCAACTTCTTTCCTAGTCGTTGCTAGGTGATATTTCAATCGTGAAATTTCACCACTAACCACCTTCTCACAAAACAAACATTTAATCTTCAATCTGTTTCCTTAACTGTTATACCCACTATCATGTAGGATCATCAAATCGAGATTGAAAGCCCCTAACACCCCTTCCTGTCATCTCAATTGAGCACTTCAATTCAATCAAAAACCTGAAAATAAAAGCACTTCATAAATCCTCAATCTTCACGTTAACACTCAAATAGAGTGTCTTTAACTTCACGAATGCAATAAAAATCATATTCATGCACTTCACAAATTCATATTTTATTATTAAAAAAAAGAAAAATGCAAATAACACAAAAAAACAACAAATACAAAGAAAACAATTTCAAAAATTATAAAAAGTTATACTACAATCTGAGTTGGGACCCTTGCACGAATGCTCTAGAGCACTTTTTTTCGAGCCTTAACACCAAGAAGGGGGAGAGCCACTGAAGGGAGCTTGGAGGAGCATTGGAGAGTTGTGAACAGAAGCGAAAAACTCATAAAAATGTGGGGTTTTGTTTGGCAATGACCCTTTAAAAGGGTCCTTGGCCGTATCATGCGATACGGCACGATACAATGATATAGTGCAATACAGATAACACTGATCTAAAGTACATTTTTTGTCACTCAAAATGCTAAAATCTTTGAGCAATTGTCCATGAATTCAACATTTCCACGGAAGCTCCTGAATTTCACTCCTTAAGATCCAAAGGAACACACCTGATTGATTCGCATGCTATAGATTGACTCACACCAAAGCTCTTGTTTCCTAAGAAATTGGTGCATGCAATCTAGCCCCCAAATGTTATATGAAGACAAAGAAATCTGTGCCAGGCAACAAATGGAAAGTCTCAAGGAACTTGGTACCAGGCAACAACATGGAAATTTTCTGTTGCACCGGAGGGTGTCATGCTACAATAGTAAAATGACTATTCAGGTTTGAGGTGTCAAATTTATAGACTCAGATTGCAAGACTTTTATTCAATCCACCCATTTAGGTGTAGTTAGTATAAGGATATAACCACTAATAAGCTCTTAAATGGGGGAAGATGAATCCTGTTTACCCATCTATAGTTGATAAACTTCATTGATACAAATGATTTAATGTTGTTAAGCTCCTAACACTTGTCAGTCCTCCTTTATGACACCTGACTGAATTGAGTACAATGAAGTAATGTAGATTTTCCACAGTAGGAATTGCCTAACAATGACCAGTAAGCATCTATCATCATGTACCTTCTATCCAAGCATCTTATCCTCTAGAAGCAAACTGCTTCTCGTGCAAGGAAGGATGGTGAACTGTCTTGATGAAAGAGGTAAATCTCAAGTATCAGATACAAATTTATGATTATGTGCAGTTTACCAAAGATTCCCGTAGTCAGTGACAAACAAAAACAACAACAACAACAACTAAGCCTTTTCCCATACTAGATGGGGTCGGCTAACAAACAAAAACAACAATCAGAAATAATAGCTGGTGATTGAGAATATATAAATATTAATACGCCTCCTTCCATTGTATCCTTCAAAAAGTTTCAGGTATAATGGGTCAAGTAAGGTGCAAAGGGAAGACAGCAATACCTAAGTGATATCAGGTAGCATTGAAGGTACTGAACGGCAGTTGATGCATTCGGCTCCACATTTGAGTATGATGACCTTCTCAAGCAAATTACTGTAGAACATAATATCAATAAAGCCATATATCAGATGAATCACGAAGCAAAGAGTTGGTGTTGAAGGTCTAATAATGGGAAATGAGTGCTTCATGAGTTCCCTAGACTTGCTGAGCCACACCATTTTCTTCACATTCCTCTGAAGTTAATTGTTTTATTTGCAAGGCCTACTTTGCATGTAAGGGTATCTGGCAGCGGAAGCTGCATGTCTGAATTTCTGGAATCACAAAAAACTTTGATTATTATCACAGAAGCTTGAAGTTTGATGTCTTATTGGTAAAGTTGTAAGGATTAACAACCATTACCCCCAGAATTTCCTTTTCGTTTTACTTGACCCCCAAAATTTGTTCCAAGATATAAATTGAATGTCGCCTGTAGCATCAGAAAATTAAACAGATGTATATCCAAAGTATGGAAACATGACATCATAGAGAAGAGTTACATGACTCGTATACTAATCACCAGGTACCTCTTGTATACTCTTCATAATGAAGAATATGCCAGCAAAAGATACAGTTGCACTCATCTGCGCATGAGTTCACAACAAATAATAGAAGTATGCTTTTTGGCATACCCTGTTCCAGAAACTGAATGAGAACATCAGAAAACTAGAATCAAGATGAAGAAAAAATTGAAAAGACAATGGAAGCAGTAAGGTACATAAAGCTTAAATACTGATCAATCATTACCTTCTTGCATCCATGACAGCTAAGTAGCTACGTCATTTCCTGTTCAGTGTGACATCTGCTCAACAAATAGCTTCAAAAGCAGGCGAATGTGCAGTGCCTTTTCAACGTAAAACTTTCTCCTTTCCATTCTCAATAGGTATATCATGTAATCGCCCATTTCCAGAGTGTTTATCATATGCCGTCAACAAACAGCTTCTAACATATGTGAGAACAGAGGCGTCTTTGCTTCCACGTTACTATGTCGGCCTTTTCGTGTTTCATTAGTTGAACCTAGCAAAACACCTCTGTTATGCATATCATCATATAGCCTGGAGATTTCGTCAATACTATTATTTCTTATATACCCATGGATTAGTGTGCTTAAGGTTACATGGTTTGGGTCTATTCCTTTCTTAATCATTTCATCTAGAAGCTCTCTAGCAGCGTTCATATCTCCGATCTTAGAAATCCCATTGATGAGCACAGTGTAGGTAACAACTGATGGAAGAAGTCCCTTTTCAATCATTTCAGATTTCAACTCAAAAGCCTTACCCATTTGACTGTTTTTGCAGTATCCATCTATCAATGTATTGTAGGTGATTACATCAGGAGAGACGAATTTTTGAGGCAGCTTAGTGAAAAGCCTAGTTGCCCTATCCATGTTCCCAGATTTACACAATCCATCAATAAGGGTGTTATATGTAACAATATTGGGAGTAATGCCTCTGCTTATCATCTCATCTCGCAACTTAAAAGCTTCATTCACATCACCAGCTGCTGAATATCCATGAATGAGGGTGCAGTATGTAAAATTGTCAGGAACAAAACCTCCTTCCAATAACTTCATAAACAAATTTTTTGCATCGCTTGTTCTTCCTGACTTACAAAGTCCACAGAGGATAATGTTGTATAAAATGACTCTAGGTAGAGTAGCTGGGTTCACAGTTTCATTTAGAAATGCATCAATTTTGTCTATGACATGTTCATCAATCCCGGATTCTACAAACTTTTTACAATTTGTACTCCCAACAGAAAGATCAACCCCCACCATTTTGTGTAGAAGCATGCTTGCTTCATTTATCCTACCAAACCTATAAAGGGTACTGAGAAGTGTACATGAAATAATGAGATTTGGAGTTAGGCCCTTGTTAGTCATCTCTAAGTAGATGCTGCAAGCTTTCTCCAGCTTTCCTTCTTTACACCAACCATGAACAAGGGCACCGTATGTCACCATATTTGGACATAATCCTTTCCACTGCATCTCAGCCAAAAGAGCTTCTACATTGCTGATTTTATGTGACTTAAATAAACCAGAAATTAAAGAATTGTACATTTCAATACTACTTGAAATTCCTTTCTTTTCTATTTCCTCCTTAACTAGAAAAGCCTGTCCAACATTTCCAGCCTTTGAATACCCATCAACTAATATCCTATATGTAATAATATCAGGGGAGCATCCCAGAAACTCCATCCTACCATAAAGCTCTTTTGCTTCTACAACTTGTCCCATACTGAATAATCCACAAATAACTGTATTAAAAGTGACAGTGTGCTTTGCAAGCCCCGCATTCAGGACCCAATTCCAAAGAGTAAGCGCCATCTCAAAGTTTCTGGACTTGAAAAGAGCATCAATCAGAGTGCTACATGTCACTTCATTTGGTCTTATTCCTCTCTCCTGCATCAGATGCCAAAGTTTCACTGCTTCATCAACCTCGCCCTTGCGGCAAAACCCCTTAATGAGCGTGTTGTATGTCAAAGCTGTAGGTTTGATCCCTTTCTGTTGCATCTCATTACAAAGCTCGAATGTGAGATTCATCAATCCTTTCCTACAGTACCCATCTAGAAGAGCATTATAGCTAAAAGAATCAGGCACTAACCCCCATGATAATATCATATCAGTCATCACTTGGTTTGCTTCTCTGAGCCTTCCAAGCTTGCAAAATCCATTTATCAGTGCATTACACGTGATAACATTTGCCTTTAAGCCTTCATTCAGCATCATATGTTGGACTCTAATGGCGTCTTGCATTCTACCTACACCACAGTAAGCATTTATAACTGTACCATATGCAACCTCGTCCGGAGGCATACTCAACTTCTCTTTAGTCTCACAAAGTAACTTCTCTGCCTCGTCAATTTTTCCTTCTTTGCAGCATCCTTTGATAAGCAAAGTATAAGTAATAACGTCGGCACAGAGCCCCTTGTCAGCCATCAAAGTTAAAATTCTGACTGCCGAACTAGTTTCTCCAAAGTTACAATACCCATTAATAAGGGCATGATAAGTAACTTTATTTACTTCAAATCCTTTCCTCTCCATCTCCTCCACAAACTCTCGAGCCTTTTCCACCCTTCCATCCTTACAGTACGCATTTGCAACCATGGCAACCGTAAAAACATCCGGTACAATGCCCATCCGAACCATTTGATCATAACATTGAACAGCCATTGAATTCTCTGATTTTCTAATCAGGCAACCAATGACACTATTGCAGGATCTCAAACTTGGGGAAAGGCCGAACCTCCCCATATTATCGAACACGTAGAGGGCTTTTTGTATCATGCCCTTCTCAACGTACACTTTCAACAGCATATCAAACACAGTAGGCGAAAAAGAAAACTCTTTATAGACATCCAACAACCAGTTGAAAAGCAAAGAATCAGGGCATTTAGGACTCATAATTCCCACTAACTCCCGCAGAAAAGCTCTCGCATCATCAAACATCCTTCCTTTGGACAAGATGTGTATCATCTTACAGTAAGATTTTGGTGGTGGTCTGAATTTGGGCTGTTTGTTCGCCAATCTGAAGAACCCAAGACTCAATTCAGGCTTCAGCTTGAGCTTCTCAAGAACCCCATTAAGGATTTCCTCCGAAAACTCGAAACGAAGTTGAGAAATAGCGTTTACGCGATTGTGGGTGATGATCGTAACGAGCCTATCGATCACCTCGGAATCCTTGAGTTTCCTTTCGTCCTTGAGTCTCCAAAAAAGAACTGGGGTGCCGTGTATTGATCTAATGATAGCAAGAAGCCGGAGCGGAGGTGTGAAGAGCGAAGCGTACCTGCGCATTGCAGGAGATACCCATCTCATAGTATCTTTAATTCTTCTGAATCGCCCAAACTCTGGTAAGAAATGGATTTGATTGTAATGAGTTCCTTCTTCCCCAGCGCCTCTCCCGTCGCTCGCTTTCATGCAATCTCAAAAACGGCTTCCTTTTGGTAGAAATCAGTGTGTAAGGGCAGCAGAGTTCGTCTCGTTGCCTATGCTTTGGTGACTCTTACCATAACCACGAGACCACGGTGCCTATGTTGATCGAGCTAGATCGGGCCGAGCACCTGCCTGGCTTACTGACTTTTGCTAGCTGCCTAGCCCTGATGTTGAGTTCCCAAGTTCTCATTGGGTATTTTGAAGTCGGGGTATTCTCGCTCGTGCTTTGTTTGGGAAGGGTGGTGCCCGAGCATGGTCGGTTCCTGTTTGCCTGCCACCAGGAATCAGAATCGAACTGGGATTGGATCTATTACGTTGTTATTGCGGAACTGTGGGTTTCAGTTTTGATTTTAAACCGTTCAAAACCGAAAAAATATTAATTTTTTGAATTTTGATAAAAAATTAAAAAGTTATGAAATCGGCAGTTTCAAACTGCTGATTCTGGTTATGGCACGATTGTGGTTTCGTAGAAGCTGAAATCATAACCAAACCAGATCCTTTTTAGTTCTATATCCAAGTCCTAGTTCGATTCTAACAATTTCTAAAAATCGGAGATAGCAACATTCCAATCCAGGATCTTCTCACAAGAAATTAGCATACAACAATTTGCGATTTTGCTTACCAGGTGCGTGTAGAAACTAGCACTTATCTTTTCTGTTCTTTTTAATGGTAAAGATCAGAACATCAGACTGATTCATAGCTTCAGTATGTAAATAGTTAAATCCCAGATAGATAAATCTAGGGGGTGTTCCAATCCATCATGCAGAGATATTTTCTGCTGCATACTTGGCGAGTGTCTACTATTCACATTGGACTCTTGTTATGGCTCCATTGCCCTTAAAAATTAGATGCAAAGTGCCCCTTATCCAAAGAATGTTACTCTAGAAATCCAGCAACCGGTACGATATTTGGCATCAGTTATAGCAAAATATACATTAAAACTTAAACAACATTACGAATATGAAGCAAATTACCAAGTGAACAGAAATTTCTTTTTAGGTACAAACAGGAACAGTAGCCCAAAAGTTACATCTGATCTCAGTGGTCATCATCAGCGAGTGCTGGTTATCGAACAGGAGCTGCCTCTTGTGCAGATCGGGAGTGTTACAGCTGCAGATGGTCGCTACTTTCGGGCATTTTCGAAGGGCGAGAAAAGTGTCTTTAGCTCCTTCACAATAGCAGCAGGACCACTTTGTTTATTAGCTCTCTTATCAAAATTCTAACATGATCCGTTCAAGCCCAGAGGACTAGTGAGGTGCCCATGATCAGTTTATATCCATCTTTAACTGAGTATAATCACAAGTCCGGCCCACTTAAGAGAATCCTATTCGAAGCTCCCCGTCGACGGCGGAGCAACAGTTTGCAGCCGGGTGAGGATGCCTTGGGCAAACAATCGAGTAGACATCCCAATTCCGTTACCCGTCGGTAGTTAGGTCGCAAGCTTTGTTGTGAAGGTCTTCTTCCCCGTAGGGAAATGCATGCACGGTTCCTTCGTCGAGGGAGTCTCAGGCGTTCGCTATTGCCCTCCAGAAGTTGGAGCCTGCTGGATTTACTCCGGTGAAGTAGTAATTGCTTCACTCACCTCTCTTGTATACAGAAACATTAATGAGTTGGGATTCTGGTGGGAAACTTTAACACTGAATCTGATAACGATGGCTCTCCCAAAGGGGACAAACGGTCAGGAGCTCACTACCCAAGTTTGCTCCGGTGGCAGTCAAATTATCTTTGACAGGATACTCTGTTTAAAGAACAAAGTTGGATCTTGTAGACTTCAATGCAAAAGTTGCACAATATCAAACTCGACGTTAAGAAGAATTCATGTACCCAACTTCACTTAGTATGGGAAAAAGTAGGTTTCAGTTTCTGTAATTTATAATCAGATACATATATGTAACTACAAAATTGTAACCATTCTCGGTTGTGATTGTGCTGACGAAATAAAATGAAAACTGCTTGTAACAGCAAGAGATGAAATAAATGGAAGATGAAGCCGTTTTCACTCTTAGATGAGAATAGAGAACAAAAGTGATTCAAGCGATTCATTGAAAAAGAAAAGAATGTTTCTTGTGAAAGCCGTAAATGGGAAATCTTAAAATTCATCTATCTTGTTCCCTTTCTCCGATCCCGTTGAGGTGAGGAACGTGTTTTTGGCCTTTTCATCGTTCCGTCACGTTATTGACATCGCCGACAACGAACCGAAGCGTGGATCTTCGTCCCAACATTGATATTGAGGCCTAGTTCATTTATAACCTACAAAAATACGTAAAACAATATAATACAAAAAAATACAATGCAAAGCACACACGTTGTCGGATCTCTCTCGCCGTACCTCTGTTCCCCTCTCTGACTGTATCTCTCTCCACTCCATCTCTCTCTCCTCTCTTTTCCAGTCTCTTTCTCTCTCTACTCAAAGGTCCGAGTTTTTGAAAACTGTGGGCATAAAAATTACAGTTTTTGAAACAGCTCATGATTTTGAAAAATCACTGACAATAGATAATCGCCTCAGTCAACAAACTAAAAATCTATTTTGCCCTTGGTCATTTTATTTTTTATAAAAGTGTCACTAGTGAAATTACGAAAAAGTTTAGATATTTTAAAACAAAAAGATGATTTTGTCCTTAACATATGAAAAGACAAAATTATCTTTTTCTAGTTTATGAAAATTATGAAATACCGACCTATAAAATTACAAGTTGCCCCTAAATGAATGTAATTTCACAAGTTTGCTAGTGTATAAAAAGATAGTAATGTCTCTATCTTTAAGAAAAAATACAAATTCACAATAAGGGGTAAAAGTACTATCCTACCATCGACCAGTCACGAATTTTACAGGAAAACTAGGTGTCATTTCACTATTATACTCCAAGTATTTTTAAAAAATTACAAAAATGGATAGACGGGTAAAATTCTTGGTTTACCCCTAAATTTTTTTCAGAAATTATAGAGGTAGGATATAAGGAAAAAATTATAGTTTTTTTCCTAGTTTGATTATGAAATAACATAATCAAATTAAGAGTATTTTCAAATTGATACCTAAGTATCAATTGAAATTACTTTAAGGTACATGGGGATATTTCTAGTTATTTGATTTTAGAATAGTTAAATATGATACTACAACAAAGTTACATGTTCAACTGTTACTATAAAAATATAACTCCTATAAATTGAAAGAATGAGATAATATAGTAAAACATGTGAACAAAATGTTAGTAATGACAAGAGAGTTAGCTGTAACAAAATCAGTCATCCTTGAAGCTACGCAAATATCTATTATTCTAAAAGTCTTCCTCCGTTTTAGAACATGGTTGGCACAACCCTTATATTAGGAGTTGAACCAAACCTTTTTGAGTTATCCCTTAAACTAGCAACTAAGCAAGAATATATGAATAGAAATAAGGATAAATTACTAGTAACTCAAGATGAGATAGGGTCAAGATCGAGACCAAATTAGAGAAAGAATAAACCAAACAAGAAGTTTGACAAGAATAATAAGAAAAATGATCAAACTTTTAAGAAATCGCAATAAATCATTTCTTCGGTCAAGTGCTTTAACTATAAAAAAATGGGACACTATAAAAGGTATTAACATAACAAGAAGATTGACAACGAAAATACCCAACAACGCGGTCAATTGGAGAAGCAATACATAATTTACGTGTTTCAGAATGCCTCTACATGGACCGCGATTGGTGGATTGATTCTGGAGCAATAAGATATATCTCAAAAAGGAAGGAAGGGGCTACGGACCTAAAGGAATATTAGTTAGGAGAACATCGGGTATATAAGGAAAATAACGAATTTTCATATGTTTTTAGAGTTAGATCATTTATAATATATGTACAAGGCATACCGGTTGTATTGACTATTGTATTAATTGTGCATTAATAAGGCATAATTTGGTATTAGTCCCTTCCTTGATCAAAAAGGGTTTCGAAGTCACGTTTGTCCTTGGTAAGGTAACTATATGAAAGCATGGAAGGGTAGCCTTTTCTGAGTTGTTCGATGATGAATAAGGATTGTTCAAATTGAATACAAATGATGACTTTTGTGTTTATATTGATAGTTCATTTTATGTTGATGTGAATGTATAACATAAATGCCTAGGTCATATAAGTCTAAAAAAAGTTGAGCAAGTTATTCGACTTTGACTTATTGCTAGAATTTTGAAAAAATATTTTTAGTAAGTGTGAAGCTTGTATACAAGAGAAAATGACAAGGAACACATTTTCTAAGGAAATAACAAGGGCAACAATCCTGTTGAAAATCATTCACATTGATTTATGTGAACCTTTTAAGGTAAGATTACATAGAGAAAATGTTTATTTTATAACTTTTATCGATCATTACTCAAAATATATACATATATCTCTTAGCACATAAATATGAGGCACTTGAAGTATTCAAAGAATATAAGCACTAAGTTAAAAATCAACTAGAACATATAATCAAAGTCTTAAGATCATATAGAGATGGAGAATACACCTCTGCAAAAAATTTAGAATTTTGTAAAGATTTTGGTATTACAAAGCAAAATATAATGACCAATATACTTCAACAGAATGGTGTAAGATATAACATGACCTTACTTAATATGACAATATTTATGTTAATAGATATTTCTCTTTCAAAGGTATTTTGAAAAGAAGCGGTAAGTACAACTATATATATATATATATATATATATTCAATAGAGTACCTTGTATAGTTGTATTCTCTACACTAATTCTGGTTTGAAAGAAAACCAAACCTAGGTCATTTTTGGAGGTGGGGATCTATCGTTCATATGAAGATCCTTGACCATTTTAGCGACAAGTTAGACAGTAGGTCCTTAAGATTTATATTTATTGGATATCCTAAAGAATCTAAAGGATATCGGTTTTATCATAAGGACCATAGAGTAATAAAAAGCAAGGATATTGAATTCTTAGAGGACACTAAGAATGGCATCCTTGAGAATAATGATGAATAGATTGATGATCTAATAGATCTAGATCTAACATTATTTGAACCCATAGATGATCTTCCTCATCAAACTGAATCTTTAAGTAGTTATAAAAGAACTAGAGTGACACCATCCTATAAAGGATTATCACACTAACCTCATATAGGAAGTGTGTAATTTGATAAATTTAGATGAGTTAACTGATAACTTGATATATCAGTCTATTATTAACTCATCTGGATCGTCAGACTGAGAAAAAGTTATGGATGAGGAAATTGAATTTATTGAGAAAAACTAAGTCTGGAAATTGATTTGTTTGCCAAAAGAAAGGAAAGTCGTAGATTGTAAATAGGTTCTAAAAAAGAAATATAAATTTTATGGTTTTATCAATAAGTTTAAGATGAGATTGGTTGTAAAGAGGTTTTTGCAAAAAGAGAGAATAAATTACTTTAAGACATATTCTCTTATTACGAAATTTGCATCCATAAGGATAATCTTGATGATATCAACATATTATGATTTAGATTTACATCAGTTAAATGTAAAGACTACTTTTTAAATTGAGATTTAGATGAAGTCATATATATGCAACAACCCGAAGGATAGAGAGTTAAAGGCCAAAAAGATAAAGTATATATGTTGAAAAAAATCATATATGGCCTTAAACCATCACCTTGTCAACAGTATTTGACTTTTCAAAATGTCATAATTGAACTTGGATTTGTGGCTAATGAATTTGACTATTGTGTACATGTTTGGAACAATGGGAGCCACTTTGTCGTATTATCGTTATACGTAGATTACATATGGTTGATTGATAATGACAATGATTGGGTATAAAGATTTCTAAAGATAAAGAATCTAAACTCTTTTGCTTAAGTCGGGAGAGATATATCAATTATATCTTCAAGAAGTTTAAAATGGATGAATGTAAACATATATCTTCACCCATTGCAAAAGAGGTCAAATTCAGTAAGGCTGATTATCCCGGTAAAGGAGTCGATAAGCTTAATGTTTCTTATACTTAAGTTGTGGGTAACTTGATGTACGTTATATTGTGTATAAGACCTAATATCAACTTTGTTGTTGGTCTTATAAGTAGATATCAAAGTAATTTTAGTTGGCATCATTAGATAGTTGTCAAAAGAATTCTAAGATATCTCAAAGGAACAAAAGACTTGAAACTTTACTTTTAATTAGATGAACTGAAAGTGGTAGGATATTCATATGCTAACTTTGCTCGAAGCAAATATGACACCAAATCAACCTCTAAACAAATATTCTTATTTGAAGGTAGAGTTGTTTCTTTGACATGTAAGAAACAGGGTTGTGTAACATTATATGCATAGGAGGCTGAGTATGACTTGTCGTATGACTGTGCCATTTGGATAAGCCATTTTATATGTGATTTGAAGCTAGATATAGACAACAAGCCAGTTATCATTTATTATAACAACAATACAATAATTACTCTGATTAAGAGTGTAACTAGTAATAAAAAATAAGCATATAATTATTAAATACCACTATGTTCATGATATAGTTATGAGAAATAAAATATTCATTTCATATATGCCAATTGATGATATTTTGGCAGACCCTTTGATAAAAGGTATAACAAAAGATCTTTTCTCAAAGCATGTTACAAACATGGGTTTGAGATATGTTTAAAAGGTAATTGTTAAGTACGTAAAAAACCACATAACGGGTAATGATTGCAACAACAATCATAGATAACATGACTTGAAAACCCCATAAAAGTGAGGTAAAAACAGTATGTCACGTTACTTAGTGGGAGATATAATACCAAATTATAGCCATTCTCGATTGTAAATTTGTACACACACACAAAACATATGCTTTACATAAATAAAATAAAAACGGCATGTAATGTAAAGCTCAAACATGAAATACAGGGAAGATGAAGTTGGACTCACTCCCTATAAATACTATATTGATAATAGAAGATAAGTGATTCATTGAAAATAAAAAGAATCTTCCATAAGAAAGCCGTATGTGGAAAATCGTAAAATTCATTTATCTTTTTCCCTTTCTCCGATCTCGTTGAGGTGAGAAACATGTTTGTAGCCTGTTCATCAGTCCGTTGCATCAATGACATCACCACAACGAACCTGCACGTAGATCTTCATCCCAACAAGAGAGAGAATTTTGAACGGTTGTTAACAGTTTCAGAAATGTACATCTACCATTTTGCTGCAGTCCCGTAAGAGAACAACACCAACAAAGAGTCTAAATGTAATAATACTGAAGCCTCTTTTTTGCACACACAGTCACGTTGGCAAGCGAGTGCAGCACAAGACTTGTTAGGAGGCCAGCAGCTCTAGCGTCACTCTTGGGAAAACGCACTAAATTTACAGTTCTAGAGGTGGTTTGATTCCGAGGCATGCAAGATTGTACGCATAGTTGTAGACATATGAAGCGTTTCATGTGTTCAACCATCAAGCGTTTCTCTCCACTCCCACTTCTAGTTTGATTTTATGCTTGTTTGCTCTCTTATTTCATGTGGTCCTCGCCCATCTCTTGTTATGAGCAGCACAAGGACCTTAAGTGAGCCTAGCGGGATCGAACTCGAGCTGCTCGAATATATATTGATCTAGCTCAAGACTGGAGATCGAGCTTGAACTGAATTTCTTAAACGAGCTAAGTTACTCAACCTCAACTTTGGCTCGATTTCACCCCGGTCAATCATCATCGAACTTAAAAAAAAAAAGGAAAAAGAGAAAGTAGCCGTTTGATTTTTGTCCGTCTATAAAGTCAAAGGTCTTGATATATCGGACGAGTAGATACACTAACTTCTGGTCCAACTACGAGAACAGCTTACCGTCGATACAACCAATATCATGATAATATTTTTTTTTCCCCAAAGAAAGGTAAGGAAATTAAGGCAGCAAGTCTCCAACTCTCAAGTCTCAAACTTTCCCACACAACACTTTCTGAACTTATTATTATGTAACAGCAACAAGTGTACCACCATCATGAGTATTTGATTCCAAACTAACCTTAGCATTCAATGCCCTGTTCTTGACGTGGAAGAATCGGCAAAATAAACAAAAGCTAGCAGCACGCAACTAACAACTTCAAAATAAACTGGCAACTAAAAATTTAAGTCCCCACCTGCCGGTCAATGGGCTACAAGTCCAATAAAGAAACACCACCAATATCAAAAAAATAAAATAATAATATATATATATATATATGAGAGAGAGAGAGATGAAACTGAGAATAGAATCTAGAAAGCTGAAATGCCGCTGAACACAAATGTAGGTGGACTGGGTTGTGAAGTTTTGGTAATTTCGGTAAAGGGTAGCTGCGCCCGAGGGTGGGCATGCATTTTATTGTGCAGCTACTTAAGATAGAAGAAGTAACTGAGGTCGCATTGCTCTTGAAGCAAAAATGGAGACGCCTCTGTTGTTGGATGCCTACGAAACTCATGGCCTCTGGAGGAGAACTGTGATAGAGAACAAGAAACTATGGTACCTCGCGGGTCCAGCCATATTTACGTCCATATGCAACTACTCACTAGGTGCGCTCACACAGACCTTCACTGGTCAAGTGGGTGAGCTCGAGCTCGCTGCAGTGTCCATAGAGAACTCTGTCATTGCCGGATTCGGGTTCGGCTTCTTGGTAAGTTATATGCATGGCATGAATATGAACATTAGCTGGTTTCTTATAATTTTGTTTACCAGTGCCCTTGCGTCCGATTCAGTCAGCCGGTGCTGAACAAAGTTCTGGTCTACGGGCACTTGGTTCAAGTCCCATCAGGTACTTGTACTGTACCTCTGTCAGGATCGGCATATAAGCACTGTGCCTCATGTCTTACCTTTAAGGTTTTAGCTCAATCGAGTTGCCCTTCTTGGGCTTAAGTACTATGGCAAAGTAAAGTTTAGGACTAAGTTCAGCTTCCGTGCAAGATAATGACTAAGTTGTTTGCATAGGTGCTGCTCCTCATAGCTATTTGACAAAAGTCATATCTGACACAAGTTAACAAAGACAAAACCTCTTAGAACTAACAGTGGTTATTACACCTACCATAAGCTAGTAGCTACATGGAGAGAGAGAGATTGGTACATGGTTAGATTAGATGCTTAGAAAAATTTAAGATCCACAGTAGAGATCTTTAATTTAAAAGTGTAAAAGTACTCAATTACTTTTTTAGGTGCATTTTTGTTTCACATGGTATTTTTATCTTTTGACTTAAATTTTCAATTTTGGATCGAACGATTGAAATCCTTAATTATATTTAAGTACATACTAATACCTTTCTCTCTCTCTCTCTCTCTATATATATATATGTATGTGTGTGCATAATATGTATATATATACATATAATAAATATATACATTCATGCATATATATATATATTTGGTTTTGATTTCTAAACAGTTTCTGGCTATGGTGTTGATGACAGTGGGGGATGGGTAGTGCCTTGGAGACACTATGTGGGCAAGCTTTTGGTGCCGGGAAGTTGCGGATGTTGGGGATTTACATGCAGAGATCGTGGGTTATTTTGATGGTCACGGCGTTGATCATGACTCCGGTCTACATCTGGTCTTCCTCGATTCTAAAACTTGTAGGGGTATCTGACAATATGGCTGATTTAGCTGGTAAGTAGTGTTCTTCTTTAAGAGATATGTTCACCATGAATTCATCATACAACACCATCACGACCATGGCATACCATCATCACATAGTTTTGAACTAGATTGTGACATCATTTTCGCTGAAAGCGCAATACCTTACCTGGTTAGGGCGTCCACCCACAAGTTAAAGGTCATGAGTTCGATAGCTAGTGTATGGGGTATGATATTGTGCTATGTCCATGTAGATTCAAGCGGGTGCCCTTTTCTTTGTGGGCTCTAAGAACTACTCAAGCTACGCCCGGACAAGATGTCAATATAAGGACAATTATATTATATTTATATTCATAAATAAAAAGTAAAGAGAATGCATGAATTTATAATGCCAATGATAGAATCATATATATATATATATATGTGTGTGTGTGTGTGTGTGTGTGTGTGTGTGCGTGTGTTTTACCATCTTACATATCTCAAATAATAAAAGATGGGGAAAACTTGCATGTTGACCAGTGGGTATACATAGATCAGGTGCGCTCATGGACCCGAGAGTTAGTCAAATATAATATTAGTGTAGCTAACAGGTATCCGGACCCATGATGCGTTGATTGTGGACATGCGACTACTGTAGAAGTCAAGCCCCGAGACAGACCGAATGAAATGGGGCCCCGTACAAACAAACAAGGGGTTGATCCCGGACTGAAAGATAATTCTTTTGGGGCACAAAGATACGGCCCGAACAGATAAGAACCAGGGTAAGGACTGCTTGGGACTGAGGGTTTGAACTCGGTCCAACTCTTACAAAGTGATAGATTTAGACATGGACTTGTGTATAACATAGCCCTAGTACAGCTAAAATTTAGTTTTCGGCCACATACATAGCTCATCTAAAGATTGCAGAAGAAACCATGATATGCTCCAATATGATGTTTGAACTTAAGGATAAGACTTCCTCAATGCTAACATGAATACTTGCCAAGCTTAACCAAACCATCTACTGTGTTTTGGTCCAGGCGAATTCGCCATATGGATGATTCCTCAGTTATTTGCATACGCTGCGAATTTCCCGATCCAGAAGTTCCTCCAGTCTCAGAGAAAGGTCTACGCAATGGCTTGGGTTGCTATCGTCGTTCTCGTGATCCATGCATTCCTGAGTTGGCTATTGATTTTGAAACTAAGCTGGGGCTTGGTGGGTGCGGCTATAACGCTGAACCTGGCCTGGTGGTTGGTTGTCCTAGGCGAGTTCGGGTACATACTGGTTTGTTGTCAAGATGCTTGGACTGGGTTCTCTTGGCTGGCTTTCAAGGACTTATGGGGCTTTGTGAAACTCTCCCTGGCTTCAGCAGTCATGATATGGTAAGTAAGCATCTCAAGATTGCACTACAGTTTTTTAACATATATAGCAAGAGTATAGTCTTTTGACACATTTTCCTTTATGACAGCTTAGAATTTTGGTACCTGATGGTTCTCATTCTGATTGTTAATCACTTATCGGACCCGCTTATTGCTGTCGATGCTGCGTCTATATGGTAATATTAAGCACCTCGTCTTCTTCTTCCTTTTTTGTTTTTTCCATTTTGTTAATGGATTTTCCTTAAATATCCACCACATATGCCCTTATTCATGCATCTAGCTGTTCCACTATCAAAATTCTTCGTCTACCCGCTCTCATCTGAATGAGGGATTTTATGCCAAAGATATGCACCCTGTATATCAAGATGGAAGAATACATTACTCTATAAACTCAAAAATTTCCACCATAGAACCCCAAAAGAAACCTCGTTGTCAAAAAAGTAAAAGACTATATCAACTTTCCAGCAGCTCAGAAATGTAACATTTGGTTTTTGTGGCTCTTTCTTCCTCTGGCAGCATGAACATCAATGGATGGGATGCAATGATCGCTCTCGGTTTCAACGCCGCTATCAGGTAATGCTTATATTACATGCTTTGAAAGCATGACTATGTTGGAGGACACAGTATCATAGAAAATACAAATCAGTTTCCATTTCCTCCAATTGTATTATTGTGATCAAACTTTATATCAGGAAATATATGTTTTGTTTTCTACTGAACAGTGTGAGAGTGTCGAACGAACTGGGAGCTGGAAATGCTAAGGCTGCAAAATTTGCAGTGTGGGTGGTTTCTGTGACTTCAGTATTAATCGGGTTTGTTGTCATGATTGTCGTCCTCGCCACCAGGGATATCTTCCCTTCCCTCTTCACCAATAGCTCTGCTGTACAAAAAGAAGTCACTAAGCTTGCAGGCTTGCTCGGAATCACGATTGCTCTAAACAGTCTTCAACCAGTTCTATCAGGTAACAGTCCAAGTCTGTGATCGTTAGTCCCTTTCATCTGTGCAGCGGAAAATCTTTGGCCAATGCACTCAACTATTCTGAATGATCATATTTTAAACATTTCCAGGAGTTGCTATTGGTGCTGGATGGCAAGCTGTGATTGCTTATATAAACATTGGTTGCTACTATATTGTTGGATTGCCTCTCGGCATACTTCTAGGATTCAAATTTAACAAGGGTGTAGAGGTGAGTTTTTTTACAAC
This sequence comes from Brasenia schreberi, assembly GCA_036023115.1. Taxonomy (NCBI): domain Eukaryota; kingdom Viridiplantae; phylum Streptophyta; class Magnoliopsida; order Nymphaeales; family Cabombaceae; genus Brasenia; species Brasenia schreberi. The sequence goes on from JAYKKT010000064.1 coordinate 13,744,510, forward strand.
ACCCATTAGAAACCCCTATAGATATACATGCATTAATGTGTTGATGGAATTGCGTGTATGTGTGTGTGTGTGTGTGTGTGTGTGTGTGTGTGTGTGTGTGTGAGAGAGAGAGAGAGAGAGAGAGAGAGAGAGAGAGAGAGAGAGAGAGAGAGAGTTCTTAGAACATACAAGACAGAAGAAGAGAAACACCATAAGATCTGTTATAGTACATATGCATGATGTACACAAACACAAGCACTTACACGCATACACCTGTCAAGAGGACAGCAAGCATTACCTGAGAATCTGGCCATGATGATGGCATCATTATTCCCTCTTCTTAACTTGTAAATTCTGAATTGCAGGGTGTATGGGGAGGAATGATTGGTGGCATAGGTCTTCAGACTCTAATTCTAATTGGTCTCACTGGCAGCACTGATTGGAACAAAGAGGTTAATTCTATATCTAGTGCTTGTCTAACTTCGTCTTACAGTTTCTATCATTAATATATATTGAACATCAAACTCTACAGAAGCTAAGTGAATATCTGACTTTGACCGTATTTATGAATATATGCAGGCTTCACAAGCCGAGAGCCGTGTTAAGAAGTGGGGAGGGTCAATTGCTCAAGAAGATGGAGCACATGAAATTAATGGAGCTCATGAAAGCAATGGGACATTGGGAACTCACCACGTCACACAAGCATGAACTTAAGTTAATCTGGCTCTCAGTATAGGCCCACAGGGCACTAACCAGGTTTCTTCATCTGTATTAAGTTTTGGAACATCATTTTACCACTTCATATGAGGCCAATTTTACCAAGAGTTGAGGAATTCTTCCCATATTCTAATTGTTCCTTCAGATGAGTTGATGAAAATGTTGAACTTAATGACTAATTAATGATGGTTGGGTTAATTAAGTTCATGTGATATTAATTGTATTTAGTTCATGTTAAGTATTTCTAAATGCTTATTTGACATAGTTGTGATTAAGGTGAAAGTTCAAAAGTATGAAAGTCACAAGTCAATGAGGGACTGGCATTTCAACCATTTCAGAACAAGTTTCTTTCGACTGGCATGAATTATTTGCTTTCCTCTGCTATGGAACGAAGTCCATGTCAAAACTGTTTCTTTTATGGTTGCAATGGGACGCCGAAGCCAGATGCGTGCCCAGGGCCCCAAACTCATGACCTTCCACTTGTGAGTCAAATCATCCCAATTTAAGCCAAAACTTGTTAAAAGTTTACAGATCCTAAAGTTTTTCTCCAAGTGGTACTACATTGGAACAAAGATCAAACCAAACTATACAGCCTCCCTGAATTACATAGTTGCTAAGTGTCGACTGTAAATGGCTAGAGGTGCCATTGGATTCAGAGAAGTAATTTTATGTGGACCACTGCAAATATGCTTGTAGATAAGAAACATTATAAATAAAATGCTATTTTTGTTACCAAAAGAAGAGTTAGTCAAAGAAAAATTGGAGATCGACGCTCCTTGTAAACTTAAAGAAATTTCAAGCTTATCTCTTGGTGACTTCTGGATTGATTCTTGCTTAACTTTATACACACAATATCAAGCCTAAATATGTCCAGTTGGAATCCTATATTTGGATAAAACATGACAAGTTTCAAGGATTCAAGACTCCAAAATGGAGCTGACAAGCTTCGCAGAACTTTTATGTTTGTTTTTCTTTCTTTGTTTCTTTCTGGTTACGATGGAAGTAGGGATGTTCATGAGGCAGGTAGGGCCCGAGATCAAAGTCCCATCCCCATCCCCGTTTCAAAACTCTGCTACCATCCCCATCCCCATCCCCATTCATGCGATGAGGACCAAGAAGGCCCCGATCTCCACCCCCATGTCTCCTGTGGGTTCTCGCGGGAATCTGTCGGGGTAAAGAGCAATGCTCAAACACACATTGAAGCCCACTTTTTTATTTAAAATTAAACCCTAATTTATGTGAAATGTATCTAAATTTGGGCATAATATTATGAATGAATATGTGGGGGCAACGACGATGAGTTCATGAATTCAAAAAAGAGATAGTACTTTTTTTATTTATCATCTCGTATAGTTTGTCATTATTTTCAGATAAGCTTAACTTCCTAGAATGAATGGAAAGAGTGGTTGGGGTCCAGGACCTGCTATCCCTGTCCTGCTCCAATCATTGTTGGGGATCTCCTTGCTCTCTCTTTTCCTATTCCTGCCACTATTTCTACTCCTCGAATCCACCCTGTTTCGGGCGGGTCTCCGCGAGGAACCAGGGATCCTCTCCTCCCATGAACATCTCTAAATGGGAGGTCAAAGTCTAACACACACGTGCATGCCCTGAGAATCGAACTCACCACCAGCAACTTGGGAGTCCAGGAGCCCTACTAGATGATCTAACTCTACTCTGTGTCTGCATTATGATCTAACTCTAATCCAAATATCACTTGATTCTGTGGTTAGGTATTTACAGCAATACTGAACTAAGCTTCAAATATATGTGGTGGAGTCAGCCCCCAAACTGGAGAGCTATATCCCTTTGGCTTGGGGATGGCGATTTTGGATCTGGCCCAGGCTGACTCCAAAAGATCCGTAACCACTTAGTATTTCAGCACCCAGTGTCGGATCCAGTCAGCCCAAAGAAACCTGAAATTGACCAATTATATATGTGTGTATTATATATAGCATACATATACACACAAATATAATGTATGAATCGCACCAAGAGCGTTAAGTGTAGGGCTTTCGACTCCCACAGTGCAATGTCGAGGTTGACTCCCAGGAGGTGCATGTGTGTGTGGGTGTGTTAGGCTTCGGCCTCCCTTTGTAACTGAAAAGAAAAATCTAATGGTGCATAGGTAAATACATATATATATATATATATATATATATATATATATATATATATATATATATATATATATATATATATATATATATGTATGTGTATACATATGTATGCATATTAAGGTCATGGCCAGGCTGACCTGGACTGGAGGAGGTTGGACCTGCGTTCAATGAATGATCGAAGAAAAAATGGGTCTGATGTGGGCCTGCCTACTCTTGAAACCCAATCCGGAAATGACGTGACACAACCCAGTTTACTACCCCTACTATGGTATGTTGTGCATATATGTGTATGACGCTTTCATGCACGATTCCTACAAAAGAAGATTAAAATACCAAAGAATTAATACGTAACACATACGTCCATGCATGCATGTGTTACATATTAAGTTAGCAACGATCATACTGTTGAATTTGTACACTTGCCTTTATTGGATTTAATGTTAATTAAAGTTGGTTTAATTAAACTCATGTGCATTAATAACATTTAATTCATATTTACCATCCTTAAATATTCAATTGATGCATCATTGATATATGTAAAAGTTTTAAAGTCACATGTGAGAGATTTGTGCATGTGAAGACCAAGAGAAAACAAAGTTTAGTCCTATATTCAAGAATGAGACAAACCCACATGTTCTTTTATATAGTTGGTAGCTCATGAACCTTTGTTGAAAGAGTTTGGGGAAGACATGTTAGATCATATAAGTATGTGCACGCCGGTTCAGGTTGGGCTTGACTTTCAGAATTATCTTAGGTTTATCTTTTTGCATAGAAAACTTTTGATCTAATGGCCAAAAGTGTTTACGTAGGAACGGTTACATGATAGAGAAGTGTGTCATTTGGATCGTATCTATGATCTGTAATCCATCACGCAACCTATAAATAAAGAATTAGGACTCCCTAATCCGCAATTATGCAACTAAACACTCTCTCATAAAAAGGATAAGATGACCTTTGATGACTTCATGATAGACATAGCTGTAGATGTGAAAATTTCACTCCAAGCCTATGTAGAGACTTGAAGAAAAATTTTCAACACTACTTTGTTGCGTGAGCATGCCAGCTAGTTTCCAAAAACTAGCAAAGTTTTAAATCTAACTTAGCGATTGTGGCTAAGCGGGATCTTTTCGCTTTAGGCCTTTTTGAACCGATTTTCAATGGTCAGCCTAAGTGCTTTGAGGATTTCAAATGTGCAGGTGAAGTTTCAAATCTAAATAAAAAATAAGGTGTGGACAAGAACAAACTCGTGCACTTTGGTTTCAAGTTTTGAAAATCAGCAAGTTTTGAAAAACAGAAATTGGTTCTATTTCCAGATCTTCTTTTCTGAATTGCTTTGAGTGACCTAGAGACCTCCAAAATTCATGAAAATTTTATAGGATATAGCTTGGAATGTGGAGATTCTAAGACACTTTTTGTTTTGAAATTTGGGACTAGAATGATGTAGAATTAAATCGACAAAGTATCTCGGTGCTTAGAGCTCTAATTTGAGTGCACCTAGTCTTGTTGGAAATCTATGGATGTCAGCTTTCTAATGAATCAAGATTCACCAAATTTGGACAATTACAAACAGAGTTATGCGATGATTAACCATGCTCTATTAAAGGAAAACAAGGTTGATAGAAAGTTTCTAAAATTTTCCTGACCTTACACAACTTTTAATACATGGTTTCACAACCCTAAAATTCTTAAAATTTTTATTACAAGTGGCTTATGTGTGTAGATATAGTGTGCCAAATTTTAAAGTGATTGGAGCAATAGTTTAATAATGAAAAATAAATCAATCAATGTGTACAGGAATGCTGAAATCCAGAATTTCGTTTTTACAACATACGTGATGCAAACTCACCCGAATTCAAATTGTAACAACACAATGTCCCAAAGTAAATTGCTGAAGGGAAATGAATGGAAATATATATATTAGCTTAAGCATAGAGGAGATTAGAAGATATAGAGTGTTTATAACATATAGAGAGGTAGAATCAAGAACACAAACAATTAGACTGCAAAAGCAAGAAATGGAAATTTCAGTACATCTACTTATTATTACATCATGGGAGGAGACAAAGGTCCATTAATACAACCCATTTTGAATTGAATATGAAGAAGAGATGGAGATGAACAAAGGAGAAGGATACTTATATGTTTTCTCCAAGGATCGGTCACTAGTGGTGGTGCACGACCCTCACCTTTCCCCTTTCTTCTCTCTTGTTTTCTCACTCAAACTATCCCAACAATGTGCAGCACTTGGCCTAATTCTACACTCTCTTTCCCTCTCTCCACTCTTCCCTAAGGAGCCCACGAATTCTCAAGCCCAAGATGTAGCACTTCAATGCCCCAAACTCTATCAATGCAAGATGATGATGTTTACGCCCCCCCTTGGCCTATGCCTCTATTTATAGGCCAAGGGGGGGCCTTTTAGGCCTTTCCTTGAGGCGGGTGATCGAAGATTCAAACCCAGCCCCAAGGCTTGATTCTCTACGTGATCATGTGGTCCCTCATGGTCAAAGATGGATCAACGCCATGTGGGCTGGTTGTTGGTTCAAACCATGTGCACCTAGTCATAGTCGGCTAGGCCATGGATGTCTCCAAGTGCAACCGGCTGGACTTGCTCTTCAAATTGACGTGGCTTCCCTTGTTGGCTCATCCCATTTAATCAAGGCTAGATAGGAGTGCCATTTGATGTTTAGCCCAAGAATGTAGGGTGGACAAGGCTAGGAAAAATTCAGTTTGGTTAAGTTAAGACATTTGATTTAAACTAGGTCATGCTTCATGTTTAACTCAAGTGACTCAAGTTTAGGACTTAGTCAAGTTCAACTAGGTTTAGTTTTGGTGAGGCTATCTATTTGACTTGATCTTGGATGAAGACGTGCCTTGATTCGACATGATCTACTCCCTTGCTCCACAGCTTGACCCTCGCGAACTCGATCCTGGCTTGAAGCGGGCTCCAATCGTTCCCTTAATCTTCGCATGATTTGCTCAAATATTCTAGGCCTGATCATTTTAGCTTTAATTTGAAACCTTTTAAAATCTTTATTTTAAAGATTTAAAACTTTTATTTTAAAGCAAATGTTTTAAAACAAGTCGACTTTCAAAGTTAAGAGTGTTTTTAGAAAATTTTATTTAGGGTATTTACAATAGCAATAGAGGAAGAGCATAAAAGTCAAAAACCTGTTATGCCTGTATATAGTATCCCTAGGATAAACCTGATGATCATAAGAAAACTACCTAGTGATCCTAAAGAAAATCAAGGAAAGCATAAAATAAAGATAAAAATCCAAAAGAAACCCAAGAGCAAACCATGATGGCATTGTGCTTAAGTTAGATATTGGGTGAGAGACTATTCCTCAAAGAAAGCCAAGAAACCTACGACTGTTGAAAGAGCTATGATCAATATGGTGACCATTATACCTACTAGTGACATATATCTATCATTTAAACCCCATCTCTTCTATATTTATGAGCTATAGTATTGAATTATAGACATTTAGGCTAATGCGCATGTTTGTGTTGATTAGTCTCTTTTTGTTTCTTATCAGGCCATTTGTAGCATAATTGTAACCTTAAGGGATCATTCGACTGCTGAAGTCAAGTGTGAAAGGTATGTAGACTTGAAGTTTTTTTTAAGAAATGTTTTAATTATTCAGGGAGTTAAACACATTTCAACGATTTGTTGGAATATCCTCAATGGTCGTGCTTTAGTTAGAGAGAGATTAAGATTAGATTATAAATATAATAAAGTTATAAATACACGACTTAATGCAGGGTGTTTCTTTAAGAAGGATTATTTATGTAATGTAGAGAATTTGTTTAAAATTCATGTAAAACTAATTGTTGATTCTTGCATTAATTTTATTGTTAATAAAACCTATATTTATGCTTAATCTTCTTCTTCTATATACAATATTTAATCATATGATATATGGTATGCTAGGTTGGGTCATGTAACTTTAAAGTCAATAAAAAGAATGATGAACTTAAACTTTATCCTTAAGACTGTGATAGATTGAAAATATAAATGTGATATATGTGTGTAAGCAAAACAACCTACAAAACCTTTCTATACGATTGATACAAAATCTGAAATTTTAGATTTAGTACACACTGATATTTGTGAATTCAATAGAATAACTGCTAAGATATTTTATCACATTTATTGATGATTGTAATAGATATTGTTATATTTACTTGCTTAAAAGTAAAGATGAAACTTTAGAAAAGTTTTAAATATTTAGACATGAAGCACAAAATAAAAAATGTAAGGTACTTAAAAGATTAAGTTATGATAGAAGAGGAGAGTATACATTAGATCTTTTTCCTCTTTGGAAGAATAGAATCCTATATAATATGGTTAATATTTTACTTTAAATATAGTTTGTTATATTCTGAATAGAGTCCCTATAAGCAGAAGAAAAGTAGTCCCTTTGAGCTTTGAAAGAGTAAAAAAATCAATCTAATATATCTCGAAGTGTGGAGTGTCTTGCAAAAATACTCATCCTTGAACACAAGAGAAAGAAATTGAGACCTAACATAGTGGATGCTATATTTCTGGATTATGTTGAGACGATGCATACAGATTCTTAGTCATTAGATATAATGTTTCCAGCATAGATGTCAACATAATATTTAAGCTTTGTGATGCTACATTCTTTGATAATATATTTTTCATATAGACTAGAGTTTTTCAAAGTGTATTTTCTAGAGATTCTGACCTTACTACTAATTTCATTCCTAATCATGTGAAAATAATGATAAATATGGAGGTGACTCTAATTATGTTGTTTATAGATCACATAACTCTAAGGAAATAATTGAACTAAGTAAACTAAATGGCCTAAGATATCGAAGAATTTTGAAAGTAACTTTTTTTCTTTTAATGTCGATGATGGTCCTATCACCTTCTAGTAGGGTATGACCTCACTTGAGGGTAAGTTTTGGAAGAAAACTGTTAACGATGAAATCCAGTCAATTCTCTCCAATGGTACTTGAGAATTTATGAATTTGTCTCTTGGTTGTTCTATTGTGGATTGCAAATGAATCTTTAAGAAGAAACTAAATGCAAGTGAAATAATCAACAAGTACAAGATCATGTTAGTTGCTAAGGAATACATACAAAAAGAAGGAATAAATTACTTCAATACATATTCTCTAGTTTTATGGATGACCACCGTCTGATTACTTATAGCATTGACATCCATATATAACCTCACAATCCATAGGATAGATGTGAACACTACTTTTCTACATGGTGACTTCAATGAGAAAGTTTATATGGATAAACCAAAGAGATTTATAGCTCATGAGAATGAGTCTAAGGTGTGTAAGATTGTTAAATCATTATATAGTTTAAAACAATCTCTTAAAAAGTGGCATGAAAAGTTTGATTATGTAATATCATTTTTTATTTTGTTTCTAATGATTATGATAAATATATCTATTATAAATCAATTAATAATGCATTCATCATTTTTTGCTTGTATGTAAATGATATATTATTTTTTAGTTCATATATGTGAATAGTAAATAAGTCGATAAGTTTAAGATGAAAGATATTAGTGTTGTTGATGTGATTTTAGGGCTTAAAATAATAAGGTCTACTAATGGTATAGTAATATCACAGTTTCACTATATTGAGTAAGTTTTAGAGAGATTTGGATATAAAAATTGTATATTTGTTAAGAGTCCATATGATTTATCGAAGGCTTTGTATAAGAATGAAAGTGATATTCTCGTGTCTCAATTATGATATTCTCATATTATCGGTAGTTTGATGTATCTAATCAGTTGTATGCAACTAGATATTGCTTTTGTTATGTTAGTTGAGTAGATACACCAGTTGTCCATATATAATCTATTGAAAAGCTCTAGACAAAGTATTTCACTATGTAAATGGAAGTTTTTCCCTTTGACTGTATTACGGGAAACATCTTTCTATTTTGAAGGATTTAGTGATGCTATCTATATAGCAAATAACTCTTGAAGTAATGGGTCACTGGATATGTGTTTCTTGTGAGTTGACACTTTTACTTGAAAATCTAAGAAACAAACTATTTTGTCAAGTTTTACCTTTAAGACAAAACTATGTATTTTAGATGAGACTGGATTTGAAGCTGAATAGATTAAGGGACTTATGTTCAGTTTACCTATATTAAAAAAGCTACTTCATGTAATTTTGATATACTATAATAACATGACTTTCATTGCTAATATCAGTAGTTTCAAGTATAATCAAAAGCAACAGAGACACATCGAAGTCACACTAAAGTTTGTAAGAGCTCTTGTGTCTAATGGGGTCATAGCAATAGATTTTATTGGATATAAATATAACACAACTGATCATTTGTCTAATGGTCTATCAATAGCCTTAGTTGAAAAATCTAGGTTGGACATGTGAATGAAATCCATAATTTATTTACAAACAATAGCAATCCAACCTAACTGAGTGAAGATCCCACGAAGTAGGTTCAATATGATAGTAACAAGTTATTGGTTAAATATGATGACACCTTGTATTATATGATTTTAGTATTTATGTGTCTATCTCTTGTAAACCTAAAGTGTCATGACTGTAAGTTTAGCAAGAGATTATTCTCTTCATAACATTGAGTCCTATAACAAGATGCTAAGAGTATATCCTTAGAGATACCCAACTAAATACTTAACATTGTGTGGCCACAAAAGGAGAATTGAGTTGTTCCTTAAAGTCAATCATTATATAGGATATGGATGTATGACTATTAATGCATCACCCCTAAAGATCATGTTATAGACTTTTATTATGTTGTTATCAATAGATACCTTTACAACCAAGGTTAATGTTCAAGATGTATGTTCACCTAGTTCTTATAAGGGTAATATTGTATAATTTGGTTTAAATCAGAAGGTACCATTCTTGAAAGTATAACATGATGGCGGGTTTGGGAGGACACTTTACACTTTAGGACTTTGTGGGGGACTTTTTAATTTAATATTAATTATAGTTGAATTAATTAAACTCATGTACATTAATAACATTTAATTTATGTTTAGTATCCCTAAATATTCAATTGATGCATTATTGGTATATGTGAAAATCCTGAAGTGTAAAAAGTCACATGTGAGGGACTTTTGCATGTGATGACCAAGATAAGACAAAGTTTAGTCCCATATTAAAAAATGAGACAAACCCGTTTATATAGTTGGTATCTTATGAATCTTAGCTCAAACATCTTGGGAAGGACATGTTAGACCATATAGTATACACACGTACATCAGTCTGGGCTTAGGCTTGAGAATTGTTTTTATTCTATCTTTTTGCATGGAAAACTTTTGATCTAACAGTCAAAAGTATTTATACAGAAACGATTATGGGATGGAGCGGTGCATCATTTGGATCAAATTTATAATCCATAATCCATCACACAATCTATAAATAAAGGATTAAGATTCCCTAATTCATACTTATGTAATTAACACTCTCTCTCCTCTCGTCTCATATTTTTAGGTTGCTCCCTGATTCTTTTCCTTTCCAACAAAGGCGAGTGAGGTGTGGTCAAAGTCAACTCAAAGCAAGGTATGTAGCTTTTAGTTGTGAGTGCATTTTATCCTTGGAGGAAAGTATAAGTATCCATACATAATGTCTATGGCTTTGTCTATTAGGGTTAAATGCTAGTACGGGACAAGATCTCATTGGCAACTATATTCGGTCCCATTTGGTGTGGTATAAGGCTTCATTGTGGTTGTGTGATGATCTTGAACAAACTTTATTGGTTACAGTTTGAGTTGAACAATAGGAAAGATTTTAATTATAATTAGCTTCATACTTCCTTCTGTTATCTATTTGTTATTGATCAAGTAATATGTGAATTCACAAAATGTTTTGTTTCTTCCAGAAGATAATCACATAGTGATGGATTTGCTATCATTGAAGGAGCATCACTTAAGGACTCTATTGATTTACCATCAATGGAGTCTTGAAAGTCTAATGACAATGTTTGTGGAAAATGGGGAAGATCTATTACTTAGTGTAATTAGAGTTACATTATTAAAATAAAGAAACCTAACTTCCGTATATTCACAACCAAGCACTACATGTGAGATATGTTTCAAAGAGGTTTTAATGTAATATTTGACCATTTTTGGCAAGAAATTCATGAAATACGAGAAGACAGGTTAGCTTCTCGGATTTCAAGGATGCATTAACCACTTTAAAATAAAATTTGTTAATTGTTTTCTTAAAACGCATATGTTATACCTCTCACGGATAACGATAAGTCTTGTAACGAAAAGTCCAAAATAGTAAGACAAGGAAGACGAAGTCGGACTGTAATGAGAATTTTTTCATTATAAATACAACAGTAACAAAAGAAGTATAATGTGTGAAAAATGCAAGAAAAGAGGAACACTTCTTCCCTGGAAATCCTTCTATAGGAAACTGTAGAATATTCTCTCTCCTTTTCTCATTGGTCTTTATTCAAGCCCCTCCCACTCTCTGTTGAGCTTTTGCTTTGAGAACTTCGATGAGGATTCTGCATTAGAAATCTTCATCAATGATATCACAGTGAGGTTGAACGAAATCTACAAAAAGGTACGCAGTTTAGTGTCTAGAAAAACAAAAAGGGGAGAGAACAAAACGCTAGAGAGAAATAACCTGACGAAAGCTACCAGTTCAGGTGGCTTGAGACCAATAGAGGATAGGGATTAACCCTTGATTGTCTTCTGTTCACAGTTAATAGAGAGAAATAAAGAAAGGAAAAAGAGGAGATACTCACAAAAAAAAGGTAGATAATCGAAAGCTACAATTTCGGGTAGCCTGAAACCATCGAAAAGGAGGCCGACACAAAAGAAAAAAAATTGGTAAAGGGGAAAATCTGGCAATCATTGGCAGAAGATCAACCCTTAGATGCAAATCAGAGGCCAAAAAGGCGAACAAAGGCTAGAGGTCATCCGTCGCACCCTCCCACCTCTCTCTTCGCATCTCCTCTCCAGTTTTCTCTCTCCTCTATCGTTATAAACAAAATCACCGATCGGAATTACAAATTCGGTTTGAGGTACTAAATTATTATTTTGTCCCCGATCAATTTCGAAAATCACTAAAAATTGACATATTTTATGATTTTGTCCTTGGTTCTTATGGATAATTATCAAACTAGATAGACAAAATTATTGGTATACCCTTCTAATATTAGGATAATTATAATAGCAGATAATAAAGAAAAATTATAAATTTGTCCCCAAATGAGTTCTGAAACAATAGAATCATATTAAGGTTTATTCTAAAATGGTACCTATGCTTTACTTGAAATTACTTTTTAATACTTGAAATTATTTATAGTTTAGTATATGGAGATTTATAAAATTACCTTTTGATTGTTGATTGTTAGACAAATTTAGCTGTAGCAAAATCGGTCATCTCTAAAACTATACAAATATCTACTGTCCCGAATAATCTTTCCCATCATGAAATATGGTTGTCACTATTAGGGGCTTAAATAAACCTTTTTGAGTTACTCTTGAAACTGGCAATTGAAAAAAATCATATGAATAAAAACAAGAAAGAAAAATTGTTAGTAACTCAAGATGAGATAGGGTCCAACTCAAAGCCCAAATATAAAAAATAAACCAAACAAGAAGTTTGGCAAGAATAACAAGAAAGATAATCAATTTTTTAAGAAACTGCACAAAACCACTTCTCAAGTCAAGTGGTTCAACTGTAGAAAAATGAGACACTATAAGAGAGATTATCACAATAAGAAGACTAATGATAGAAACACCCAACAACATGACTAAATAGAGAAGTAGGATATAATTTATTTATTCTTGTTCATATGTTCTTATTCGATTGTTAGTTTCAATGAAAATTCAGAATGGATAATATGAGGTCTAGGTTTTAGGGTTGTGGTTACCATGTTTCAAGAAGGGGGAATACTGTTTACGATTGTGGATATTTACATAAGCTAAGGAATGATTGACTTATTTATAACTAGATCTCTAGCCATTACCAACATTTGGTTAACATATTCAACTACGTTGTCACATTCTTTTATTTTATAAGAATTATTCTGTTGAAGGAGTAGTTATACGTGCAGCTTGGCTGTAGTATCATATTTTAGGTGCCAAGGAATCAAATAATTTTTTATAGTTTTAAATTCTTCAAAGACCCTAATTAAGTCATCTTTTATGTATGCCAACATTATGGTCTTGGCTATTGTGTTATCCTTTAGAAATGTCTTATATATTTTCCTTTACTCATCTATTGCAATTGGAGTATGAGGTAAAACATTTTTCTTTAGTACATAATTAACTCCTTCTAAAGTTAAGGTTTGTGATATTCTTTTTTTCTAAGTTTGAAAATTTAAGCCATTTAACTTTTCAATCTTTACCAATTCAAATACACAAATTCTATAAGTCATTTTTCTTTCTAAACTTTTGACAAAGACAACAAGTAGAGAGTCTGTACATTAAGATAGAAAACATGAAAGCATGCATCAGATGGATTTACATAAGATATTTCATAAAAAACTACAAAATTTAGCTAGGTACCTAAATGCAATATCCACAAGTTCTAAGTACTAAACAATAAATATTCATGAGTCTGTATTGTAGTTTATTTAACCTACAAGTACCATTTTGGAAATATTATAAAAAATAGGGAGTAAAAACTAGGACTAAATGTAAGATATTATTCACGACATTTCTTAAAAAGTATAAGGGCATTTTTATACTTTTCTAGGGTGGTATAATGGATATTTTGTAAAGCTGACAGGGCTATATCTGTAAAATCACCAAAAACCAGGTTCTACAATTTATTGAAATGTCTAAGGGCAAAACAACAAAACTATACCCTGGTATTTTGTAGTTTCATGAACTGTTAGAGGGAAGAAAAGACTTTTTACTCTAATAAGGGTATAGTTGTCTTTTCACTCCAAAATATATGGACATTTCAATATCCAAAATCCCAATCCATTTTGTCTCTATCCTTTCTTGCCTCCAACCTTTCAACATCCGGCCTTTCAACCTTCGGCTCTTTTCTGCCTTGGCTTGGCCTTGGCGTGGCCTCTTACCGTCTAGGTTTGACTTCTGTTTTGTTTAGGTTGTGCCTTTAAAGCACTCGACTTGTCTTAGGCCACCTTCATCGTGTGGCTTTTGGCTTTCTTTCTTCTATTTTCTTTTCAGAAAAATTTATTTACGTCGAAAAACTTTTTCCAGCTTCTCTCTAACAGATTTTTTTATTTACAGAACTACGTGCCTGTTATGGTTGTCGCAAAGCTCGAACAGGCTCTAATACCATATGTTGGGGATGACCAAGGTTGCCGAAGCCATTTGGTTTCAATTGTTTCTGCAACGGAAGCCGTCTATCCCCTTTGATTTCTTCTTTTCCTGGTTGTTGTTGCTTTCATGTATATCGTTTGTGTAATAGAATAAGAAAACAAAGAGTGTGTATGTTTTCTAGGTTACTCACATAGGGTTTTCTCATAAGACTGTATATGAATATATATCTCACTTTTCTGTACAGATCTCTCTGTATTTATATATGACTTTTCATCTTTCGAGTTTACTGCTCTGGGCTAACCATCATATTCGCCTTTATCTAGGAGATGCGTGTGTCTTTTGTAAAACAAAAAATTAGTTTTAAAGACGTTTAATTTTTGAAACATATGATCTCATCAAATCCGAGAAGAGGGTCTTTCTTCCCGCATTTCATTTCATGGTCGTTGTTAGTAATGAGGCCGAAAGTTGCCATCCACTACTTACAAGAAGCACATTCACCTTGTTCATGCCTGATGTGTGTTCAATGGAGAAAGAAATGTATGGATGAATCAGAGACAGTCAACTGGATGGTTGCTCATACGAAGCCGTGCCCAAAATGTCATAAGCCCGTGGAAAGGAACGGTGGATGCAACCATGTCCGTTGTGTCTGTGGCCAATGCTTTTTAAAGCCTGTATGTTTTAGTTCTGTATAGCATTTATAAGTAGAACTGTCACAACCTGGCTTCTGGGCCTCGCCTGGCCGTCTCCCACATTGACCCTTCTAACATGGCACACGACCAATAGGCTTGACATACTAATACAATACAACTGCTTTTCATCTCTACTCGTTTTCACTGTGTTGTTAAGGATACCTTTGTTTCACGCTGTTCATTTTCAAATGGACATTAGTTAAATATGGCTTATCACAATCACTTCGTTTTGTAAATTTAATGTTAATTTTATGCTGCCTATTTGCATTGAATAGTGACGCTTGCATAAAACACTTTCCGTCTCTTTCTTTGGGATTCAGGTTATAATTATAGCTTGATACGTCATTTTGCTTCAATCTTCCCCGGTTCTATTTTCTGCAAGAGTTTTAGAAATGATGAGTTGTTGTTTCCTTTAACCAAGGTAAAACTGTTGATTGTTTCGATATTTTATTGTATTTAAAGTTGGTTGTGTGGCGGAGCTACCGGAAGTCGCCATACTTATAGAGAGATTAACGACCATAATTGTGAACGTTATAAAGAACACGAGAAGAAAGCTGCAACTGCAAAATGGAAGTGGCACCGATTTGTTCATTATCATACACTATATCTGGCCCACAAAGATTCCTTGAAGCTTGAGACTAAGTTGAAGTTGTCTGTAGACAAGGATTTCAACTGCGGCCAATACAGAAATGGGCATCATGGATTCTTGTCTCCCAAATGTGCTTGATAGGCTATCCAGATCTAGGCATATACTTTCTTATTCATATGTCTTTGCATATTACATGTTTGATGAGCTTCTCGAAGATGAGTTATCACAGAAGGAAAGAAAAGCTAAAACAGAACCTCTTTGAGGATCAGCAGCAACAGTTTGAGGAAAAAGTGGAGAATCTCTCGAAGCTTATTGAACAACCTTTTGATACGCTTCCTATGGATAAGTTTCTGGATTTGGCGGCTCTTACAAATAATCTCTAACGGAAAATGCGATCTAAGATTCTTAATTTCAAAAGGAAAGTAGTTTTACATGCCATTTTTCTGAATCTGATGTTGCCTGCAGGTATGAGTGCATTGAAGATGATCTATTGGGCTCTCTCCGATCATCAAACCATGCAATTGCTTTATACAACTCAAAAGGTGTGCAAAAGGCCACACAACTCGGTATTTCTTGAGATTTAGTTTGAAGTTTTGGCGGGCACGAAAGCCAGTACAGAGTCTACAGACAGTGGCTTCTAGCATGGTAGCAACAGGAAAGCATTTCCTAGAACTCGGTTGAGATCTTTTGTTGCTTTTTCTCTTTTTCCTTCCTCAAGGTCCACTGGTATTTCATGCAAGTGATGAGAGAAACATTTGGGGATCTGTTTATGAGGGAGAGCCAGGGATATATAGTCTCCCATCGTGTTAAACCATGTCACCTAATCACTTCTACCAGGGTGCCATACCGGTATCGGACACTCTGAAATTTGACTTGTAGTTCTTCCATGTCCAACTCAATGCTATGATGCTATCGATTTTAATTGTTTTCTCTGCTGTCACTTACACCCTTCATGAATATTGGCCCATAATTACTTCATTAGTGATTTAACTTATGACAACTATGTTTTCTCTTTCAGATTTATAAAACATTGTCAACTGCATAATACATGTAAGTTATATATAGCCATGTCCCTCGTGTGCATGTGTGAGTGACATGGGTCCCGAATACCGTTTGGAGAAGGGAGTGACTCTGGGTTAAAAATTCTTCCAATTTCACTTGCATCTTGGAGTCAATTCTGCCGCGAAGAAACTCCCATTCTTTATGTAATTCAGGCATTTTATCCACCCCAACTCAAGTCCGCTCTCTCGAGCAGAGTCTGTAGTGATGATGCCAAGGTCTGACTTGGAGCTTGATTCCAAACACATTTCTCACCTACTCTTTTTCTCCTTTGAATCTTCTGCAGGTGCAGCTAACCAGTTACGTTGGCACGCCCACATTTCTCAACTTTGCAAGAGCAGTTAATCCACTGATGGACTAATTCAAAAGTCTCGGGAGGAGAATCTTCACATGCACTTTTAACCTTTTCATTATGATCCCTTGTCTATGGGGGACGGTGATTGTTTCTTTATGCACATATTTGTATAGGTTGTTGGATATACTATAGTGGCATGAATTTGTATTTTGATGTATATATTCTTCACTATCATTCTAATCAAGGCTTCTACTCAATTACCATGTATATTTGTGTGTTATGTGTCCCCATGTTTGAGAGAGAGTTGAGTTCTCGAGGATATGCTAGATTTTCCCGGTTAGAAGGTTTAGGCCCTTTGGGATGCATATACATTTACTGGCAACAGAATCAATAAGAGAAATGGTTTAATTTGATAAATAGAAATAGAAATTCTTTATTTATTCATGGAGGTCATTGTCTTAAATGATAATGATGCTGGATTAATGCAGGCCTGACGTTTTCTTCAATGAATCTGGTCCTTTTGCTACCCGATTTCAGTCATGCTGCCCTTCTAGTAGGCTCTCTCAAGATTCCCCCAGTTTCACTGTGATAGCCCGTCTGTGATCTTTCTGTTCATCATCAACATCAAGCAGGAAGAAGTGGCCATCCGGATAGTACCCTCCTTCTAGAGTTGGCTGGTTTGGAATTGGTCCGCTGGCTTGAACTGGAACGCAACCTGTCTCTCAACCGCCCATTAACTGGAAGTGACAAACTGGACCCTAAGCTAAGGGGTCCAACCAGTTCCTCCTTCCATAGAACCAGAACCGGAACAGGTGGTTCAAACTGCTTGTGTTGTCCCATTTTATAAGTTTATTTTAGAATTTCAAGCAACGCTAAGGAAAGGAGGGAGGAATATGGGAAAAAACTTCATTTATCACCATTTGGTTAGGTCATAATTCACTTTGATATCAATTGGTAATTTCTCAATCAATTGAGTCTATAAGGTTTGTTCTGTTATAACTTTAGTCTATTTTGGTTAAATTCTGATTGCGGAAGTCCGGCATGGCTCTTAAAACCTAGCTACTTAGCACCACCAGTTGGATGGAGTAAGAATTGAACTAGTGACCTCTAACATCCGAAGCCAATCATCATATTACTAGACCTGGTTTTACTCCTAAGGAAAAATTATTACAAGATTCAATCCTTTACACTCTTTTATGTTAAGTTGCTGCAACCATTAAAAGATAGATTACCAATGAAAAAGGACATTGGGTTAGTCATACTCCGGCCAAATGTGGACAAGAACTTCTTACTGCAACTAGTGGGCACGTTATGCTCCTTTAGAGCGCTAGCGCGGCTGCAGGGATGGCTCAGCATAAGTTGAGGTTTAAAGCGAAATTCAAGAAAAATTTGGGGCCTAAGGTGGCCTAAAAGTTGTGTTATAAGTCTAGAATTTTTTGTGGCCTATGAAATTGAAACTTTGCCCAGTGGTCCGGTCCACAATGATTGGGCTGCAGCCCATAAAGAGAACCGAACCCACACATTTTTGAACCTAATGAATCGCATGGAAATACAGGAAGCCCTTAACTTACTAGAAGGAAAGATAAAATATAATTGCGTTTTTTGGGGTTGAATACTATTAGGACACGAATTAGAGCATGGTATACGAATAACGAATGCAGTCCACCCTACCTAGTTTGGACAAGGATTGGTTTTGGATTTGGACTTGATGCCTTATCTGTAATAAGATAAAGGTTTTTGGATCACATTGTAACCAATCAGGATCCACTCCTTTTGTCTCCTCCTGTACGATAAGCCACAAGATTATGTATCATCATTATTTTCTTAAACATTGTTCCTAGTGAGAGGAGACCGATGTGACATTCATACACATGGAAAACGGTTAGAACCCTTCACACATTTTTTTCCGGGTCTAAATCACCGGTATTTGGAAGCCACGAACTCTGACTAATCCCATTGAGCCGGGTTGGGCTCAATTGGGAGCAAAGCTCTCCCAGTGCTGGTTTTCTCCATTCACAAGACTCAATCTTAAGATCTTGCTTAAGTGAAACAACTGCCCTTACCACTTGAACCAACCAAACGTTGGTGAATCCTTGACAAAATTAAGATATGTGAGTTGTTACTTTCATAAATGATGTACTTAATTTATGGCCCTATGGTAGCAAGGAGACAAATATGCTGCTTTTAATGCGTTTTATGGCAGTGTCCAAATAAGGGGTCACAACTTTAACGTCAGGCCCTACACAACTGGGTTCGAGCCACAAAAGGATGAGTTGAGGGTGGGTGCACATATGGGATCTGTTCTGGAAGGGTTGTGCACCACAAGTAACTCCAACATAGGCCCCATGGAGAGAAGGTTCATGAGCAAGTGGCATGAAGCCGAGGAGTTTATAGGGCTCTTGTTGGCTGTCGCTTGAGCTGGATCAGGTAAGAGCTGTTCCTGGTGGGACTCGGTCCATTTTCTTTTTCTTAATGAAATTGTGTGCCGGATATTCACCCTACTGGGATTGAACTCATCACCTTCAACTAGATGGCTGTTTGAGTCTACTGCCTAGCCCGGAGGGCAATTGCTCATTGTACAGTTCTTCTCCTTCGTAAGAGAATGGTTTCTTCAAGCTTAACTTGTTTGGCTCGAACATATCACGAGGGCGAGTTAGAGTACCCTTTCATGAGCATGTATGGAGCACACATGCATACGGCAATGGCTTGTTAACTTCATCATATGTATGTGTGTGTGCATGCAATAAGAAGGTGAAATTTTAAATTCTCTCTCTTGAAACAAGCCCACCCTAAATTAAGAAATGAACTCTTTGAAAACTCCCACTTCAATTGAACTATTGTCGGCCATTTGGCATCGGGAAAGCCCAAACGACCTGTGAGCCAGGTCGGGTTGAAGCTCTTCCAGCGTTGATTTGCTCCATTCCCAAGACTTGAACTCAAGATCTTGCTTAAGGAGAACAGGAGCCGAACCCACACTTGGTTGTGTCCGCTTCCATAATTACACGTTAAAAGAAGATAAGAGACTCCTAAATAGGAAAATAGAATGGATCCGCATAGTCAAGCTCTATTACACTTTTGAACGAGCCAGACCCTACTCTGGGTGCCTAACCCCGAATCGTATAATGATTTTTTTGTGTCGTGTTCGGGTTGGGTTTTGGGTCAGGGCTACAATTGCCACCCTGTCTCCAGCAGTGTATTAGCCTAAACTAGTCCATCTTGAACAACCATTTGACTCTCCAACTCAACCAAGTACATGGTCTCCGATCAGTAACCCCACAAAACCGTGACCGGAGTCCATGCTCTAAGCTGAATCTCTATCTGAATCTACATTGCATATCACAAAAGATTGGTGATATACAATTTTGGTTGTACACGTAATCCCGCCGCTTCAATAATCGCGGAGAAGGCTCCACGAGGAGGCAGGAATCAAACGGCTAAGTGGCTCATTTTTCAGTATGACGCGTTTTTCGTGATATGGAATTCGAACGGGAACCAGAGCCGTCCTTTTCTATCGGTGGTGGACCTATCGCTATTCGAGGAAAATCCCGCGGAATCTTGGAATTTGCGGATTTTTGGAGATCCGAGAAGCTGTCAATCGTCGGAAGCAATGAAAGCGTTCAGCCAAATGAATGGGTTTTAGTCACAGAGAGAAGCCGAAAGGGTTTGTTGTTGGCGGTGCCTCTTCGAAGAGGGGGTGAAGGGTTGTGACGGCCGTCGATTTGAGGTGAGATGGACGGCGGGGAGTCGGTAGGTATGGTTCTGTCGAGGGTGGCGGAACTCCGGTCGAAGATCACCGGATGCATCCATAAGGCCACCGCCGACTGCGAAGAACAAGTAGAAGAAGGGGCGAAAGAGGAAGATGAAGGTTCGCAAAGGTTCGAGCGGCTGGGTTGTGGAGAAGAGGAGGAAGCGGAGAGTCTCTTTGGTATCAGGGACGCGCTCGACTCCCTCGAGGAGCAGCTTGCTTCCTTGCAGGTCTGTTTGTATGTGTGAGTAAATACCTCTTTGTTCCGGGGGCTTATTAGTTGCTCTCCTTCGTGGTTCATCATCTCTTTGTTCTGGGGACTTAGTAGTCCTATAGCCCTCCTTCGTGGCTATCGTCTCCGATTTGCAACTATCATCATCATCATCACTCAACAGCAGCACGTGTGTGTGTTGACGAAAACTAACTATTTCTTTGATTAGACAGGAGGGAAGTGTTGGATAGGGTTTTCTTTTATAAAATTTTCCATTTATGGTTCTCTTTTTACTTCCTTTTTATGCCGTTTCTGCTCGAGGTCGCTTGTTTTCCTGTACCCATTTCCTGTTCCTTACACAAAATTACGATTTCGTGGTTGTTGAACTGGAAAGTAGGTCTTTTTGTGGAGCACCAACAACGTAGGAAAGATAAAATGCATCACCCTATTTGCATCTGGTTGATGGATGCTTACTGTTCTCATTTGAAAAATTTATCACTGAACAACTTCGGCTCTCTTTCAGATTTCCATATCGCTGAGGCTTGCATTCTGATCATTAATTCTCTCGGGTTCTCAAGTTTCTTAAAGGTTCAAAACCAAACGAAACAATGAGCTGCAAAATTTAGGAAATGTTGTTTCACTAGGGAGAACCATTCTAAGAGATGATAAAGTGTATGGTGCAGTGATGCATTGGCCAGAACATTGTAGATTCCATCCTTGCTGTGACTGAGAATGGTAGTGTGCATTACCTACATCATCAAATCTTAGTGGGTGCTTGGACATTCATATTCCCGACAAGCATGTTTAGTGTGAAGTCATTTTGGCCACTGCCACTGTATGTTAATGAAATTCTTTGTAGGAAAAACACTTCATAGGAAGCTGCTAGAAGCACTTTACGTTTTTGTAGTTAAATTTTTCCCCATCATGAGGAAATTTCTATATTCCAAATCAAAATGAAGTTCAATATTTGAGGAACATATCTTTTCCTACCTAGCATGACGAAATCATGTGGGTGGAAATTGTTGTGCCATTTAACAATGCAAAAAGGTATTCCCATTATCAAGGTAGATGGTAGTAGGAGTACTTTACATTTGGCCATTATACAAATGTTGAAAAAGCCATAAAATGTTATTTTGAATCTTTGATTGCCAACGTAATGAGAAGCAACAAATGTGCTGGTTAGCCTGGTTTGATTAGTGAAGTTTCTCTTGCCTAACTTTCTCAGCATGTCAGAAATGTAGCTTTGGTAAGAGATGTGCTCAATATATTGAATTTCTCATCAATTTTCAGTTAACAGTGGTTTGTTTCTCAAGGGTAAAATGCTGAAACAGAAGTTCTTTTGACTGGCATCTCTATGTCTGTCCTTTTCCTAATAGGAAACCTCAAAGCAAAACATTAATTCTCTGATGCTGCTTATGGGCATATAGCTCAGTTTAATTTTGTGGCTGAACTAGGATACACAATTAAGTATGAGAGACGAGCTGTTACATGAGAAAAGTGGTCAAGCACTGGACACAAAAGTGTGAAATGAAGGACTAACTGAACATGATCTTGTTCTGCTTAAGAACTAAAGAACTGTAGATTGCATGAAACTATTATTGCTCCATTTCACAAGCTTGCATGTGAGTTGGTATTTGAAGCATTAGAAAGGATTTAGAAAAATCTATTTTTCTATAGTATGTTGACGACATTTTAGTTTCATCCTGGTGCTTGAACTCTATTTTTACGGAGTAGGTAATTTTAGATGGTCACTAGTTAGGGCTTGTAAATGAGTTGATTGATCCCGTTGCTTGCTAAATAAGTTCTGGGTATCAAGTTGTCTGTTGAAGAACTTGTTTATTGCTAAATAAGGTCTGATTATCAAGTTGTCTTTTGGTGTTATTGTGTTGTACTGCATCCTGCTCATATGAGCAGTTACACTGTTTTATGTTGAATGTTAAACGGTTGCCTGTTAGTTCTATTCCTTGCATGGTTGTCATTCTTTATTGATGATACACATACTTAATCCTCTTATAAAAGGCTTCTAGCATAAAGTCTTCAGAAGGCTTCCTTCTGCCCCGAATTTCATTAGTTATTTATCGGATCTGGTGGTTTGTGGTTCTTTAAGCCTTTTATTTCACATGGTATGATATTGTTGCACTTTCTAAGATTAGCACCAATCCTACACATCCTTGGAGTGATATCTTGTTAAATTATGTTATATCTATAAATCGTTTGAGGTTGCCCCCCTTTTCATATTCTTTCATACTTCATGAAGTCACACTTTAACTGGATAAAGATATTCAGTCACTTTCATTTGGGCCCGATCTGGTTTATGCAAGACCTCTCTTGCAATGGAGTCATTGGATTGGGATTGTCCTCCAACTATGTGCTGCATAGGCTAGGCTTCTATCCCCACCTTGGCAGCGCCAACAAACTGAATGCACTTAGGTGTTCAGTTTTGGAAACAGGAATTCTGCCAACATTATTGGTT
The DNA here is from genome assembly GCA_036023115.1 of Brasenia schreberi. Lineage (NCBI taxonomy): Eukaryota > Viridiplantae > Streptophyta > Magnoliopsida > Nymphaeales > Cabombaceae > Brasenia > Brasenia schreberi. Next base: position 13,767,631 of record JAYKKT010000064.1, read on the forward strand.
ACTCAGTAAATTAAATTTGATATTTATAGCTTTTATACGTTGCAAGTCATCATTGGATTATTTCATGCTATATCTTATCTAGAGGTTCCATGACATTTTTAAGCAAAAGTGTGTTACTGGGAAATCTTAGCTAGATTCTACTCACCTGTGAAGGATATATCATTGTTTGACATGTCCTAGATAAACGGGTCTCCTGTCCTGATCATCCTTGTGGTTGGTGGAGGAGATGGTGTTGACGGTTGGGTTGATCAGAAGGTTTATTCTAACTGTTATCGTAACCTTTGTTTTCCACAAAATTTGCAACTGATAACCCGTTTGTGTAATTTAGAAACGCTGTCCTTGTTCTTCTTGTACCAATGACTTCACGTCAATGTTAATGGTTATTTATACAGTTCACCATGATGTTGTTCAGGCTCTTCACGAGCAGCAACTATATGAAAGGGAATCCACCCTTGCTGAAATTGATCAGGGTCGGAAGATTTTGCTGAAGAAACTGAAAGAGTACAAGGGCGACAATCTGGAAGTCATACAAGAGGCCTCTGCTTTTGCTGGTGGAAATGTTGAAAATGGGACCGATCTGTTTCTTCCTCCATACCCCACCCGTCTTCCTGAATCTATGATCTATGAGGGTAGGTATCGGCCACTGCCTTCGTCATCCAACGGGCAACTGCCGTTCAGCAACCATGTAGCTGGGACTAAACTTGGAACAGAAACCAAGATGAACGGTTCAGAGTTGAAGTTGATCCAGCCAACCCATCCCGCTGGAGAGAAGAAACCTGAGTCTAAGATTAAGACCGCAATTGGGCTGGCAGCTAAAGCAGTTTTTGCGCTTGCTGGTGTTGTATCTGTTCTTACCATAGCTCGGTTTCAGCCAAGGTCTCAGAGGAGAGGTCTGCGTCTTAAGGCTGAAGATCTGCTTCCGAGATTGGCTCATGTAGAGAACATCATGTCAATTCAGTGTCCTGTAGGCAAAGTTCTGGTCATGGAAGATGGTGTTCCAAGGTGCATAGTGAAAGAGCGCGTTGAAGTTCCATTTGAATCAGCTGTGAAATCACCAGATGTAAGCTATGGTTTTGGATGATTCAGATGCTGCTGCATTTATTTTCATCCCCTGGTTTCGGGGCGATTTGTGTAGACTTTTTGAGGGTGGGTGCAAGTTAGGGATCTTTCTAGGGGGGAAATTTGTCTTATTATTGGAAATTTATCGAGTTTGTTTTGGTGAGTCCTTTGCAGAGTTCTTAACCTACCCTTGATGAACTTTTACTAATTGGGCTAGGTTTTCTTGGTAGCTAGGAGACTCTAACGGCCTTTATGACTGTCTTGTATATGGTGGTGATATTCTGCTCTTATGATAGTTAATCCTGCCTGTTTGTTCATTCGATGGATCGTATCCGGTTCTTAACCATGATAAACAGTGGACGACCTATTCATGGGTGAGGAAAAGTGGATGCTTCGCCTCACCTGAAATTGGGAAAAACCCAAAAATCTACAATGGCAGTTTTAGTTTTTTTGAAAAGTTACATAGATTTCCTGACTTGAATTTTACCCGGCTGCACTTTGCATCCCACAAGAAAATTCTCTCTTCCATTAGCGATAACCTGATCGGGTGGATCTCTTGGGCTATTAATGGTGATCATGAGATTTGTTCTTTAGATAGGCAATTTGGTGTTGGGCATTCCTTACATCCCAGGTATCAATTCATAAGTTGGTGTTCGATAGCTTGAATTGTTGTATGTGCAGAAACATAAGTTCTCACACTCGCGTCTTTTCGTGTACCTTTCTGTGCATGAGTTGTAGTATGGTTACCATTTTTTAAATGATTTTCAACTTATCCTTTAAAATTTCTAAATTATGTTTAAGCTCCTAAAAAATAAAGAGAAGGCATGAATTCACACTCTGGGTAGGACAGTGTTGCCACTCCCTATTAACTCTGTTGAACCTAAACGAAAATGAGGTCCAAGAAATGACAAATCTAAAGAATTTAGGAAACAAGAGGAAATTAGCATGGGTCACAGAGAATTCTGACGTGGCACAGATAGGGGACGTTAGTGTTGATATGGCACTCAATGTGAAAATATCAAATCATCAAAATGTTTTAAAACTATACTTAAAATTAATCAACACATCCCACTTGCTTTAGATATTTATTATTAATATTTAATTATTCGTTTCAATAGTAATTTATATTAGTGACTCTTATTTCTGTGAAATCATCAATACGAGAATCAATTTTATATTTTGATGGGCGTGAGAATCAAAGTTGATTAAGTCAATGAGATTTAAAGTTAAGTTGACATTAATGACATGAAAATTAAGTTCATAAAAAACAATATTTGATGCTTAACAATATTAATTATCAGCCTAATAATTTAAAAGTCTTTAACATCAACTCGATCAACTTAAATATTAATTTATATCACCCATCAAAATTAAACATTTATTCTCATATAAATAATTGCATAGAAATTAAAAGTCACAAATGTAAGTTAATATTTAGATTAATAATTAAACTGTTTAAATAAAACAAATTTAATAATATAAATTAATAATTAATACATAAAGTAATCTTATCATCACAAAGTAACTATCACTATATGTTTTAAACATTTCAATAAAGTTTTCTTAATTATAATTCTCATTAATAAACATAATTTAATTATTAACTATTAAAATAATTTTAAATGATTTCATCTTTTATTTGAATATTAATTTATGTTAGTATTTGATACCAAAATAGGTTCTTAAGATATTAAAATATACTAAAGTGAATTTTTATGATACCATAGAACACTAGATTGAAGATTTACTCATGTCAGTGCCTTGTTAGCACTAAGGTCAGTGCCATGTTAGGAATGCCATATCAGCAGTGCATGAGAGATATATGCCAAGCTTAAGTCTAAAAGTGAGCTATAAGGCATTAATGTGAAATTACGATAAACCACATGGTAATAGTTGAAGTTCTCTTAAGTATTTTTTAAAATATATAAGTATATAAATAAATATATTTTCACATGTCTTTAGGTATATGCATACATACCTAAAGAAAAATAGGTATATGGTAAAGAATATATAACAAAATATTATATATACAATATAAGTATATATACAAAGAAATACTATATAAATATATAGTGGTAATACATATATAATATAAAAGAAATATTATAAGTATAAAAATATATTGTAAAAAAATCTATACTTATTGAGATTCTATAAAATTATGCATGATATGACCCACATGCAACCACTCATGCTAACACTGTTATATGTAGACATGACAGGTTCAAAACTGCCTCGGTGGTTGAAACCAAAATGAAATTGGCTTTCAAACCGGATGGAATGCCGGATCCAAAACCCTAACCACAATTGGGGACATCACGGTTTGGTTACGGTATGCGGATTTTGGAAACTGTTTCGAAAGCGGAACCGTTGTTAAAACCGGTGGTTTGGTTCCTGTTCGGACCCATTTAGGATGAGTTGGTTCCAACCAAAAACCTGTGGTAGAAAATATTAAAAAAAGCAGGTTTCATTCAATGTATTGTGAGTGCCATGTGTGGCATCTAGGTACTGAATAGGCAGTCAACCTCTGCCTAACTTTAATTTAAATTTGAAAAAAATCTAACAGGATTCCACGTAGTGCCGGTTTATTTGATGGTGGTAAATAATTTTTTTTTAAAAAGCATACTAAATGAATATTATTTTCCTTCTATAGATAGCACTTTCTACAAACCAAAAACCACACAATTGACAAGCTCTTACTCTTCCTTTAACTCTTGCTATCGACTTATTTGAGTGCTTCATTTTTAATTGTGGCTTTTATTTCAACAACAGATACAAAAGCACATCTGAGTGTTTCTTCAATTTTTATCTCTAATTTTTTACTACGTGAATGGCTTAGTGTAGTGATTGTCCTTCTAACTCCAAAAACAAAGTGAAAGTCATTCTTAATAGAAGTCGGAGTTGTCATATTCCTCATTAACCTATGCTAATATCATTGAGTCAAGAAAGCACTACAGAAATAATAAAGTGTAGGAAACCATTTTACTATAAAAAATTCACCAAATACAACCTACACATTGAGGATACCCTTCAAAAGCAAAGTCACAAGGATCCATTATATTTAATATTCACATTGTAAAATTATATGATGAATAAAGGATCATGAACTAGGCAAAGCGCAACTACTGAACAAGGTATACAATTTTAACCTTGGAGATTTTAGATGTGAATTTTTATTCAGAAGTCTATGTAGAGACTTGAAATTAAATTCGCAGACTACGAGTGTGCGAGCGTGTCAGTTAGTTTGCTCAAACTAGAAAAAATGATTTCTGACTTCTGTAGCGATTGTGTGTAAGTGAATTCTTTTCGATGTAAGCTTTCTTAAACCGATGCTCAAGGATCAGCCTAGACGCTTTGAAAATTATTTGAGATCCGATGAGTTTTCAAAAAAACAAATTTCAATTCCAAAAGCTTGATAAAATTCATGAACTTACTTCTTAACTCAAAACATTTCAAATCTTGAAAAACATAAACCGGTTCAGTTTTTAGAGACTTATTTCTTGATAATTTTAGAAGGCTTTCGAATCTCCAAAAATTCCCAAAATTTTACAAAAATAGAGTTTTATATGAGATTCAGAAACTATTTTTATTTTTATTTTAAATGTTGTAGATATATGTAACTAAATTCGAGAATATACCCCACTCAAGTGTTTCGAGACAAATCTGTGATAGGAAAATAGATTCTTAGAAAAACGATTGTATCTTGGTACCCAGATCTCCGATTTTTGGAAAGATATGGATCTCAGTTTTTCAATAGGATCATTTTCAATCAAAACTGTTTATTGTATACAAAGATATGAGATTATGACCCAATTTCTGTTGTAGGAACTATGATTTTTACAGTTTTTGTTCTGATTTTATTAAATATTCTCTAATTTTATTTACGACTTTGTATGATCCTAAAATTCTTGAAATTTTTATGGACAGTGTGTCAGTGTGTGTAAATTAGGTACAAAATTTCAACATATTTAGAGTAGAGGCTAAGGAAATAAAAATCGTTTATCAGACGGGTGCAGAGTGTAGAAAATATATTTTCAGATTTAACAAGATACGTGCATGCATATCATCCGAATTAAAGGCAATGTACAACAATTTAAAATAAATAAAATTATAATTATGTCATAGCATAGAGGAGATTAGGAGGTATAATACATTATATTGTATATTGGAGTAGAAAAGATTGAAAATCAAACTCATGGCATGTAATCCATGAATGTAAAAGAAACGAGGCAGCATAAGATCCTTAACTATTACATTAGAACGGAGATATAAGCTCCTTAATTACAACCTCATTTAAATTTAATGAAAGAGGAGAATATAATAATCAAAAAATAAGGGAAGAAAGATAAGGGAAGAAGGAACGTGTAGCGAAAGAAAAGGATGGTAGCCGACAGTTGGTAGCCTCCTACTCCTTCTTTCTCTCTCTCTCTCTCTCTCTCTCTCTCTCTCTCTCTCTCTCTTGCTAGTTAGATTCTCTTAAGGCCGTGCACTCTTTTTCCGCTATCAATAGACGTTATGTTTTCAAGATGGTTTTTGTGCGTCAAGTGCCTATCTCTTAAGTGATTTTCAAGCTAAGTGGGGTGAGTTGAACGGGTGCCTTTGCATGCATTGCCTTAAACGTTTCCAAGGATTTTCAAACACATTGCCTCTTTGCCTTTACCGTTTTGAGTGAGTGAGTCTCTGAGTGCCAAGCCGTCGGCACACTTGGTACTTGGGAGAGGGACTCTCACTCGCCATTTTGGGAGATGGTGGCCAAATCCAACACCAAAGTGAAATCCGCTAAGGCTTGCTTGGCCCCAAGGCCAAGCGCCGGTCATGAAGAGCCTGTTAGCACGTCCCGGCGCGCCTGGCGATGGTTACCCCGTGACCTAGCTAAATTCTCTAGGATGCTCGATTGATGATTGTTGGACTTGATTCTCGATGGATGATTTTCGATGATCTATCAACCCCCCTCAAGGGCCTTTTTATAGATGTAGGATTGCCTTTTTTATTGTCCTTTGTTATTGTTCTTTTTATGTCAACTTACCAAATACTGGACTTGTAATATGGTAAGTTGATCCCTGCTAAAATTGGTCAAGCTTGTGGATGTCTAATGACCTATCAAATCAGGTCAAGATGTTGTTCCTATCCACTTGCTGAAATTGGCTAGACTTGGTATGGTAAGTTGCCCACTTCAACCTTGTTGAAATCAGCCAATCCATGGTTGTCTCATGGCTAGAACTAAGATGGTAAGTTGCCTACTTCAACATTGTTGAAATCGGGTAGATGTTCTTAATGGTAAGTTTCCTAACCTTGCTGAAATCGGTTGGGCATGTTCCATCTTGATGACTTACCAAATCAGGCACCAAGGCTGCATTGTTGCTATCATGTTGAAATCGAAAATCCTATAGCTGGATGGCTTACCAAATCGGGTACTACATCATAGTACGTTATATGGTCCAATGATGCTACCTTGTTTCATCCTACTGCAATTGACTAGACCTAGTATGGTAAGCTGTCCAATCCACTTATGTTGAAATCGTCCAGCCCATCTTGATGGCTTGATGACTTATTAAATTGTGTACCTAAGCTACTCAAGGTAAGTCATCTTGTTCAATCATGTTAAAGTCGACCAGGCAAGAGCTTGATGGCTTGCCAAATTGGGCACCATGACTGCGCATGGTAAGTTGTCTAATTCACTCATGTTGAAATCGACCAACCTATCTTGATGGCTTAGCAAATCGGGCACTAATGCTACTGCCTTATTGTTGGTCGAATTCTTCCTCTCTTGGATGCAACAACATCACCTCTCTCGTAGATGCAACTTTCCTTATCTTGAAGGCTGACCGATCCTTCCTCTTTTGGATGCCGACCTTTCTTCCTTCTTGGATGTCGACCTTCTTTCTTTCTTAGAAGCTGACTTTTCTTTCTCTTGACAGCCACCTTAGGCCATTTGTCTAATACTTGGATCTAAAATGGTAGGTTGTCTTGTCCAATAATGCTGAAATTGGCAGGTGCTTGGTCGTTACCTTTTTGGTTATTACCATCTCCTCTTTGCGGGTTATTTGCCTGCTTTCGATTCGAGTTTTAGGTATGGTAGGTATGGTTTTAATCATTTTCTTTAAACCATTTCTTTTATATTTGAAAACATGAAGTATAATGAAATCATCAAATATTAGTTTTGGAAAACAACTGAGTTTTATTCTTAGTGTTTGTTTGCATGAGTGACTTACTTTTGGTCCATGAGTTAGTCTTTACTGTTTCAACCACTTAACCCTTTGTTGAGTATAGGGTGTTAGACCACTTTAACCCTTTTGATGAATGTAGGGTATCGAACTACTTTAACTTTTTTGATGGGTGTAGGGTCTCAAGCCACTTTAACATTTGGGTGTAGAGTCTTGGAGTAAGACTATCCTTAATCGGGGAAGCTTTTTAGGCTGGTTTGAATTTGATTTGTTTTTTAATTTGAAGGGTTTTGAAATTTTGTAAATTTGTCAATTTGCAAACATTTTTGGGTTTGATTCCAATGTCTCATTTTCATTTATTTCTTTGAGAAAAATTGTTTGAAACTATTCTTTCTTTAAGGGTAATCTTTTGAAATAGCAAAATCCTGCCAATTTCTAATTTAGTCGTGAGGGCAAAGTAGTTAATTTTTTGATATTTTGTAAAAATTGGATTTTTTTTAAGAGGGATGCAATGTATCCTTATTTTGAGGTTGCTACAAAATTTTGGCACGAAATGAGTTCGTTTAAGGTGTTTTTATTTGAAAACCCTTAAAAGACCCCAAACGATAAATTTTCTTTGAAAAGGCAAAAAAAATTCTAAAAAGTCAAATTTTTTTATTTTGAAAATTTTTTGGGTGTTTACAGGGATGATTATGGCTCACTAAGAGACAATGTTACAAAAAAACATCTAACAATAATGGCTTTACATGTTTACCAAACTCAATTTTGATTGATAATTGGCAGTTGCATGCATATATGGGTGTTATTATTCACTTGATAGATGAATGTTGGTTAATTTAAAATTGTTTTCTTACATTTTCATTGTTCTAATAATTTAAATACTACACAAAATATTTGCTATATATTAAAATCAATTTTTGAAGGATATCAGTTATTTTATAAGATTTTTTCCAATTTTACTTGATAGTATTGTTGCAAATACATGCGTTATTTTTGAGTTACAAAGAATATATCAATTGATTTTAGGTCATATTTTTTTTATATTCATTGTGCTTGTCATGTACTTAACTTATGTGTATCAGATAGTTTGAAGATTATACGAGCTTAAATACGACCTGAAATACAACCTGCTAGAGACATCCTTAATTTTTTTGGAGTCACCTTAATGTTAGAAATGAATGGATAGATATTTATAAACAAAAAGGTAGAAGACCAAAAAAAATTATAGAAGACTTTTGATATTGTTGATTATGCCTTACACATACTTATTGACAAAGTCTATACACTTTCAGTTCCATAATCGAATTTATTTGAGTCTAATTCGGATGTTTGTACGTGTCTTTTAGATCATCTTTCTCTTTTTAATAATGCTATAAATGTATTATCTGCTTTTTACTATCTAACTTATCATTTATTTGTTTAACAAACATATATTATCATAATTACTTAGTTCAGAGTGTGTAGGAGATGATAGAAAAATGACTTAATTATTATACAAATCTTCCTACTATTAGTTTAGTTGTTTATGCATTAGGACCTAGATTAAAATTAATTATTATTGAATACTTATTATAATATTCTTTCATTAGATGGGCTTAAGAATATCGGTAGTATAATTAATGACATAAGATCAAGTATTAATCAATTATGTACCGATTATAGTTGTGCACATAGTTATCTTGTTCCATATGTAGGAGAAGAAACCAGTAGCTATCATATATTCTCCTCTTTTGGTAGTAAATTTTTTTTATCATATTTTGAAATTAACTATGTGGTGAGATATATAATGCCTTCACGGTATGCATTTCTGAACTGCTGTTTAGCCTTCAATATCTCCCATATGGACGGCAAATTCTAACCCATGCCATCGTCTGATGCTGCAGAATAATTTGAAGCTAATTCATACGCAAAAATAAGAGTCTCACCGTGATAATACAGGCAAATGCTGGTCACGAAACAAAGGTAATTCAACACAAATGAGTGATAAACAAAGAGTCTTAAGAGTGAATATATAATACATTCAAAATAGGTTGTGCCAAGTTCCTTGAGACTCGATTCCCACTCTGTTACTTCCCACAGAGGCCTGGACTAGCTCAACCGGCTTTATTGCGTAAGATCTCAACACCAACTTGATGAATTGGTACGGCCCAATATTATTGTCAATTCGAAGCTGTACTTTTGTGCTAAAAAAAGACTTCAAGAAAGAAAACACTTAGCGAATGAGAGTTTCAGTTCAAGTGAGAAAATAGGCTCCAACTTCAACGAGAAAGCACGTCATTAGCTCATCCAACAGCGTTTATTCTTTAGAATTGGGCACACTTTGTGGCCACGATGAACCAAGTTGAAGAGTTCCTCTTTGTGCTTAACATAATTACATGTAAAGTATCTTGGCTTCAGGTTGTTTGTGCAACAATCAAGCTTTAAACTAACTTGCATAAGCCGAGACCGAGCTGTATTTCATTTAAACCCATAAGCAAAGAACCTGTATGGTTTTTTCAGGCTTCAAATATGGTAAAACAAGTCAATTAAGGACCCAATCACTGTGTTTAAATTCAAGGCTCACAGTATTTGTGATTCCATCTGTGAGATCAATCAAGCACCATTCTATCCGGTTGGTCCTGACTCTGACTCGCATAGGCTTGCAAAAACCTAGAAGGATTTCCTCCCCTTCCACATTTCGGACAATACTACCCAATTATTAACATGACTTCTACCGGCCTGAAACTAGGCTTCAGTCTCTTTGTACACCCAATAGCAAAACAGACAAAGCTGCAAACCTTTCGTTTGGACTTTGGTGTGTATGATCATTAATAACATAAGGTTGAGAGAGATGATGCGACTGATTTTCCTTGGGTAATTTACACAGAAGCTGCCAAAGCAAATCTGTTGGAGAATAAAGCTGTGTGCTTGGCTACAAGGTAAGCTTACTCCATGCACCTAGCTAAGCAATCATGGCCATACCCACTGAAACCAAACATGGCATTGAAACAATAAGTTGTATCAATCTCTTTTCCTTTTCAAACACCATTGACATGGCCAAAGCCAAGCCTTTCTCCAAACCAAGTGGGGTTTCCTATATGGATTCTAAGTCGCCAATGAGCTAGAAGTCCCATATTAGCATTCAAACGAAAGGAAAAACAAATTAAATCATATATTATTGTTTCCTATTACCACTTAAGAGCCAGCTCTTTACCTCTTTTTCTTTAGAGCGCTCATAATTTACACCTCTAATCTTATTTATGAAGCTTCATGTTGATATCTTTTTACATGTTTGAACCACCTTAAACATGTCTCTCTCTCTCATTTTAACTGGCACTGTTGATAATTACCATGCTAAATGGGATTCTTTCCAAATTTTGGACCGTCCGACTTCCATTTGTGCATGAATGACTATAAAATCTACTTTGAGACTGTTTCTGTAGAACGGAAAAACCTTTCTTTCGAAAAGAAAAAGGAAACCGCCCACTTTAAAACTCACGGTGGCGACCATTAGCATGCACTCTCTTTTGCGGTTTCTGTTATGTGCAGACTTTGCTCATCTATGGACGCGATGCAGTGCCATATGTTAGTCTTCACTAAATAACGTTCGTTTTAATGGTGCACAGCATTTCACGAAAAAGCAAATGCAGAGGGAGGCACGAACAATTAGGAAGCAGCCCGCCGGGGGATTGACATGCCATATTTTTCACACAGATAAACACCTGAAATTTTATGCGTCAGAGAATCAGCGCATGATCTTCTAAATGGTCCACACAGCAATCAAGAGTTTCTTGCGCAAAATACTCTCTCTCTCTCTCTCTGCTGCTGCTTTACCACTTGGTTTCTGTTGTTGTTTATGTAACGAATAACTCACCATTATCTTTCATCGGTTTGATTGAAATCCAAATTCACTCTGTGTATGTGTGTGTGCATAGCGTTTTTTGCGTGTTGATCGGTTTCCTGTGCTGCGAATGAAAACAAGAGAGTAAAGGCAAAGCACACGTCTCAATGGCCATACATTTTTAATGCGTTCTAATCATAGGCAGCATATATACGCCAAGCTCTATGAAGTCTTTCTTTATGTGATGACAGAACAATCCTAACAGAGCTCGCAACGTGATAAAATGGCGGGGCCTCATGCCACCGTACGTCAGATACCACAGGTGGGCCTCACTAGCTGATAGACAAGATATTAAGGGATCAAACTCCATCTCTAGCTGCTGCTGCAAATAAACCTTGGGGCGAGATGGGTCCCAATCTCTGACTATACACAGACGCGCCCGCGTGCACACAACTTGCTGTTTTTTCCTCGTCTGAAAGAGCCAAGATACTGTGAAAGATTTTCAAAATAAAGTCCTTTAATGAGGAGAGTGAAAAAGGGAAATTCATGGTATCTCTTTTGTGCACTATGAATCGTCATTATAGCTTACATATAGTAATTATAACCTGTATTATATAACTATGATTATATAAAATTAGTGGTAGAAGACTCACCTTCATATGGATACTGACTACCATATTTGGTTCTTATTATTGATTGGAATCAAATCAGCAGTTCCATGATCATGGATATGGTTAATTAGTTTTTTCAAAGATTTTTAATTAGCCATAGTATATGAGCATAAGATTACAATCGATAGGAGTACCTCATCTTATACAAAGTATGTTGTACGCAATCCACATTCAAACTGAATGCTCCATGATTCTCCTCCTCCCTCAACCAAGTTATATTGTTGTATATACAACTTGCCTTTTTTGATAAACCTCTTCAATCTTACGTGCACAAATAAAATTATAAGAACTATTAATTTGAGAGTGCTGATTGTGTTCATGGTTTGATTGCATTAGTGCTAAACGAGTCAAGATTGTATCTTGAAGGATAGCATCCAATAATTTGATAGACAACAGCAAACAAACCTAAAGATTAATGATAACCATGTCTAAAAGATTTTTGTGCATTACTAACTATCTTATTAAACTCCGTTCATGTAAGGGATCAACCTTGCATGGCCGGTCCCAAGCTCGGATAAAGGAGGAGGGTTGCGTTAGGCTTCTGATAGCCAGCTTAAAATTTTATCGGACTTATTTATCATGAATTCTACAAATAATGATAGAGCTATGTGAAACCATCTAGTATGAGTTCATCACCATCTCCGGTAATGTCTACAAGAAGTCGAGCCATCTTTTCTCAAGGAAGGACTCCACAACAATGCAAGTGAAGGAGATACCGTAGTAAGTACCTATAAATATAGTTAATTCATCCACTGTTTAATGATGATCCATCTCGCATACGCGACAAAGATCCTTGTCAAGAATATCATGGATATGAAGCTCGAAAAATAAACTTTTGAGGTCCCTACTGAAGCCTTGGGCAATCACTACAAAACAGCTTATCTATAAAGGAAAACTACTCAACCTGAAGACGTTGCAGATATTTGTGGCATTGAAAATGTGGGGCTGGAGTTGGAGAAGTTCCTTTAGGCTACAATAGCAGTGTTAATGGCACATAGTAGAGTACTTGGGCAAGTCACAAACTTGGGTACATGAGGGACGATTTAGGTAATAGATGGTAGCTATTATAAAATGCAACTAGATTTGATAGTTGAGCCTAAGGATGTTCATGGGATGAGACGGGAGCCGGGGATCATGCTCTTCGTCCCCATTTAGGGACCTGGTCTCCTGTCCCATCGACAGGGACGAGAAGTTTTTCCGTTGTTTTCAAAAAGAGGGAGATAGCAACGGCACTTGTCGTCAGCCCGCAGCGCAGCTACTAGGTTTCTTGAGAAGAGTTTCACAAGAGAAGGGAGAATGAAATGGGGATTTATATTTTGGGTATGTGAATTGGGTTTCTAGAGCGGGTTCACCGGGTGGGCTCATAGAGCGGGGAGCAGGCCTGTGGAGCAGGGACTTTGAGTCCCCATCCAAGCTCCGATCCCTACATGGGCCCGCTAAATCCACCCCATTCGGGGTGGATCCCACGGGAAGCAGGGGATCTAACATCCCTAGTTGACCTCACTTAGTGTAGAATAAGGTTTGGTACGTTTGATCATGGAGAAGAGCAGTTTGACAAAGTTTGCTCCCATAATTTGCTCATGCTCAACTAATTATTTAGTAGGGGAAGCGTCAGAGAAAAGAAGGATACATTAACCTGTCCACTTTCAAGTTTGGCCTTCAACTATGATATTAATGTGATAGCAGGGCTAGAGAATCTTTTGGGGTTGCACGAGTAGCCCACAAAATTGTTTAGAGTGGGGTGAACTATGTATTATAGTCATAGATTCAACCCTAAGCTATGGATTTCAGTTGATTTTTCTAAGTTTCGGGTGAGATGGACGACTCACCTCGACTGAAATATAGATCTATCACAATTATAATTCCACGAAAAGAAAGAAGAGTTCAAGTTGCTTTCAGACCGTCTTCTCGGTAGAACAACTGGTTTGAGGGCAAATTTCTTATTTAAAGCTCGCCCCTGGTACCGTACGCCCGACCTACAAATGTTAAGATGTTACTCTTGAAGTCATTGAGATCATTAAACAAGGGATGGCTTAAACCTCTACGTATATGCTAATGAAAACTTCTAATTGTTTTAGAAAAATGGGCTGAACTCCAGAAACTCTAGACCTCATCTTTACGTACCATTCCATGTGCTGGGAAATTCTTGCCTTGACTTTAACAGACCTTCAGACTCCTGAGCATTTATGTAACTACAAATTTCTAGACCTTCTTGACTATTCTGTTTCACAGGTTGATGTGCACGCGCATGCAAATCCGAATCTGAAGTTTTGGAATGTGTGGGCGTCGTCGACGGGTTATATAACAGGTTTTGTGTCAATATACCACGACTCATAAAGGTTGCTACTGAAGGTTTTTTCTCAACATAGGAGACACAGTGACATGCAAACTTAAAAGAATGTACTAGAAAATACATATAACATCCTAGAATGGATGGACTATGACGGATCCAGAAATTTGTTTAGGGTGGGGCGGATTTCAAGTCTGGGTGAAGTGGGATTTAATATTTTTCAATTTTTTTGAAAATTTAATATACTTTCAGGTAAACCGGTGGCCCCAGGCCGCCACAACATTAAACTGCAAATTACAAGCCAGCTTGTGCAAAAGATTAAACCCAGACATAGATCTTCTTGTCTCGTCAATGTTAAACGTATTGGTGTGTATTTCTCTCGTTTATATATACACGATCAAGCCTTATCTTAATTTTTTTGTCGTCATTTGTTCATGATAAATCAAGCAAGCATTTTACTCTAAAAAAGTAAGATTATATTTGATCGAATCCTTCTCATACTCATGAGGTCTATATATATCAGGATTAAAGGGTTTTACCTCTCTCTCTCTCATTGTATATATACATATGCATACATCTATATATATAAATACATGTATGTATATATAGAGAGAGAGGGGGGTAGAGGGGAAGTGATTAGATATATTCACTAATCATGTTCATGATCATGTTCGATTATTACTTTTTAAAAGTATAAGTATAATAATATTATCTTTATATTTCTTTTAAAACTTTTAAATTTTTTAAAATTATACTTATGTCATTGAAAAATATTGAGTGTGCATGTCAAAAGTGAATAGGATCTAGCTTATATATAAATGTAAAGAGAGAGAGAGGAAAATATATGACCATAAAGGTTGCTACTGATAGGTTTCGTTGACTGGTTATATAACAGGTTTTGTCTGAGAAATAAGCTATAGACGTTGCTACTGAATATATGACCATAACTTATACTTTAGTTAAAATCACAAAAGGAGGCCATCAATGAGAATGGGTGCCAGAGTTTCGAACGGCTTTCCTCTGAATCCTTCCAAACGCAACCTGTCACGCGCATATTATTTGCTTTCCTGAGAAACCCAACTTTCTGCGAAAGCAATCCCTGCAAAAATACATAACAATTTGTCACGAGATGAAAGCAATCCCTACAAAAATACATAGCAATTTGTCACGAGGTGGGTGTCATTTTTCTGGAAACCGTTCTCTCTCTCTCTCTAAATCGAGTGAATCCTCCGCTCTGTCCCTATCTCTGCGCCTCGATGACACCACATTCCGGTTTCTCTCGGTTGCTTACGTCCCAAGCATCAATCAATAACGTAACCAAAACGGAAGACCATAAAGAGAGAAACAGAAACCAAAACGTAGACCGCTCTCTCTTCATTGCCGTGACATGATAGTAGTCCGATGAACGGTAAAAGGTCTCACAATCACGATACACCTTGTGGTAAAACACACTGAAAATCAGCGTGGCTGTCGATGTCATGGTAAATATTGAAAAAGCATGAATTGTTTCCGTCTTTTCGTTTTATTAACATGAGACTTGTGGTTATATGTAAGTGGCTAAAGACTAAAGTTATGATCTCTCTATCTCTCTTCCCACAATCCATTGTTTGAAGCCTTGAAGCAATCGACGAAGAAATGCACAAAACTTTTATATCCAAAATGATAAATCCGCCTGCACAAGCGTGTCTCTCTCTTCCCACCATTCATTATTTGAAGGCTTGAAGCAATGAACGAAGAAATGAACAGAACTTTTATCTCCAAAATGACAAATCCGCCTGTACAGGCGTCTCTCTCTCAATCCCTCCCTTCATGAATCGTGTCGAGCCTAGAGCGCCCCCTCCGCCCACACCCACTACCAGGCCTCTTCCTCTCGGACTCCTTGTCATGATCGTCATCGTCGGCAAACACTGCATAACCCTTTCTGCTCAGCGCAGAGCTGGCCTTAGCGGCCAACGCGGCCATTTCAGCAGGGGCAAGCGGCTGACGCAGTGAGCTCACCGGCAGCACAAAGTAAAGATTGCCCGGACGGAGCTCTTCGTCGGCGCCGATGGCCGAGACGGAGCCATCGAAGTCCATCGCATCCGAATGGCAGATGAAGCACGTTGGATCCCTCCGGAGAACGTGTGACGCCTTAACCGGCCAAGAGAACTCCTGAAGGTCGCCGTCTGGCAGAACCAGCTTCGCTGTCGCTCGATCCCTTTCCGACGAAGATACCGCCGCCACGGCCGCCCCTCGCGAGCAGCTCGAGCCCATCCTGGCCGTCTCCAACACGTGCCGCAAGTCCCACAGATGCTTGCGTGAATTCCTCGCCGTCTTCTTCGTCTGAGTGAGTGAGGGAGGTGTGAGAAGAAAAGGGTGAGGGACGGTTTATATAGAGAGAAGAACAGTGGGGCGACCCATGGGTCATCGCCACGTATTGTTTGGGAGGGTGAGGCTTTCTCTTATGACGATTCGTCGGTGTGAGGGAAACGCTGACTCGTCCTTTAATTCCAATCGTATCCCTTGTCTTCACGCGCGTCTGCGTTTCTATTTCGAAATGGGTGAGGGTCGAAAAGTCATTTGCAAGTTAAAAGCCAGTGGAACTCAGTATCACAGTCGATGGTCATTTAGAGAGAGATAGAAGAGAAATGCCAGCCTGGAATTGATTGGGTGACAGCGTCTCTTTGATTCATCCAATAATCGTGAAGAGAGAGAAAGAGAGGACGGTGTGGAATTGCTCAAGGCAAAGCAAGTTATAAATAGCATAACGAGCAATTGCTCACCTAGTTAGAGGGTCTACTCATAAGTTGAAGGTCACGAGTTCGAAACCTGGTAAAAAGGCTAATTCAAACTTCTCACCATAACCAAAAAAAAAAGCTGGAGGAATGGCTAGCAAATGAACTGAGTTGCCCGTGGTTCAGCGCACTTAAATTTGTAACAAGATGGTTCTTCTCGCTTTGATGGTTTCTGATCTAAGCAAATCAAACATGAACTGACATGTTAAGGTAAATAACTTATGAGTGTTCGTTTTGGTTCGGGTTATAGTTATATCGTTAAGTATATACAGTTTTAGTGCGGATAAATATATGCTAGAAAACCTTGCTAACCTAACCAATTGCATGCATGGGTTTCTATAACATTATTAGATGATCAAGATTATTTTTCAGCTCGTCTAACTGGTTCATGTCTTGGCCACGCTAGGCTGAGCTCATGAAAGCTATCGAGCTGAAACAAGGGGATATTGAAATGATAAACAAGCAAGAAAATTTGACAACACACTCGTTAGTTCGATCCGCGGGTGTAAATGGGTTGCTATGATATTGATCACTATTGACCCACATGCACATTGTTCATGTTCAGGGGCCATGCAAGACTGAGCTCATGTTCATGTTCGAGCCAAGCCAAGCTGATCTACCAGTAGCAACTTTCTAGGATTTACTTTAATTGATTTGACAGAAATCGTAATCTTTAATCAGTTTACGGAATATGGTGTAAACCACTAAATGCCCAGAAAAGCATTTCGACGGATCCGGTTTTGTCTAAATTCAGATACCCTAACCCAATGTTCCTTCATGCAAAAATCCATTTGGATTGGGTTACTGTCCCAATAGGC
This sequence comes from Brasenia schreberi, assembly GCA_036023115.1. Classification (NCBI taxonomy): domain Eukaryota; kingdom Viridiplantae; phylum Streptophyta; class Magnoliopsida; order Nymphaeales; family Cabombaceae; genus Brasenia; species Brasenia schreberi. Next base: position 13,785,227 of record JAYKKT010000064.1, read on the forward strand.
ATTTGGATTCACAGTTCATGTTTCTGGATCAGACAATGCGTTTTGAGATCCTGGAGCTCAAAATACTTTACGAACCTAATCCAGAATGGACCCATCAGGAACGAGTGAAGGTACCCCCGTCCTTTAATAAATACAACGATTCGGATTCGATAAAGACCCCATTCCACAACCCAGACCTGGGCGGCACTGGAAATGGCCATACCAGCAAGAATTTGCCATTTGAAGCCAACTAAGAGCCCCATCTTTGACATTGGGTTGGACCATGGTTCTTCAAGGAGATCACCACTTGGCACTGCTGTGGATGTCATTAAATGTGAACAAGTTTATAAGTTGTTATAGTTTAACTCATTAAGAGAGAGAGAGAGAGAGAGAGAGTCAAATACATTACCCGAACTTGAATCTCAAGCTAAAGTAGAGAACAGGGATCGGGCACAAGGATCCATGTAGCCAGCCACACTTGGTGCGAGAAAGGCTTGGTTTTGGTCAAATCTCACGAGTTCTTGTAGTTAATGGATCGTTTGTAGGTTATCATGCAAATTGATTTGAATGGGGCCATACGAGTTGTGTGCATGCACATGAAGACTGTTCATGAAACAAATAGATGGGTCTAAGATCCATGGACCCACGAGCCCGAAAGACATGGTGTCTTGTCTGTTTAGAGCTGTCCGAGATACAGCTTGATAGGGGGACCATGCCGATCAATAATCGCCATATAAACTTGGCTGGTTAATTCAAGACGATGCTACAAAAAATTCCATTTGCTCCAAACTAAGTATAAGATCCATCTTTTTTTTTCCCGCACATCACGAGCCAAATCTAGGAGTCCATTTGAGTACCTCTGCATGATTGACAGGATACAAGTGGAGAGTAATGAGTTGTAGGACGGGGCATCAATTCACGACCAATTCAAAGCTAATTTAAAGTTGAACCCTCCTTAACTAAGAGACCCATGTGAAGTTCAATACCGTTCCAAGTAAAGGAACGAAATTCTATTTTAAGTTGAGGAACCATTCTTTGAATGCATCTCTGGATGTGCATAAGCTATGCATTTTCTTTTTCTTCTTATAAGGAAAGACAGTGAAGCTGCTTTATTCATATGCCTTCCATTTAAGCTTGAGTTTTACACATCCATTTAACTGAGAATCCATAGTTGATCAAGGGAGCTGCACTTGACTCTGTTTGTGTGTGTCTTTAGCCGTTTTATAGCTATCTTATATCTTATATTCAAAAAGTAGTTTAGATGCTTGCATCCGATATGAAACTTCTCGCGTCCAAAATGACAAACCATCTAAGTGGAAAGCAACAACCCAATCATGTACTTTGGGCATACAATTGAAAGGATAGGGTCTGCCTAGCCCCACTTCTTTTTTCTTTTCTTAAGACGAGGAAGCATGCACACGCAGTTGGTACATGATAACTCTTAATATTTGTAGTCATAAGGCCTCTCCCTGTAACAGTCATGGAATCCTGAAGGAGGGCCCTTTTCCTTATTTGATGAACTGCTTTCCATTTTCAAACAACAAATATTTTTCAAATAAATATAATAATTACCATTTTACAAAATAAAATGTAAGAGGCATAAACAACATGGCAGTAATGGGCATCCAAGAACAACATAGTATATAGAGATTTAAAGAGGTTATCGAATTATCGATACAATAATCTTCTTTCTATGTCTTTCTCTATCTCTGTAATCCTTCTTTCTGATGTCGTGCTAAGAGATTCAAAGCCCAATAACGATGCTCCACTAAAAAATCAACAATCAAAATATATCAATAGTATCAAAGCCTACTGTGATCTTAGGCAGCCTAGAAGTGCCACCCATATCAACACATCATTTTTTTTCTTAAGTCTCACTCTCATACTGTTGGCTATCAGCAAGCTCCTTCGGTATTCCTTGCAGCGATCCCATTAGGCTTCTGATGTTGCGCAGCTCCATCGATGGAGAAGAAGAAGAACTATGTGTTTATGGTTTTCACACAACCGGTTTACTTGAGAGGGTTTCTTTCGATTTCACTATTTTTGCTGTGTATGTTTTTACTATGCGCTGCTTTGTATTTATAGAGGAGCGTCTGCTCCACCCTCATGATTTTTTAGGTTGGGCTTTCCATTTTTAGAGCCCTTATTGAGTCGATTATGGAGCTTATTCGTAACAGATCTGCTATTATGGATTAGCTCCGTAACCGCCACCACAGGAAATGGCTCGATGGCCAATCCAGTCATTCATGTGAAAACTGTCGAGAATGATCAATCTCGACTTTACGTCTCCCACTTTACCATTCGAACCAAATGATTTGACATATTGGTTTTTCTCTCACTTTTGTAGGGTTTTCCTAGTAATCTCATTTTATAATTGTTATTGCAATCATTACCCATTGTGTGGTTTTTTTCCTACACAACAATCAAACATATCTCAAACCCATGTTTGTAACATGTTTTGAGAAAAGATCTTTTGTTATACCTTTAATCAAGGGGTCTACCAACATATCTTGAGTTGGCTTGTATGAGATCGATATTTTCTTTCTCATAACCATATCATGAACATAGTGGTATTTCACCATTATATACTTGCTTTTAGAGTTGTCAACTTCACTCTTGATTAGAGTAATTACTGCATTGTTGTCACAATAAATAACAACCGACTCGTCGGCTATGTCCTGCTTCAAATCTCGTATAAAATGACTTATTCATACGACACTTGTTGCAGTCATACAACAAGCCACATACTCAACTTCCTGTGTATACAATGCTATACAACCCTATTTTTTACATGCCCAAGAAACAACTCCACCTCCAAATAAAAATATTTGACTTGAGATTGATTTGTTGTTGTCTTTGCTCTCAGAAAAGTCAACGTCTGAGTATCCTACCACTTTTAGTTCATCTGCTTAAAAACACAATTTCAAGTCTTTTGTTTCTTTAAGATATCTTAGAATTCTTTTCACAGCTATCTAATGTTTTCATCCAAGATTGCTTTGATATCTACTCACAAGACCAACAACAAAGCTGATATCAAGTCTTGTATATACCATAACATACATCAAGTTGCCCACAACTTTTGCATAAGGAATGTTAGACTTATCATCTCATTCACCAGGACAATCAACCTTACTCAATTTGACTCCTTTAGCAATGGGTGTAAAAGCAGACTTACATTCACCCATTTTAAACTTCTTGAGGATATGATCAATATATCTTTCCTGACTTAACCATAAAAGTTTAGATTCTCTATCACGAGAAATTTTTATATCTAAGTATGCTTCTTCCAGATCCTTCATTTTGAATCTTGAGTTTAACCATGACTTGGTTTTAACAATGATCTCATTGTCATTCCCAATCAACAATATGTCATCTACATATAAAGATAAGATGACAAAGTGACTCCTACTATTCCAAACATATACACAGTAATCAAGCTCATTTGCCACAAATCCAAGTTCAACAATTACATTTTGAAAAGTCAAATACCATTGGTGAGGTGACTGTTTCAAACCATATAGGAATTTTCTCAACCTATATACTTTATCTTCTTGGCTTTCAACTATATATATATATATATATATATATATATATATATATATATATATATATATATATTATTTCATCTAAACCTCCATTTAGAAAGACAGTTTTTACATCTAACTAATGTAATTCTAAATCATAATATACAGATATTGCCAGAATTATTCTGATAGATGTAAATTTCACAACAAAGGAATATGTCGCAACATAATTTATCCCTTCATTTTACGAAAAATTCTTTGTAACTAATCTCGCTTTAAACTTACCGATTGATCCATCACCCTTATATTTCTTTTTCAGAATCCATTTGCAATTGATAACTTTTCTTCCTTTTGACAAATCAGTCAATTCTCAAACTTGATTTTTCTCAATGGATTCTATTTCCTCATTCATGACTTTCTCCCAATCTGCTGCTTCAGATGAGTTAATAGTCTGCTAATAAGTTAAGTTATCAGTTAGCTCATCTAAATCTACCAAATTGCACACTTCTTGTGCAAGATAAGTGTGATAATCATTTAACTAGGACGGTGTGACCTTGGGCCTTTTATGTCCACTTAAAGCTTTGGTTGATTCAAGAAGATCTTCTATGGGTTCAAATGATGATTGATCTAGATCTACTAGATCGTCAACATACTCGTCATCATTTCAAAGGATCATTCTTAGTATCTTCTAAGAATTCAATATCTTTGCTCTCTATCAATTCATAGTCCTTATGATAAAATCGATATCCCTTTGACCCTTTATGATATCTTATGAATATACATCTCAAAGACCTATTGTCTAACTTATCTCTAGATTGGTAAATGATCTTTACATGAGCAATAGATCCCCACCTCCTAAGATGACCTAGGTTGAGTTTTCTTCCAAACCACATATGATATGGTGTAGTGAACATAACCTTACATGGTACTCTATTGAGTATGTATATTACTATAGTTATTGCTTTTCCCCAAAATATTCTTGGTAGAAAGACATCTATTAGCATTGACTTTGTTATGTTTAGTAAGGTCCTATTATATCTTTCAACTATACCATTTTGTTGAGGTATCCTACGCATTGTATTTTGCTTTGAAATATTAGTCTTTACAGAATTCCAAAACTTTTGTAGAGGTTTATTCACCATCTCTATCTAATTTCAAGATTTTGATTATATGCCCTAGTTGATTTTGAACTTCTTGCTTATATTCTTTAAATACTTCAGGTACCTCAGATTTATGTGTTAATATGTATATGTATATATATATATATATATATATATATATATATATATATATATATATATATATATATATATATATATATATCTCGAGTAATCATCAATAAAGGTTATAAATAAAATAGACATTTCCTCGATGTGATCTTACTCTAAAGGGCCAACATATAGTTCACATGTTCCACTACATTATCTCCTTCTTTCATTTTATAGGAGTTATATCTTTGTAGTATTAATTAAACATGTAGTTTAGTTGTAGTATCATATTTAGCTCTTATTGAGTAAAACATCTCTTTTGCGGTCTCATATTTTTCAAAGACCTTAATCAAATCATCCTCCATGTATGTTAACAAGAATGCTCTTGCTATCGTGTCAGCTTTTATAAATATTTTATACATTTCTTTTTGTTACTTTATGGCATCCGAAGGTGGTGGACGCATTGTTTCCTTTAATACATACTTTACACCTTCAAGTGTAAAAACCAATGAGATTCTTCTTTTTCACGTTTAAAAATTTAGACCATTTATTTTTTTTGTCTTTGTCAATTCAGATACACATATTCTTGAATTCATTTTTATGTGCAAAATTAACAATTAAATGTTCTAATAGGAAAACATTTACCAAGCAACAAGCAACAAATAACAAATGTTAAACTAACAGAATGCATAATATCCAAATACTAAATTGTAAATAACTCACAGTACTTAAAACTAGTTTTATACAAGTTTTAAGTATCATTTATTGAGTTTTAATAACTTAATTCTATCATGGAATCAAATTAGGAATAAGTATTTAATTTTTCTCAAAGATTCTTGCCTCCAATAATTTTCTCAAAGAATAATGGTAAACCAATAATTTTATCTATATGTTCGGTTTTGTATTTTTTTTTAAAAAGACTAAGGATAAAACAGTAAAATTGATATATGTTTTTTTTTGTAAAATTCGTCATTGATTAAGGGTAAATTCATAATTTTTTCCCTTAGTCCGAATTTATAAATTTTCAAAAAATAGGGACAACCTTGTCTTTTAACACAGTAGCAGAACTGTGAACCTTTTATCATGTAAGGGTAAGAAAGTAATTCACTATCCACTACCTAGAAGGCAACTTAGTCTTTTCACTCATTTAAGGGTAAAATTATCTTTTTACTTAAAAATATTTGAATATTTTCGTAATTTGACTTGGTGGCAATTTGTAGTTTCAAAAATCGAACAGGGGCAAAATAAACTTTTTTATCCATTGCTCGACACAGTTTTCCAAAATCAGGGGTGCTTTTCGAGGAGATATAAAAAGAGAGGAGATAGAGAGAGAGAGAGCTTTGCAAGAGGCTCCGCCTCTCCTGCGTTCCCGCTTTCAGTTGGCTTGGGTTTTTTCCTCCGACTAGCTTGGGTCTTTTCCCTTTGGATGGCCTCAGGCTGGCCTGGGTCTTTTTTTCTTTCTTAGAACGACGACCTGCACTCTATGTTTGTTTGTTTTTTCATTAAATCGTCTTGGTCTTGTCCTGACTTCTGTTTCTCTTTTGTTGGTTTAAAGTGTTCTTTGTTTTGCTTCGATCGTTTGGCCGATTTGATTTTTCGGTTGTCTTCGGCCACAACCAATGATTTCCGACAACCTTTTTGAGCTAAAAGAGGGTGTTCTCTTTCTCAGATTCTTCTTCTTATTTTTTTTTCGTTTCTTTCCCTTTTACTCACAAAATAATCGCGTACCTTTTTTATACAATAAACAAGGCTCTGATAACAATGTCGGCTACTTGTAAGCTCCTTTAGTATTTCTTGTAGCGATCCCAATAGCTTTCTGATGTTGCGCAACTCCATCGATCTAGAGAAGAAGAACAGGTATGTGTTTACGATTTCCACGCAATCAGTTTACTAGAGAGGGTTTCTTTCAATTTCACTATTTTTGCTATGTTTTTTCAGTGCGTTGCTCTGTATTTATAGAAGAGCGCATTCTCTACCCTCCCGGGACTTCTAGGATGGGCTTTCCGTTTTTGGAGCTCTTTTCTGATCGGTTACGGAGCTTATCCGTAACTGATCGACTGTTACGGCTAAGCTTCGTAACCACCGCTACAGAAAACGGCTGGACGGTCAATCCAATCATTCCTGTGAAAACTACCGAGAATGGCCATCTCGAATTTACAATGGGCCAGGTCCAATTAAGGTACACTTATGCTATACTAGCTCATATAGATTGTTATCATTGCTATACAAACCTAATTACATCTGAACATAAGGTGTCTTCACAGTTTAACAAGATACTAGCATAAAATATATATAATTATATTATATCCTGAGCATATCGAATATATATACAAGAAAATCAATATTGTTTCTTAAACTTTGTTATTGAACCCTTTGTTGTATTTCAGCATAAACAACATAGGTTTTTTGAAAAAAAAGATATAAAGTGGTGAGGTTACTTATCTGAACATTATCCCCAATACAGACGAGAAGAGCAGCTGCTCTCTATCAAACATATTCTTGTCTGGTCAGGCAAGGAGAGTGCACTAAGAGCGGGTCGAAAGTGTTCCTTTTTTCTCGACTACAGTCAAATGCAAGGTTGATAAACGTATCCCAATTTAGTATATATATATATATATATATATATATATATATATATATATATATATATATATATATATATATATATATATATATATATATATATATATATATATATATATATATACTAGGAAGGAAAATGAATAACAAAAGGGGACTAACATATAGCAAGATTCACAATCACATTTGTAAATTGTTACAAAGAGAAGGTAGAAAAAGGTTTAACACTTGATAACAGGCTAAAAGTAAAGTTCTCGAGATTGAGTCTGAAGACTCTCAAACGAGAAAGAGATTTGAGACGAAAGAAGTAGGAAAGCACATAAAACCCCCATACCAAAACCCACCGACTTTCGGTGTTCCTCTTATCTCTCACCAACAATCTCCCTTCTTGCTGACCTGCGAAAATCTAAGAAACATAGACAATAAGAGAACAAAACAAAAAAAGGAGGAAAGAAGAGAGAACCCGAGGGATGCTTTTGGCCATTCCCTCTCCCGTCTCTCATTCTCTCTCCCAAGCTAGGCTTGCAAACTGGTTTGCAAGAACAACCAGAAAGGGGATCAACCCCTTATGGATTTTTTGACCCACCTATCATTTTAGAAACCCGTGGGCACTGCGGTATTCTAGAGGGAAAAATTACTATCAAGTCCCACTCCTTTGTGTTAATTATGATATTCTCCTAAGAATTTTTCATACAGTTCCAGAATTGTTTAAAATATACATAATAGGACCGAAAATTAGTTGACTTGCTGTTCAACACCAGATATTATTAACATGCACAAGCTTAACTTTTTGAAACTACAAAAAAAATGCACATTTCTAAAATTACAATTTTGCCTGTCAAGTTTTCTGGAAATACTTTAATAGGTTGAATTCAGTTCTTGATAAAAGAATATGTGATATTTCTAGATCGGTGCCTATCTTTTTTATTTGCAGAAAAGTGTAGGTGGTTATTTGCACACAAATGGTTGATTACTATTTGCAAATTGTTGCTAGTAATTGCTTAGCAAAATTATGTTTAGTGCTAATCTTTAGTATTAATTTATAAGTTGTGTGCAACAATTGTTGTTTATTGAAAGCATTGTTAGGTTCTTGTGTGTTTTGGCTTGAATTGCTAGACTTTCTTTTGAGAATATTTGCTAAATATTAAAAATTAAAATGGTTTCTTGATCCTTTATCTTTGGATTGAATAAAACCCAAAAGTTGATTGGTTTGAACTTTAAAAAATAGAAAAGAAGTATTCCACTAGCCTTGAATCTTGAGGGTGTTGATTATGTATTTAGAGAAACCAAGACTGAATCTATAGTAGAAGCATCTACCTATGAAAGAAAAAGTTATGTAACTTTCTCTAGAGATGACATTCTAGGTAAGATGATAATACTGACTTACATGAAAAATGACTTAATCAGGGTTTTCAAAAAATGTAAGACTGCAAAAGAAATGTTTGATATAGTTTTAGCCAAATATGATATAACTGTTGAACTTCATATTCAATTATTACTACAATAATATGACTTATCTAAAATGAAAGAGTCAAACAATGTTGTCAAGCATATAAACAAAATGTTTGTAGTTGTGGCTAAAGCAATCATCCTAGACCCAATACAAATCTTGACCATATTGAACAATCTACTCTCTTCTTGGGATATGTTCACCAATGCCCTTGGGTAAACCTCACCATTACCCTAGTTGAGCTCCCTCTAAAATTGGCAATTGAACAAGAACACCTAAAGAAGGGCAAAAAAAACTACTCCTTGCCCAAGACGATCGTAGCTTTAGTTTCCAAAACCAACTGAATAAAATAAAAATCTTGACAAATTTAACAAAAAGAAAGGTCAAGCATTTAAGAAATTGCAAGGATCTACTTTTCGAGTAAAGTACTTTAACTACAGAAAATTAGAGCACTATAAAAGGTATTGTCGTAAGAAAGGTGATAACAACACTCATCAGGATGGCCAAAAAGAGAAGCATGAAGTAGTCTGCGTTATCTAGAAATGCCTTCATCTGGATAGAGATCTTTTTGATTGGTGGAACGACTTTAGAGCAACATGTCACATCGCTAAGAGCAACCTACTCTGATGTTTTAGGGGTTGGGTCCTTTAGGATTGATGTAGTAAACTCACCTCTTTTACTAACTAATGTATTAATTGTGTTAAGGGCATAATTTAGTGTTAGTATTTGCCTTGATCAAAAAAGGCTTTGAGGTCAAGCTTTTTCTTAGGAAGGTGACCATATGAAAATTTGGTCATGTAGTTTTTACGAGTATTTTTTATTTTAATCATAGTCTGTTCAAACTTAACATAATAAATAATGGAGGGTTGTTTACTTCTTTTGCTTATATCGAATGTACAATGCATATTCTTGTGAATGTGTGGCATAGAAGGATAAAACACATTAGCCTAAGTCAATGTATGGATATATATACCTCTTGTCATATAAATCAAAAGCATTGGATATATTCAAAGAATATAGTCAAAAGTTGAAAATGAATTAGGATGCACTATTAAGTGTTGAAGTCCGATAAAGATGGAGAATACACCTCATTTGAGTTGTCAGAATACTACAAAAATATGATATAAGTAGGCAAAATACAATGTTTAGGAAACTTCAATAAAACAATGCAATTGAATGATATAATAGAACCCTTCTAAATATGACAAGTCCATGTTAAGAGATGCATCTCTACCAACAGTATTTTAGGGAGAAGCTACAACTATGTATATCTTAAATAGAGTCCCTTGTAAGGCTAGGTTGTATCCACTACATCATATGAGTTATGGTTTGATAGAAAATCAAACCATAGTCACCTATGGAGATGAGGCTTTGTAGCACATTTAAATATCTTAGATCAATCAAGAGATAAACTAGATAGTAGATCTTTGAGATGTATCTTTATCAAATAGTTAAAATGAGTATTGATTTTATCACAAAGAGCTCAGGTTGATGGAAAGTAAGGATATTAAATTCTTAGAGGATACTAAGAATGACATCTTTATAAGTGATGATGATATTGATAGTGATCTTCTAGATCTTGATTACAAGTTATGGTTAAGTTCGAAGTTCGAAATAAAAGATATGGGAGGGACATTGTATATCTTGGTATAAAGATTACTCGTGATAGAGAATCTAGACTATTATGTCTAAGTCAAGAGAGAAATATTAACTATATCCTCAAGAAATTCAAAATGGGTGATTGCAAGTCTACTAGTACACCTGTTGCTAAAGGGGTCAAGCTTAGTAAAGTTGATTATCATGGTGATGGACAAGGAAAACCCAATATTCTGTATGCTCAAGTTGTTGATAACTTAATGTATAGTATATTATGTATGAGACCTAATATAAACTTTGCTATTGGTCTCATCAGGAGATATCAAAATAATCTTGGTTGAAAATATTGGGTTGTCGTGGAAAAGATCTTTAGACATCTAAAGGAAACAAGGGACTTAAAATTATGCTATCTGATAGATGAATTAAAAATAATCAGATACTCAAATGCGGATTTTGCTCAGAGCAAAAGTGATAGCAAATCAACTTTTGGTTAAGTTTTCTCTTTTGGAGGTATTGTTGTTTCTTGGTCATGCAAGAAATAGGGTTATATAGTATTAAATATACAAAAGACCAAGTATATTACTTGCAGTATGGCTACAATGAGTATCGTTTGAAAAAACTATTTTGTTCATAATTTGAAGCTAGGTATAGCCAACGAGCCAGTTGTCAGTTATTGTGACAACAGTACAGTCGTAACTCTTATAAAGAGTGGAGTTGATCATCAAGAAGCAAGCATATAATAGTAAAATATTATTATGTACATGATATGGTATAAAAGAATGAAATATTGTCACTTACCTTCCTATAGAAGATATGATAGCAGACCCTTGACAAAAGGTATATCTTAAGACTTATTTGCTAAATATGTTACCATTATGGGATTAAGACATGTTTAGGTTTTCTAAGTGTATGAAAACACACACATGAGCTGTCATGCAAGAAAAGCATATTGGTTATGAAAACCGTATAATAGGATAACTTATGCGAGTTGTACTTTAAGTATAATTGAAAAAATAATATAGTTGAGAAAGCCATTAAATAGTGGGAGGAAACCATTGTATCTTGATTTGGTTCATATTGTCAAGTGGAAAATGATAACTCCTAATATTTGTGGCCATAAGGCCTCTCAATAACAATCATGGAATACAAAAGGAGGGCCCCCTTCTTTATTCCATGAATTGCTTTCCATTTCCAAGTAACAAATGTTTTTCAAATAAATATAACACTTACCATTTTATAAAATAAAATATTAGAGGTATAACAATGTGGAGCCACTTCTACTAGAAGTAACGGACATCCAAAAATGGCATAGTATATAGAGATATAAAACAAAAGAAAGGATTAGAGAGGTTATCAAATCATCGATACACCAATCTTCTTTCTCTATCGGTCTAATCCTTTTAGACGAGGCGGAGATTCAAAGCCCAACAATGATGCTCCGCTTCAAAATCAACAATCAAAATATATCACTACGGTGGCCCAAATCCAAAGATATGAATCCCACATATGGGACTAAAGAAAGAAGTTACTCAAACTAGTATGTGAATGGTTAATTATTGCCCAAGGAAAGACCAACGTGCTCCATGGTCATTGCTAGATATGTGAGGGAGGAATTGATGGTGGGAATCCTACCCAACCCACGGATACCGGGTTTAAGGTAGACCCATGCCATCCTAGTGTGTGTATATATATGTGTATATATATATATATATATATATATATATATATATATATATATGTGGGTGTTTTGTATGTATACATGCCATCATATATGTATATATGTATACTAATATACATAATAATATGTTGTATATCAAGAAAGGTTTACTTTATTATCCTGTAGTTTGCGAGACTGTCACTTGGTACTATGTACTTTTCTTTTGACACTTTATGTTGTTATGACACTCAAAGGCCAATGACTAATATTGTTCAACTTTTTCAATTTGAAATATTTATGCCAATGTCACATGATTGTACAAGTCAGTAGTGCCACATCAATTCTATGCCCATTACATTCATGCCACGTTAGTTGAAAATGATTAAAAGTGCTGACTTATATCATTGCCATATAGGCGTCTCATGTTATAAAAATCAATCAAAGTTTGCCATTGGCCTCTAAATGTTACAGCGATATAAACCATAAGTCACTAAGGTGAAACATAAAAAAACACAATCACGATTTCCACATGATACTAAGGTGAATTTTCCCTCAAATCTCACAAAATATCATATGGTTCCCTAAATTTTACACTGAAAGACCTCAAATTCTTAATATTTTAGGAGAGACGTGAAGTTTTTATCGTTAATCAAATAGGGACCTTGGGTTTCTATTATTAATCAAAAAGAAACATGAGATTATGACATCATCGCCTCTCTTATAATAAGTGGTCTTTTAAGTATGCGAATAAACAAAAATTTCCGTGGGTTAGATCCTCTTCCTTATTCACAAGCTAAATACCATTCATTTATTCTACATTTTATACTAAAAATAGAAGGATATGCAGAGTGGAGATCGAAACATTGATAGGCCAATTCTGTGACCAATTGGTGTCGATCCAATCATTTGCAAAATGTCACCGCACTGAGCAGCAATGAGGTATAGTTGCTCTTCACACTCTTCTTTTCTTTCTTAAATATATCACCTCTCATTTCATTTTTCTTGGCAACGACACGACTCTCAACTTCATCGTAATACTTGAGATCCATCGAGGACTCAACTGTTATGAAGACCTCTCTTGTGTACCTCCATTTATGCCCAAGACTGGAGACCATTCTCAAAGAAGAAGAATATGTCGGTTTCTCCCATCTCAAGTACCTCTAGAAGAAGGATGTTGAACCACTTTACATCCTCGTGAAGGGTACCAATATGCTAGAGCTTGGACTGAGTTTTCTACGAATCGCTCGTCTCTCGGTCATGAGAACACATGAGCACTAGGTTCATGCTACATATGCAATGGACCGCACTAGATTGAACAATTCCCGAAGAAGGAGAAGCTCACAGCTAAGGAGGTTGAGGAGCCAACACCAGTAGATGAAGGAGTCTCTGATGTAGAGGACGATGATTTCAGTGACCCAGTTCTAGCTCTTTAACACTGCATGATTAGAGGATCCACATCGAGCATTAAGCTTCATAGAGGTTTGGTTGATACGGGAGCCAGTCATTCTTGGTATTGTCTTGTGTAGTCAAGATGGTGGGACTGAAGGTGACGTTGATGATGAGAAGATTGAACCTCGTCAACGCAGCACTGAGCTCCATCCAAAAGGTTGCTAGGGGTTGCAAGATTCAAGTCGAACCTTGGTTGGGATTAATGGACTTGTCCATGGTCGACATTGATGAGTATTTGTTGATCCTTAGGTATGATTTCATGATAATGGCTCAAGCCACACTTGTACCACATCTTCATGGGCTCATGTCTTGACACGAGGGTTAGTCGGGCTTTGTTCATTGTGTAGACCCAGGCAAAGTCCTCAACACCCTCACATGTGCCACATTGTACCTCACCCACGATCGGTCATGAGGTAAACCAAAGAGTAAGAACCATTTGAGATTTTGCCGGGCTTGGACCAAGCATCACGGCACCACGAGCTTCAGGCAAGATTCCAATTCATGAGAGGTTTAATAGAGAGCATACCTTCCTAGAACATATGTAGAGCGCCAAGGCATAGCGGACATGAGCAATACAACATGTTTGGTAAATATGCGGACAACAAATACGTGAGATACTGTGAGCGTGGGGGCCATATCCATGTGGTGTCTTGCTCCATACCAATGCACAGGTAGTAGCATTGAGGTGTGCGGATAGGGAGTCATGCAACAAAGATGCATAGTCGGGATCGAGGCAACACCGAGGAGCATTAGGGGAGCTCAATTCACCTGAGAGCTCAAGGACGAGGCCTAGCTCAGCCGGGAGAGAATTGTCACGACCCTAACTCTGAAAGTGCTAGGGACTCATGCAACCCATACGCACATCGCATTTGAAGAGCGCACACAACCACATTCGATGCATGCATTGCTTGGTCGCACCATGATGACATGTATCTTTCTGCTCTTTGGTAATAAGCGCTCATTTTGGGCGTGTTCGTCTTTGAGTCGTACTTGTAAATAATCTGCTAGCGTAGTCCATGTCAGCTACGGTAAACTCGTGTTTTAGTAAACCTAGCTTAATGAGTCTAGGTTGGTCCTTTAGTAAGGTCATTAATGTGGTCACTTATTCATTAGACACTGAATAGATCTATGATATGTAAGGAAATAGCCATTCTCGGCAACCCCATCACTAAAATGCTATGATATGTGGATGGGATGTGGAAAGAATGGTCGTAACGGCCATAAAAGCTAAAACCGCCGGACAATTTCTAAATAAAATGGTAACAATCCAGATAAAGGGGCTCTATGATAGGAAAACCCAGTAGAAAAATCCAAGAAGGAATGGAGCACACGCTACTCTATAAATATAGAACAACGTAGGCAAGAATACTCATTGGAGTACACAAAAATTCCCAAGCAAACCCCACTTAGAGGAAACCTCAAACAAAATCACATACCTTTTATTGTTTTCTTTCACTGCAGCATATCTGAGCAACAAGATCAAAGAACCGGAGGTCGACAGAAGCAGGAAACCGACAAGGAGTCGACCGAAAAATCCCATATATGGTATCAGGGCCTCGTTTTTTACCCTACAAACAATTACACGTTAGATTACAAAAGAAAATACAAAGAGGAGAGGAAAACTTCCTACAAGTCGAAACAAGGTAGAGAGACCCAGTCTGAGTTGAGACAGGGTAGAGAGACCTCGCGTGAGTCTAGACAAGGTAGAGAAACCTGCTTGAGTCAAGACAAGGTAGAAAACAGGTCGAAAAAAGAAAGATAATAGCCTATAGAACCTCGACAGAAAGCTATAAGTTGGTTGTAAAACAAGAATTGGCCGAAAAAGAAGGAAAACAACCAGCGGAACCTCGACCAAGATGTCAGAAGTTGGCTGTAAGACAAAGACGGTCGAAGAAGACCGCTATGGCTGCAGGAGTCCTTGGCCAAGAGGCCAGAGGATGGCCGCAGCAGGAGAGGTGTAGAAGGCTATGGGTTGCCGCGGGCCAAGAGGCGGAACGGTGGAAACCGCCCTCCCTCTCTCTCTTTGTAATTCTCCCTCTCTCTCTCCTTTGTGCTTTTAAAGTGCCTCAAAAACAGCCAGGCGGGCAGCGGACTGAAAAGTTCGTTCTGCTTCGACCGATTTTTAAAATTTAAAGATTGTCAGTAGACAAAATTACAAAAATATCTAGATATTTTTAGGTAAAAAGACTATTTTACCCTTATAAGGGTGAAAAGTCAAATTTTACCCTCTAACAATTTATGAAAATTTAAAAATTGGGATATTGATTTACGTTACTGCCCTTCTTGGTTAAGTTTATTACAATACTGCCACTATGTCAAAACACAAATTTATCCCGATCCTTGGTCTTTTACAAATTATAAATTTACCCTCGATCAGTTACAAATTTTACAGAAATATCAAAAGCTATTTTTTACTATTCTATCCTTGGTCTTTTCTAAAAATTACAAAACCAGACAAATAGATAAAATTACTGTTCTACCCCTGATATTTTGGAAAATTATCAAAGGCAGAAACTTTTTGAGAAAAATTAAGGATTTATCTCAGTTTGCTTCTATATTAAAAAAATGAGTTATTTTCAGCTCATTTTTATGATATTTTACATCGTGCTAACTAGATTCATGCTATGTGTCTTTTATTGCTTGTTAAATATTTTTTTTTAGATCGTCTAATTGTTATAATTGCTAAACACATAAAAATGAACTCTAAAATATGTTTGTCAAGACTAGCAAAAATTGAAAAGTTAAATGATCTAAACTTCCAAGCATGAAAGAGAAGAATTCTGTTTGCTCTAACACTTTAAGGTGTAGAGTATGTCTTAAAGGAAACTGTATGTTCGCCACCAATAGACGCAACCGCGCAATAGATAGAAATGTATAAAACATTTCTAAAGGAGGACATAATAGCAAGAACCGTCATGTTGACATATATGGAGGATGACTTAATCAGGGTCTTCGAAGAATTCGATATTATGAAAAGTTGCTCGATTCTATAACAACCAAATATGATACAACTATCAAGTTGCATGTCTAGTTGCTACTACAGAAATATAATTCTTTCAAAATGAAAGAAGGAGATAATATAGTAGAATATGTAAACCATATGTTGGTAATAGCTAGGGACTTAGCTGTAGCAAAATCAGTCATTCTAGAACCGATGCAAATATCAATAATATTGAACAATCTTCTCTCATCATGTAACATAGTCACCACTGCTCTCAAACTAGGGCCAAAAATCAATCTTTCTAAATTGCCCATGAAATTAGCAATAGAGGAAGAATATATGACTAAAAATAAAAAGGAAAAATTAGTAGTAGTATAAGATGAGATATGATCTAGCTCCAAACCCAACCAAAAGAGAAATAAACCAATCAAAAAATTTAACAAAAATAACAAAAAGGATGGTCAATCTTTTAAGAAAATATAGAAAACAATTTCTCGGGTCAAGTGTTTCAGCTATAAAAAGATGAGATACTACAAGAGGGATTGTTGCAATAGGAAAGATGAAGAAAACAACTCATAATGAGGATAATCAGAGAAGCAAGACATAATCTGCGTAATATCGGAATGTATCTACACGAACCACCTAGTTATTAATTGGTCGATTGACTTTGGAGCTACCAAACATATCTCGAAGACCAAGGAAGGAACAATAGATCTAAAGGAATACAAACGAGGAGAACATCGGGTGTACATGAGAAATAATATTTTTTCATATGTTCTGGGTATTGGGTCCTTTAAAACTTTTGTACAAGGCACACCAGTTGTACTAACTGATGTATTGATTATGCCATCTAAAAGGCACAATCTGATTTTGGTCCTTACCTTAGTAAAGAAAGGTTTTGAGGTTAGGTTTGTTCCTGATAAGGTAACTATGGGGAAACATGTGAGAATATTTTTCACTAAAGAATTTGTTGTAGAACATGGGTTATTCAAATTGAAAGTTAATGAAAATGAAAATCCTTCTACTTATATTGACTATGCCTTTAATATTGATGTGAATGTACAACATAAACGCCTCGGACATATAAGTCTAGAAAAGTTGAGGAAATTATCCAACTTTGACTTACTGTGAAGATTTAAAGAAAATTTCTTTAACAAGTGTGAAGCTTGTATACAAGAAAAAATGACAAGAAAAGTTTTTCCTAAAGAGACAACAAGGGCAACAACCCTTTTGGAGGTCAATCACACGGATTTATGTCAACCATTCAAAGTAAGGTCACATCGTAGAAATATTTATTTTATAACCTTTATCGATTATTACTCGAGACATACGTATTTATATCTCCTAATACATAAATTTAAGGTACTTGAAGCTTTTAAAGAATATAAGAAGGAAATTGAAAATCAACTGGGACATTTAATTAAAGTTTTAAGATTAGATAGAGATAGTAAATATACCTCTAGAGAATTAAGACTTTGGTATTACAAAGCAAAATATTATGTCCAAGACACCTCAACAGAATGGTGTAGCTGAAAGATATAACAGGGCCTTACTGAATATAACAAGGTCAATGTTAATTGATGCCTCTCTACCAATGATATTTTGGAGAAAAGTAGTAAGTACAACGGTATACATACTCAATAGAGTACTATGTAAGGTTGTATTCACTATACCATATGAGATGTGGTTTGGAAGAAAACCCAACCTAGGTCATGTCAGGAGGTGGGGATCTATTGCACATGTAAAGATCCTTGATCAGTCCAGGGATAAGTTAGACACTAAGTCCTTGAGGTGTATATTCATCGAATATCCTAAAGGTTTGAAGGGATATCGGTTTTATCATCAGGACCACGGACTGATAGAGAACAAAGATGTTGAGTTCTTAGAAAATACTAAGAATGATATCCTGAAAAATAATGATGAATATACTGACGATCTAGTAGACCTAAATCAATCATCATATAAACCCATAGATAACCTTCATGAAATAACCAAAACTTTAACAGGACAAAAAAGGCCAAGAGTGACACTATCCTACTTAAAGGATTATCGAACTTATCTTGTAGAAGAAGTGTGTAATTCAGTGGATTTAGATGAGTTGACTGATAACTTGACTTGTGAGTAAGCTATAAACTCATCAAAAGCAACAGATTGGGAGAAAGCCATGGATAAGAAAATTTAATCCATTGAGAAAAACCAAGTCTAGAAATTGGCTGATTTACCAAAAGAAAGGAAAGTCATAGGCTGTAAATGGGTTCTAAAAAAGAAATATAAGGTCGATGGTTCAATCGAAAAGTTTAAAGCGAGGTTGGTTGCAAAGGGTTTTTTGTAAAAAGAGGGGATGAATTATGTTGAGACATATTTCTTAGTTGTGAAATTTGCATCCATAAGGATAATCTTGACAATATCTGTATATTATGATTTGGACTTACATCAGTTAGATATAAAGATAGCTTTTCTAAATAGAGATTTAGATGAAATCATATATATGCAACAACCCGAATGATATATAGTTGAAGGCCAAGAAGATAGAGTATATAGGTTGAGAAAATCCCTATATGGCCTAAAACAGTCATCTCGCCAATGGTATTTGACTTTTCAAAATGCTATTATAGAACTTAGATTTGTGGCTAATGAACTTGATCACTGTCTAATGTCTGGAATAGTGGGAGCCACTTTGTCATCTTATCATTATATGTAAATGATATATTGTTGACTAGGAATGACAATGAGATGATCGTCAAAACTAAGTTATGGTTAAACTCAAGGTTCGAAATGAAGGATATGGGAGAAGCATCCTATATCCTGGGTATAAAGATCTCACGAGATAGAGAATCTAAACTCTCATGCTTAAGTAAGGAGAGATATATTGACTATATCCTCAAGAAGTTCAAAATGGGTGAATGCAAGTTTGTTGTTACACCCGTTGCAAAAGGGGTTAAACTAAGTAAGGCTGATTATCCCGGTGAAGGAGACGATAAGTCTTACGTTCCTTATGCACAAGTTGTGGGTAGCTTGATGTATGCTATGCTCTGTACAAGACCTGATATCAGCTTTGTTATTGGTCTTGTAAGTAGATATCAAAGTAATCCTGGATGACAACATTGGATAGTTGTAAAAAAGATTTTAAGATATCTGAAAGGAATAAGAGACTTGAAACTCTGTTTTCAAGCAGATGAACTGAAAGTGGTAGGATACTAAGATGCTGACTTTGCTGGGAGCAAATATTACAGCAAATCTACCTCAAGACAAATATTCTTATTTGGAGGTGGTGTTATTTCTTAGGCATGTAAGAAACAAGGTTGTTTAGCATTGCATACACAGGAAGTTGAATATATGGCTTGTTGTATGGCTGTAATGAGTGACATCCAGATAAGCCGTTTCATATGAGATTTGAAGTTAGAGATAGCCGATGAGCTAATTGTCATTTACTGTGACAACAACGTAGCAATTACTCTTATCAAGAGTAGAGTTGATAGCTCCAAAAGCAAGCATATAATGGTTAAATACCACTATATTCATGATATAGTTATGAGAATGAAAATATCCATCTCATACATGTCAACAAATGATATGTTGGCAGACCCCTTGACTAAAGACATAGCAGAAGAGCCTTTCTCAAAATATGTTGTGAACATGGGTTTGAGATATGTTTGACAGTTGTGTAGGTAAATAACTACACAATAGGTAGTGATTGCAGTGACAATCATGAAATGACTTTACTAGGAAAACCTTGCAAAAGTAGGAGAAAAACCAGTATGTCAGTTCACTTGGTGAACAACCAAGTGGGAGATGTAAGGAAATAGGCATTCTCGGTAACCCCTGTATAGAAATGGCTGGACTGGCTATCCAACTGTTATCTGTGGACGTGATGTGGAAGGAATGGTCTTAACAGCCACAAAAGCCGAAACTACAAAACAATTTTCGAATAAAACGGTAATAGTCTGGACAAAGGGGCTCCATGATAGGAAAGCCTAGTGAAAAAATTCGAGAAGGAATGGAGCACGCGCTGTTCTATAAATAGAGAGCAGCACAGGCAAGAATACTCACTGAAGTACACAAAAATTCTCAAGCAAACCCCACTAAGAGGAAACCTCAAACAAAATCACATACCTTTTGTTGTGTTCTTTCGGTGTAGCGTACCCGAGCAACAAGATCAAAAAACTAGAAGTCAACAGAAGCAGGAAACCATCAAGGAGTCGATCGAAAAATCCCACATGATCCAGATTCTGGTCACTAGAAACTTATTATACCCTCCAATTGATGGCTATAAAGACCATCTCTTCCCTTGTAATAAATGGCTTAGAAGTCTACGAATAAATAAAAGTTTATGTGAGTTAGATCCTCTTCCTTGTTCTCTCTTGGTCATAATGTGTAAATTGCTATTGAGTAATTTTGTGAGTTAAGTGTGAGCCTCCCAAGTGTGAATGAGCTACGCCAAGGTTGAAGGAGATAAGAAGAGATGTCAGCTGATGAAGATGACTTGATTCAGTTGGAATCAATCGACTCAGCGAAGAAGAACGTTCTTCATTGTCATGTGAAGGTTTTTGTGATTCAAATTGATTGAATCTGGTTTGATCTTTGTCACATTGGTATCAGAGCATGCTCTCGCTCGTTGATGAAGTCGTAGACCCATAAAAACTCCATTGATTCAAATCCAAGTTAGATATGGTTGTTGAGAAGGATTTCAACAAAATTTATTAAAATTTATGATTGATAGTAAGATGTGACCTTCATCATTGTAATTCCTTAGTGGATCAACTTGAGGTGAGCACAATCTATACGAGATTGAGGTGTCATCTTACTGAGAAACTTGATTGGAAGCCGATTTGGTCGAGAAATAGAAGATTGAGTCATGGTGTTTTGCTCCATACTTACACATAGGTAGTGACACCGAGGTGTGCGGATTGTGGATGGGGAGTCACTCATCAAATACCCATAGTTGAGGTTGAGGCTCAATCGAGAATCATCAGGAATTTACCTTAAGGACAATCAACAACTAGTACACGTTACTCAATTAACCATGTTGATCTAACATCAATCTAAACTTTAGGTCGCAATCAATCCTCCTTAAATCTCATCGAAGGAATGTTCTAAGGAGAGGATTCAATAATCGAATTGGAAGAATTTTCATCCAATTCACCATTTTCCGTAAATCACAATAGAAATACTCAATTCTCGGCTGAACTATAGTGAGTTTCCCTTAAGCTTTTGCATACAATCAGATTAACATCAATCGATCACAGAATTGACCGATGTATGGTTTGATTTGCTCTATGCATATATTTCTATTTTAATGTAAATTTCAAATCAAACGAACAATGTTTACCTTGTGAATCGCTGCCGTAACTTTCTATACGTCATAATTGAGAAGATGGCGAAAATATGTTTTTCGTGACTCGATCGTCCGTTTCTCAATCAAACTGGGCAAGGGTGACTGCAGGGCCATGGGCCTGTTGGATATTAGATCAGGTCAATATGACCCAATCAAAAAATGTTTGAAATCTAAATTCAATCACAACATTTGTAGCATCCGCATGCCATAACAAGCCATATACACATGTTATATATATATAGATAGATAGATAGAGAGAGAGAGAGAGAGAGAGAGAGAGAGAGAGAGAGAGAGAGAGAGAGTGTATGGAAGGTACTAGATAGCCTCACTTTAGAGGCCTATATAAAATGTGGCCAGGGACAGCCCTCTCTGCCCACAAGGGTTGGGGCCGGAACAACCCCGCCCAACCCATGTTGACATCTCTATGGTTGAACTCTCGTTCCCATTTACTTACATTTTCTACTTGGTGGAACCCACATTTTGTCTCTTACATTTGGTTACATGGGACCCACGCTTGGTCGCGGTGGGCAAGGCCCGCTTGGAGAGAGCTTTGTATCCATGATCAGCAAAAGAAAATTTGAAAAAGATCACGTGGACTCCATTTAATTTTACTTTATTTTAGTTGACATTCATTCAACGTTTTGGGACCGGACAATTTTAATACAGATTTATTCGAGAAAGCATCCTGCCTCATTTGGAGTGGACAGGTAGGCTTCTCTAGTGCGACCAGCATAGGCTTGAGAGAGTGTCCTACTAATCTTCAATTAGTATAAGGTTTCAAGTTGCTTAGCAATGGTGCAGACATGTTCTCATATAATCGGTTTTCGTGACCTGCCCCCCCTAAATACGTGGAGTCCGATGCTACTTTGATGTAAGACCGCATGGCTTCTCTTGAAAGCCCATATCCGTGGATTGCAAGCGGAATTGGACGATGCTTGTGGCAACCGAGCCAGTCCTAGCATTTTGGGTGACTCTCCACAAGTCGTCCTCACTCTCAAAGCGTTGTAAAGCTTGTCACGGCCTAGAGAGGCCACTTCTTCAGTCGCCCATGTTGTAGTTATAAGCTGGTGTCTTAAGGTATGGGAACCCAAGAAGTTTCAAGGAGATGGGGACAACAAGTGGGCCGAGAACTTCTTGTATGATGTAGACGCCTATTTTGAGGTGACAAAGATGTTGAGGGAGGATTGGTTGCTGACCACCGTCTTGTATTTGGAAGGCGAGTCATCCGGGCGATTCGTAATTATAGTGCGGGGTCAAGTATTGTATGTTAGGACCGGATGAACAGCCGTCTATTACTTCATGGGAGCCTCTCAAGACAGATAAGAAAACAATACATGTCATCCTACACGGATTGACAAGCAGCACGAGAGTCATTACTATAACTCACACCGGATCCGTGATAGAATATGTTGTAGTGTGAGTGATGTTGCAGGGCTGGTTTTAAATTTTTAATAAAAAGTTTGGAACACAAAGTTGGTTGTGGTACAAAAACCTATGCCAACCCACGCCACACCATTGCCACCCTTAGACATGGCTGGTTCCTAAGCGGAACCAAACCAGCACCATCCGATTTGATTCTGATTTCACCTTTTATAAGATCAAAACCAGAACCGACAGTTCCAAACTACCGATTTTCTTTTAGAATTTTCCTTATAATTTATTTTTTTTATAAAATTACTAGTTCGGAATGGTTCCCAACAGTTCTAGAACCATAACAGGTTCCAAACCAATTAAGTAATGATTCAAAGTTATGAGCTAACTTTAGCCAGACATGTATAGCCATCTCCAATGAAGAATCTATATATAAAGTTGAGGTGAGGTTTGTAACCAACCTTAAGTAAATCCAACTCCAAGGTTTAGGTTCATTTTAAAGGAAGACATACAAGGATCAAATGTTTATGGAACACATACGGATTCACTTCATTAATGAATTAATTAATACGGATACTAATATTTCAAGGACAAGAGACAAGATCTAACTTAGAGATTTGATAGTAGCCATATGATGTCAACGTGGGCCTCACTAGGAGTCATCCAATAGTAGCTCAAACTCGGTCATCCAGAGCCCCAGCATAACCCTTTGAGGTACATTTGAGTTTTGAGCCTAAATCGGGTTATCCCATGAAACTAGACCTTCGTTTCCTTAGCCTGGAACCTGATTCATTAAACCTTAATTTATTTAGTATATGTTATACCCACTTTGTCCCTAAAACCCTATTGAGTCGAGTCCTAAACTGGTTTTTACATCACATATGTATCCATATATTTTTGAAGAAAATTATATGTATTGGATACATAAAATATAGGTTGACCCTTGCATGTATATATATAAATGTAAATATATATGTATATGTATATATACATGTAGGTTTAACATGTGCAAATGAGGTTTTAAAATGTATATACATATATGGGGCATCATTTTTCATATGTATCTTGTATTTAAAGTTTGACTATTGATGAAAATACATATGAATTGATTAGAAACGTGGGAAGTGTTATGGAAAAGTCTCTTGTTTTTTATTTGTATTTATATACTTAAGAATCTTTACAATCTCATCCATTTAGGTAACGAACATTGTCTTTTATTTATTTACAAAGTAAATTATTGTTCTCTTTACATTTTATACTTATGTAATCAAATTACTCACATTTGAAATGAACTCACTTGGACTAGCTCAATTTAACATTGGCCCTAGCTTGTGTCATCTTCATACCCATTTGACACAAGATTCAAGGCTTGTTTCGACCCATCTTTGCTTGTTGGGATTCAAGGCTCAAATGGAATGCATGGCACATGAAATTGGCACTTAGACTAGTAAAAGACTAAGAGGCTTGGGACGTCCGACCCTTGGCTCATGCAAATGGGCACCTGATTCAGCTAGGGAACCAAATGATGACCCATTTGTTGCTTAAAAGTTCTAGAGATAAATCTGCTCAAGATCATTTGGGTTTCATCAAGTCTAATCTACCTTGTATCTATCAACATGGTCTGTGAAAAACGGTAAATATTAATACTAGTTAGTTTTCATCCTGGTCCTTAGTTGCATTAAACAATCTGAACATTAATTATTTAAATCTTGTTTGCATAAGCCAGCATACATATGAGTCAGTTTGCTGGCCACCATTACCTGATTTTTGGCATTACATTTGTTATCTAGCCACTCGTTTTAGCCATTTACTGCGTGTCCCTTATTGATTTATTACCTGTTACTCAGTCTAGTTATCAACCAATTATCTGTTCATTAACTGCATCTTGATAGTTATAAGTTTTGACTGCATGTCATTCGGTTTGCTTGATTTTATACGTGTTTTGCCGTCTGCATAATAATTTAGCCGTTCATATCATCATGGCATATTATCTAAATCATTAGCTAGTTACATGCATATAGATTAGTTGCATCGATCATGTTTAAGATAGTCATTTTCCTTTATGCTACCGATTAGTAGGTTGCATTATCATAGACTCCTTATCTGCGTTTTTGGAGCCTCACTTGCACCCTCTATACCTGCATGTGCTTTGGTGTCCATATTGCTCACCTCCTTAGAACCTACTTGGTTAAAAATCAGGCCGACCCTGTAAACCAGCCTTGTTCAACCAATTGAATCCTATTTCTTATAAACTAAGACAATCTATATCTGAACTGCTCCTAAATTCTTTTAAAGTATGCAAAAAATAGCCAAACAAATTGTTAGCACAGAATATTGACTCTTGCTCAGTGTAGTAAGAAGATTTCCAGCCAAAAGAACCAATATGAGCTCCAATGAATAAGGAGTAATTAGAGGTAAGTTCTTAGGGACTTAATTTCTGATTTATTCTCACTTTTTTATGCAGATTTGTGCTTGTGAATCGCAATTCCTTGGAATAAAAAAAATTGCATACAAAATGTAACAAACCAGGTCTGGATCAAGTCTGGACCCACATTTGAGATCCGAACATAGCTATTAAAAAATATAAAATAAAAAAATGGGAAATCTACTATTCCTTTGAGAAAGGATTTTCCTTGAAAAATCAACATTTTCTCCTATTTAATACTATTAAGACAATCTTGGGAGCCTCATGAAAAACCCTAGCAACCGAATCAAGGCTTAGGTAGTAGCAGATATAGAGAAATTAGCAAAAATAGTGGATTTGAAGATATTTTAACTTTTCATCATTTTTTATTTTTCTGACAAATGGCCAAAGATGTTATGAGGTGGGGGGGGGGGGGGGGCTGTAAATCTCTTAAATATGAGCATTTTGGTACTAAGATTGATGATTTTCGACAAGTATTTTGCTGGAAAACCTTGGTGAAAGGGTGAGGTTTTTTTGTTTTTATGGAGTATTGTTCCCGAGCAATTTCGGCCGATCTGGTGGTCATTTGACAGGATGTATGATATCATCGTGTATAGCTCGAAAATACGAAGAAACCAATAGCATTTTTGGCCCCAGAGGTGGCCGGATTCGGGTGAAAATCTCATTTGAAAACAAGAATACTTTCAGTTCGGCCCTAGTGAGTCGGTCCAGGTCCGTCATGGCTTGGGACCCGAATAATGGATCCGAAAAGCCCATGTCGTGCTCTCATGTCAAGTGGATGTTCCCCCTTCTATACTTAACCGTGTTGACATGTGTGTGTGTGTGAAATGTTGTAACTGAAACCACAAAAGCATGATGGTGGTGGTGGTTTTGATATGAAACGATCACTTGTTGGCCTAAAAGATGTGATTGTATAAAAATGCTGGCCATAATGTGTTCACTTGTCGCGTAAGATTTCTAGAGATTCGGTTGAGATTAGGCTTTGCATAGTGATGGTGTAAACACCTAAAGATCACGTCCTAACTAAGAAGCTCATGCAGACTGGATCAGATTCAAATACAACATACGAATGAGAATTGGATCAAATTCAAACACAGTCTTGAATTAGATGCAAACAGAGAACTCCATCCATAATTGAATCTCGTTTGCATTACTCAAGGCTCATCAAATACCTAAATCCAATACACTTAGATTTATTCAAGCGAAAAACTTGGTTGCATGGGAGATCAACCCTTGCTTGGCGAAGTAAGAACTTAGGCAAAAAGAACTCAATCGGGCCCACATTACACATCAACAAGAAAGTGTTAGGAGGTATTCCACTTTTTAAGTTTAGTTCTTAATTACTGTTCCTTTCTTTTTCTTATTAAGAGGATCGTATCACGGATCTAGGTCCTACAAGACCAAAAATTTGTACACAATTCTTATTTGGCATGCCTAATAGGACCTTAGTGGGTCTACTAAGTCTGCTTATGTAGTCTAAATTTGAATTTGCTTTTCACCTTTTGAATATGATAATTGGCACTACACACATTGCACGCGTGGTGTAGAGCATCGTTAATTACTTCACACATTCACGTACAGACACACTTGTGCACATACTTTGCTCATTTATTTGTTTGTATATTGGATTGTTTGCCCTACACATACATACTCACTTAGACTAGGATTAGTGCAATTTCCCCTCAATCCAAAATGTCTTCTAGCTATCATTACAATATCCGGTCTAAGGATAAACAAGAGTCCTTGTCTCATCATTTCTCAAGGTCCCGAAACCTCGAAGCATTAAAACTAAAAACAAAAGGGAACTAAAGACAAGGATGTCTCGAAACCCCACATGCTCCTTGGAATGAAAATTCACTCCACTATAACAACCTCTCATGGAAATCTTAGATATTTTTTTTAAAATGAACTCCCATTCATTCCTGCTAATCCCGTTAAGAAAAACAATACCCCGATCGATATTACTAATTTCATAAGCTCCCTAAACATGATATCAATGAATGTATATTCTTCAGACATCCGGTCCAAGATCTAATCAACCAAGAGAAACTTGAAGTTTCAAATTAGTCTGAACCCAATGAGGGAAACAAGGACCAACGCGTGTTGAAAAATCATTTTCCTCAACATAATAGGACCAAAGTAACAATGTTTCATCACAAAGGATCGACTCCAAAGAAGTCTCAATCATCCAAGCCAGGATCCTCCACAACACATATACCCTCATCATCATCATCTTCTTTGACACCAGAATATTTTCTAACAACTCTTTTGAGTGCATCGAAATATACTTCAGTAACCCCCTAAATCATCGAAATACACTCCAGCAATACCCCTTGGTATCTCTAGATCGTGTCTTGGAGACATTATCATACCCAGATTATTCCTTCACATAGTATCACCCAACCACTCCTCCTCTTAGCCAACTCTTTCAATCTTCTACCTCCCACCAAGATCTTTGCTCGAGTCTGTGTGAATAAGACTCATGGTCCTCTTTCATACACGTGGTGCTTACCTTCCAACCACATGAGTTTAGTCCACTTCTTCGCTATGAACTTGCAAGAGGAAAGACCAAGTAGTCATCTAACTCCCATTCTCATATCATACGAGACAAGATCATTTCTCCCTCTTGTATTCACTAGGAGGCTAGACAGAGCAGTTGTCTAAGGCCCTAGAAGTTTCCCTACTGATATAACTCGCACTATCAAATCATGAGTTGGGATCATTTCTCTCTTGTATACTTACCAGGAGACTATACTAAAGAGTCATACAAGGCCCAAAGAATTCATCTACCAAAGGACCTCATAGTTTTGTTACATTGCAAGGACTAGCTCTTAGGAGCTAGGGCTCCTCATCATCCTCTCGTCCTCATATGAATGAAATTACAAGTTCTTGTAGGATCTACCAACCCAAATATCTCAAGAACCATCCTAAACTTGTCAACCAAAATCCCATTAGGATTCAAACTCCAACACCAACCTAGGATAAGGAGAAAGATCGATTGATCAAATATAACTTGAGAACCATCTAGCCTTGACACTTCGCATGCCTATCCTCAAGCTTATAAAATCATAACCCACACACATGGAGATGATAGATGACATTATTAAAAAGGTTAAGGTCCCAAAAACTACCTCTCTCGAGTCCTTCATTGTTCTGGTGTTACCAATTTTAACACAAACACCTCTCACTTTCTTAGATGATAATCTTCCTAGTAACTCGATATATATCGACTCATGAGGCAGCACTAGATGCATCTTGTCACTCTACTTGAACTTCTATATATTCAATTCAAAAAATAGAAATAAAAAAAAAATAGAAAAGCCATAAAAAGTACAAAAACAAACCTTCATTAATTTCCTTTGATACTTAGCTCTTTTGCTTCTATGCTTGAGCATACCTCTCACTTTATAACTCTTATTTATATCACATATGTACTATGACACATTCACATCACTTCACCATACCATATACAACCTTTTTTCAATCCTATATATCACCTTGTAACCTCTCCTTATCAT
This sequence comes from Brasenia schreberi, assembly GCA_036023115.1. Lineage (NCBI taxonomy): Eukaryota > Viridiplantae > Streptophyta > Magnoliopsida > Nymphaeales > Cabombaceae > Brasenia > Brasenia schreberi. The sequence goes on from JAYKKT010000064.1 coordinate 13,814,260, forward strand.
TCACAACTACAGGGTGAACGAGAACCCCAACATTGATGATATAGTACTTAGTCTAGAGAGGATAATGAGATCATTGCCCTCCTCGAATTTGGTTAATCTTGAAAACATCATGAGAAACCATCTAACATAATAGGAAGATATTTCATTGAAGTCAATCTAGAGTTTGGGAGTCCGACCTCAAGATGGTCAACATAGGTATTTGCCTAACTGAACCTTACAAAGAGGCATTCACCGAGTTCTTAGAGAAAAACAAAGACATGTTCAAACATGCCTAAGTTAGACCTAGAAGATATTGAACATTGTGTCATCTTATACCCTATAATCAAACTAGTTAGGTAAAGACTTAGAAAGATCCACATTGAGGTTAAACTACAAGTTAAGGAAAGTCTCAAAGAGATGCTTAAAGTTGAGTTTATTCAGACAATAGCCTTTTCTGATTGGTTGTGCAACATTGTCATAGTCAAGAAGTCTAATGGATAAATTGAACCTAAAGAAGAGTCTGCATTGACTTTATGAACCTAAACAAAGTCACTCCTAAGGACAACTTTTTCCTATCAAACATTGACTTAAACATTGATAGTACTACATGTCATGAAATATTCTCCTTTATAGATGACCACTTTAGATATAAACAAATCAAATTGCATGACCAGTATAAAATTGCATTCATGACTCCTTGGAGGATCTACTGTTACACATTGATGCCCTCCAAACTCAAGAATGCCAGAGAAACATACTAATGAGTTATGATGATAATCTTTCATGATCAGATTCGTAAGCTCAACGAGGTCTACTTAGATGATATCTTAGTAAAATCCAAACAAAGAACTTCATACTTAGAGTCATTGTAAGTGTTTGATTATTTATGTAAATATAACCTGAAGTTAAACCCCCTAAAGTGTGTTTTTGGTGTCAAGTTAAGAAAACTCTTAAGTTTCATGATCAATCAAAGGGGCATAGAAATCGACCCCTCTAAGATTTGAACCATCATCACCACGTTACCACTCTTTAACATTTTACAACTTAGGAGTATTCAAGGTCATTTACAGGTCAAACAAAGGTTTATCTCTAACTTAACTATAAAATATGAATCGTTCAATCGATTACTTCACAAGAACATTCACTTTGATTAGGACCATGAGTGTTAGAGATCCTTCGACTAATTAAAGGAGTACATGTACAATCTCCCTATCCTTAGATCCCATGTTTTTGGATGACCCCTACTCCTATATTTATTCGTTCATTAGTCAGCCTTAAGAGCCCTCCTCACACCACTTGAGGATGATAGGAAAACTTAATGTTCCATATTATATCTTGAAAACCCTTGTTAAGTACAAGTAGAAGTACAATCATTAGAGAAAACATGTCTGGCATTAGTGTGGGTAACTCATAAATTGTACCACTACATGCTGTCTTGCGAGGTTTAAGTTGTTTCCAGCTTAAACCCCATTAGGCACTTTTTCAAGAAGTCTGTCCTCACATGTATGTTAGGTAAATAGCAGTTACTCCTGATGGAGTATGACTTTAGATATCAGTCCTAGAAATCCATTAAGGGTTAAGTCATTACCAATCATTTAACGAGTCTACCCCTAGATGATCAAGTTCTAGTACCTAACACTTTTTCTAACAAACATATCTTTTTGACAAATGACGTGCTTCCGAATGAAGAGGTCAACCTTACTTAGAAAATATATTTTGATGGTTCTAGGACTTGAGCCAAGACACATGTCAGGCTTGTCTTAGTTTCCCCTTAAGATCTAAGATCTCCATATCCTTTCAATTTGACTTTGAGTGTTTCAACAATATCATCGATATGAAGCTCTCATCCTCTTAAGTCTAGGAGCTACCCATGCCAATGTTTTCTTTGATTCCTTCTTGGTCATAAACAAAGTTACTAGGGTTTTGCAAGTAAAACATGATCATTTAATCCTTTATCACCATATCACATAGAGCCTTAGTCTGACAATTTGACCAATGCTCCTTCATATATGTAGCACCAAAAAACAACTTGTTCGTTGATAGTTTGTCCTCCCTAGCCTCATCCCCCATGTTAGGATCATGTCTATGCTCTAGATCTGTTGAGGTACAAAAACTCCTCAGCTAACTTATGATCCTCCTTTGATAGAGTCTTCCATCCTTAGTGTCAAGCTTGCCAATAATAGTCTATCTTAGTCTCACGATATCAAGGTCTTCCTCGAAAGACAATAATTTCCTCTCCATACTATCCATAGACATCGAAAGACTATTAAGAAACTATCCACCCGATACCACCTTCTCGAGAACATTCTCTATAAGGAGTTTTTCAGTGTTCTACTCCGATATGTCAACCGAGTTGTGGTTGAGGTTGTTATGCGAGTATCACGATGAAGATTGTGGCGACCACATTGGTGTTGAAATGATGACAAAGAAGATCCTTAGAGTGAGTTATTATTATTGGTTCACATTGAGTCATGATTGTCACTTCCATGTTAGGTATTGTCACGATTATGAGATTCACAATTATGAGATTCACGATCATATCATTCATGTAGCAGCATCTGAATTGCATTCACTAGTCAACCCTTGGCCCTTCTCCATGTGGGCATTCGATGTGATTAGTCTCATGTTTTCTCATGCATCTAATGATCATAGGTTCATCTTATTTGCCACACAATACTTTACTAAATGAGTCAAAGTTATCTTTATCTAGAGATCTAGGTCAGTATATAGCTTCATTTATTAGGAAAAGCATTGTATATCGCTTTGGTGTTCATAGAGACATTGTTTGTGACAATCCAACTCATTTCAAGAATAAGTATGTCGATAGGATGTGTTATTCTATTGGCATTACCCAATGCTTCTCATCGCCTTACTATTACAAGAGTGCAAACGGGAAAAGGCAACTAATAAAATCCTCATTAACATTGTAAAGGAAACGATTAGTTAGGATAGAGCTTGCCATGAGAAACTCCATGACACACTTTGGGACCTCCATTACGACACACCTTTTAAGTTAGTGTATGTCACAAAGGTCGTACTACCCATCCAAGTTCAGTTGCCTTTTCTTCGCATGACTGTATTCTTTGAGATGTTGTTTGATGTCTAGCAAGAGGCCCAACTGGCTGAGTTAGATCTTTTAGATGAGAAGTAACTACTCATCACTAAGCATGCATAAAGACATCAATAATAAGAGGGCATTTCTTAAAAATGATCTAAAGGTAGGGATCTACGTGATACCTTAGTATTGTTGCTTTCATGGTCGAGAGTGTCCCTCTTAGATTTTAGTTTTTGTATCAGTACCTATATTGTTTTCATCTGTTTGTGGCTTTTGATTAGATTTTCAAAGTTTTGACCTTGTTTTGTCTTGAACAATTCTAAATTAAATATTTTTGAATAAATTATCTTCACTTGATTTTTAGTCTTGGAAAAGTTAGGAAACTTTCAATTCCATTGTTTGTGACACTTTGTTTTCAAAGCACCAAGATGACTCATCATGGGGATATCTTAGCTTATGGATTGGTTAGTGTCATCTTAATCCCATGTTGTGCTTCGTGGTGTCTATACTCGAAGTAATAGATTCTCAAGTCTGCTCCTATAAATGTGTCTCAATGATGCATCTCTTTATATGTTGGCCATATTTTGAAAAGCCAAAGGGTTGTATATTGAAAAAAAAAAGAAGAAGAAGAAGAAGAAAGAAAAAGAAAAATTTTAAAGAAATCAAAATAAACTATTACCTCTTTGGGTTTTATCTGTCATATGCTCGGGACGCTTCAAAAGAGACCAAGTGAGTCATATTATTTATCTTTCTTATCAGACCATGTAATCAGTCTTGAAAATCTATCACCTTAGAGGAATGATCCATGCACTACTTAGGGTTACGAGATTCTAACTCACCAAATATGTTTATGGGTGGTTATTTGTCATATTTTAAAAATCAAGATTTTGATCATTATGATTGACATTGTTTGTTTTCTCTATTAGTACTTTGGGATAAAAAGTCTTTAGTGAAAATGCTTTGTTCAACTGAATTTCATTTGAAGGTGTCCATGCAAAAGCGAGGTTGATTTTTAAAAATATTTTTGATGATTTTCTAAAACTGTACATGAGCCATGATACCTTCAAGAAATTGATTGTAGGCTCGTTCTTGTTTTGGCGCCTAGATGGCTTGTACCAAAATGCATATATTGTACCATGGTCTTCTCACAGGGACATTGCCCATCTCACTCACTTAGGATCATATGTCATATGTGTGACATACATACCTTGAGTCACATCCATCATACACCCCATAACATAGATGCATTTTCTTGAATTTTTTCTTCTTTTGAGTCATTCTGCAAGTAAAGCTTGTCCTTCTGTTATTATAGTCTTAGTTTGCTCTTTTTAGGGAGCTCCCTGAATACGTTTCAAGACCTTACGGAGTGGAACTATATGACACAAACAGCTTGTGATTGACACTTTTAAATGATTTTTTTTGTAAAAACTTTGGAATGGGTTGGATAAAAATTTTAAAACATTGACTCAATCTGTTATGATCACTTAATATTTCTCTCCTTTCCCCTGGTTAGGCCATAATGTGACCGTATGATATTTTCTCTCAAAAATCTTAATCTCTTATACAAATGGAGAAAGATTTCATGCAAAGACACTCATAAAGAATAGTAGAAGGAAAACTATAAAAGGGAAGGGTTATCCAGTTAAATCCATTGATGAAGCCCTTGGAGAATCCCTATAGAAAGATAGTGAGATACCCATCGATCAAGTATAAGCCCTTGTTTAAAATCCTTGAGTTGCTGAGAAAACTCTTGGTATTGATTTCCTAGTTTTGCTATAACATGCAAAGATAAGAGAGAAACTGTTCAGTTCATCGTATATGTGAGTAAGTGTTTGCCTGCAAACCGATCCCCATTATTGCCCCTCTCTCTGTTGAATGCGAAGAGCCCCATCACTCTCTCTAGACATGTGTCTACCTAAGAAAACCATTGTCCTTCGCCACCCTTAGTTGGCTTGATCATAGCCACCAACTAAAAAAAAGAAGAGGGAAAAACCCTTATCGCACCACCACCATCACCTAGCGTTGACCTCATTGACACTCGCCCGTTGTGCGCCACTTAGCCACCACCACCACCACCACCAACACCAATCACAGATTGGAAGCCCTCTCCTCCTTCCTCCTACACTTCCCCTTCTCTCCCTCTTTCTCCATCAAAAGCCTAACCCCCCTTTTATGAACTCAGATTGGATTGGGTTTGGTTCATTGACCTGATCCAACTCCTCTTTAAACCTGCATCGGATATTGTATCCTCTTGATTTGATCTGGTCGATCTGATCCATAGATTTCGATCTGGTTCAATATGACTCACCAAAATTGGATCTTGTCTAACCCATTTCAACTCCATCCCAGTTGACCCAATCCTACTTGGATTTGGCTCCAATTAAACCCAAAATCCAACTTAACTAATCCAAATCCCACTTTCCTTTCTAAAACCAAACCCATTTTAAATTGGATCTGATTCAACTTATAATTTGATTTTGAATTGGATCTGATTGAGCCCAACCAATTCCCAATTCTGGCCCATTTTAAAGACCCACAACCCAAAACCTAATTCATTCCACATAGACCCCATCCAGAATCAAATTTCTTTTGTATTACCCAAGGCTCATCAAATAGCTAAATCCAACACATTCATATTTATTCAAAGTGAACAAACTTGATAGCAAGGTTGATCGATCCTTAACTTCAGCAAAAAGAATTCAATCGGGCTCACATCGCATATGAAAAAGAAAGGATTAGGAGGTATTCCACTTTTAAAGTTAAAAATCTTAATTACTTCTTCTTTCTTTCCTAAAGATTGTATCGCAGATCTAGGTTCTATAGGACCGAAAATTTGTGCACAGGTGGCCATAATTATCATAACATAAAAGTGTGGTGGTGCATGTGTATGTGGATTCTTGAAATATTTGTGAAATAATGCATTGTCTTGTTTTATTACTCGTTGCGGAACATGTATGCATATAATGTGTTCAGTATAAAGCGTAGACTATCCACATACTGAGCGCATGTTAGTGTGCTCAATCCATTATTTTTATTATTTTATAGCTACGCCAAAGACGTGTTTCTCGAGGGACCATGCAAAAGGGTAGCAGCTGGTTTTGGAGTTCTCTTCTTAGCTGAGCATATGATAGGAGTATATTTAGCATAAATTATCTGCTTTTTTAATTATTTTATCTAAACACAATCGGGGCTTATCGGTGGATCTCATTACCATGGTTTACTTTTATTTATAGATATTATTACATATTAAAATTTAATTGAAATTACGTTATTGAATGACCCGACAGTGTGAGAAGACATCTTTTTTTGGATCATTGAGCCAGACTCCGACCTTGGTGTGAGTAAATGAATAGTTTTGAAATTCTTGATGCATATAAACGGTACTTTAATTAATGAATAGAATACGCGAAACATATATCTGCCAAATTATGTTAAAAAAATCATGAAACCACGACAGAAAGGTGCAGTTTATGTGTGTCGTGACAAATGACGAACCCATATGGCATGGCTCTCTGCATTGTCTTGGTATATTGGATTGGGTGGGATCATGGCCTAGAAATGGTGTCGCAAAGTTCATAACAGGACTTCTTGAACGACAGAACATCATATCAACTTTTAAGTAGTAGTTTTTCACGGAACTTTACAAATATATCAGCATAAATTAGTATTAAAGTATGTATATGTGTGTACTTAATATTTTTGGAAGATAAAAGTTTTAAATTAATTTACTACCTATCGAAATTCAGATACACGCTCAGAGAGAGAGGGAGAGGGAGAGTTCTCTTTCCAACTTATATGTTTCAGTAATGGCAGCAAAAGGAGCACCTTTTCTAACAGTGGCTACCAAGCACAAGTCGGAAACATGAATATGGAACCCGATACCATTTCACAGTACTTCAACTGGGTATGATAAAAACAGCTAGCTTGTCAATAATCATGATGATCAATGTTGTTCACCATCTTGAAACATCCCTCAGCATCTAATACGAAAGGTAGAATTAAATCACAGTATCACGATCATGCTTTGGATATAAGGGACCCAATGACCCCAGCAATAATAGCCGTGGGATCTCCAAGAACGGCAGAGATGATGAACTGAACGGCCATCCCCGCCATCTCGCAGCACCTTTTCACTTTACCTCCCTTGCTCCTATGGTGATTTTGGTGTGTGCCTTTAAGACTAGGAATCCTGGTGTACAACTCAAAGCTCCTCTTGCCATTAGAGTAGTACAAGTCTTGCCAATTATCCGCCAAGATCTCCTTAATACATGAAACATGCAGGTGATACTTCTTGCACTTGCTCCGGTACGACCAACTCGGCCCCTTCCGGCCGCACCGGTGGCAAGCCGACGAGACCTTCCTGTAGAGAAAGAGCTTCACCTCGCCGTCGTCAAGCATGTGGGGTAGGTTATAGCAACATGGGTGCAGGTCAAACCCGCAGCGCTTGCAGTGATACACAAAGCCTTGTACATCCTTGCCACATGCATTGCAGTAGCGCAAGGTATTACCCGGTGCCTTGGTCAAGAACTGGAAATGGCACTTTGGGTAAAAGGGGTGAGAAACGTACTGGCTAGGGACCGCACAGCACTTGTGTAGGTCAAAATCACATAGCTCGCACTTGTACCTACACCCAATGCCAGCCTCCTTGCACCCATCACACTTGTAAAGCACCTCTTTGTATTCAAACTTTAGTTTGTGTTGAGGGTGGCTGAAATGGATGATCTCTTTGTTGTAGATCATGATGGTGAAAATGGTCTAACCAAATAACGGAGATTGGATAGCCACCTATAAATAGAGAGAGAGAGAGAGAGAGAGAGAGAGAGAGAGAGAGAGAGAGAGAGAGAATGATAAAGAGAATTATAGGAAGAACAGATGGGTTTTTAGTAGGAATTGCTTATTTCATACAAGTGAGGAATAAATTAATGGGCGTGGAATATTTTGGATGAAGTCAGTAGAGGAAATGCACTATGAACGACAGCTAACCTGGCTATAGACTTGACTCACAAGTTGCAGGTCATGAGGGCTTCAGTGACTCAATTGTAACAAAAAGAAAAAAGAAGAGCAGAGGCCACTACAGTGCAAATGGGACCTCCGGGAATAAGTCAATCAGCATTTATGCTTAGTATTTTGGATTAGGTATCCCTTTGCACAAATGCATCTATGTCCATGCAAACGCAAACAGCCCATTCCTATCAATTTCGTTAAGACGTACGTGTGTGTGGTGTGTGTGAGAGAGAGAAAGGGAGACTGGGCATGATAACTCCGACAAAGATTCTAAGTTTTGCTTTATGTGATTGTGGGCTTCTTTGTTACGTATTCTATACATTGATTTAGTGATTAGTTTCTCTCGAGCTTTGCAGTCTCTTACTTTAAGGTCCACTCAAATATATTTTGCTAAAATCATGCACCCGGACGGGAAAGATATACCATCCACAAAAGATGCTCTCTTTGATTGATGTTTGATGCTTGGAATCAATCCCAAACCAGGTTATGCGTCATGCATGGTACATGTGTGTGTGCGCGTGCGTGCGTGTGATATAAAATATATTCTATTTTCCCCTTGAAATTAATAAAAACACACAGAGACGCACACGTGAAGTTGGTATTCATTGTTTATAGTAAAAGGACATTATCGACTGTAGCTCTAAAGATGGGTAATTAGAGACAGGGAATATAGCTTAAGGCACTAAAAGCAAAGAGAAAATATTCTAATCCTTTGTTAGATTATATTCCTAGACATGAATTGAAGCTAAAGAAGAGTGAGCCACTAGACAATCTCATCCCCTGGTTTCATATGTTGATAGAGATGCCACATATAGAAGGATATTTACTTAGGTTGTAGTGGATTGTTAACCAAATTGCATAAAGCTAAAAGGATATTGTCGTTAATCATGTTCGTGAAGTTTAAAATAAATGCTCAATTTCTAGGTAAAGACCTTTATTTTCTGCTCTTATTCATAGAAAAGCATGCATAGTCCTCTTCTATAAGTAGAGAAGAAACCTGGCTCTTGTCAACTTCAATTGAAATGGGTGTGAACCCAACAAAACTTTGGTGCAGTTTGCCATCAAGAAAACACTGATCATCCTACTTGTTAGGACCCTATAATTCTGCTAGCCCATGATCATCTTTCTGTATATCAAATATGTTTTTTGACAACTTTGGTAGAGAGAGAGAGAGAGATGACCTTAGGGATGTTAAATGAGGCAAACAAACCGAGCAACCCTCATTCCATGCTCATATTGTTTAACAAACCGAATGAAACCAGAGACGTGCCGAACCGAGCCAAGCTAGCTACTAGTGGCTCGGTCCTTATACCAGCCCTAGTTAGAATCGTACTTACGAAACGACTCTGTAGACCATAGCTTTTTGAAAAGATGAGCAAAACTTTAGTTAGAATATTTGGTTATTCTTTGGTTCCTAAAGTAGGTGAAAGCGAGTTTGGGGAATAACTTCACATCTTAGAATGTCGTTGGCAGCCAATGAATCTACAGGGTTTACCATTTTCCATTACTTGTGCCTTTCTCTTTTCTTCTTCCTTTCTTGTTGTATGGACATTGCTCAACTTGTTTAGAGAGCCGAAAGCCAATGGGGGTACTTATTGTATACAATCCATCCTTCATTAAATTAACTCAATCCTCACCATCCGTCTTACCTGTTCATCTTATTTGGTATTTGTGAAAGTGAAGCCCACATACATTTTAGTAAAGACAGATGCGAAGAGATGTGTTGTGGCGAATCAACGAGTCTAACCAAGTAGAACCAAACCCAATTCCACGCTATGCGTGTACGCTACATGGATTCATAATGGAAACTGCACTCTATCATGTAATCATGGACATGATTAGGTGCAACTCTCTCCTTTCTTGTCTTACATTTTTGTTCAGCACCAGAATCCATCATGAAGAGAATCATGAACATAAACTCAACAACCCCAACACACGGTCACGCACAGTATAGAAAGAGAGAGAGAGCACCAGAACAAGAAAGAGTAGAAACAGAAACAGGACAGAGTGAATTTGCAAAATCTCAATTTGCTCCCGTTTGAAGATTATTCTCCTAGAAATTCAGTGGCCGCCAGAAAAACATTATATGCGGCTCCGGGTGGTGAATGGCATGGCGCACCCAACCTCTAGACTGTTGAACACCGATTCCCCTCCATTTGCTCTACTCCAACATGCATTAAAAAGCTTCAGAATTGTACAAACTCATCATCCATAGGGATCACTACCAAAAGCAGTGTAGATAGATCAATATCATCTTGAAGGCCAAGGGAGTGAAGATTCCCCAATATTAGAAGCTATTATGCTCTATCTTATGTCATATTAGCATTTAATGTTAAAAATGGCAGATCAGATTTCACTGCTTGCTTTCAACAATTTGATCGTCTTTCTGGGATCTTTAAGACTGTTCTCCACCTATTTTTATGCACCTTTTTGTTGGACCTCCATCTGACTACCACTTCAAGTTCCAATTTAGACTGTTTGCTGAGCCCGGAACCCATTAATCTTTCTAGATTTTTTGCGATGCTTTTTTTTGGTTACAGTCTTATGGGAAGGGTTTCTTTTAAATGGCTACTGGCTGGACAAACTTGGTGATTTCTTATCTTGTTTTGATGAATTTCTGTCAAATTTTAACCCTTTTGCTGGACAAACTTTGCTACTCCAGCGTTGTTAGGATGCAGTTTCCTTTTGAATTGATGTAAACAAGTTCCAAAACCAAATTCAAAATCAAAACGAAGCCTTTCTTCCATACTATGTAGAGTTGTTTTTCTTTTCTTTAGCCAAGATTGGGGCTAGTTAGGATTCTACCAGTTACAAAAATGAGTTAACGCTCTACAATGTACAACGGAGACCACACATCGGGTGTCTCATCCTTCCAACAAAGAGAATAACCTATTGATCCCAACCGCTCTAGTTGGTGCGGGAGAGCAAGCCTCTCCTTCGGAACCCAATTGAATTTGCGCCCACCAAAACCATTCTCCCATCCGTGCTCTCCTTCGATGGACTAACAGACTGTGGTATCCAACAAAAGATGAACAGACACCTTAACATAGTCAGCTGGCGTTGTATATGCTCCTTCACAGAAAAGCTAATGTCCTGCATTTACTTACCCGATTTCACTTGCTATTATGCAGTACCAAATCTATGATCCTTCACAGAAAAGCTAATGTCGTTAAGAGTTGTCAAATAACCAGTTGAAATGTGACAGCCCATGCCCTTACTATCATCTTGTTGTCATAGTCAGCTGGCGTTGTATATGCTCCTTCACAGAAAAGCTAATGTCCTTCTGCATTTACTTACCCGATCTCACTTGCTATTATGCAGTACCAGATCTATGATCCTAGAGTTGTCAAATAACCAGTTGAAATGTGACAGCCCATGCCCTTACTATCATCTTGTTGTCTAAGGTGATCGAGCATCACCTTATACTAGATCCTAGCATGAAACCGGCTGGAGTTGATCTCTTATAGATGATATGGTTCTTGAGTTGTTGTATTAGAGAGATCAAATTTAACATCATGAAAATAAGGTTAGAATAGCGATATTTTTGAGATATGATAAATACTAATCTTTAGGTTTATTTGTTGTCACTCATATCAAATAATTGAATACAATAGATCCAAGTAAACACAACAAAAACTCTCGGTTCATCTTCCATAAATGCAATCGAGTCATAGACAAATCGAAAAAGCAAAAATGATGCTGCTACAAATCCAATTAGCAGTATAAGAGAACTTGCAAACTCTCTTGAAAAACTAAGTAGGAAAGAAGTCACATAATAAAACAAAAAGTTCAATGAATCTTGTTAAAATACCAGTATATATAAACATGGTGAAGATGTAACTCATGATATGCTGCTACTAATGAGCATAATTGTTATTCAAGAAGGTGACTCTTAATGTTACAACATGCATGCTAAATGCTCAAGAGTTACATCACTTTATCTGCTACTAATGAGCACAATTATCACTTAAGTAAGGAGCTCTTAATGTCACAATATGATTAAAAATACTCAAGAATTACAATCACTACATGTACTACTGATGAGCATAATTATTGCTTAAGTAAGTGACTCTTAATGTTATAGTGTGGCTTAAAAATACTCACGAATTACAACTGCTACTAATGAGCACAATTATTACTTAAATAAATGACTCTTAATGCCAAAATATGACTGGAGAATATTTATGAGTTACAACCACTACATATACTACTAATGGACATAATTATCACTTAAATAAGTGACTATTAATGCCACAATATGGTTGCACCCATAATCTTCACTAAATATATTTTAATATTTAGAAAATCACCTAACAAAACCTAGTGCTCAAAAATATAGGAAGATTCACCCCTTCGTGTCAAAGAGTTTCTTGAAGAAATTCCTAGAGGAGCGTTCACAACACTATAGCCTCATCCAATTAGTTATTTAACGTTATAGCACCAGAGAATAGGGTTTACTCGACCAAAGAAATCTAGGTCAAAAGACCGACTGAAAGTATTCTGTCATTGTTGAAGAAGTCCATATCTTGTTTGTCTTCGTTCAGAATGGTATGGAATAATAGTATAATTGGAGTAGATATGCGAGCTTTTGGTTTAGCGTCCTTGAGACAACCGACTTCTTTTGTTCACTTACATACTTACATGGTTATAGTAAGGGTTGGCTTGAACTCTGTTTGAGGAAGATACAATCCTCTATGTAGTAGTTTCCCTCATCAAACTTAGAGGGTTACCAAGGAACCATGCATAGAACTGAATAGAGAGCACCGAATACACCAACTTGCCCTAACATGTGAATGTGTATGCATAAGATGATGTGGTTCAACTTCGAATACAATTATTCAGTTGAAAGTACCAGATATTCCTAAAGGAATACCATCGGAGAAGCTTCCTGACCAGTAAGTAGGATAGTTCAAAAAAATAGCTGTAGCAACAGCAACAGGAGGTAAATGCACAACAACAATGCGAAGGCTTGGTTCTCTTTTAATCCAAACTTCAAGCGCTCTATCCAGGTTTTGATTCTGTCCATAAATTATCGAACAGGTACGTGATTTATTTCCAAATTCCTTTGGCAATAGGGCGTTTTGGAAATAGATGCAATGCAGTTTCCTGCTTCCGGGAACATTACAAATTGCCCCTGCGCCGAAGCCGAACTGTTGAAGGTGACCGAATGTGAGAAGCTTACTGTAGTAAGTTTAAATGCTGCACGCTGCCAATGGTGTGGGCACCAGATCCTGTTGGCATGATGTAGCCAACTACTCTTGAAGCGAATAACCTCCCAAGCATCAATATAATAGAAACTCTGATTTAGCTTTCCACCACAAGGCGTCCTCCTCTTATATCCGAAAGTTACACTAAGCATGTATCATCTACTGTGGTACAGGCCTCATGAACCCAATATAAGTGGTTGCTTACTGCAGTGATTTTCGTATGGATCGGAGCTCATTCAGTCGGATTTGTCTTATAGTTTCTCTTGATCGACCTCTTGACCTTTCTGATAAGGGAACGGACGTCAGGAAACCGTGGATCAAAAGATTTGAAATGCCCAACTGGGTCAGATTTCTATCCCCATGACCCACCCTACTGCGTCCAGGGATAGCACAAGCTATTGAGCTGCAAGTACTTCTTTCCACACTAGAAAAGTCCAGGGATTAGTATTCTCAGTACCCACCTTCCAGGTGTTCTTGATAAGAAGCATCCTATTCATATCCTCAGATTCTACACCATAGACCAATTAATTAAGAGAAAACTTAAAATAAGAACCTTGAGGTTTTGGTATTTTTCAATTTGGGCTATATATATAGTTTAAGAACTTTACTATGCTAACCTATGGTTTTAGCCGTCCATCAAATTAGTTTGAACCCACTAACGGCAAAAATTTGAATAATAGCATCCAAGAAAAAGAGGCACCGGGGAGACCGCCATTTCAAAGATAATAAATCACCACTTCATGATTCCAAATTGGCTCCTCCTGTGAACATCAGTAACCCAAGATATTTAATTGGCAGTTTTGATCATGCCATCCTACTAATGCCTCAATATATCTCGCTCTAATAGGTTTCGTCGAGAAGGGAACAGGCACTTGATTTTCTTTGCTGATGTTACATACAGGAGTGGTGTTCAAACTCTTCCTTCAATTGAACAAACTTCTCAATAGACTTTTCCTTGTCTTGAAGGAAGAACAAGGAGTCGTCTGGGAAGAAGCTATGACCCTTAAATATTTCGTGCCGGGCTTCACTAATGAGTAGTCTCGTCGAGAGCCTACCGGTAACATAAGAAAGAGGTACCCTGCCTTATCCCTCACAATCCAGTGAAAAAGGAGTGGATTGTCTATTAATATAGAATTGCATAGTTAGGGATTTCAGAATAAGCTATAATAATGTTTATCCAGTGATCGTCAAATCCGAAGAATCTCGCACAGTTGCCCTCAAAAAACTGCACTCAACAGGATCATATTCTTTATGTTCACCAGTTGAGCTTCATAGAGTTCACGAGCTCATGTACGATAAGTATGCTTTCTTAAATTGGCCCAATGTGAGATCTCTCACTCACATAACTTGGTTTAGAGATTGGAGTAGCCGGCTGGAGCACATTTATCATTTAACTTTGCTTCCTGTAGTGGCTTCTTTCACAGTGGCACCATTTCCTTTATGTCGACTTCTCTTTTTGAGCTTGGATGAGGTCAAATCCTTCGTATAACATTAGGACTGTTCGGTTGGGGCCTTTGTTAAGTCCCCCTTGTCAAATAGACTCTTTTCTTGCCGGGGACGGCAATGAGGGTGCACTGATGTGGTAGACATGGCCGGTTTGGAATGAGCCCGACGTTTTCAACTGGAGCTGAGCCGAAAACCAGGGAGTACCCAATTTAGTTCATGTTCCACCTTTCATGGAACTGAAATCGGTGGTTTAAAAAATATTGGTTTCTAAACTTTTTTTCATTAAAATCTTAATTATTTTAATGTTTTTACTGGTTTAGGATGGTTTAGGACTCAAACAGGAACCGCCAAAACCGGCTGTTTGGAACCGTTAGTTCCGGTTTCCTTTTCTTAACTGTAGGGTTTAGATAGAAGCCTTTGAGGTGAATCCGTGGGTATCTCCTGAGAGAGACATGTCCTAACCGGTGAACCAGGTGCCCCTTGTGCTTTAAAAGCACGATGATCCAATCTCCCACCTAAAGTAATGGAAAATCATAGAGATTATGTGCAACAAAATTTGCCCTAAGTGCACATCTTCTAACCATCAAAACAAGCGCCAAAATAAGCACCCGATTAGATTCTTAGCTTCTAAAACAGGAAGATGCACGTTGTGGCGCTCCTTTCTCTTTCATTATCTCGCTCTGATCTTCTTCCTTTTTCAAGCTGCATCACGACAATGTGTCCCTGCAATTACAACACAATCCAACCCAGGATTCAAAGGGACATGAATGACAATCTATTGGATCACATATCTGGATCCAAATCCACTAGCAGGGCACACTTGAATCTGTGAGGCTCACCGTTTATGAGGCAGCCCCACTAGGATCGTTGGCCATGCGAATCTAAAGATATCTTTATCGTGAGATGAATAACTCATGCTGTGGGCTAATGAATTATAACCCACTGTTTGTAACGGTGAGCTTTCTTAGCCAAAGGGTTCGAATTTCAAAAAAAGGCCACCACAGGCTCCTTGGGATAAGCAAAATTGAAGTTTTATCTACGGATTAACCCGTGGATGATCTCCTTTTCCTGATTACCTTTTTAGCTTCTAAATTATGATGGTCAATAGATGCTGGACCACTGACCGAGATCCTCAAAGTCAAACGACAAGATGGTCCTTTGGGTTAGAGAAAAAACTTCCATATGACACATCCCCCACATCTAGACACTCCAAGGTGCGCCACGTGGCAAGAGAATATCTTCACGACGAAGCTTAACCAATAGGATGCCGTCTTATCCAACCCCTTATCCATCTATAGACACCTTACTTATGAAATCATCTCCTTCTTGTAGTCATCACCCGCTAGAAGAGATAAGAGCTTAGTGAGGATCAGCACTGGGGAGTAGAAGCAGAAGAGAAAATGGCCGCGTCCCTTCAAGCTGCAGCCACGCTCATCCCCACCAAGCTCGCGGCCTCGACTCGGCCCGGCTGTGTTCCCCTCAGATCTTCCGTCTCTAAGGCCTTCGGCTGCGAGACAGCTTCGACTAGGCTCACTTGCTCAATTCAGGATGACCTCAAAGATTTTGCTCACAGATGCGCCGATGCCACCAAGATCGCCAGCTTTGCCCTTGCCACTTCTGCCTTGGTCGTCGCGGTGTGTATGCCTTCGCCTTCCTCTTCATCAAGCTTTCTTCTTATTTCTCGCTTTATATTCTTCACTCAAACTATAAAGACTTTTAACTTTGGGAGGTTGTCTTAGTGGCCTTACCAACTCGAGCACCTTTGGAATCGTCTCGTCAAAATAAGCCTTGTTCCCGCTAGTGCTAGTTTGTAAGACTTTGGTTGGTTGCTTGAATTTTAGGGAGCAAGCGCCGAAGGCGTGCCGAAGAGGCTGACGTTCGATGAGATCCAGAGCAAGACTTACACAGAGGTGAAGGGGACGGGGACGGCCAACCAGTGCCCGACGATCGACGGCGGCGTCGACTCCTTTGCCTTCAAGGCAGGAAAGTATAGCATGAAGAAGCTGTGCCTTGAACCCACCTCCTTCAGTGTTAAATCTGAGGTTGTAAGCAAGAATGCACCTGCAGAATTCCAAAAGACTAAGCTCATGACTCGGCTCACCTACACCCTGGACGAGATCGAGGGTCCCTTCGAGGTCGGCCCCGATGGCTCCGTCAAGTTCGAGGAGAAGGACGGCATTGACTATGCGGCCGTCACGGTCCAGCTCCCCGGTGGCGAGCGCGTGCCATTCCTCTTCACCATCAAGCAGCTAGTCGCTTCCGGCAAGCCCGACGGCTTCTCCGGCGAGTTCCTTGTTCCCTCCTACCGTGGGTCATCCTTTTTGGACCCAAAGGGCCGTGGTGGGTCTGCTGGATATGATAACGCCGTGGCACTGCCGGCCGGAGGAAGGGGAGATGAAGAGGAATTGGTGAAGGAGAACATCAAGGACACGTCTTCGTTGACCGGTAAGATCACGCTGAGTGTGACCAAGAGCAAGCCGGAGTCCGGCGAGCTCATCGGCGTGTTCGAGAGCCTTCAGCCATCCGATACGGATCTGGGAGCCAAGGCTCCCAAGGATGTCAAAATCCAGGGTATCTGGTATGCGCAGCTAGAGTAGATTGCCTTCCTTTGTAATGTAACGAATGCTTCTTCCTTATAAATTTCCCACATGAGGACAGCTTCTCTTATTTTCTCTTACGGCCTATTTGCTTAGTAAACACAGTAAAAATTTCATCTTTGCAACGATTTGAATAGTACTCAAGACTAGACATGGCCGCGGACGACCTTTGGTTTACCCGAAACATGAGGAACTGAACCAGCCGCCGCCTCTTGTTCTAGATCCACTGGTTTCGGGTATGGTTCCATAGTAATTCTGGTTTCGTGTTATGGTTTGATATTGTCATTGTTGGAGATATTTTCAAAACAAAGTATTTTCCGTTGAATGTTGGAAGTCCTGACAGAATAGCTAATGAGAGTGACTCTGTGTTTGAAGTTGTGCCGTAAAAGGTTTTCGGTTAATGCTCTTTTGAGGTGCTTAAATTGTTATAGTAACTGTAAATAAAGGGCATTTAAATTGCTCTTAAATAAATAATGATGAGTTACAAATTTTTATGGTTTTTCATGATGTCGTTTAATTGAAAAGAAGTGGTTATTGACAGCTTCAAATAAAATATTTAAAACTAATTACATGACAGAATAACTACCTCTATGGTTGTCATTATTGATTATGAAATCATTATAAATTGGCATGCTTCTCCAACATGAATAGAATCTTTTAAGCATGCCAAAGGAAGTGTAACACCTTAGTTATCTTGGTGGGTCAGGACTTAAATCACTTTTATGCAAGGAGAAGAGTGTGGTTCTTCATTGTATCCTGTAAGGATCATCACGGTCCTTTATATGTAAAGAGTAGAACCCGAGGGCGACGAAAAAACCTGAAAGACAGTGCTCTAGCATGTCTTTAAGAGAATCACATACTAATCCTATTATTGAAAGAGCATTCGGGTGTTGGCCAGTAGAAACTATGGTTTGCATATTCATTATAAAAGAAACGTTGTTTCTCAACATTCCTCCACAAACATTGATTGTTATTTCATGATATGAAAAAGAAAACATTGTTTCGGAACAGGATTCTAGAAGCACCTATCTCAACAAAAAATTCGATTTATCGATACATTATAGAAAAAGATTGATTCTGTGCAGTATTCTAGTTTGACAATCTCTTCCTGCAAGAGAGCCGATTTCATTCAACATCTACACTTAGATTCACCGATTTCTCTAGTAAAAAGCCGATCTCTCTAGAAAAGCCAATCTTCATCAAACCCCGAACTAAATGGTCTGAAGCCAAGCGCGTCATGTTGAACTCGGTTGCGCACCTAAATTTCATGGTCACAGTGGCGCAATCGATATAAAATCACTAATTTGTGCGAGTGAAATCCATGTCCACGGTTTCAATATGAGAAGCGTTCTCATTGACCAAGAACTTTAGGAGAGAATTTTCTAAGCTTCCTCAAAGCTCATCTTGAGAACATTGAAATAGGGAAACAGCGATGTATAGAGTAGAAACTTCTGTTGTTTGAGAAGCAGTAGATGAAAATTATTTTCCTTTTTTCAGTTTAAACCACAGGTAAGGAAGCCCAAAAGGACCATGTCTGATCTGGTTCGAGCTCGGTCAGCCTGCTATGGGGGTCTAGTCTCTCCCAGCACTGGTTTTCTCCACTCACGATACAGCCAGGACCTTGTGTTGGACTTGATGATTCTTTGGCCCAATTAAGCTCATGTAACATTAATTTTCTTTAGTTCATGATTAATATCCCTAATTGATAAATGTTTAACAAAGTTGAAAGTCTAAAGTTTAAAAGTCATGTACGTAAGGAAGCTCTTGTGAATAGTTATATATTGATTGGGAAAAGAACTCTACATGTCCTTTGATATATGTGAGATTTGAAAATGTGTTCTAAAGGGATTGGATTGAGCATGGATGACCACCACATACCCTCATCGGATCGGGATTGAGTTCTCAAGAATTGTCCTTCATTTCTTTTGACAGAAGAAAGTTTTGACTTAACAGTCTAATGACCTTCTAATGAAATTGCTTGTGCTCTTTGTTCAAACGATAGAGGCATGTTTCAAGATGGCTTAAGTTAAGGTACATATTCCAACCAATAACACCCGCATGTAGAGTGTTAATTCCTCAAACGAAAATTTATGAGAGTGAGTCAATCACATAAGTGACTAATCTTATTTGTTTTATTAGTCGTCTTTTTGCTTATGACTTTTTCTAGATCTTCATTATGGATTGAAATGAACATGTCATCAATATACATTGCATATTTTGATGATGCCCTCCTTCCTATTTATGATGTTGTTGGCTTTGATGTATCTTTCCTTTGCTTTGTAAAAGGTAGGACTTTCTTTTTGTTAAGAACCTTTGTAATCTCCCTTTAAGAACCTGAAATGTTGAAAAGCAGTTTCTTTCTTCTTTGATGTCTAAGTGTTCTTGCTTGATATGGATCAATTCCTTTATACTTGTGGGTGCCCTTTCAATTTCACTGCTGTGAATTGGAAAGTTTCAGAGGTTGCCTAAATGTTTGAAGTTCATATACTTGTTCCTTCACCTTTTTATGCGAATGGCCTTGCCGAAGGTTGTACATTTGGTTTCACACCTTTTGTGTTTGTTCATTTGCTTAGAAAGATGGTTGCCTCCTACTTTCCAATTTGTATTAGCATTTTGAAAGTAGGTTTCTAGAGATCGATGTTTTGCTTTAGTGTAAAAGAGCCTGGATCTTTTTGTTTCATACTCGATGTAATAATAACAGAGATGAGGAGATTTTCTCATATGTAAAGCTTGGAAATTTTTGTGAGTATAATTCAACTCGTTTTCACTGGTAGTACCTTTTAAGATTATCACCATAAAGAGCACTTTGGAGTTCTTTTGCTCGAATGTCTGCAAGGCGTGCCTGGGCAAGAGGAGTTTCTTCAATTGGTAGTTGAAAGTATTAATGATCATGCATATTTATGTTTTGTTTCCTTATCTTAAACCTTTTTATGTGCCACTAGGTGACAGAACTCATGCATATTTAATGATCTTCAACTGGTAATTGAAAATACCAGGTGAGATAACTGATAGTCACCAAATTTCTGTTCGATGTGAACAGACATTTCAAAAAGGATACTGGTAACTAGAATATGAAAACAGGACCTCTTTTCCGCTTTTACATTTGGAAGGCATAGGTGGATTCTCCCATGTAATAACTCTGTCACAAGAGCATGTGAACATCTTTTTGACGGGTAGGAATGACCGATGGAGGACTACCAATCCTACTAACCCGTGACCACCTCAACTCATAAACAAGTAAACTGGTCGCCCAAAACGAGAGACGTAACAGAGTGGATGGGATCTCGACAATGCAAGATGAAGCTGCTAACATGCGAGAACCCGTTCATATGCATCAAAAGATAAATACCCGTTCATTAGCTTGACACAATGCTCCAATTGGAAAAATAAGGACACGGAAGAGTAGAGGAAATCAATGTTATTAAAATCATATCGTACGATACTTATATCATATAAGAATATGACACGATCCTAGCTCATGTATCGCATTATGCAATTTATTATATTGTATTGTGCGAGTCGATGCCGATATGTAGAAAAACTTGAAATATGAGTTTTCAAAAAAAAATTCATCTCAAACCCTATTTCACTCCAATCTTTTGTTCTTGAACCCTTTCCCCGTCATTATTTTTTTATTTTATAGAGAAATTTCAAAATTATCAAGTTTTTCACTCAATCTCTTTGTTCATTTAAGGTTTTTGTCAAATCCGTAACATAATCTCTTTCTTCCTATTTCACCCAATTTTTCTCTTGATGGTTTTCATAGATTTCGTGATTTTTGACCTTTCAAAAGTTTTTTTCTTCTCTTTACTTAATGGCTTCCGATCGAGTCGATCCAACATAAAAGTATTGCATTTCATTGTATGAAGATAATAAGCTAGTGAAGAAGTGCATTTTTGCAATGAAGTATGGAGGTATTTCTCATATAAAACATATCTTACAAGAACCAAAAAGGATATTAGTGTTTGTCTTCAGGTATCCGAAACAGTAAAGTATGAAATTGAGCAAGTATTAGAGGTTACAAACAAGAAGAAAAGATTACAGTTGAGAGAAAAGGAAAAAATAAGAAGTTGGGAAATGTCATAAGACTCTCAACAAGGGATGTATGGTATAGAATTTTATGGTGCTGCCAAAGAGGAAGAAGAGTCGGTTAAAAAGGTAAGAAGGCGAGCTAAGAGAAAGAGTTTAGGTTCTCAAATTAGTAGCAGTAAAGTTGGTTCTTATTCCACTTCAGGAGCTCCTACTTGCCTGATGAGTACGAAGGGTAAAATCTTTGCTAGTTTGCGTAAAATAACTGGCACGCTCGTGCAAGCGTAGATACAAAAAGGTTCACTTCGAGTTCTCTATAGCTCGAGAGTGAAAATTTTCATGTTTACAGATGCCAACCTTCCCTTTTTATACCTAAAACTAAAAATGACAGATTACCTTACCCAATAGTGTCGAAATTGGCAGGTGTTCGGTCGCTGCCTTTTTTTGGTCCATACCACATCTTTGTTGGAGAATTTGCCTCCTTCTAGTATGAGTTTTATATATGACATGTTTCAAACACTTTTTTAAAGAAAATCTTTTTATATTTGGAAACATCAAATCTTCAAATATTATTTTTAGAAAACACTAGGCTTCATTCCCAATACTTTTCTTTTCATTTATTTCTTTAAAGAAAAATTATTTGAAATCATTTTTTCTTAGAAGGCAATTATTAAAAAGTCATAATCCTACCAAATTGTTTATGAGGGCAAAATAGTTATTTTTATAAGCTTTTGTCAAAATTTGATTTTTTCAAAAGGGATGCAATATATCTTCATTTTGAAGTTGCTAAAAAATTTTGATGCCAAAATGAGTTCATTTGATGTATTTTTATTTAAAAAGATCCAAAGCTACTAAAATAAGATTTCTAAAAGATGAGAAATTTTTTATTTTGAAAAAAAATTGGGTATTTATAGATTTTTGTATAAGGCATATCAATTGTACTCACTGATTTATTAATTGTGACATCTATTAGGCGCAATCTTATATCAATCCCTGCCTTATTAGGTTTGTTCTTGGAAAAGTCACTGTGGGAAAGCATGGCATGATAATATTTTTTGGTCGTTTTTATGTTGAGCATGGGTTGTTGAAACTTAAAATTAATGAAAGTGAAAGCTCTTCTTCTATTTATATTGAGAGTGCCTATGTGATTGATATGAATCTGTGGCATTAAAGATTAAGGCATATAAGTCTAAAGAAGTTGAGAAAATTAACCAACATTCACTTATTGCCCAATTTTTATGATAACACTTTTAATAAGTGTGAAGCCTGTATACAAGGGAAATGACTATAAAATCATTTCTCAAAGAGTTAACTAGGACAACAACTCTATTAGAGATTATTCACAAATATTTATGTGGACTGTTTAAAGTAAGAACACATCAAGGAATATTTATTTTATAACCTTTATTGATGATTACTCGAGATATACTTACATATACCTATTATCATATAAATTTGAGGCACTTAAAGCATTCGAAGAATAGAAATAGGAAATAGAGAACTAATTGGGTCATACCATCAAAGTCTTGAGATGAGAAAGAGGTGGACAATATATCTCTGCAGAATTTTTGAAATTCTGCAAAGACTTTGCTATTGCAAAACAAAATACAATACCTAGGATACCTCAACAGAATGGTATAACAGAGAAATATAAAAGGACCTTACTGAACATGACAAGGTCAATGTTAATCGATATCTCTCTACCGAGGATATTTTGGAGAGAAGCAGTAAGTACAGTTGTGTATATACTCAATAGAGTACCGTGTAAAGTTTATTCTCTACACCATATGAGATATGGTTTGAAAAAAAACCAAACCTAGGTCATCTCTAGAGGTGGGGATCTATTGCTCATGTAAAAATCATTGACCAGTCTAGAGATATGCTAGACAGTAGGTCCTTAAGATATATATTTATCGGATATCCTAAAGGATCTAAAAGATATCAGTTTTATCATAAGGACCATGGACTAATAGAAAGTAGGGATACATAATTCTTAGAAGAAACTAAGAATGACATCCTTAAGAATGATGATGAATATGTTGATCTAGTAGGTCTAGATCAATCATCTTTTGAACCCAATGATGAGTTTCCTGAACAAACTGAATCTTTAAGCCAACACAAAAGGCCTAGGGTTACACCGCCCTCCTTAAAGGATTATCACATTTACCTTGCGGAAGAAGTGTATAATTCGGTAGATTTAGATGAGCTTACTGATAACTTAACTTATCAGCAGGCTATTGACTCATCTAAATCATCAAACTAGGAAAAAGCCATGGATAAAGAAATTGAATCAATTGAGAAAAACCAAGTCTGACAGTTGGTTGATTTGCTAAGATGAAGGAAAGACATAGGTTGCAAATGAGTTCTCAAAAAGAAATATATGGTCGATGGTTCGATCGACAAGTTTAAAGCGAGGTTGGTTGCAAAGAGTTTTTCGTAAAAAGAAAGAATAAATTATATTGAGACTTATTCTCCAATTGCGAAATTTACATCCATAAGAATAATCCTGACGATATCAGCATATTATGATTTGGATTTACATCAGGTAGATGTAAAGATTATTTTCTAAATGGAGATTTAGATGAAATCATATATATGTAGCAGTTCAAAGGATATATAATTGAAGGCCAAAAGGATAAAGTATATAGGTTGAGAAAATTCCTATATGGCCGGAAACATTCACCTCGCTGATAGTATTTGACTTTCAAAATGCCATAGTTGAACTTGAGTTTGTGGATAATGAACTTGATCACTGTGTATATGTATGGAATAGTGGGAGCTACTTTGTCATCTTATCTTTATATGTAGATGACATATTGTTGACTAAGAATGACAATGAGATGATTGTCAAAACCAAGTCATAGTTAAACTCAAGGTTCAAAATGAAGGATATGAGGGAAGCATCATATATCCTCAGAATAAAGATTTCTCGAGATAGAGAATCAAAACATCTATACTTAAGTTAGGAGAGATATATTGATTATATCCTGAAGTTCAAAATGGGTGAATGCAAGTCTGCATCTACACCTGTTCTACACCTGTTCTGAAAGGGGTTAAATTGAGCAAGGTTCATTTCCCAATAAAGGAGACGATAAGCCTAATATTCCTTAAAAAAGTTTATTTTTACTGTAGTTGTACTTGATCCTCGGAAAAAATTAAAGGGATGGAATTTTTTTGTAAAATTTATGATATAGAGAATGTAAAGGAATTATTTAAGGGAGTGAGAAATGCTATCTTTGATGTGTATGCTCAACATACAAGAAGTCTCCAACCTGAAAATGTGAGTACCTCTCAATAAAGTAAAAACTCTATAGGCAACCTTGTATCAAGTGAGTCATATAACGTGGGAACAAAATGGAAGGTTAGATATTTTTTAAGGAAGAATACATTAAAGAAAAATTCATATGGAAGGTATAAGAGAAAAACAAAAAACTGGACTAAATATTTATTTAAGTGCTGAAACACTAAAGGGTTGGGATGATTTTGATATTTTAAAATGGTTAAAGATTGAAAGAGATTTCTCATTCTTAAAAGCGTGGCGAGGGATATGTTAGTGGTTCTCATATCTACATTTAGCATAGGGGGAGGATCTTTGATGCATTTAGGGCTCTTTTATCCTTAAGGTAGCTGAATGCTTGATTTGTGTATAATATTGACTACGAGATTGTGTTATTTTGAATATTGAGGAAAAATTGGAAGATGTTGAAAATTTTGTAAAGGATAAGACATACTTATTAGTATAACTGCCTTTTTCTTTTATTGTTATGTGCTTCATATAATTTAACTATTTTTTGTGACAATTCAGTTGTAGGATGTTGAGAGAATGTGGTAGCATTGAGTAGTAATACAAATTCTATTATATCAATTATTTATTTCACTAACCTTTTCATGTAGGTCAAATGGAGTTGGATGAAGAATGATGATGGCAGCTAAATGATTTGCTTGTTGAGTGTCGATTGCATTTGTAAACTAGTGGTATTGCATTTTGTGAATAATGTAGGTAAATGACCTTTGGTAATTGGGATTGTATTATAATAAAGTTTATGTGCTTCAAGACTTGTTATCATTTGTAACTTATTGTGTTAGTAATTATGTTATGTTATACACGGCTAGTTTTACGAGCAATGACATATAGTAGTTGAAGTTGCTAAATAGTCCTGTAGCTGAAGTACTGAACCAGGTAGTTTCTCGTTCTGGTAAAGTTGTCAATGGCTACTGCCACTTGTACTATACAGAAGTGGGAAGTTGATGTTCTTAATATAGTGGATTGAGGTTCTGAACTATTTTGCTACGTTGAGGTTGTAAACAAGCTTGGGCGTGCTTGTTGGACTCCATTTGATGGATAAACTGTCAATTCTGAAGACATATCACTTGACTACTCTTCTTCTAACCTTTCATTGGATGCTGGATCATGATTTACTTCTGAATGTTCTTTGACAACTGATGAGAAACTTATGTCATTTTTTTATGGTAGATCCTCTTTTCATGTTTATTTTGGTTATTCCGCATGATAGATCCTCTTTTCTAGGTATCAACTAATTAGAAACTTATGTGATTTATTTATGTAAATCTTGATTAGTGGTTTGTCACTTCTTAATATTAGATGTTCGGGCTTCGTATATATATAGTATCAAGAAGGGAAGGAACCCCCCAAATTCTTATTGGCTTCACTCTCCAAGGCCTCTGTTCTATTGGAAGCTTTTCTACTCTATGGCTCAATTATGCTAAAAGGGAGCCAGTTAAACCTCAATGATATTTGTAAACACCCAAAAAAAATTCAAAATAATTTTTTTTTGATCTTTTAGAAATTTTGCCTTTTCAAATAAAAATTGTATTTTTGGGTCTTTTAAGGGTTTGTCAAATAAAGACATCTTAAATGAACTCAGTTCTGCACCAAAATTTTGTAGCAACCTCAAAATAAGGGTATATTACATCTCTCTTGAAAAAATCTAATTTTGAGAAAAGTTTAAAAAAGTGACTACTTTGCCCTCAAGGCCAAATGGGCAGGTTTCTGCTTTTTCAAATGACTGCCTTCAAAGAAAGGATAATTTCAAACCATTTTTCGTAAAGAAACAGATGAAAATGAGACATTGGAACTAGACCCACAAAATGTTTGCAAAATATCAAATTTACAAAATTACAAAAACCTTTAAAATTCAAAACTAAATCAATCCAAACCAGACCTTAAAAATTCACCCGATCGAGGATAGTCTTACTCCAAGACCTTACACCAAAGGGTTAAAGTAATTTGAGACCCTACACCCATCAAAAGGGTTAAAGTGGTCCAACACCCTATACCCAACAAAGGGTTAAAGTGGTTGAAACAGTAAAAACTAACTCACAAAGTGAAAGCAGGTCACCCACGCAAACAACCATTGGGAATGAGACTCAATTATTTTCCAAAAAGAATATTTGAGGATTTTGTTAAAACTCGATGTTTTCAAATATATCTAAAATGAAATGGTTTTAAATAATAAAAAATGAAATATTTGAAACCATAAATCTTAACTGAAAAGATAATCAAGCGAAACAGAATTCTTAAAGGCAGGATTGAATGAAGCATCCAAATAAAGTTGATCCTAAGACGAGCCAGAAGAAGTTGACTCAAGCCAAGGTGAATTCAAGTCTCAAATTCAAAGAACATATGAAGACCACACCCAAGTCGAGACTCGTCTCAAGGCAAGCCACTAAGATCGAGCAAGGGGCGGGCTAGGATGAGTCGAGCTCACCTAGCTAAGTCCAATGAAGGAGCCGGTCCATGTGGGTTGCACCAAGCCCACATGGGATAAGAGGGGACTACCCTCCCAGCCCACATGCACCCAATGTGCATGAGTGTGTCAACTATTTGGATCAGATTGGATTGGGATGACTCCAAAGGCCCAAATCGTGGAAGGCCCTAGAGGCCTCCTTGAAATCTATAAAAGAGGGCCTTGGGTTGGGTTTAAGGTATTGGAGGGGATTAAAGAAAGTGGAGAGGGTGAGGAAAATATGCAGCTAGAGAGGAAGAAAGAGAGAGAGAGAGAGAGAGAGAGAGAGAGAGAGAGAGAGAGAAAGAGGGGAAGAGAGAGGGAAAGAGGGAAGAAAGGGGAGGAGTCTCCCCCTTCCAAGATTATCTTCACCCATTGCCATCCATGATCAAGGTCAATTCTTCTCATTTTTTCCATTATATCTCTTCATTACTTTCATTCAATTAAGAAGGGTTGTAATTAAGGAGCAACTGACTCTATTTATTGATATAATAGCTAGATGTTATGCTGCTTAATTTCTTTTGTTCATTAGATGCCTATTATATGTTTGATTTTCAGTTTCTCCTACCTCTCTATATGTTATAAGCTCTTATATCTCCTAATCTCCTCTATGCTTAAGCTATAATTATACTTTCTTTCATTTTCTTCGGTCATTTACATTGGAATTGTTGTGGATTGTCTTTCAATTTTAAATGAAATGCATTCATGTATGTTGTAAACCCAAAAAATTATTTTTTGCATCCTGCATCCATTTGATATTTGATTTTTAATTCCCTGCTCTTTGCTCTGAATACTCCTAAACTTTTCACACCTAATCTACACATAGACCCACTTCCAATAAAATGTTTAAGAATTTTATGGTCCTGTAATACCATAAATAAAATCAGAGAAGTTCAAACAAATTCAGAACAAAACCTGTAAAATCTGTATTTTTTGCAATAGAGGTTGGGTTATTATCCCATAACTTTGTTTTCAGTAAACCAATTTTATTGAAAATGGTCCCACTGAAATGTTGAGATTCATAGCTTTCCAACAAGATAAAGTTTATAGAAATCGGAGGCCTAAGCGCCAAGATGTAGCTATTTTTCTAAACCTCTATATTTCTGTCACAGGTCTGTTCCGAACGTCTGAGTGAGTCATTGTCTGATTTAATTATGCACATCTATAGCACCAGTTTCTGTAGATATAGTTGAATCCCCATATCAACCTCTTTTGCCTATAAAATTTTGAAGATTTTTAGAGATTCAGAAGCTATCGAGAAAAATCCAGAAATAAGTCTCTGAAAACGTAACCAATTTCTATTTTTTAGAACTTTGATATATTTTCTTTCAAGACCTAGGTTCACGAATTTGAAAGTAGATTTTGAAAACACACCTGATCCAAAAGAATCCTCAAAGCGTTTAGGCTGACCCTTGAGCATCGGTTTAAGAAAGCTTAAGTTAAAAAGAATTCACTTACCCACAATCATTGTTGAAGTCAGAAATTACCTTTGCTAGTTTAACTAAACTAGCTAGCACACTCGCACATGACGTAGTTTGTAAATTTGATTTCAAGTCTCTACATAGACTTTCGAATAAAATTTCACATCTACAATGTTTTTTGCCGTCAAAAAGAATTCAAAATCTGGGGAGAACTACTTGCTAATTTCCAGCTTTTCATCTTTATATTAGCTATTATCATCACTGTGATTGAATTCTATTGGTTGGCCGTGTCCCAGCATCCCTATACACAACTTTTGCACCGTATCTAATGATTCCGAGACAGGTTGATGGAGAACTTGTATCCTGCTTTCATACCGAGGGCACCATACTTATGAAACAAAATGATCCTTTCTGGAGCCAAACACAGGTTTGCTGCATCAGAAACTTATGTGGTTTCTTTATGGTGGATCCTTTTCCCACGTTATTTTGGTTATTCTGAATGGGGGATCCTCTTTTCCAGGTATCAACTGATCAGAAACTTGTAGTTTCTTTATGTAAATCCTGATTTATGTATTGCTTTGCTGCACCAGAAACTTATGTGATTTCTTTATAGCAGATTCTCTTTTCCAGGTTATTTTGGTTATTCTGAATGGTAAATCCTCTTTTCCATGTATCAACTGATCAGAAACTTATGTGATTTCTTTATGCAAATCCTGGTTTATGTATTACTTTGCTGCATCATATCCCCTCCTTCTCTAGGTACACAGCATAACAGATCTCCATCATCTTCAAAATTGAAACAGAATGAGCAAGGATTGGCCCTACGAGATAGTTCTCAAAGCCGTCTTTCCTATGCTGAGTGGTTCAGAGCTTGCATCCTGAAAATATCTATGCTGCCAAAGGCGAGACATAGGCAAGGATGAGTATTCTGGAAAGGTCTGTGTGCAGAAGGATGGCCATCCATGTGCAAGAGGACTTCACCCCCAGTATGCCTCAGTGCTGGTTTCACGCCAAGATACAAACAAGTTTGCTTTTAATTAATAAGTGGGATTCTTGTGGCTTTTAGACATGCTGGATTGGAAATGATTGTTGATTTATCTGCTTTTAGTGCGAGTTCTAGTGGACTTATGCAATGCACAAATTCAAATCAGTCATAAAGAGCGAAGAAGCCCAGTCACCTTGTACGGAATCGGTGAATACAGTGTCCATGTTGATTTGTTTTAGGTTATTTAGTCAAGGACCTTCCTCCCTCTCGATATGAGAGATGGTTCATGGGGCTGCTTTAATCACGAAAAAAGCCATGTTTGTTTGGGCTCGGTTATGGCTTGCCTGACTTTGTGATTATGGTATGCTTGGTGGATTTAATGTGTTTTTATCATATGTTTTTATATGCCAAATGCATGAGAATAGGCTACTTTTAAATCATGAAATGCAGTGCAAGATATAGAGACCAAACCAAATAAAGGAACCGAATAAACCAAACTAATTTGATTTGGTTTGGTTCGGTTAGCAGTATAGTTCGGTTCAGATTTGATTGACTCAAATATATCTAATTTAGCTTTTAGGTAATATATATATATAGGTATGACAAACATA
The DNA here is from genome assembly GCA_036023115.1 of Brasenia schreberi. Taxonomy (NCBI): domain Eukaryota; kingdom Viridiplantae; phylum Streptophyta; class Magnoliopsida; order Nymphaeales; family Cabombaceae; genus Brasenia; species Brasenia schreberi. The sequence goes on from JAYKKT010000064.1 coordinate 13,844,341, forward strand.
TGATATATGACAAAAACATATAATATATATATATATATATATGAATATAATATGAGAGTACATATTATGTATAAATGCATTGTGCATATTTAATTTATAGGTATGACACGACAAGTTGCTATATGCAAAGCATCGCTTAGCTATTTGATCAAAGGTTTAAGATGAAAAAACAAAAAAACTACTCTGCTTTTTAGGAGGTCTAGTGCATTTTTTTACATGATACTTTTATCACAAAATCAAAAAGTAATTCTTTAATATTTCAATTTGAATCATTCATTTCTTTTAATTGAACAATTAATCCAAACTACATATACCAGCCTTTCAATAGCATGTACAAATGCATGCACACACACACACACACACACACACACACATATATATATATATATATATATATATATATACATAAAAAAAAAGACTGAGAGTTGCTAGACAATCACCCATACCGGACAGTACCTGACGATTACCACCATCCATATGATCACACAAATGGTAGGATGAAGTTACCTATGTATAGCACACATTATGTACATTAAATATCATTGATTTTCGCATTGATGTGAATGGGTGAGACAATTTACGCCGTAATAGTTCAAATTGTTTAGTAAAGTCTGTCATAGGAGGTTAACATCTATGCTTAAATCTACTTTAACATCTCTACCATCTCTATTTGAAATGATTAAGGGTGAATATTTAAATTAGAAAATGAATTATACCTTTGTAAATTAAATCTAAAGTATGAAAAATGCAACCGTACAATTTACTTTGAAATATCTATCATTAAATGTTTGATGGGACAATAAAAATGTTTCAATAGATTTAAGTATTGACGAGTTTGAACATGGACCCCTTCTTTTCTCTCTCTCTCTCTCTCTCTCTCTCTCTATATATATATATATATATATATATATATATATATATATATATATATATATATAATAGTGGGAGCAACGTGAGCTAATGAATTGTGTTTCAGATTTTAACACTCACGAATAGAAAACAGGTTAGGTTACGGTCGACCTACTTTCGACCCCAGCCAAAGTGACCCGACCAGTTGACCACTTTTACCACCTAAGCATGTCGGCGTAAGGCTTTGAGATTGGACGACCAACCAGCAGAACTATTTTAATCCATAATCCGTCCAACAATTGGATTTTGTTTTGGAATTGAAGGTTGGCGTCGGATCCCAACCTCAGATCCACCGGATAATACAACCCCGCTTTACTTTTCTTTTCTTTTAGGTGCTAGAACTCATTGTTTTACTTTTTACGTGCAACACACAACCCGTAAGTTTTTCGGGTTGAAATAATTTCAAAAGTTGTCAGCCTATCCAAACAACATTATTACGTATAATGGGTTCAGATTCTCCCTAGTCTGCTAGTGCAAGCCGAGCCTACATGAACTGAACATGAGAGGGGTCAGCCTAGTCGAACATGAACTGCATGATAACTTCTAACATGTAATTTTTATTATAAGATTTAGTTCCTCATAAAAAATTAAGTCAAAATATGTGATGTAATTAGATCAGGTTAACCCAATGTAAACACCCAAAGTTTGTTCCTTTGAATATAAAGCATTGTTATTTAGGTGAATCTTAAAAGTTATATGGGATAATGCTTTAAACTCAGAGTTCCTTGAGATTGTAGAAAAAGCCTGCTAGTGTCCATCCATCAAAATGACAGCCATGCCAACATTGTGATAGTTTAAATCCAACCAGAGTATAACCAATGAAATAAAAAGCAAACGAAGAACATTTTGTTCAACGGCATTTACAAAATTACGAAGGATATGGCTTCACGGCAAACAACTCCGCCCATGTAAGGAATCACCCTTGCATTGCCGGTCCCAAGCCTGGATAAAGGAGGAGGGTTGTGTTAGGCTTCCGACAGCATAAAACTTCATTGAATTTTTATAACATGGATTACAAAATTATAAGCATTGCTTTGGGGCGTTCTCGCCTAGCAACGTGATGCAGAGCCCGAATGCAGTAATAAGTAAGTAAGGGCCACTACATTTTCGTCCGAATGTAGTGAATCAATTGCAGAGAGGGTTCCCACATCATGGACGGGTGTGGGTAAAGAAGTTAGTCCCGCTATATTGCCGCCCGAATGTAGTGAATAATTTTCAGAGATTCGTATTGGTTCTTGAAATATTGGAACATTATCCGGTAAGCTAGTGGAGGTGGTAGATACTATGATTCGAAGAAAGATTCATATTCTATGTTTACAAGAGACAAAATGAGTTGGAGAAAAAGCAAAGGAGATAGATGATACAAGTTTTAAATTATGGTACTTAGGTAAAGAAAAGGCTCAAAATGGAGTTGGTATTATCATAAATAAAGATTTAAAGTATAGTGTAGTAGACATACAATGATACGGTAACCGAATCATGACGTTGAAATTAGTGTTAGGAGTAAAGGTTTTGAATATAGTTTGTGTTTACGCACCCCAAGTAGGACTAGAAGATAGTATAAAGACAACTTTTTGGGAAGAGTTAGATAAGATGATTCAAAAGATTCTACAAAGGGAGATGATTTGTTTAGGAGACTTAAATGGACATGTCGGTAAAGAGGCATTAAGATATCAAGGGATTCATGGAAACTTTGGTTTTGGGGATATAAATGAGGAAGGTAGGGAGATTTTAAATTTTGCTATGGCATTTGATCTCTTTATAGTCAATACAATCTTCAAAAAATGAGATGAACATTTAATTACTTATAAGAGTAGCTTATCACCAACACAAATTGATTACTTTATTTGTAGAAAAAAAGATAGAGCATGTTGTAAAGATTGCAAGGTAATTCTAGGAGAAAGCTTAACCACCCAACATCGACTTTTAGTTATGGATTTACAAATAAAAAAATGGACAAAGAAGAAAATAGTGCATCGAGCTATTCGAACTAAATGGTGGAACCTCAAAAGCGAGAAAGAAGATATATTTAAACAAAAAGTACTTCAAGGAGATGTTTGAAATTATGTTGGTAAAAGGAAAGTTTTAAATACCTAGGGTCAATTTTTCAGAGTTATGGAAGAATTGATGGAGATGTTATGCATAGAATTAATGCTGGTTGGTTAAAATAGAGAGGAGCATCAAGTATTCTTTGTGATAAGAAGATACCATTAAATTTAAAAGGTAAATATTATAGAGCAGCAATTAGGCCTGCCATGTTTTATGGTTTTGAGTGTTGGGCAGTTAATCATCAACATGTACAAAAGATGTCTGTGACAGAAATGAAGATGTTGAGATGGATGAGTGGTCATACAAGAAAAGACCGTATACATAATAAGGTTATTAGAAACAAATTAGGAGTGGCACCAATAGAGGATAAATGAGAGAATATCGTTTAAGATGTTTTGGACATATAGAAAGAAGATCAAAGGAAGAACTTGTAAGAAGGTATGAAAAACTAAATTTGGAAAGTATTAAAAGAGCTAGAGGACGACCACAAAAGTGTTGGAAAGAAACAATAAAGAATGATCTAGCTTATTGTGAGTTAACTGCTAACATGGCACACGATAGGGATCTGTGGAAACAAAGAATCCATGTAGCCAACCCCGTCTAGTATGGGAAAAGGCTTAGTTGTTGTTGTTGTTGTTGTTGGCTTCACGGCAGACATATCCATTATGCAATAACAAACTGGATCAAGGTTTACAATTATACATGAAATTGGAATGCAGACAATGAAGATAAGGGATAAGGTGAATGAATCCCAAAAAGAAATTATGGAAATCCATCTACAAAGAAAAAATACCTAAGACGCAACAAAGAGTAAATGTCAACATCTACAAAACCCATAGATCCATGGAAATCCATATACAATCAAAGCATAGAACAACAAAGAAAAAATGAAAATAAGTAGACTTATAAGATCAAGTCGCTCTTACGGACTTGCCTTAAAGAAATCGTCTCCTCACTATTAGGTACATATGGATACCAATGCCTTTTTCGCGTGATAAAATGATCACCAAAGCAAGAGCACGTACTTAGGCTCTGGTTGCCTTCAACCACATCTCCATCACCAAGCTTATCGGAAAGCACGAGCGGTCATTCAAAAGAAAACTATAGAAGGGAGAGAGTAAAGAAGAGAGAGTGTGAGCAAATTTGGTGTTAACCGTCTTGATTAGAGAGCCCTAATCATGTTGTATACTTAAGCTAGCATATCCAGATATCGGATTCACTCCAACAATCACATAGTTTCAGGTCTTCTTCCAACCATTTCAAATGATCCATTTGACCGTTAGATCAAAACTTTTCTATAAAAAGAATACCTAAAACTGGTAAACCTGAACCCGAGCTCGGCCCAACGCATGTACATGTGTGATCTTCCATGTCCTTCCCAAACTCTTTAAACTAAGGTTCATTAGCTACAAATTATATAAAAGGACATGTGAGATTCTTTCAATCATGACTAAAGAATACCCAATGATATTCACATGTACAAGTTCTTCACTCACATATGACTTTTACCTTAATCAAAGGTATCTCAAATAAGTATTTAGGGATACTTATCTTGAACTAAATATAATTAATGTCATATGAGTTTAATTAACTCAATCACAATTAGTTAGTCATTAAGTCTAAGAATCTCCCAATAAGTCCAAAGTGTAAAGTGCTTTATTGACCAACTATCATATTATGCTTTCAGTAAAAATATCTCTGGGTTTGAACTATTACCTATGTTATTCAATATTACTCTTATAGAAACTAAGTGAAAGTACATCTTGAGCTTAACCTTGGGTTATTAGTAATAATATAATAAAGGTTATGACAATGATCTTTAGGGTTGATGCATTAATGGACATACATTCATATCCTGTATCATGATTGATTTGAGGGAACAACCTAATTCTCTTATTGCAACCTCATAATGTCAATCACTTAATTGGACATCTCAAGGATGTATTGCCAGCATAATGTCTTAAGACTTTATCACATTCATAAAATAATTTTTTAATAACTTACAATCATGACACTTTAGGTTGATAGGAGATAGAGTATACATACTTAAAGTATCACTTTTATTATTAAGTATCATCTTATTCTTCAAATAACTTGGTGTTACCACATTGAGCCTTCTGTAGACATAAAAATTTTCACTTCAAAGCTTATGTAGAAACTCGAAGCGAAACTTTCCTATCTACTTGCTTGCGCGAGCATGACAACTAGTTTACAAAACTAGCAAAGTTTTTGAAAGATATGACTTCTTAGGTGATTGGGGGCAAGCGAACTCTTTTTCATTTTAGACCTTGAATCGATGCTCAAGGGTCGGTCTAAGTGCTTAGGAACTTTAGTTTTGAAAAATGGTGGACTCCAATTTATGTGAAGACTTGGGAATTTTGAAAGAAGTATGATGTGCACCTTGGTTCAAGATTTTGAAATGCACAAGTCCTGAAAAACAGAATGTCCTATTTTCAAGGCTTGTTTCCCGAATAGATCTGAATACCTTATAGACCTCTAAAAATCACCAAAATTTTATTAGACAAAGCCTATGGTATGAAGGATCTATATCACTTTACAGATCTAAAATCGAAGTTGTTTTGAATCAAAATTAAATCAATGAAGCAGACTCACTCGAGTGCCCGAAACTGTCCTATCACAGAAATACAGAGGCTCAAAGATGAGCTTATATCTCAGTGACCTGAGTTCTAAATTTAGTGATTTATTGTTGTAAAGCTATGGATGTCATATTTCCAATGTATCAAAAATCAACTGATTTGGACTCCTATAGACAAAGTTATGGGATAGAAACTCAGGTTTTGTTGTAGAGAAAACGACTATGCAGACAGTGAACAGATTTTGGTTCGGCTTTTTTCAATTTTACTTACGTGGCTGGATGGCCCTAAAATTCTTAAAAATTTTATTTGAGGTGGGCTTGTATGTGTAGAATAAGTGCGAAAAGTTTTAGATAAATTAGAGTAAGCATTTGGAAATTAAAATTACACCAAACAACATATGTAGAGATGCTAGAAATTCAGTTTCAGGTTTTAGGAATATACATGATGCAAACTCACACGAAATTGAAATTGCAACAACTCTACATCACGAATTAAACTCACACGAATTGAAATTGTAACAACTCTACATCACGAAGGAAATGAAGGGAAATATTCATATAAGCTTAAGCATAGAGGGGGGGTAGAGAATATAGAGTGATTATAGATTATATTGGGGTAGAAGCACATAAGCAAACACATAGAGTGTGTGTGCAATAGTGAAAATTCAGCAAATGTAATGTAAAGAGATTGAATCTAATCACTATTACAACGTGGGGGGAGGCAGAGCTCCATTAATACAACCCCAAATTAATTGAATAAGAGGGAGGAAGAGAGAATTGAAATTTAATTGAGAATATACTTACACGATTTAGCAAAAATAGGCCAAGATTCAAGAGTGAATCCGCCACTTGAACTCCTTCTTCTTCCCCAAACTCCCTTGGCACTCACCTAGCTACCCTCTTCTTCACCCAAGCCTTGAAGCTCATGTCCCTCTTTGCTGGGATTTCTTTCCCCTAGACTAGTCACTCACCCCAAGATTGAAGCCTTACTCTCAATGATGCAAGATAGGGAAACCTGCCCACCCCCCCCTTGGCCCCTTTTATAGGCCAAGGGGGTTGGTTTCTAGCTCCTTCCATGGGGAGGGTTGGACCAGTTCCTTTGCTTAATTTGGCCCACTTGATCCAATGCTAGTAATCCCTCCATTTGTGACTTGGACCAGCCCCATGTGGGTTGGTCTTTGGTGCAACCGATTGGGACATGGTGCAGTCGGTCGTAGCACATCTTGACGACCCTTACAACTTGATACAACATATTTGGCCGGGCATAGTTAGGTTTTAATTCGATGAATTCGGCCACTTGAGTTTGTTTCTTGAATGATTCATGCTCCACCTTGATTTTGATTCCATACGGCACTTGTAGCTTGACTTCTTTTTGATGATATTCCACGGCTTCATCATGACCTCAAGTTCAACTTAAAATGTTCTTGAATTGGATGAGCTTGTCACCATGGTCTCGAGTCTTGGTTCCATATTGGCCCCATCTTGATCGAACAAATTTGGATTTGATCGGTCTTGATCTTCCACCTGGATTTGGATAAGCTGTTGAATTTGATCTTGATATGCTTGCATTTGATTGGGCTTTATCCAAGCTCGATCTATCTTTGGATTTGGACTTGAGCTTGATCTCATATCTTGATCTTATCTTGATGCTTCAACCTTATCTTCTTCGCTTTTTGGAATTGATTTGAATTCGGGCTTGGAACCCATGTTTGACTTTGGGCCCTGATTTGGGTTCCAATTTGGATTGAATTGGTTTGCTTATGGATTTGAATTTAAAACTTTTGAAAACCTTTGAAAGCCTTTAAAAACTGGTTTTTCAACTTTGTAAAATCATAAAGGTTAAAATTTGTCTTTTTGGGGAATTTTGAAAACATTTTTATTTCGGGTGTTTACACCTACCTTGTGGGATCTCCACTCAATTAGGTTGGATTGCCACTACTTATGAATAAGTCGTGGATTTTAGTCCCATCCCAACCTACATTTCTCAACTAGGAGTACTATTAGACCCTTAGTTAAAGAATTAGTTGTATTATCTTTATATCAAATAAAATCTACAATCATAACCTAATCAGACACAAATGCCCTTAAAGACTTAAGTTTGACTCTGATGTGTCCCTTGAGTCATTGTGCCTCCATTCCACTTCATTACTCTTAGAGTTCTTGACAATCCAACTTGTATCACTAAATCCTTAAAGAACAAAAGGATCTTAATTGAGACATGGGAATATCACTTTCATTCTCATATAAAGCCTTTGAGGAATCATATAAGGTCTTAATAGGTCTATATTTTATATATATTCAACACTTTGGATTCATTCTTACGGCCACGAAACCCTATGGTTGTTTCATATACTTCCATCTTTCACTGAGACTTTTGTATCTTTTTGCTTACGCTTAGCACCTTGAGCTGGTGATTTTGTCATACCTTTAACTTATCCATACTCTTTTATGAATTCCTAAAGAATGTAGTTTTCTTTGTTCAATCATAGTAATGTGAAATTCTATACATTGACTCGTACCCATCTCTCGTCAGCACTACTTCTGGTAGGGCGCAGACCCACAATAACCTAGCCGGCATGAAAGGGATAAGCGAAACCTGAAATTATGTTGTTGGCCATTCGGCGTCCTCTTCTATGTCTCTGGGCTATCATCCAAGGCCCAAAGGAGGCAAGGCATATTCCACAGTTTTGGTGCTACGTTGCAACTTAGCTGCAAAGTTAATAGCTTTCTAGCTCTTCACTTCGTTCAGCAAATCCTTTTTTCCATACCTAGAGGTAGGGTGAAAGGGTCCCTCTTGATGGCACATGTTTTCTCACCATTCCACCCATGAAAGGTAGTAAGGTGGTGGTCGTCGTGGTCACACAGCTCATCAAATTTTTCATAGAGGTCACCATGCAGAAAAGTAGTATTCACATCCATTTGATGCATTGTGAGATCATATATGGATATCAATATTATAAGCACTTAAATTATGTTAATACAAAAAACAAGAGAATATGTATCAAAATAGTTTATTCTTTCTTTTGTTTATACCCCTTGGCAACTAACATGACCTTATACTTATTAATTGTCTAATCTACATTCAATTTCTTCTTGATAATCTATTTGCAACCTACAAATAGAACAACTAGAAGGTAAATCAATCCATTCTCAAGTACCATTTGAGAGAATTAATTGAATCTCATCATAACTTTCTTCCAAAACTTAACCTTAAGTGAGGTCATAGCTTATTAGAATATGACATGACCATCTCAACATTAGAGGTAACAAAATCACTTCGAAAGTCTTTAGAGGTTCTTGCATGTTTACTCTTCCTTGGTTCAATTATTTTCACATAACACTTTGATTTGAAAATAATATACCCAGGGTCATCCTCACATTTATCATCCTTCTCTTGTGTTCAAGGATAAATATTTTTGCAAAAAACCCTACACTTTGAGATATTTAATAATGGTCTTTTGATGACTATTTTCCTTATACTTGTGGAAAATTTTGTTGAGTTTATGAGTGTTATCAATTAACATAAATGGTTTATGATTTTTGTATTCTTCCTCTATTGCTATATATATAATGAGATCATCTAGGTGTTATCGTATCATTTTTATGCTTCAGATCTAGACTAAATCTCTCTCAAGACTCAGAAAATTTCTTAATAATAGACAAAATAATAAATTTATCAAGAAGTTAATCTGAACTTTCTTAAGACCATGGCATGGAAAATAAAACTCATGTACCCACTCAATCACAGATTTCTCCTACACCATTTAATATTTTAGAAACTTAGTTGTTGAATACTTTTCAAGAACAATGTCTTCAGTATTGTATTTCTGGTTCAAGGCAACCCACTTATCTTTTATTCTCATAAAGAAAGAAGAATTGTGTACATCAAATAAAACATCCAATAGTACTAATAAAAGACAATAGTGACACAAAGTATCCCCCTCATACTCAATGATTTTATCCAAGCTTCTGAAATGAGAATCATTATGTAGGAGACAATCTAACTCAACAAATGCAAGCATTCCTAATAGAGTCAACTAGATTTTGATATGTTGTTGCCAACATTTGAAGTGAATTGACAATTTTTTTCAACATCAAGGTCATGTCAACCTTAAGTCAGAGAATATCATATGAAGACATGGTTATTGATTTCTCTAAGAATATTGGAAAAAACCATAGGGTTACAGTCATAAACAGGTAATATGCAACAAACTATAACATACTGACATCAACAAAATCCATAGATCCATGAAAATCCACCCACAAATAGAGAAATTAGCACCCCGCTATTACGTATACACAAGTACTAACACCTTTCTTCTAGGATAAAAAGATCACCACAGTGAAAGCACATACTTGGACTATGATTGCCTTCGACCATTCATCAATTGCCTAGTCGATTGGAGAACATGAGCAATCATTGTAAAAGAAAACCACAAAAGGGAGAGAGAGCAAAGAAGAGAGAAAGAGGTTGAGCAATTTCTATGTTAATCACCCTTATTAGGGAGCCCTAATCATGTTTCTTCGAGCTCAGCTCTTTCAATACTTAATCAGGGAGCCCTAATCTTGTTGCATCTCTTTCAAAACCTTTTTGTGCAAAAAAGAATACTGAAAATAATTTTCGAATCCAAGCTCAACCTTGAGCGTGTGCATGTGGTCTTCCATATCCTTATCAAGCTTTTAAAACTAAGATTAATAAGCTACCAACTACATAAGAAAAAAATCATAATTCTTTCAACCATCGATATGGGACTAAAAAATGCCAAATTGTATTCACATGCATAAGTCCCTCACTCACATGCGACTCACACTTTTGGACTTTTACCTTAATCAAAGGTATAACAAATAAGTATTTAGGGATACTTATTATGAACTTAATGCAGCTAATGTCACATAGGTTTACCACCATTAATTAATCATTAAATCTAACAAAATCAAATTTAAAAAATCTAAAATCTTTTGTGAAATCTGGTAAGAACATGGTGTTTGAGAGAAAATTTTGTGGATCATATGACGGAATGATCGAGGTAGAAGGGTGTCTTGTCATGAGATATACTTCAAATTGTATGTTTCATGGTGTGTAAGACAAAAATAAAAAATATTTGTGAAAAAGATGACTGATTATATAAAGAGATTTTTAGGTTGGTTTAGAAAATTATTTTTCCAAACTTGAATCTTTCAAAAGCATTTTGTTTGAAAAAGAGGAGTAGCTTATATTTTTCGAAAGTTCTTTGGGGGCCCTTGTAGAAGAGATAACTTTGTTTTTCTTAGAAGAATGAGCTTGTTTTTTGTGAAATGGATTTAAAATAATTGATTTGAAAATAATATGAGAGTGATGCCATAAACCTTTTTCCTGAAATGTGGAAGAGAATGATATAAATGTCATCTTCTTTCATTATGTTTAGTAGCAGTTATTCGAGCTTGAGTCCATATTCTATCATTCTTGAGTCCTTCTAAAGTGTTTTCTAGGCACTCCTATAGTTAACTTGAGACCCTTCTGAAGTACCATAAAGGTTTGTCTTAACCTATACTCATCTTTCACCTATGTCTATGATAGAACTCAATGAGTCTTATATTCACATGAACTAGACTGTTGCACAATATCTAACTAACTATCCAACACTCGTATATCAATTTACCTAAACGGCCACTCAACCACAACATTGTATTGTGTAGGCCACATCACCTTTTTCAATAATCCATGTATACTTACATAATGTTTGTTAGTTACATTTGATGTAAGAATCTTTTACTTATGATGTACGTGCACTCTATATCATAAAAATGTTTAGAAATATCAATTCATGTCAAACTATATATGCAATATGACATGCAAAGCTAGGGAACAACTCAGAATTAGGAAGAACATCAATTATGATACTCATAGGCACCTACATGAGGATAAGGATCTAAAGCTTCACCTTCATCGTGGTATCCTAAAGAAGTTGTGCAATATACCATCTCAATGATTCACCAATAATGACTCTACATATCCCTCTTGATGTCACCCTGATGTCTACTATATGTCAATTCAAAGTCATTTCACCATTTCACACATATCATAACAATACAACCTTCTAGTCTACTGCCTTCATATTGTATATTGTATAATATATCACCAATTCAAGTCATTCCTATTAAAAAATCTAAAAGAATTATTTTGTTACAATGTATAAACATGCAATAATATATAATATAACTTATAGTATTATATGTATTATAGGTGAATACATAACATAAAAACATGGCTTAACGACTAATTAGATTAGACACAACCTAAGTGCACCATACAAAAAAGAGGAATGCAGCCTTGTCGTGACATGCGAGATAGAGAGATGTGGGATAGCTATGTTTGTTAATCAAGGAGTAATGTGGCAAGGGTACAACATCTCTTTGGGGGGTGTTACGGCTAACTTTGGACTTTTGCTAGAAAATGGAGGAAAAGATCTAGAAGAAGAAAAAATGAAAACAAACATAGAAGAAAAATAGATTGAGGAAAAAAGATAGTACAAAATTGGAAAAATGATAAATAATAAAAATATACCGATTATGCTGTATCAAAGTGATAAACATGATTTCAAGATGCCAGTGGTGCAAACAGCCTAGGGACACAGAGAGGGAGATTGAAAGAGGGAGAAAATGCAGAGGGAGGAAGAACATAGAGTGAGAGGTCGTCGAATGCCTCATTTACAAGGGCAGTTGTCGAAAATTCTTTTGGAGGGTCTATATTCAGTTACTTGGGTGTATAGTAACACAAGACTGCATGATCAATTACTTGGGTGTATGTTTAGTAACATAGGACTGTGTGCAGATTTCCATTGCATTTGGAGCTGTCGCTAGCGTGTGCCTCCCTTGCTTCTTGATTTGCAGACAATTCTTCAAAGATTTCTTCTTCTTTTTGTCTCACATCTCAGAGTTTTCTTTCGATGACTTGGATTTTGAAGACGTCGACTCAGAGTCATCCATCTCTCTCTCTTGTTGGTAAAGTCATTGGTCTTCGAAGCCATCTGCCTTTTGTCCAGTTCGGTTGTACACAGCAGAAACCAACTGCCTCTATGGTTTTGCTTTCTGCTTTGTTTCCTTTCCTATGTTTTCTGTAGCAAATATAATAGAAGTGTATGTGGTTTTGGGGTTACCCGTAGAAGGTTTTCTCAAAAAATGTAAATCAAAGTATCATTCTCTATTTTGAGTTATGTAAACTCTGTATTTATACATGGCTTTCTGTCTTTCATGTTTACCGCTCTAGGCTTTCTCTTTTAACAATTATATCTTTCTTTATCCAAGAGATGAGTGAGTTTTACTTTTGGAAAATAGAAATTATTTTTATGAACGTTTAACTTTGAGAAATATATGATCTCATGAAATCCAAAAAGAGGGCCCTTCTTCCCATATTTCATAGTCATTGTTAGCAATAGGTCCGAGAGTGGAAATCCACTACTTACATCTCCCTCTTGGTCACTAGAGCTAATCTTTTTGATATACTGGTTTTCCTCCCACTACTTTGAGGTTTACCAAGTTGTATCATATTTCCTTGTTGCTACTAAATTGCAACTCACATCTGTTATAGAGTTTTTCCACAAGTAATATTGTTTTTCCTGCATAACTCTCATCAAAGTGTATTTTCTATACTTATACACTAGGCATATCTATACCCTATATGGGTTACATGTTTAGAAAACAATTCTTTTGAGATGCCTTTTGTTAAGGGGTTAGCCAACATATCAATAGTTGGCATATAACATATAGTTATTTCATTTCTTTTGAGCATATCATGAACATAGTGATATTTAACTATTATATGCTTGTTTCGTGAGGTATTAGCTCCACTCTTAAAGAGTAATTGTTACACTGTTGTCACAATATATAACAACCGACTCGTTAGCTATATCCAGCTTCAAATCACGTATGAAGCAGCTTATCCAAATGACACTAGTAGTAGTCATACTGCAAGCAACATACTCAGCCTCTTGTATATGCAATGTTATACAACCTTGTTTCTTGTATGTCCAAAAAATTGCACCACCTCTAAATAAGAATATTTGTCCCAAGTCTGCTTGAAAACAAAGTTTTAAGCCTTTTGTTCCTTTAAGATATCTTAGAATCATTTTCACAACTATCTAATGCTGTCATCCAGGATTACTTTGATATCTACTTACAAGACCAACAACAAAGCATATATCAGGTATTGTGCATAACATAGCATACATCAGACTGCCCACAGCCTGTGCATGAGAAACATTGGTCTTATCGTCTCCTCCACTGAGACAATCAACCTTACTCAATTTAACTCCTTTTACAATAAGTGTACATGCATACTTACATTCACTCATTTTAAACTTCTTAAGGATATAATTAATATATCTCTCCTGACTTAAGCATAGAAGTTTTGATTCTCTATCTCTAGAAATCTTTATACCCAGGATATAGGATGATCTCCTATATCTTTCATTTCAAACCTTGAGTTTAACCATAATTTGGTTTTGATAATCATCTCATTATCATTCCTAGTCAACAATATGTCATCTACATATAAAGATAAGATGACAAAGTGGCTCTCACTGTTCCATACATATACACAGTGATCAAGTTCATTAGCCCCAAACCCAAGTTTAACTATGGCATTTTGAAAAGTCAAATACCATTGGCGAGGTGACTGTTTTAGGCTATATAGAGATTTTCTCAACCTATATATTTTATCTTCTTGGCCTTCAATTTTATATCCTTTGGGTTGTTGCATATATATGATTTCATCTAAATCTCCGTTTGAAAAGTAGTCTTTACATCTAGTTGATATAAATCTAAATCGTAATATATTGATATAGCCATGATTATTCTATGGATACAAATTTTGCAATTGGAGAATATACCTCAACATAATTTATTCCTTCCTTTTGCAGCAACCAACCTCACTTTAAACTTGTCGATTGAACCATCGACCATATTTTTCTTTTTGAGAACTCATTTGCAACCTATAGCTTTCTTTCCTATTAGTAAATCAGTCAATTCCTATACTTAGTTTTTCTTAATGGATTCAATTTCTTCATCTATGGTATTTTCCCAGTCTAACGATTCATATGAATCAATAGCCTATTGATAAGTCAAGTTATCAATCAACTCATCTAAATCTATCAAATTACACACTTCATTTGCAAGGTACGTATGATAATCCTTCAAATAGGACAGTGTGGCCCTAAGCCTTTTGTGTCCACTTAAAGATTTAGTTTGTTTAGGAAGCTCATCACTGGGTTCAAAAGATGATTAATCTAGAACTGCTAAATCATCGACATAATCATCATCATTCTCAAGGATGTCATTCTTAGTTTCTTCTAAGAATTTTGCCTCCTTGCTTTCTATCAGTCAATGGTGTTTATGGTAAAACCAATATTCTTTAGATCCTTTTGAATATTCAATAAATATACATCTTAAGGACATACTGTCTAGTTTATCTCTAGACTGGTCAAGAATCTTTCATAAGCAATAGATCCCCACCTCTAGAGATGACCTAAGTTTGGTTTTCTTCCAAACCACATCTTATATGGTAGAGAATATAACTTTATAAGGTATTATATTGAGTATATACATAGTTGTATTTATTGCTTCTCTTCAAAATATCTTTGGTAGAGAGACATCAATTAACATTGACCTTGTCATGTTCAGTAAGGTCATGTTATATATTTCTGCTAAACCATTCGGTAGAGGTGTTCTGGGTATCATATTTTGTTTCATAATATCAAAGTCTTTGCAGAATTTCAAAAATTCTGCTGAAGTATATTCTCCACCTCTATCTGATTTCAAGACTTTGATTGTATGCTCCAATTGGTTCTCTATTTGCTACTTATATTCTTTAAATACCTCAAGTACCTTAGATTTATATGATAAGAGATATATAAGTATATCTTGAGTAATCATCGATAAAAGTTATAAAATAAACCTTTCCACGATGTGTTTTTACTCTAAACGGTCCACATAAATCTGTATGAATTATCTCTAATAGGGTTGTTGTCCTAGTTACCTATTTGAAAAATGATTTTCTAGTTATTTTCACTTATATACAAGCTTCACACTTATTAAAAGTGTTATAATGAAAATTGGGTAATAAGTCAAAGTTGATAAATTTTCTAAACTTTTTTAGACTTATATGTCCCAATCTTTCTTTTATGCCACATATTTACATCAATCACATAGGCACTCTCAATATAAACAGAAAAAGAGCTTTTATTTTCATTTATGTTGACTTTGAATAACCCATACTCAACATCAAATAAAGCAGAAAATGTTATCCTGCCATGCTTTCCCACAATGACTTTCCTAGAGGCAAACTTGACCTCAAACCCCTTTTTTACTAAGGCAGGAATCAATAAAAGATTGTACCTAATAGAGGGTACAATTAATACATATGAAGTACAATCGGTATGCCTTGTACAAAAATCCTAAATGACCCAACCCCAAGAACATCAGAAAAGGTGTTTTTTTCCATATATAATCGATGCTCGCTAGCTGGAACTCCTTCAAGTCCATCGCTCCCTCTTTACTTTTCGATATGTGTTGGGTAGCTATAGAATCGATCCATCAACCAGTCACCGGGCAGTCCATGTAAAGACATTTAGAAATCACGTAGATTATTTCTTGCTTTTCTATTGCGTCATGTCATTAGTTGTTGCCACCATTGGGTTTTTTTATTGAGATAGTCTCTTTTGTAGTACCCCATCTTACTACAGTTGAAGCACTTCACCCGAAAAGTGGATTCTTGCGATTCTTAAAATTTTGACAGCTCTGCTTTTTGTTCTTACCAAATTTCTTATTTGGTTTTCTTTTTTTCTAGTTATTTTTTTAGTTAGACCCTAAATCATCTTGAGCAACTAGCAATTTTTCTCTTTTGTTCTTGTTTATATGTTCTTTTTCAATTGCTAGTTTTAATAGGAGTTTAGAAAGTGTAACATTAGGTCTAAGTCTTAAGGTTGAGGTTATTATGTTCCAAGAAGGGAGAAGACTGTTTAGGATAACAGATATTTGCATCGACTTAGGAATGACTGACTTAGCTACAACCGATCTCTAGCCATTACTAGCATTTGGTTAACATGTTCAACTATGTCGTTACCTTCTTTCATTCTATAAGAATTATACTTTTGAATGAGTAGTTGTACATGCAGCTTGGTTGTAGTATCGTCAGGGAATCGAATAGTTCTTTTGCCATTTCAAATTCCTCAAAGACCTTAATTAAGTCATCTTTCACATATATCAACATAATGGTCCTGACTATTATTTCATCCTTCATAAATGTATTATACCTTTCTTTTTCCTCATCTATTACTATTGGAGTAGGAGGTAAAACAGTTTCCTTTAGTACATAATTGACTCCTTCTAAAGTTAAGGCCAGTAGTATTTTTTTTTTTCAAGTTTGGAAATTTAGGTCATTTAACTTTTTCGTCTTTGCCAATTCAGATGCATAAATTCTTGAAGTCATTTTTTCTTTTTAAACTTTTGGCAGAGACAATAAGTAAAAATTTTGTACATTTTAAGACAGAAAACATAAAAACATGCATCATATAGATTTACATAAGATATTTCATTAAAAAACCACAAAAGTTTAACCAGACACCTAAATGCAATATCCACAAGTTTTAAGTACTAAACAGTAAATATAACATGAGTCTGTATTGCAGTTTATTTAACTTACAAGTATCATTCTAAAAATATAGTAAAAACCGGAGAGTTAATATTCCCAAGCACCATTCTATAGTTTATTTAACCTGCAAGTATTATTCTGGAAAAACTGTAAAAATCAGAACTAAATGTGAAAACACTATTCACGGCATTTCATAGAAAGTATAAAGGTATTTTTGTACTTTCTAGGCCATTATAATGGATATTTTGTAAGAGAATCAGGGCTATATCCATAAAATCACCAAAAACCTGGGTTTTGTAATATTTTGAAATGTTTAGGGGTAAAACAATAAAATTACACTGTGGTATTTTATAGTTTCACTAACTGTCAGGGAGTAGAAAAAACTTTTTACATTGATAAGGTATAATTGTCTTTTCACTCCAAAATATCTGGATATTTTTGTAATTTTGCCCTTTAGTATTTTGTAAAATCCATTTTCGTGAATGACAAAATGGTCATTTCATACTTTAAAACTGTTGCCTTAGGCAGTTTCTTGCCTACGGTTTTGAAAAACCTGTGGTTTTGCCGCCATGGTTTTGTAAAATCGTGGTTTTCATGGGTTTAAGTAGAGAGACACAAAGACAGGCCAATAGGGAGAGAGGGGTTGCCGGTGGTGGAGGGTGGTTCCTGTAGTTTTCCGATTTTGGCTATCGCCCTTCCTTATTCTTTCTTCTCTGACCTTCTCTATCTTGGGCCTTTTTCGTCTCCGATATTTTTTCGTCTCTGGCCTTTCAGCCTCCGACGTCTTTCCGCCTCCAACCTTTCAGCCTACAACTCTTTTTTGTCTTGGCTTGGCCTCGGGTCACCTTAGTCTGACCTCTAGCTGCCTTGGCATGGCCTTTGGCCGTCTTGGCTTGGACTCTAACCACCTTAGTCTAGCCTCTAGCCTTCTCAGCATGGCTTTTGGTAGCCTTGTTTTGCCTTAGGCAACCTTCATCAGGTGGCTTCTTGTTGTTTGCATGCAGCCTTTTATTTTTTCCTCTATTTTTTATTTGAAAATAAATTTGTGTAAGCCGAAAAAAATTTCTCGCTTCTCTATCTAGCAGTTTTTTTTTAATGCAAAATCATGTACCTGTTTGAGATTGCCGCATAGCTCTAACCTGCTCTGATAGTAGATGTTGGGGTAGTCCTCGGTCTCCGAAGTCGTTTGCCTTTGTCTAGTTGAGTTGTCCACAGCCAAAACCTTTTGCTTTTTTTCCTCCCGTTTAGTGTATGTAGTTTTGGGGTTGTCCATGGAGGGTTTTGTGAGAAGACGTAAATGATAGTATCGTTCTTTATTCCGAGTTATGTAAACTTTGTATTTACAAAGGCGGCTTTCTCTTGTGACTTTTACTTATCAAAAACATAAATCGTTTACTTTAGAAAATACAATGATATCAAATGTGGGAAGAGGATCTTCGCGATGGGGAGGACTTTTACAAATCGTTTACTATACATCTCTCTCTCCCCACGTTCATCAAATCCGCTTCAGAAACTCCTGTTTGCCTCTTTTAAGAGGAACCCATTTTGGAAATCCTCTCTCAACTCCCCAAAATGCTCTTGAAGGAGAAATTGAGGTGGGGTCAGGCGACGAGGCCGTCTGCTGAAGCGATGGAGCTAAGTTCGCAAGGTGACGCTGTCTGCCATTTAGTCAAGAAGGCTGTTCGCTGGGAATTTGGATTCGTTTCGCCGTTGATGGTGACGGTGTGCCTGTTTTACGCATTAACTCCACGAATTAAGGCACCCCAAATTTTTTCTGTCAACGATAGATCCAGTTTCCATGTTCAGGTATATTTGGTTTCTCTTCAACTTTATTTTCAAACATCTGTTCTTTTTTTCCTGTAAATGACGGGATTAGTTAGAAATTCACTTGCTCTTATGAACATGGATAAGTAAGGATTGGTTTACAGGGGATTCAGTCATTTTAAGGAATGAGCACCACTGTTATTGATTATGCAGCTGCTTGACATGCCATTGATACCTTGAATCTGTTTCAGTTGTAACTTGCATTGGGGTATATTTTATGAGGGCATATGGGTGACAGGAGAAGAATATAGAAATGTATGTCCTGATCCCCTACGGACGTGCAAAAAAGATCATTGATGAAATGAATAAGTACGTGCAAGATATACAACGGTATTGCAGTACCTTTATGGACATGGAATTACAGGTTTGTACATCAACGAGCTTTTCGTTATTTAAGATCATAAATGTGAGAACTTTGTGAAGAAAAGAAATAGTGGTAGCCAAATATAGTTCTAGGAGTAACACTTTGCTTGATGCCATTTCTCTTTCCTACCTTTTCAGGTTTAAAAGAAAGATATAGTTTCACTTCCATTTGTGTGGTATTGCGGACATGCATACGGATCAGCAGTTTCTTATCACATCATGCCCTAAACTGAACTTTACATAATGATGCTCTACTTGGGGGAGACGAAACGTGGACAAAGATGAAGTGTAAGGCTTATATATTGAGGCAGTGCATACCTGAATGGTAGTTCTCAGATTGTGTACATTGGCATCAATTATCCATGTGAATCCTCAAGTTTCTTTTTCTAGAAGCTATTGCTTTTTTGTCTGTCTTTTTCTATTTTCGCGAGTGACCTTCTGGGGAGTCATTCTACAACCTCTAGCTGACAACGTAGCACGGGAAAGGGGTTGGTTAAGGTTATTTCTTTTTGGTGTGGTGGAAGGTGGGGGCTCCCTCAGCTAACAGCTATTACTTGATTCAGCAATGTTTTAGTCATTGTACTTTCCCATGTATCTTGTGCATCTATATAGATCCTTTTGACATGCCAACATGGGGGTGTAGGAAACTCAAGTTCTGCACTGTTACTGCACAATATAAGGTGCGCAATGTTGGAGAAAATAAAACAATGCATTTCTTCCACTTAAATTTTGATGTTTCCTTCTTCCATCTTTGCTCTTCGTATTTGAAAAGAATAATTTTAGACGTTAATGCGGTCCTGGAGTTCTTAAATATCGTTAGACCTATTCCTTGTGAGCGCATGGCTGTTTTGAGTTTTGCCATTTGCAAGGTGCCAGGCTTTGAACACTTAAAAGGGTACATATACCTACACACTATTCGTTTAACTTTCTTCTTCCTTCTTAGAAGAGGGATAGATCGTATTATCATGATTGCAACTGCATCTGCAAGAAAGTGGCTGTCGCACTAACTGATTTCCCAGAGTGATGAACACGCTTGGAGTGATGAAGCTATAATATACTCCGTTAGCATTTTTGTTGTTTTGAGAAGCCCATAAATATGTTGGCTGTAAAACCTTAATTTTCCTGCTCAACATCTAGCTTGTGGAATCATACAAAGGATACGTTGTTGCTGGTAGTGGAGGCAAAAATGATATGGATTGACATGTTAGGATATGATTTGCATCTTATTTATACGGATGAGGATGATGTTCTGGTCCGCATTCCTTTCCTTGGAGAACAGATAAAAAAGCTGCAAAATCGTCACTAACCTACTTTGCACAACTTGCATGGGAACTGTAGAAGAATTATACTATACCGGAGTTTGAGAAGGTGAAGTGTTTAAAGAAAGCCTCGAGGTAGTCGAATCTTCTTGGACTCTACGATATGGCTTTCTCATCTAGATGATGGTTTAATCACCGAGTTTCGAGTCTATACAATGTATTTTTCTATTCATTCTTCAAGATTTCCAGGGGAAGTGGAAATCGTTGTATTGAGCAATCAAGTATGGGGTGTAGAAGTGGAACAGGTGGTTGTGATTTTTTCTTTTATATAATTACGAACCTTTGTCTCGTACAATCAGGTATCACTATGCAAGGATATTCAGATATCAACCATGAATTAGATCCTGAAACCAATCATAGTTTTCTGCTGGTTTCTAAATGCATTATGATTTTAAATCCTGTTGGGAATGTGAAACCGGTTTGATGTGCTGATTTGCTATTTAATAATGTCGGTGTTGCGTGGACGTGCCCTTGGTTATGTATATAGCCTATGTATTTTTCTTCTGTTGTGCAAACATCAAAGGAATGGCTTCTTGTTCTTCTTCGATGTTAGGAGGTGAGCGTGCATCTAGATGGCGAAAGATCGCTGTGAAACCGGGAAAGACAATCTCTCTGGATCCTGATTGTATACTTTTCTCTATTCGGAGCAGATCATTGCCATTGTGATAAGCAAGGGCTGTAAGAAATTTCTCTTTGTTGAAAAGCATCTCATACAAGATAGCTCCGTAGGGTCATGTTGTAGGATAATTTTGCGGGCCTCGTAAATGAGCTGAGTTGCTCGTACTACGGCTCATCCCAAGCTCGATGGTGTTTGGTTGGTTAAACCATCGAAGCAGGACATAAACATGGTACATTCGACTTCTCAAGGTGTTTGATTTATCCGGCCAACAAGGGTTTTTTTGGCTCATTTACCAGTCCTAATTTTTCAAACAAGCAAATGAAAAAGACAATCAATCACACCCCAAAGTTACACAGTTAAACTAATTTAGAATTGTGAAAACTGAATAAATAAAATGCCTGCAAAAGCGCCCTCAGGGAGACATGACTGCCTTGGAACCAGCCAACAGCTTGAACTTAACCAAACTGAGTCCAGGACCAGGGAACTGGCCCACCCAGTCCAGGAACCATAACCCAACCGGGATGGCTCCTCCTTCCATGGAACCCTAACAGGAACCTACGATTCAGACTACTGGTTCTTATTGTATTTTATAAGTTTCTTCAAATATAAATGTGTATAGCTTTGTTGGCTTTTTTCCTGCTTTTTGATTCAAACTGTAACCAGTGGTTATCAACCATAACCGGATGGAACCTGGTTAGGATACAGTTCATGATCCAAACAAACCGAAACTGGCAGTTTTGAACAGCGTATCCTAGGTTTACCTAGAGTGCGTCATGTCCATTCTCAGTTTCAATCAGCATCAACTAGTACTCTTCCAGGGAAAGAAAACAGTATCGGCTTCAGTCACTAACTATGACTTCGTCTATTCTTTTTTTTTTTGTTACAACAGAGGCCAAGGCCAGGTATGTACGACCTGGGAGTCGAACAACACCCAAAGTTTGATGGAGTCGGGAGCCCTGCCAGGTGGGCTAATGTCTTGAGTGTATACTGAGTCTGTCCTCATTTTAACAACAATAAGAAAAATTATTATTATTATATCCTTGAGTATACAAGTTTTTGTATATCATGGGTTATTTTTCCAAATAGCTGGAAAAACGAGTAAATCAAAATTCCTGATCTTTCTGCGTTGGAGAGCAGGAAAGAAAAGAAAAAGGATAATGCATCAACAAGGATAGGACACCATTGTGCTAACAGCAACGGCCAGGAGTTAACTAAGAAAAGTACGGATTTTATCAAATACGCAGATTGCGGACCAAGTATAAGAACCAAAATTCCTTGAGATTTTACGTTCCTCTTTGAGAGAATATTGTTCCATGGCTTCTGAAGGCTTGCTGAATGCCTTTGATGAATACAGATTGGACAAAGCTTACACATCTGAGGAAGTTCATCAGGATAGACTACCGATATCATACATAATGGCTTCAATTGCATGGAATGAATCTGAGATAAAGTTATCTTAGCTTCATATGTTGCAATTTCTTTTTGGAGTACATGATGTCACAATTGCATGAACAAAAGATGAGGATGCACGTCATACTTACAATTAGAAGGTCCCCCGTCCAATGTCTTGAATCCTTTAAGCCACAAGAACGCTAAATGATTAATGTCTCATGCAATTAGAGTATAGGATGATGGTGGTATTGGTTATAAAGGGATCAGTTTTCTCAGGAAAATAGTAACTGCACTCCAATATCCAGCCAACTGCAGACAGATAAATCGCAAAAGAACTGTCAAAATTCTCCCTATTATTCCTCTCTTTTTCTCTCACACGGATACACACCCAAAAAAGAAGGAAAGGATAGACTTCGTTAAACTCACCTGAGCTCCAATACCATTTCCAGTCTGCCCCTCAATAACCAAGCCAGCAGTAAGACCAATAATTGCCCATGCTCCATTGATTGTTTCAATCTGACGCAGTCTCTGTATGAAGGGAATTTATATAAGAGATCCATTCAACATCATTTTTATGTTTAAAATACAACACTCCTAAGGGTGCCGTCAACCATGAAATTAAACAATAACAGCAAAAGTCGTGCTATTTCTATTGGGATCCAAGTTCCAGGGGATGAGCGTAGCCCTTAAGACTAGTACCCAAAAGAACAATTTACTGGGGCATTTGACATCTTCCTCTGGTTACGAATCAAGGAAACACCCAAAACCCATCCTAAAAGAGTGTGAGCTGCAGAGAAGTACCTAAATGCTAACTTTGGCGCTATAGGTTCCTTGACAAGTTGACAACCATCACTGAATCCGAGATTACCAACAGAAAAAAATTTGCTCACATTGGAGATTTATAAAGAAACAACTCAACATTCAGCGTTAAGATCACTACATGGAAGCTAGATTACCTTACCTTACCTTACCTTGCCTTGCCTTACTAAGCCTTTTCCTACAAACTGGGAATGAAAGCTAGTTACTAAGCTTATAAAATTATGAATCCAATACCAAATAAAGTACCCACTGCATCTAAAAAGTGTCTAGTGTCGCTAGAACTGCACAAGCATCCAAAGTTCACAAACAATTATTAAATGTAATAGGATCATGGGCCACTAGGGCCCGTGAATGAAGGTTATGGAATGGCACGGGCCACTAGGATCCGTTGCCATCTAAATCACACATACACTTCTAAGGGGTGGAGTGTCGACCTCGACACTGGTCCGACACTGACACCAACACCGTGTCGGAACGGTATGGCAAAAAAAAATATTTTTTTTTGTAACTCACAGATAAATGGGTCCAAATAATGAAGATTGATTTGTGTATTATGATGAAATTAGTAGTTGTTTATCGTTTATGTGTTTTGCTTTAATATAAAGTTGTGTACTTGCTATTATAGCTATATACAATATTAGCTTGAATGATTTTGGGTGTAGACAATTGGTTTCTTATTTCTCAATCTGATTGGATTCTTGACTCCATTCTGTATGCCTTTGCACAGAATAATCTCTGTCACCAAACACATTTAAAGACCAAGAACATTGCCAAATCAATAGAATATAAGAGTATGACATCACTAGTGGATCCTAGGACAAATACTAGTATATGTTATATCCTACAAAAGATCTGGAAACTCTTTGAATCCATAACTTGGATATTTTGTAGCTCGTAAAATCATTTTCAGATCATTACGAAGGAACTTGCTAATTGATACCTATGTGCACCCAAAATTAGCAAATACTAGTTGTATTCTGATTGATTTATATAGCTTGAATATTATATATAATATATAATATTATATACCCTAATTGTGTCGCCACACCCAAAAATTTTGAAATTTGTCGTATCCCGCACCTGCACCCGTGTGACATAGGTTGCCATGTAGCTATTGGGAGCTGGGAGCTGGCCACAACTAGCCGTTGGAGGCAACTCTTCTCCCCTATCTCTTATCCATTTGTGTTGTATTTTTTCTCTCTCTTACTCTATAAATAGATCCATAATATACATCAATAATAAGTTGTCTTCCACAACCTTTTGATTCGTAGATTTGTCTCCTTCTTGACTCTTGTTATGTATTCTTGATTTGAAACATCTATATTTGGATGCAATGATATTTTGATGATTACACCGACACATTAACGATTTGCGACTTAACCACCTCAACATTCATACATCAATACATGGTATCAAAACCTCATTTTAAAGAATTCAAGAACATCGGGAAGCATGCTAAGATTAGAAAGTTCGTGATATAGCTTGTTCAACACTCCAAGCTTGAGGTAATATCAAGATCTTTGTTTGTTCCTTGAAATTGATAGCAAAAATGAGTCTTTTAAATGCATTCTTGACCCAAAATGTTATCAAAGTTGGACAAGAACGATGAACAAGTATTTTTTGTCTAAAGATTTTTTTTATTACATAGACGGGACAATTCAAGTACCTACCTTAGATATTGAAGATTTAAACGATGATGATGCTTTCAAAGCCCAAGAAAAATACAAGTAAGATTTGATAACTTGAGAAAGAATGAATGCAAAAATAACATGGATAATTTATCAAAATGTGGATGAAAAACTTAGAAATTGAATTAGCGTATTTTAAAATACTTTTGAAACTTGAGAATATTTGAAAAAGATCAATTCTCAAGATGATTTTGTTTTTTAAATTGATTTGATGGAAATAATGATAATGCTTAAATTTGAGAGTATCAAAATGAGTAGAAGTTTTGATAAATTTGAAAACTTTAAAAAATGGATAAATTTTAAGAGTTTTTAGACAATTAATATTTTTTTTATTTATGCGAGGATTAAGGGATGAATTTGAAAATATTAGATCACATCTAATACATAGAAAACTTAGACTAAAGGGAGACACATTTTTTACCAATCTAGTTATGGAAGAAACTAGATTAAAAAACATAAGTGTTGCAAAGAAGTCATTCTTTCCGCTTCTAAGCTGAGAGCAAATATGAAGACATACAAGCCTCTTCATGTCAAAAACTTCGTAGGACAAAAAGATAGATCAAACAAAAAGCCCATGAGACCATGGCCAAACAAGGACACAAAATGTCATTATTGTAAGAAAAGTGGTCATATCAAAACCACTTTTCCTCTTCTTCAAAAGAAATATAGAAACGTAGGAACTATGGAAGACAAGGATGGAGGAGTCTTACCTTCCAACATCAAAGCTTACATTTAACATCAAAGCTTAGATAGAAAAAATGTTCAAAGAAAAGACAAGCATTTTCGAAAATGCTCTCTCCACTTCTCAAGGTATGTCTTGGTTCTTATATTCGGGAGCTTCTTTTTATATGACTCGTAGTGAAAAATCTTTAAAAAATTCTCAAGATATATTTGGAAAACATGTGTTTATGATCGACGGTACAAAACTTCAAATTGAAAAAATTAAAAATTTTGAAAAAAATGATTTCAAAATACAAAATGTAAGTTTAATACCTAAACTCAATTTAAATTTACTCTCAGTTGCTCAAATTTGTGATAATAATTATATAGTCACTTTCTCATCGAAGCATTGTGTGATGCATGATCATCTATCAAATAAGATGATTGGTGAAGGTCATAAAGAAAGTGGACTATACAAAATGGATTGTTTATTTATTATAGATTTTGAATAATATATGTAGCCCATGATGCACTCTTTGGCATAAATGACTTGGACATTTGGGTATGCATAAACTATGTAATTTTTCTTTTTTAAAAAAAATTAGGATCAAATATTTTATTGTAAGGAATGTGTTCTCGAAAAAATGCATCATCTTCCTTTTGGAGAAAGAAATTATGTACCAAACAAAGCTTTTGAATTAATGTTTCCTGTTGTTTTCAAGGGAAGAGTCCAATATCATGTGATATTTGTAAATGATTTTACTCGATTTACTTGGATATATCTATTAAAACATAAATCAGAGGTATTTGATAAATTTTTTATTTTTTATGGTTAAGAAGCAATTTGATTCCACCATTAAGATTTTTAGGTTTGTT
Organism: Brasenia schreberi; assembly: GCA_036023115.1. Classification (NCBI taxonomy): domain Eukaryota; kingdom Viridiplantae; phylum Streptophyta; class Magnoliopsida; order Nymphaeales; family Cabombaceae; genus Brasenia; species Brasenia schreberi. Next base: position 13,871,081 of record JAYKKT010000064.1, read on the forward strand.
TTTAAAGGAGAATTCTTATCAAATGATTTTTAATTTTTTTTTTAAACCAATGGAATTTTACATAAAAAATCATGCATCAAAACTCCTCACTAAAATGGCTTGGCAGAAAAGAAAAAAAAGGCATGTTATAGAAACTTATAAAACACTTTTAATTTCTAGTATTGTTCTTAAATTCTTACGGGTAGAAACCACTCTTATTGGAGTATATCTTATCAATAAAATGCCTTCAACACATCTTGAAAATATTTCTCCTTTTAAAAAATTATATAATTTATCTCTTTATTATGAAAGGCTAAAGGTTTTTGGGTGCGAATGCTTTATTTATACAGATAAAAATGATAAATTGTCTCCTAGGGCCATTGAATGTGTGTTTCTTGGATATGAAATCGACAAAAAAGGTTGTAAATGTTTTTACCCTATTAATGAAAAATTATGTCTCTAAAGATGTAAAATTCTTTGAAAATAACTACTACTATAAGTCTACATCTTTTGAAAATAATGAAAAATCCTTTTCACAAGATTTTCACAATCTAGAGGAAGACCATGATAGTGATTTAGAAGTCAATAATGATGATGTTCTCTATAATACAATTGATGTCTTAGATGAAACTTGTAACACTCAACCTATTATTGAACCCTTTTCATTACACTATTCTTTTGAACCTCAACGTAAAAACTTGATTGCAACAATTCTTTAAGTAAAAAAACATAGATTATATTATCATGCCAAGGGTATTCCGAAATGGGAAGCTGCTATATATGAAGAAGTTGGTGTCTTAGACAAAGCTCAAACTTGGACTGTTATTCCTAAGCTTAAGGATAAAAAGGTTATTGGATGTAGATGGGTTTATAAAATCAAAATACATAGTAATGGTAATATCGAAAGATATAAGGTCAAACTGGTAGCCAAGGGTTATGCTCAAGAGCATGGAATCGGCTATGATGAAACTTTTGCTCATGTTGCTAATATGACGACTATTTGAATACTCATAACTCTTAGTGCTATTCAAAATTGATATATTTATCAATTTGATGTTAAAAATACTTTTTTGAATGGACATCTAACTAAAGATGTTTATATAACTCCTCCCAGATTTGATGTTCCCCAAGATCATGTTCTTAAACTTAAGAAAGCTTTGTATGGTTTGAAACAAGCCCCAAGGCTTGGTTTGATCGATTTGAAATTTTCATGTATCGGCATAACTTTACATCTTATTATAATGACACTACTTTGTTTGTAAGAAAGTAAGATAAAGGTATTATTATTTTACTTTTTTATGTGGATGATACTGGGAATAATGAAGCAGGGATTGCAAAGGTTAAACAAAACCTTCATCTAAAATTTGATATGAAAGATTTAGGTCTTCTTAGTTATTTTTTGGGTATCAAAATTGTTAGTAACAATCGTGGATATTTTATGTCACACACCGAATTTGCAAATGATGTAATTGAAAGATCTGATATCACTGACAACAAGCAAGTTGATACTCCTGAGGTCCTTGGTACTAAGATAAGATGCACTGATTGATAAAAATTAGAAGATCTGATTCTCTATAATTAATAAGTGCTCTTACCTATCTTACTATTACTCGTCCTAATATTTCTCATGCAATACATACAACTAGTCAATTTAACCAAGCACTCACCTCTGTTCATATGAGTGACGTTATGAGAATTATTTGATATTTAAGAAGTTCTACCCACAAGGGGTACTCTTAACTTCCTCCTCGTTATTTGATTAATATGTGTATAGTGTATACTAATGCTGACTAGGGTAAAGATGTCAATAATACACATTTATATGACTAGTTTTTGTACCTTTTTAGGTGAATCACTTATCTCGTTAAAATATAAGAAGCAGTAAAAGGTGTCACTTTCATCTACCGAAGCAGAATATCATGCCATGTCTACTATTGCACCAAAAACTATAAAAAAAAAACTAAAGATCTTAATTATGTTAGATGCATCAAGAGCGAGGATGAAAAAAATCTAGTGGCAAATGATGATATAAGAAATAGATGGAAAAACTATTTTTATAAGCTTTTTAATGATAATAAAGATGTTAGTATTAGGTGAGAAGAGTTAGCCAAATCAGAAAATATATAAACCACAATTTATATCGACATATTCAAAAGAATGAAGTCAAAGAGGCTCTTAAACATATGAAGGGTGGTAAATCAGTAGGACCAGACAATATTCCTATAAAAGTTTGAAAAATACTAGAAGAAATAGGAATCACTTGGCTCCCAAGACTATTTAATGAAATATGGAGAAACTAAAAGATACCTTAGGAATGGAGAGCAAGTACAATAGGGAGACATTCAGAATTGTGCGAATTATCGAGGTTTCAAGTTAAATTATCGAGGTATCAAGTTAATGAGTCATACTATGAAATTATGGGAAAGAATTATCAAACGTAGGTTAAGACATGTATCAAGTACAACAGAGAACCAATTTAGATTCATGCCAGGCAGATCTACTGTTGAAGCGATTCACCTTTTAAGACGTCTTAACATTTTAGAGCAAAAAAGAAAGACCTTCATATGATATTTATTGATGTAGAAAAAGCTTATGATAGCGTACCGAGGGAGGTTCTTTAGAGAACTTTGGAAAAAAGAGGTATTTCATTGACATACATTAACCTTATAGGAGACATGTACGATGGTGCAAAAACATATGTGGGGACCAGTGTTATCCGTATCGTATGATGCGATACGTACACGATACGATACAATAACCTGTATCGTATGATATAGGTTATCGCACCGTATCGTACGCCCAATTTTTTTTAAGAATTTTTTTTTTTAATTTTTTTTTTTGCAGGTTTCTGGCCTCTCTTCACTTCCCTCCAAGGCATCCTCCGATATGCTTGTTTGGGATTGTAAGTTGTGTATATAATATGTAAATTTGGGTTTATAATTTCATTTATTGAATAAGAATAATTTATGAACAAATAAAAATTATGACAAAATTATTTTCCTTTCTGTTGCCAACTTTTAGGTATATTTCTACTACCAGTTTCTAATTTCATTAAATCACAAACAATGAAAAACAATTTGATTGTCTCGGTTCATTGAGTGGGCATTTTACAACTTCACTATTTTAGGGTTCACCTTACATGACTTCCATTGAGTTGAACATGATCAACGTGTGTGACGCTTAACTCAGTCTGTGAAGTGAGAAATGGAGCTCAAGCATTAGTTAAAAAGCTAGTATCCAGTAAGAGAAAAAGGGGATATCATCAAGTAACAATATCACATCACTGAGGTGCCATAGACTCAACTCAATAATCAAAGAAATTGAGCTCATCGTTTTGCTCACATATGAAAATTAGCAAACATGACAACTACATGTACAAAGATAGAAGTTTCTTAATTTTGATATATTAGATGAGTGGATTATGGAAGATAACAAAGAAAATGCACTCCTAACTGAAGAAGACATTGCATAGATTAATTTGAAAGGAGTGCAACGACATCATGAAGGAGATGAAGATTTTGATTTTGAAGCAGAAGGTGATGAGAAACTTTGGGCATTTCATCAAGGAGTGTTTGACAACCACAATTTCTATCGACATATTCAAAAGAATGAAGTCAAAGAGGCTCTTAAACATACGAAGGGTGGTAAATCGGTAGGACCAAACAATATTCCTATAAAAGTTTGGAAAATACTAGAAGAAATAGGAATCACTTGGCTAGTAGTTAACTCACTCTTTGTTGATTTTGATTTTGATACAAATTTACAATATGTAAAATGTAAATGTATTTCATTTTTTGCTTCAAAATATGTAAATTTGGATGCAATTGTTCAATGTTGAATGCTCAATCTGTACTAAACTTTGTATTATATGAATTTAAAGCAATTACCATATTTTTCTTGATTTTTTTCAGTATTTTACTAATTTTTCTTGATTTTTTAAATAATTTTTATATTTTTTAATATTAAAGTACAATACGAGCGATACGATACGATATGATACAATACGCCCGTATCGTGGAGCCCAACGATACGCGATATGATACACGTCAGACAATACTGGTGAGGACTCATGAAGGAATGACTGAGTTCTTTGAAGTTAATATTGGATTACATCAAGGATCGACTTTAAGTCCATACTTATTTATAATGGTGATTAATGAGTTAACAAAACATATTCAAGATGAAGTACCTTGGTATATGTTATTTGCAGATGATATTGTGTTAGTGAAGGAGTCTAAGGAAAAAGTTAATAGAAAATTGGAACTATGGAGAGAAACATTAGAAAGCAAAGGCCTCTGACTTAGTAGAACAAAGACAAAACATATGGAATGTAAGTTTGATCATTTGGTTACTTGAGATGACATAGAAATTAAAATTGGCACACATTGCATTCCCGAAAAGGAAAGTTTTAAATACCTAGGGTCAATTTTTCAGAGTGATGGAAGAATTGACAGAGATGTTACGCATAGAATTAATGTTGGTTGGTTAAAATAGAGAGGAGCATCAGGTATTCTTTGTGATAAGAAGATACTATTAAAGTTAAAAGATAAATATTATAGAGCAGCAATTAGGCCTGCCATGTTTTATGGTTCTAAGTGTAGATGTCTGTGATAGAAATGAAGATATTGAGATGGATGAGTGGTCATACAAGAAAAGACCGTATACATAATGAGGTTATTAGAAACAAATTAGGAGTGACACCAATAGAGGATAAAATAAGAGAATATCGTTTAAGATGGTTTGGACATATAGAAAGAAGATCAAAAGAAAAACCAGTAAGAAGGTATGAAAAACTAAATTTGGAAAGTATTAAAAGAGGTAGAGGATGACTACAAAAGTGTTTGAAAGAAACAATAAAGAATGATCTAGCTTATTGTGAGTTAACTACTAACATGGCACACAATAGGGATCTGTGGAAACAAAGAATCCATGTAGTTGACCCCGTCTAGTATGGGAAAAGGCTTAGTTGTTGTTGTTGTTGTGTCTACTGCTACTCCAGAAATCTCTTTGATTACGATAGTTCTGAAAGATATAGGCATTACTCTACAACAACCGGCTACTATATTTTGTGATAATAAAAGTGCCATGTACATTACCTCCAACAATACCTTTCATGAACGAACGAAGCATATTCAGATGGATTGTCACTTTGTTCGTGAAGAATGCTTACAGAAAAATATCAGTTTGTGTTATGTTAGATCAAAAATGCAATTAACTGACTTCTTCACCAAATCTTTCTCCTCTACTCGCTTTCATTTCTTATTGGAGAAACTTTTGGTATACACACCATAAGTTTGCAGGGGATGTTAAATGTAATAGGATCACGGGCCACTAGGGCCCGTTGCCACGTAGCCGCGGCTCTCTTATCCATTTATGTTGTATTTTTTCCCTCTCTTGCTCTATAAAATGTCATAATATACATCAATAATAAGTTGTCTTACACAGCCTTTTCATTCGTGGATTTGTCTCCTTCTTGACTCTTGACTCTTGACTCTTGTTGTGTATTCTTGACTTAAAATATCTATATTTGGATGCATTGATATCTTGACGATTCCTTTGACACATTGACGATTTGTGACTTGGCCGCCTAACATTCATATATCAACAAATATTTACAACAATGACTACATCGAAAGGATTGATTCGTAACTAGACCAACACCTCAATTAATTCATCAAGAAATAATTGAATGAATTATCCACTTTTCCTATACAAATTACTAGATGCCAAAATGGATGAAAGCATCTGTTCCAAATAAGGTTCAGGGTGCTTTCATAATTTCATAATGATGGATCAACAAAAGTACATATTGAGGAGGTCAATCTCTTTAGACCCTAATGTTGCATGTGCAACTTTCAATGCAGGTAATTTGTTGAGACATTTTGACCTTGGACAACGCACATCCCTGTATAATAATAGTCCCAAAATTTGTTACTATCAAATTCTGTGTTCGAATATGGTAACGAGGAATAGTTCACTTGCTTGGGATCCATTTTCTGCAGTCATGCGCATAACATCTTCAAATTCCACACTGAAAATCGAGTGAAGTAATCCCTTGGTTAACTTTCTAGCAAACTGCCACTTTGTCTCATAAAAAACATTCTCCTAGGTAGTCCAACTACATACAGTTGATTAATATTTCCATGTTTGCTGGTCCATGACTCATTAAATGCACCACATGGAATTTCTGAATAAATAATCAAGCCGCAGTTAGCATCTGTATTTTGCTTGGAAGCTTGCATGCTTGCTCTGCACGTGTATATGGTCAGGCTTGACATTCTCTATCACCTACTACAACTTGCCTATAACAGCTGAATGGACAGCTACCATACCCATTGCTAAAAGTTTACAATAAGCATGACAGAGTAGATAGTGAAATCTATAGAATTGAGAAAACAAAGACCAAAATGCAATCAATAGAGAACCTAAGATTTGGGAGTTGGGCATATGAAGCCGGCTTTCCTCAATTAAATCCCATAGAAGGCAGTCTTGTTGTAGCTACATGGATCACATTGTTATCAAAAACAATAAGATACCCTCCTCGCCCCCGGTAGGGATAGGGGAATGTATCAGCCCATGTCATGCGACACGGGCTGTATCAACCACAGAACAAATCTGACATGGGCAATACACCCACTGTGGACCCCAAAGTATATCCCTTCACGCTAACTTATTGGCCACCAAGAGATCTTCAAAAAAGTCCATGCCCTACTTCATGAATACAATCAAAATAATATCCATGCACTTTATAACTTCATATATTGTCATTCAAAAAAAGAAAAACACAAATAACAAAAAAAAAATGACTTTTCTTAGGGGTTGGCTTATAAAGTGGGCTGCTTCCTCCCTCCAACACATCTTGCTCTAGCATGGGGGGAGCTTTTGTGGCCTTTCCGAGTAGATCGCATGCTTGGGCTTTATTTTGTCATGTTTGGCTTGATTTTCAGTGTCATTGAAGTATATTTTCCTTTTTGGAGCATCTTGGTTAAGTTTTACGGTAGATCATCATTTTTTCTGTTTTAAACATTTCAAACCTTTTCTTCTGCTTTCCAATGGTTTTTCATTTGCTTTTACTAGCACTCATCATTGGGATGACCTGTGGCAGTACATTAATGTAGTATGGTGATTTGAGTTTGAGTTATTAGATGATATTTTACACATGCATTTTTGTCTTTGAAATTTTTCAAACAGCAGAAAACTCATCCAAATAAAGCAACATCTTGCAAAAAGAGGAACCGGGTGATGCCATGTCATATGGTGCCACCTCAAATAAAGATGGAGATGATAGAGGAAATGAAGAAGAGGAGGACTCTGCTTGATGAACAGGGAGAAATTTTAGAAACCAAAAATTCAGAGAGATATTAGACTGCTTTTAATTAATGTTATGTAATATTTAGTATCAAAAAATTAAACATAGTTTGCTTAAACTTTTCAGATGTAATGGATATTATATAATGATGTTACGTAGTTTGGTTTGAATTTTGAACTTTGATACTTTGGTATCAATTGTTCAGATGGATTGGCAATGTCTTTGTTTTGAATTATATGCATGTTATTTGTTTTTAATTGCATATATGTTACTTTTCTAGTTTTTAGGTTGTTGGATGGTTTGGTCATTATAGGTAACCCTTTGATTAATATTGGTGTTCAATGGTTTCTTATTTGTTATTAGTCAGATGGATTAATGTTGTTATTGGTAAGCCTTTGATTAATGTCATTGAATGTTTCATCTTAATGTTGTTAATTTGTTATTAGTCATATGCATGCTAACTTTTCTAGTTTAGGATTTTTGTTATGTAAGGATAATTACTGAGTCTAAGCTTAGTACGTTTAGTGTTAATGTATAATTTTTCTGTTTTTTAATTTTTGAGGTTCTTTTAGGACTTTTTGGTTTTTCTAAATACAATGGCACAATCGATGCATATCAGCCGTATTGCATTCGACGGGCAAGCTATGTGCCCCTTGTATGTCAAATAACACTGGTAGAAGGGCTAAATGTAACACACCCATTATTCTTTTTAACAAATCCTCATCATTAAAGCAAGCCCCGGCCCTCAATATGTTCAACGCTTACACACTGAGCCTTATTATACTGTAACTATAGCATATGGTATCATGATGGAATTATAAACTTTCAACCGACACTTTTCTTTACAACTGGTTCTTCCATTGTTATAAAAATCATATCGTATCGTACAATATGATACGACTTTATAGTGTATTGTATACTAGAATGACATAGCATATGTAAGTGTATGATATTTAACCATTTATCCATTCCTATTGTACCATGTCATAAGATATAACATTGTATCACACTGTATCATATGATACGACCGGTCAACCTTTTGTAGCCTATAAACCCCAAGGCCCACGGGTTTTTCCGTCTACTCTCAAACTCTTTCTTTTGCTCTCAAACCTTTTTCTTATCTTCCATTTGCTTAATTTCGTAAAGAAATAACACACTTCTCTCAAACTCGTCAAAATCCATAGGTTTTTATTAAATCCATAGCATACTCCCTTTCTTTCATTCATAATCTTTTTTTACCCAATTTTTCAAAAATTTGAGGTTTTCATAAATTTCGAGAATCCTCACCTTCTTAAAGCCCTTTTGTTGTTTTGATTTTTCTCCATTCGGCTTGATGGCATTCAATCGGCAATCCAAAGAGAAAGTATTGTATCCTAGTGCATAAAAGCAATAGGTTTGTGAAAAGGAGTATGTTTTGTAATGAAGTTAACCATAGAGATATTTCTCGCATGAAATATCATCTTGCAAGAACCAAAAAAGATGCAAGGGATTATCATCAGGTGTTCGAAGCTATGAAGTATGAAATTCAACAAGCAAGTTATGGAGGCTACAAAGAAAAGAAAAGATTACGATAAAGAGACCATAAATAAGTGCTTAGGATATGCCTAAAGAATTTTAAGATGCTTCTCGAGAGATATATGATGAAGAAATTCATAATATAATTGAGGAAGAGACAATTGAGGAGACAAAGCGAAAGTGGCATAAGGAAAAGAGTATGGGTTCTAGTGACAGTAGCAGTAGGGTTGGTCTTATTCCACTGGATGAACCCCTCTTCGCTCGATGGCTGCGAAAGGTAATAGGGGAGGTCTTATGTATTCTTTCTTTTGCTTTTATTATACATAAACGCAAAGAGATGGAAGAAAGGCAATAAAAACTCGCTTCAGTGTTGTTCGATGCATATCGTATCATATCGTAGTGTATGGTATTTTAATATTAAAAAATAGCAAAATCTTTAAAAAATTAAAAATTAAAATTAAAAAATTAAAAAAATCAGAAAAAAATAGAAAATTTTGATAATTACAAAGAATTTATATAATGCAAAGTTTAGTACATATTAACCATTTACCATTCAACAATTGAAAAAAATTACATATTTTGAAGCAAAAAATGAAATACATTTATATTTACATATTGTAATCAGGATCATCAACTAAATAATCTTCATCTTCTCTTTTCTAAAGATCCTCATCACCTTATATTTCAAAATCAAAATCTTCATCTCCTTGATGATGTTACACTCATTCTAAATTAATCCATTAAATGTCTTCTTCAATTAGGAGTGTATTTTCTTCATTATCTAAAATAATTCACTCCTCTAATATATCAAAATTATCCAAACTTATTAGATCAAATTGGTTTTCTTCTCTATTTACCTTTTTTAATTGCCTACAAGAAAGCAAGATAAGTAATTAGTAAATAACATTAATAATTGAAGTCAAACAAAATATTGAATTTAATCTTTAAGTAGTAACGAATACAAGATTACCTTTGGCGAACCGCATGTTACAACACATGAAAGCTAAATCAATGAGCTGCTTATGTTTCAACTTGTTGCGCTTTTTTGTATGGATGTGTTTAAAACTCTACAATTCCTTTCACAACCCGTTGTACTAAAGGTTTAACTAAGAACTCTTACTACAAAATCTCTAAGGTTTTGGCAATCACATACAAACCTATTCCACCAAACATCTGCAGAAAAAGACAAACATTAGGGACTCAATCCACAATAATATAATATTTAAGAAACTTAAATACGAAGATAAACAATTTACCTAGGCATATATTAGTGTGGTTGCGACTTGCGAATTGCTATAGGCAAACCAAGTGAAGAGCATTATCATAGATCTCTATCTCCTAATGTATAACATCTCCTCTACTCTCATTAGGGACTAATTTGTCTATACAATCAATGAGACCTCGATTAACCTCACCATCCCTTTTGAAACTTGTTGAGTACTTAAATATTGGGTTTAGGTAATATGTTGTTGCATGAATAGGCTGATGCAATTGTTTGTTCCATCTATTATCTATAATGTTCCACACGGGCACATAATACCTCTTTCTTCCATTAAAATTATTTTTAATGGCTTCTTTTGTCATATAATGGCTTCATAAAGGTAGCTCATAGATGATTTCTCCTTATCATACACAATATAAAGGCATGGTTGTAGATAAATTTGGTGATATCTTGGAAATACTCAGTTATTGCCTTTATCTAATTCATCTCATCAATATCCTCAAGGATTAGAATGGATTGCACATTGTGTCCAATAAAAAGTCCCATAAGTAGTTGCTAACTCCTTCCCAACTGCTTTATAGTTAACTGCATTATTTGTAACAAATTAGATTACATTTTTTAGCCCAACCTCACATATCACCTTATCAAACTCTTGCATTAGGATCTCTGCAGTATGTCTCTCCTCTGACATATATAGAGATCTCAAAAACATAAGTCTTTTAAGACAATAGATAAGAAAGTTTAACAAAATCCTTCTTTGGGTATATATCCATCCGTCTACCATGATAGTGTATCATGTCTCCTTCCATGACTCTCTTAAAGTCGAATAATATTCTTACACTTCAATGACATTCTTATTTAATGACTTTTCTCTCAACTTCTGATAAGAGGTCATTTTTTATCCTTGACCAATATTAGCAATTGCATTTACCATTGCTTCAAAATGAAAACTGTTTGCTGCATTAAATTGAATGCATGCATCATAAAACTATCTTCCCACTGCAACGTCTGTTTGATCATACAGTTGTTCTGAAGTCATAGCAACACGGATTCCAAGTTGAGCACCACGTGTAATGCTAGGAGCAAAAAATGAATGTATGATAGAAGAGTTGTGTATGCTAAACTCCGCCCATGTAAGGGATCACTCTTACATTGCTGGTCCCAAGCCCGGATAAAGGAGGGTTGTGTTACGCTTCCGACAGCCAGCGTAAAACTTCGTCTGATTTTATAACATAGATTACAAAAATTATGAGCATTTATTTGGGGCGTTCCCTCCTAGTGACGCAGTGCAGAGCCCGAATGCAGTGACAAGTAAGGGTCACTACATTTTCGCTCAAATGTAGTGAATCAATTGCAGAGAGGGTTCCCACATCATGGACGGGTGTGGGTAAAGAAGTTAGTCCCGCTATATTGCAGCCCAAATGTAGTGAATAATTTTCAAAGAGGGTCTCCACATTTTCAATATGGACGGATGCGGGGGGTAAGGAAGCCAATCCTAAATAATAAGATTCGTATTGGTTCTTAGAATATTGGAACATTATCCGGTAAGCTAATGGAGGTGGTAGATACTATGATTCGGAGAAAGATTCATATTATATGTTTACAAGAGACAAAATGGGTTGGAGAAAAAGCAAAGGAGATAGAGGATACATGTTTTAAATTATGGTACTCAAGTAAAGAAAAGGCTCGAAACGTAGTTGGTATTATCATAAATAAAGCTTTAAAGGATAGCGTAGTAGACATACAACGATATGATAACCGAATCATGATGTTGAAATTAGTGTTAGGAGCAGAGGTTTTGAATATAGTTTGTGCTTACGCACCCCAAGTAGGACTAGAAGATAGTATAAAAACGAAGAGTTAGATAAGGTGATTCAAAAGATTCCACAAAGAGAGATGATTTGTTTAGGAGGAGACTTAAATGAACATGTCGGTAAAGAGGCATTAGGATATCAAGGGATTCATGGAGCTATTAAGACTAAATGGTGGAACCTCAAAAGCGAGAAAGAAGATATATTTAAATAGAAAGTCCTTCAAGGAGATGTTTGGAATTATGTTCGTACACCCTGTGATATGTGGAACAATATGGCTATACATATTAGGAAAGTGGCCAAAGATGTGTTAGGTGTAGGGAGGTTTACCAGCACAAAAAGAAGCTTGGTGATTGAGTGAAGTAGTGCAAAATAAAATCAAGGCAAAGAGGACATGTTACAAATTACATTATGCTAAGAAAACTAGTGAAACTTTAGAGGCTTATAAGAAAGCAAAGAAGGAAGCAAAAAAAGGCAGTGAGTGAAGCGAAAGCTAAAATTTGGAAGGATTTATATAAAAAACTCAACTCAAAAGAGGGTGAAAGAGATATTTTTAGGTAGAGATAAGAAAACTAAAGATCTCAATTATGTTAGATGCATCAAGGACGAGGATGAAAAAATTCTAGTGGCAAATGATGATATAAGAAATAGATGGAAAAACTATTTTTATAAGTTTTTTAATGAAAATAAAGATGTTAGTATCAGCTTAAGAGAGTAAGCCAAATCACAAAAGTATATAAACCACAATTTTACCGACGTATTCAAAAGAATGAAGTCAAAGAGGCTCTTAAACATATGAAGGGTGGTAAATCGGTAGGACCAGATAATATTCCTATAAAAGTTTGGAAAATACTAGGAGAAATATAAATCACTTGGCTCACAAGACTATTTAATGAAATATGGAAAAACCAAAAGATGCCAGAGGAATGGAGAGAAAGTACACTTATACCCGTATATAAGAAGCAAGGGAGACATTCAAAATTTTGTGAATTATCGAGGTATCAAGTTAATGAGTCATACTATGAAATTATGGGAAAGAATTATCGAACGTAGGTTAAGACAGGTATCAAGTACAACAGAGAACCAATTTGGATTCATGCCAGGCATATCTACTGTTGAAGCGATTCACCTTTTGAGACGTCTTATGGAACATTTTAGAGCAAAAAAGAAAGACCTTCACATGATATTTATTGATCTAGAAAAAGCTTATGATAGAGTACCGAGGGAGGTTCTTTTGAGAACTTTAGAAAAAAGAGGTATCCCATTGACATACATTAACCTTATAAGAGACATGTATGATGGTGCAAAAACATGTGTGAGGACTCGCGAAGGAATGACTGAGTTCTTTGAAGTTAATATTGGGTTACATCAAGGATCATCTTTAAGTCCATACTTATTTATAATGGCGATTGATGAGTTAACAAAACATATTCAAGATGAAATACCTTGGTGTATGTTATTTACATATGACATTGTATTAGTAGAGGAGTATAGGGAAGAAGTTAATAGAAAATTGGAACCATGGATATAAACATTAGAAAGCAAAGGCCTCCGACTTAGTAGAACAAAGACAGAATATATGGAATGTAATTTTGATCATTTGGTTACCTAAGAGGACATAGAAATTAAAATTGGTACACATTGCATTCCCCAAAAGGAAAGTTTTAAATACCTATGGTCAATTTTTTAGAGTGATGGAAGAATTAATGGAGATGTTATGCATAGAATTAATGTTGGTTGGTTAAAATAGAGAGGAGCATCAAGTATTCTTTGTGATAAGAAGATACCATTAAAGTTAAAAGGTAAATATTATAGAGCAACAATTAGGCCTGCCATGTTTTATGGTTCTGAGTGTTTGGTAGTTAATCATCAACATGTACAAAAGATGTTTGTGACAGAAATGAAGATGTTGAGATGGATGAGTAGTCATACAAGAAAAGATCGTATACATAATGAGGTTATTAGAAACAAATTAGGAGTGACACCAATAGAGGATAAAATGAGAGAATATCATTTAAGATGGTTTGGACATATAAAAAGAAGATAAAAAAAAGAACCTTTAAGAAGGTATGAAAAACTAAATTTGGAAAGTATTAAAAGAGCTAGAGGACGACCACAAAAGTATTGGAAAGAAACAATAAAGAATGATCTAGCTTATTGTGAGTTAATTGCTAACATGGCACACGATAGGGATCTGTGGAAACAAAGAATTCATGTAGCCGACCCCGTCTAGTATGGGAAAAGGCTTAGTTGTTGTATGGTAGAAGAAGCTTCCTCTTCTACCACTTCCACTTGCAAAATCTTCAACAATCATCATCATCTTTCTGAGGTATTCCTCTACTCCTTCCTGAGCTTCCTCTTCTACCACTTCCACTTGCAAAGTCTTCGACAATCATCTTTCTCCTGCTTGAAGGTCGAGAACTACTACTACCAATATATGTTCTACCATCTAAAGGAATACAATCAATCAATCTAATAGCATCATCATCATCTTCCTCAAACATCCCTAAATCATCATTTTATTGTCTTCTCTCATGTATGCTCTCAATCATCTTAAGATGTTATCATTTAGTACCTTCTGGTAAACTTCTAACTCTGCCTGTGCAAAGAGCAACTTCTTTCCTAGTCCTTGCTAGGTGGTGTTTTAATCGTAAAACTCTACCACTAACTACATTCTCACAAAACAAACATTTGATCTTGAATCTGCAACCCTCAACTGTTGTACTCTACTGTTATGCTGGATCACCACACTGAGATTGGGAGTCTCTAGGACCCCAACCTGTCATCTCAATTGAGCACTTCGCACTTTATAAATTCCCAATCTTCACATAACACTCAAATAGAGTGTATCCCACTTCACGAATGCAATAAAAATCATATCCACACACTTCATAATGTCATATTTTGTCATTAAAAAAAAATACAAATAACACCAAAAAAACAAATACAAAGAAAAAATCTCTATAAAATATATACCACAATCCGAGTTGGGTGCTTCCACGGACACCGTCGAGCACTTTATTTCAAGCCTTTAACACCAAGAATGGGGGAGAGTGCGTTGGGGAGTTGTGAACACACGAGAATGGAAGGAAACCGAAGCCCAAAAACCTGTAAAATTGTGGGTTTTTATTCGGCCAGGGCCCTTTAAAGGGTCCCTAGGCTTATCGCCCGTGCTGTATCGTGCGATACGGTATCGTATCACGGTGTCCCACACCACGATACGTATCGCACCGTATCGTAGATAACATTTACTCACTTAGCTACAAAAGTATTGATATTCTTGATGATTGGATCGAAGAAGTCACCCCATCAAATCAATTTAGAGGATGAAAACTAGAGAGTAATAAAGGCCAAAGCAGAGATTGGAGATGGTGATCTAGAAGACACGAGATTGGAAGACCCAATTATGGAGGAAGAGGATGGAGATGATGGTGATGATGACAATGATAATGATAATTTCGACAACAACAACTAATCCTTTTCCCATACTAGACGGGGTCAACTACATGGATTCTTTGTTTCCACAAAGCCCTATCATGTGTCATGTTAGTAATTAACTCACAATAAGCTAGATCATTCTTTATTGTTTCTTTCCAACACTTTTGTGGTCGTCCTTTACCTCTTTTAATACTTTCAAAATCTAGTTTTTCATACCTTCTTGCATGTTCTTCTTTCTATATGTCCAAACCACCTTAAACGATATTCTCTCATTTTATCCTCTATTGGTGCAACACATAATTTATTTCTAATAGCCTCATTATGTATACGGTCTTTTCTTGTATGGCCACTCATCCATCTCAACATCTTCATTTATGTCGCAGACATCTTTTGTACATGTTGATGATTAACTGCCCAATATTAAGAACCATAAAACAAGGCGGGTCTAATTGCTACTTTATAATATTTACCTTTTAACTTAAATGGTATCTTCTTATCACAAATACCTGATGCTCCTCTCCATTTTAACCAACCAACATTAATTCTATGCATAACATCTCTATTAATTCTTCTGAAAAATTGACCTAGGTATTTAAAACTTTCCTTTTGGGGAATGCAATGTGTGCCAATTTTAATTTCTGTCCTCTAAATAAACCAAATGATCAAACTTACATTTCATATATTCTATTTTTGTTCTACTAAGTCGGAAGCCTTTACTTTCTAATGTTTCTCTCCATAGTTCCAATTTTCTATTAACTTTTTCCTTAAACTCCTCCACTAACACAATGTCATCTACAAATAAAAATACACCAAGGTACTTCATCTTGAATATGTTTTGTTAACTCATCAATCACCATTATAAATAAGTATGGACTTAAAGTTGATCCTTGATCTAACCCAATATTAACTTTAAAGAACTCAGTCATTCCTTCATGAGTCCTCACACATGTTTTTGCACCATCGTACATATCTCTTATGAGGTTTATACCTCTTTTATCCAAGGTTTTTCAAAGAACCTTCCTCAATACCCTATCGTAAGCTTTTTGTAGATCAATAAATATCATGTGAAGGTCTTTCTTTTATGCTCTAAAATGTTTCATAAGACATCTCGAAAGGTGAATCGATTTAACAGTAGATCTGCCTGGCATGAATTCAAATCGGTTCTCTGTTGTACTCGATACTTGTCTTAACCTACATTCGATAATTCTTTCCCACAATTTCATAGTATGACTCATTAACTTGATACCCCGATAATTCGCACAATTTTGAATGTCTCCCTTGTTCTTATATATGGGTATAAGTGTACTCGCTCTCCATTCCTTGGGCATCTTTTGGTTTCTCCATATTTCATTAAATAGTCTTCTAAGTCAAGTGATTTCTATTTCTCCTAGGATTTTCTAAACTTCTATAGGAATATTGTCTAGTCCTACCGATTTACCACCCTTCATATGTTTAAGAGCCTCTTTGACTTCATCTTTTGAATACGTCGGTAGAAATTGTAATTTATATACTTTTCTAATTTGGCTAACTCTCTTAAGCTAATACTAACATCTTTATTTTCATTAAAAAGCATATGAAAATAGTTTTTCCATTTATTTCGTATATCATCATTTGCCACTAGAATTTTTCCATCCTCATCTTTGATTCATCTAACAGAATTAAGATCTTTAGTTTTCTTATCTCTAGCCCTAGCTATAACTCCGCCCATGTAAGGGATCACCCTTGCATTGTCGGTCCCAAGCCCGGATAAAGGAGGAGGGTTATGTTAGGCTTCCGACAGCCAGCGTAAAAATATCTCTTTCACCCTCTTTTGAGTTGAATTTTTTTATATAAATCCTCTCAAATTTTATCTTTCGCTTTGCTGATGACCTTTTTCACTTCCTTCTTTGCTTTCTTATAAGCTTTTAAAGTTTCACTAGTTTTTTTATCATAATGTAATTTATAACATCCACTCTTTGCCTTGATTTTATTTTGCACTACTTCACTCCATCACCAAGCTTCTTTTTGTGCCGGTACACCTCCCTTAGATTCACCTAATACGTCTGTAAACGCCCTAAATAAATTTTTCTTAAAACACTCCCAACTTCGAAAGCCGACTTGTTTTAAAAAACCTTTTGCTTTAAAATGAAAATTTTAAATCTTTAAAATAAAGATTTTAAAAGGTTTCAAATTAAAGCTAAAATGATAAGACCCAGAAGATTTGAGCAAATCAAGCAAAGATTAAGGCAACGGTTGGAGCTCGCTTCAAGCCCGGATCGAGTTCGCGAACGTCAAGCAGTGGAGGAAGGGAGTAGATCATGTTGAATCAAGGCATGTCTTCATATCAAGGCACATCTTCATCCAAGATCAAGTCAAGTGGATAGCCTCACCAAAACTAAACCTAACTGAACTTGACTAGGTCCTAAGCTTGGGTCACTTGAGTTAAACATAAAGCATGACCTAGCTTAAATCAAATAACTTAACGACCAAACCAAATTTTCCTAGCCTTGTCCACCCTATATCCTTGGGCTAAACATCAAATGACACTCCTACCTAGCCTTGATTAAATGGGATGAGCCAACAAAGGAGGACACATCAAGTTGAAGAAGCAGCCAATTACACAAGTCTAAAACCTAGTCAACCATGACTAGGTGTATATGGTTTGAACCAACAACCAGCCCACATGGGGCTGGTCCATATTTGACCAAGGGGGACCACTCATCCACGTGAACATGAAGACCTTGGGTTGGGTTTTGGGTCTTAGATCACCCGCCCCAAGAAAGGGCCTAGAAGAGCCCCCCTTGGCCTATAAATAGTGGCCAAGGGGGGGCGTGAATCCCATCTAGACATCTTGGAGTTAGAGAGTGGCTGCACCTTGGAGCTTTGGGGCATCTTGGGAAGTCGTGGGCTGCTAGGGAAGGTCTTAGAGAGGGAAGAGAGTGTAGGAATTAGGCTAAGTGCTGCCAATCAAGATAGAGTGAAAGTGAGAAAAAGAGAGAGTGAAAAGAAGGTAAGGTGAGGGTCGTGCACCACCATTTGGGAGCCAATCCTTCAATCCATGTAAGTATTACTCTTCTTTGATTGATTCTACCTCTCTATATGTTATAAACAATCTACATCTTTTAATCCCCTCTATGCTTAAACTAATATATATATATATATATATTTCCATTCATTTTCCTTCAACAATTTACTTTGGGACGTTGTGTTGTTCCAATTTGAATTCGGGTGAGTTTGCATCATGTATGTTGTAAAAATGAAATTCTGGATTTCAGCATTCCTGCATACATTAATTGCTTTACTTTTCATTGTTAAACTGCTACTCTGATCACTCTGAAATTTGGCACACTGTATCTACACACAAGCCCACTTGTAATAAAATTTTCAAGAATTTTAGGGTCATGCAACCACGTATTAAAAGTTGTTTAAGATCAGCAAAATTTCAGAAACTTTGTGTCAACCCTGTTTTCCTACAACAGAGCCTAGTTAATTGTCCCATAACTCTGTCTTTGGTTATCCAAATTCGGTGAATCTTGACTCATTAAAAAGCTGACATCCATAGCTTTCCAACAAGACCAAGTGCACTAAAATGGGAGCTCTGAGCACCGAGATAGAGACCTATCTTTGGGTCTCTATATTTCTGTGACAGAACAGTTCTGAGTGTCTGAGCAGAGGTACTTTGTCAATTTAATTCTACATCATCCCAGTTCCAAATTTCAAAACAAAAAGTGTCATAGAATCTCCACATTTCAGGCTGTGTCCTGTAAAATTTTCATGAATTTTGGAAATCTCTAGGTCACTCAAAAAAATTTGGGAAACAAGCTCTGAAAACAAAACCAGTTTATGTTTTTCTTGAAACCAAAGTGCACAAGTTTGTTATTGTCAACACCTTGTTTTCACTTGGATTTGAAACTCTACCTTCACATTTGAAATCCTCAAAGCGCTTAGGCCGACCCTTGAGCATCGGTTCAAGAAGGCCTAAAGCAAAAAGATTCCGCTTAGCCACAATCGCAAAGTCAGATTCAAAACTTTGCTAGTTTTTTTAAAATTAGCTGGCATGCTCGCGCAACGAAGTAGTGTTGAAAAGTTTTCTTCAAGCTATTTAGTCCGAATAGCCCCATGCACTCTTTTCTTCTTTGTCCATTTTTTAATTTGTAAATCTATAACTAAAAGTCGATATTGGGTGGTTAAGCTTTCTCCTGAAATTACCTTGTAATCTTTACAACACACTATATCTTTTTTCTAGAAATAAAGTAATCAATTTGTGTTTGTGATAAGCCACTCTTATAAGTAATTAAATGGTAATCTCGTTTTCTGAAGATTATATTGACTATAAAGAGGTCAAATGCCATAGGAAAATTTAGAATCTCCCTACCCTATGTCACACGGGTGCGGGTGCGGGTGCGGGATACGGCAAATTTCAAAAATTTTGGGTGTGGTGACACGGCTAGGGTATATAATATTATATATTATATATAATATTCAAGCTACAACAAGTGACATCAATTAACATAAGTATATGACAATAGCAAGTACACAATTTTATATTAAAGCAAAACACATAAACAGTAAACAAAATACTAATTTCATCATAATACACAAATCAATCTTCACTATCCGGACCCATTTATCCAAAAAGACCGGCAAAATCGATACCACATTTTGAAGCGTGGAATATCCGCACAAAAGGAAGTGAAGAAGGTCCGCGTTGAAATATTTTTCTATGCCCATCGGCGGAGTTTCATGAGAGATGAAGGAAGACAAGCTAAAGGAACATTTTGGAAACTATGGTGAAGTAACTCAGGTGGACATCATGGGAGATAAGGTCACGAGTCGACTAAGAGGCTTCGGTTTCATCGTCTTCACGGATTACTCCCTCTTTGATTGGGTTCTCCAGGATAAATACACCATAGACGGCAGAACCGTGAGTTAAAAAAAAATTTGCATTTTTTTTGCCATGCCGCACCGACACGGTGTCGGTGTCGCACCCATGTCGAGGTCGACACTCCACCTCTTAGAAGTGTCTGTGTGACTTAGTCCCTACCTTCCTCGTTTATATCCCCAAAACCAAAGTTTCCATGAATATCTTGATATCCTAATACCTCTTTATCGACATTTTCATTTACGTCTCCTCCTTAACAAATCATCTCCCTTTGTGGAATTCTTTGAATCACCTTATCTAACTCTTCCCAAAAAGTTGTCTCTATACTATCTTCTACTCACATTTGTTGATTATGATCCATGTTTTATGGAATGAAAGATTGAAATTAAACTCTTAAGTTTGAACTTTGTAATTTGTATTTGTATTTTGCAAATGGTAATCTTAATTCTGAACCAACATGTTAATTTTTCTTTTGTAGTTTAACAATTTTAACTTTCTACTCTTGTAGTTATTATTGATTGTGAAATGGCATTGCCATGCTATTGCTTAATTGCGTTATTACTTATTAACTACTTGTTAATTCTTATTAAGTGGATTCTATTTAATGTTGATTGTGTTTTTTAACAATTTGTTATCTTTTGTTGATTAATTTCAAAATTTTCTAGTTTTTTGGATTTTATGATTTTTTTACAATTTGTTTTATGCCAATATGACACAGTTATCATGTATCAGTGTCCTATGCGATACAGGTGCCAAAACGATTATTACAACATTGGGTTTGGCCAGTTGTTTTCGACCAGATGCCCATTGATGACTGAATTATGTATAAAGGAATATAAAAGACATTACACTATATATGCCGCAATGATAAAGGCAAGCCTAGCATAGTCTTAAGAAATATTGGGGCAAACGCAAAAACCTAGAACAACCAACACTAAGCCATTGAAATGAAAAGAACTATCAGTAAGACTGCCTTTACTCTCCAAACAGGGAAGCTCGTGTTTACGGGGAGCAGCAGCAGCAACATAAGAAATCTTTGAGAATAGCTCTATCAGCTGCACGTCTGCTATGACATATACTGTTTCACACAACAGCCATAACTGCTCTGAACTTGCCTAATTGTGAGCTTAGAAATGTTTGTTCCGTAAGTTATCGGTTCTGGAATTAAAGGCATAGATATGTGATAGTTACTCGATACAAACATCGATGCAGCAAATGTCTATCATGTATTCCAGCTCTTTAAGAAAATGGAATCGACAGAAACAATCGGAACAATTAAGTAGTAAGTACTAACAGTGACATTCATGCCTAAGGGAAGAAATTACTTTAAACTTCTCCTTGGCTCGCAACTCTTCCATTTGCTTTGCAGCAAGGCGTTTGGCTTCCAAAGGATCTACCATGATCACCTTATCATCTGGACTCCTTTTTCTTGATGACATCTGAATTATATAAAAATAAAAATCTTAGCACTTAAAGTAGACCTACTTATTTTCTTAGAGACAACCTCAATTCATCAAAAATAGTGTAAGATATATTTATCCTTCTCAAGGCATTCAGTTTAAGATTCATCAAAGTAAAAAATTTAGCCGTGATGGCTCGTTGGAAAGACATACCGCAGAATTCGCAAAGACTCGAAAACTCTGAAAAATAGGTCTTTGAGCAACCACACCAGCAGCGTACTGGTTTCGTCCTTGCAAACTAGCAAGAAACAATAATTTAGACTTCCTATACGAAGCTCCACCTGGAAACAAACTATCATCAGATACAATAGTTTGTTCCGGCAAAATATTAAAGATAAGACAAATATAGGAGAGGATAATAACAACTCGCCAAGAAGCAAAGGAAGATCCAAAAACCACAATACTGAAGAAAAGGATGATAATCCCATAAAATTCATTCTAAGTAGGTGTTTCTTAGCTTTACCAACACCTTATTCTTCGCACCAAACAAATTGTGCGCTTTCGAAATTCATCCTTACGCCTCCAAGTAAGAAATTTTGTCCATTGAAACAAGACGCTTGGACTAAAACAAAACCACTGATGCCAGAGAAAGAGAGAGTCCTAAAAATCCCAAACGCAACGTTTTCTGGTTACCTGAGGGAGGATGGTGACGATGGTGCCAACGATAATGGAGCTGATGATGATGCGGGAGGAATTGTCAAAGAAGGAGAACGAGAAGGTAAAATCCTGGCCGTCGGAGGAAGACATGGGACAACATGATAGAAGATGAAAGTGCCCATCTTCCCTGTAAAGGAATGCAGAGGCTGCGTTGATTGGGCTCCTCCAAATGCAGGATGGCGTCTTGGGTTGGGACGCTACGGTTGGTATAGAACCGAGAGAAAAAGCCGTCCATCTCTGCGATGGATGATCAGAAACCATCACTGGGATTCGAAGCAGGGGAGGTACCAAATCCATGTCTATCTCCCAGGAACGCAGAGAAGAGTTATCCTAATACGACGGATATGGACCGGGACACACAAGGTCCCCCTCGATCCGTTCACCATTGTAGGTATATATATGTAATAGAGAGAGAGAGAGAGAGAGAGAAATGTTACTTTCTTAGGAAAACTTTAGTATCATATACCTTACTATGACTTTACTCTTGAGTTCACTCTTTATCCCTTAAAGACTTAAGTTTTAAAAGCTGATCATTTTAGTACGCATAATATTTGACATACCGAAATAGAGTATTGACATGGCATAATTGTTTACATGGCATATATCTTTAACTTCAATTTTGATGTTGTATGTTTGACACGATGTTGATATAGTATTGGCGTTAACACGGGTGTGACACTATTCTAAATTTTAATTTATTATGTTATCGTATCTTGAAAGGCCACTTTAGTATCTTGCCGTATCTTAAAAATCTATTTCAATACCAAATTATTAATATAAAATAATATTTAAATAAAGACTATCAATAAGAGTATAAATCAATCATTAATATTTAAATTAAGTTTAGTAATACAACTTATAATTAACTAAACTTCATTAAAATGTTAAAACATATATTTAAAGTTAATTTATGATAATAAGGTCACTTTAAATATTAATTATTAATGTATGATATTATATTCAATTATTTAAATACGTAATTATTAACTTGATTATTAGTTTATGTGCTTAATGACCTTAATTTAGACATAAACAATCAATGTTAGAAAATATGCAAATGATACGACATATTCATTTATATTAATATATTAAAAATGAACTCGTGCTATTAAATTGAAATATTCATGCTATTAAATATTTATTATCAAATATTGATTTGTTTGAACTTAATTTTCATATCATTAACATCAGCTTAATTTTAAAGCCTATTGATTTAATATTCTTAACATCAATGCAATCAACTTTCATGCACATCAAATTATAAAAGTTGTTTCTATTCCTTATCTTTTTCAATTTTACGACACAACCGCTTTCAATTCTCTTTCGGAATGGTCTCCCGCCATCATGGATGTTGAAGAGATGGCACGTCTTCCAATCGATGGTGTTGATCATATCTCTTTAATAGATCAGGATTTTCATACCCAAAACTCTCACAACTTCCTTGGGATTATTTTATCTATCATCATTTACGTACTAGACTAGTAACAAATGATAAACACCATGTATTCCCGCTATTGTGGTTTTTCCATTACATCACCTGTGTTTGTGGAACCAAAGTTAATGACGAGTATGCATGATATATTTCTGATGTTATGTCTAGCCCCTAACTATCACTTGCCCCTTCCTTTTATCTATGGTATTATTCATCTAATATTGCTCTTATGACCCTTTGGAGTGTTGATTTTACTTATCTTATAAAGGGTTCATTATGGTTTATTCAATTTTAGATTCATTTATACTTTCTCGAATTTGAGTTTTCACATCTCCCCCTTCAACAAATCGTTGTTAATATGCTAAGACTTGCCTTATACCTCATTCCTCTAACCTTGGCTTCATCGATAGAGATCATTACTTAGATTATGATCCATCAACCCCAACGAGGTATCTTTCCTTTGTATTTATGTTCTCATGATTGTAATTCTACCATCAAATTCAAAGATGATCAATATAGAACTCAATTATCAAGGATCTTTTCTCTTTGATGCTTATTTTGTAGTGCTTCTCAATCATCCTTCTTCAACTCAATTGTTGCTTAGCCATACTACCCATATTGCTGATCCATAAATTAGGTTTCAATCAAGGCTTGCTAGCTATCAGAGAACTTATACTTAAAAATAATCAACTAGAGCTCATTTTTATGCTCTCTAATTCATATCATATGTGGGTGAGATCCTACAATTTTCTTTTTAGTAGACAACTATCCATTATGGTGTTTTGTACTCAATGTAAGGATTTTTCAAGCCTATCTCACACATTCATGCTTCATTGATGTATTATGATATAGTCACTTTGTATATATACTAAAATGTTATATCTTGAGAAAAGTGAAAAGCCAAAAAACAAGGCAAAAAGGAAAAGAAAAAGAAAAGTTTAAAAAAAGAAAAAAAATATTAAAAAGTGAGAAGAAAAAAGTAAAGCAAAGTTATATTTTTGAGTTATCATTCTTTGTACACTCCAGATACCTATATGGATTTAAGAGTCCTAGCCTATCTATTTGTTTATTGGTGAATGGATGGTTATTTTTTAAATTTTGAAAATTAAGATCTTAATCATTAACATTAGTATTGTCTTCTTCCTCTATTAGTACCAACAAGGAGTTAAGTGAATTCTCCTTTTGGGTTTTATTTAAAGTGGTCTATTGAAAGAGAGGTTGATTTTCAAAAATACTTCTATATAATTTTTCTAAATCACTAAATGAGCCTATGTAAGGGATCACCCTTGCATTGGTGGTCCCAAGCCCAGATAAAGGAGGAGGGTTGTGTTAGGCTTCTGACAGCCAGCGTAAAACTTCATCGGATTTTATAACATGGATTACAAAAATTATGAGCATTGCTTTGGGGCGTCCTCGCCTAGCGACGTGCTCTAGAGCCCGAATGCAGTAATAAGTAAGAAAGGGCCACTATATTTTCACTCAAATGTAGTGAATCAATTGTAGAGAGGGTTTCCACATCATGGACGGGTGTGGGTAAAGAAGTTAGTCTCGCTACATTGCAGCCCGAATGTAGTGAATAATTTTTAGAGAGGGTCTCTACATTTTGAATATGGACAGATACGGGGGTAAGAAAGCTAGTCCTAGATAATAAGATTCATATTAGTTCTTGGAATATCGAAACATTATTCGGTAAGTTAATGGAGGTGGTAGATACTATGATTCAGAGAAAGATTCATATTTTATGATTACAAGAGACAAAATGGGTTGGAGAAAAAGTAAAGAAGATAGAAGATATAGGTTTTAAATTATAACACTCAGGTAAAGTAAAGGCTCAAAACGGAGTTGGTATTATCATAAATAAAGATTTAAAGGATAGTATAGTAGACATACAACGATATGGTGACCGAATCATAACGTTGAAATTAGTGTTAGAAGCAGAGGTTTTGAATATAGTTTGTGCTTACGCACCCCAAGTAGGACTAGAAGATAGTATTAAGACAGCTTTTTGGGAAGAGTTAGATAAGGTGATTCAAAAAATTCCACAAAGAGAGACGATTTGTTTAGGAGGAGACTTAAATGGACATTTCGGTAAAGAGGCATTAGGATATCAAGGGATTCATGGAAACATCGGTTTTGGGGATATAAATGAAGAAGGTAGGGGGATTTTAAATTTTGCTATGGCATTTGATCTCTTTATAGTCAATACAATCTTCAAAAAACGAGATGAATATTTAATTACTCATAAGAGTGGCTTATCATAAATACAAATTGATTACTTTATTTGTACAAAAAAAAGATAGAGCATGTTGTAAAGATTGTAAGGTAATTTCAAGAGAAAGCTTAACTACCCAACATCGACTTTTAGTTATAAATTTACAAATAAAAAAATGGACAAAGAAGGAAAGAGTGCATCAAGCTATTTAGACTAAATGATGGAACCTCAAAAGCAAGAAAGAAGATATATTTAAACAGAAAGTCCTTCAAGGAGATGTTTGGAATTATGTTGGTATACCCTGTGATATGTAGAACAATATGGCTATACATATTAGAAAAGTGGCAAAAGATGTGTTAGGTGTATCTAAGGGAGGTGTACCGGCACAAAAACAAGCTTGTTGGTGGAGTGAAGTAGTGCAAAATAAAATCAAGGAAAAGAGGGCACGTTACACATTACATTATGCTAAGAAAACTAGCGAAACTTTAGAGGCTTATAAGAAAGCAAAGAAGAAAGCGAAAGACCGTGAGTGAAGCAAAAGCTAAAATTTGGAAGGATTTATATAAAAAAAACTCAACTCAAAAGAGGGTGAAAGAGATATTTTTAGGATAGCTAGGGCTAGAGATAAGAAAACTAAAGATCTTAATTATGTTAGATGCATTAAAGATGAGGATGAAAAAATTCTAGTGGCAAATGATGATATAAGAAATATATGAAAAAACTATTTTTATAAGCTTTTTAATGAAAATAAAGATGTTAGTATTAGCTTAGGAGAGTTAGCCAAATCAAAAAAGTAAATAAACCACAATTTCTACGACGTATTCAAACAAATGAAGTCAAAGGCTCTTAAACATATGAAGGGTAGTAAATCGGTAGGACCAGATAATATTCCTATAGAAGTTTGGAAAATAATAGGAGAAATAGGAATCACTTGGCTCACAAAACGATTTAATGAAATATGGAAAAACCAAAAGATGGCCTAGTAATCGAGAGTAAGTACACTTGTACCCATATATAAGAATAAGGGAGACATTCAAAATTTTTTGAATTATCGAGGTATCAAGTTATTGAGCCATACTATAAAATTGTGGGAAAGAATTATCGAACATAGGTTAAGACAAGTATCAAGTACAATAGAGAACCAATTTGGATTCATGCCAGGCAGATCTACTGTTGAAGCGATTTACCTTTTAAGACGTTTTATGGAACATTTTAGAGCAAAAAAGAAAGACCTTCACATGATATTTATTGATCTAGAAAAAGCTTATGATAGCATACCGAAGGAGGTTCTTTGGAGAACTTTGAAAAAAAGAGGTATTTCATTGACATACATTAACCTTATATGAGACATGTATGATGGTGCAAAAACATGTGTGAGGACTGATGAAGGAATGACAGACTTCTTTGAAGTTAATATTGGGTTACATCAAGGATCATCTTTAAGTCCATACTTATTTATAACGGTGATTGATGAGTTAACAAAACATATTCAAGATGAAATACCTTGGTGTATGTTATTTACATATGACATTGTATTAGTAGAGGAGTATAGGGAAGAAGTTAATAGAAAATTGGAACTATGGAGATAAACATTAGAAAGCAAAGGCCTTCGACTTAGTAGAACAAAGACAGAATATATGGAATGTAATTTTGATCATTTGGTTACCTAAGAGGACATAGAAATTAAAATTGGCACACATTGCATTCCCCAAAAAGAAAGTTTTAAATACCTATGGTCAATTTTTTAGAGTGATGGAAGAATTAATGGAGATGTTATGCATAGAATTAATGTTGGTTGGTTAAAATAGAGAGGAGCATCAAGTATTCTTTGTGATAAGAAGATACCATTAAAGTTAAAAGGTAAATATTATAGAGCAACAATTAGGCCTGCCATGTTTTATGGTTCTGAGTGTTGGGCAGTTAATCATCAACATGTACAAAAGTTGTTTGGGACAGAAATGAAGATGTTGAGATGGATGAGTGGTCATACAAGAAAAGACCGCATACATAATGAGGTTATTAGAAACAAATTAGGAGTGACACCAATAGAAGAGAAAATGAGAGAATATCGTTTAAGATAGTTTGGAGATATAGAAAGAAGATCAAAAGAAGAACCTGTTAGAATGTTTGAAAAACTAAATTTGGAAAGTATTAAAAGAGCTAGAGGACTACCACAAAAGTGTACAAAAGATGTCTCTGACAGAAATGAAGATGTTGAGATGGATGAATGGTCATACAAGAAAAGACCGTACACATAATGAGGTTATTAGAAATAAATTAGGAGTGGCACCAATAGAGGATAAAATGAGAGAATATCGTTTAAGATGTTTTGGACATATAGAAAGAAGATCAAAAGAAGAACCTGTAAGAAGGTATGAAAAACTAAATTTGGAAAGTATTAAAAGAGTTAGAGGACGACCACAAAAGTGTTGGAAAGAAACAATAAAGAATGATCTAGCTTATTGTGAGTTAATTGCTAACATGGCACACGATAGGGATCTGTGGAAACAAAGAATCCATGTAGCTGACCCCGTCTAGTATGGGAAAAGGCTTTGTTGTTGTTGTAGTACATGAGCCACAATCACCTACAAAGAATTGACTTACATGATTGTTTTTATCTTAGTAGCTAGATTTGTTCTTATCTTTGTAAAATCATGTTTTGTTCTTTTCCTTCTTCTAGATTGTATTAAAGTGCACATATTTTATCATGACATTTCAGTTGCGGCATCCTTTCTCCAACAAAGGTTGAGACCACTTCATGACATATATCTAATGATATCGATGATGCATCTCATGACAAATGCATTTTCTTACAGACTTGGGCATTTTTTTAGTCATGATAGGAGTCAAATTTCATTCCCCTTTTGGTATTAGGGTTGAAGTCTTGTTCGTGTTATTCTAGAGATGATCGACTTGACATTGGTCATATACAATAGTCCTTTGTTGTTCAACAAGGTTTTTGAGCCTATTTTGGGTTCTCTCCTTCCAAGAAAGACTTTTCTCTTTTACTTCACTTTCATATGTATCATTCATGTCTATATCTTCATTTTACTTCAATCTCATTCTACACTTACTTGTTTTATATTGAGGTTGCTTCATTCATGTTTTCACTAGCATGCTATGATAGTTTTTATAGATTTTTATCCTTTTATACTTTGCTAAATAGTTTTTATACGCTTTCTTCTTCTAAGATGCATTCACTTGATCCAGTTAGACATGCTTAATACTGCCATACACTCTTGAAGAAAAAGGTCATTATTTGTGATAAATCTCATGAGTACCTCTAATTCAATTTGGTAGCGTATCACTTTAGTTGCAATCCCATCAACTATCATTGCATTTTTTCAAGAAAATTGGTGAGAGATAAGCTTAAAGGTTAAGAGAGACTTGTGTGATAACTTGAGGATACTTCATAAAGGACTCAAGTTATCCATATTTATGCTTTCGGGACACTTCAAAATGGACTCAAGAAAAATTAAATATGGCTCTATGCTACGACATATTAATAGAAGAAAAGAAGCAAATTACTCATGATTTATCTTATTTATATGCTTCATAAACAAGGTTCAAGTTTAATTTTCATGATGTTTTAAAAATTGATTTCTTTAGAACCAATTTTATGGAAATAAAACTCAAAGATTATTCTTTTTTAAAGAACCCCAATGGCTTTTCTAAGGAAAATGATTTTAAAGCAATCTTATTGATTTGATTTGAAAAAATCTTCTTGAGTTGACATAAAAATCTCTTTATAAAATTGATCATCCTTCTCTTATTAAATAAAATCCTCCTTGTTTTTCACTTCGTACACTATGCAGTTCATGGTACATCCCATGACAAGACACCCCTTTGTTCCCTGTCCACTCCAAATGTGACCATGAGATTTTCTTAAAAGAAACTTCCTTTTAACACCAAGTTTCTCAAGTAAATTTTTTTACAAAGGGCTTTGAATGAAGTCAAATTTTGGTGTTTATTTTTCATCATCAACCAAGCCTTATCTTAATTAATGTCAAAGATGGGCATATGTAAACACCCAATTTTTTTTTAGAAAAAAATAATTTAGTTCATAAAATTCATTTAAAATATTCAATTTTAAAACATATGAAATGGTCTTTAAACTTTGGATGAGAGTATTATAAATACCCAAAAATTTTCTCAAAAGATTTAATATTTTATAAATTATGCCTTTTCAAGAAAAACTTCGGTTCTTAGTCTTTTAAGGGGTTTCAAATATAGACACCTTAAACGAACTCATTTCTGCACCAAAATTTTGTAGGAGCCTCAAAATAAGGGTACTTTGTACCCTTCTCAAAAAAATCTATTTTTGACGAAAGCCCAAAAAAATGACTACTCTACCCTCAAGTCCAAATTGACAAAATTTTTCAAATTCAAAGGATTTCCTTTAAAGAAATAATGATTTCAAACACGTTTTTCAAAGAAACAAATGAAAATGAGATAGTGAGAACCAAACCCAAAAATGTTTGCAAATTGACAAATTCACAAAATTACAAAACCTCTAAAATTTCAAAACAAATAAAATATAAACCAAACCTTAAAAACTCACTCGATCAAGGTTAGTCCTACTCCCTACACCTATACAAGGGTTAAAGAGGTTCAAGATCCTACACCCATCTAAAGGGTTAAAGTGGTCCAACACCCTACACCCAACAAAGGGTTAAAGTAGTTGAAACGGTAAAAACTAACTCACGGAGTGAAAGCAAGTTACTCATGAAAACAAAAATTAGGAATGAGACTCAGTTGTTCTCCAAAAGTATTTGAAGATTTCATTAAACTCGATATTTTAAAAAAATATTTAAAACCATAAATCTTACTTTAAAAAAATCAAGCAAAGGAAAATCTGAGAGGCTATGAAGAAAGCAAAAGAGGTTTTCTAATAACTTTATGAAATCAAATCAAGTCAAGTAAAAAATGGGCATCTCAGACAAGCCCAACTCAGGTGAAATTGGGTGACACATGCATCTAGCCCAATTAAAATCAAGCCCCAAATCAAATCAATCAAGCTCATACCAAATCAAACAAGATAGGTATAGATATAGAAAATTTACTCCAAAGTCTACGTAAAGACTTGAAATAGGCTTTCACACTCTACGTCGTGCACGAGCATGCTAGCTAGTTTTACTTAAACTAGCAAAGTTGTATTTTCTGACTTTAATGACGATTGTGGGGAAGTGAGATTTTTTCGACTTAGGCCTTCTTGAATCGGTACTCAAGGGTCAACCTAGACGCTTTAAGAATTGATTTTGATTAGGTGTGTTTTCGAAATTTACTTTTCGAATCAACTTGATTCAACCAAAAATGTGCACTTGCCTATGGAAGAAAAAACTCTCTAAGTTCTGAAAAACAAAAATTTGTTATGTTTTCAGAACTTATTTCTAGATTTTTTAAATGGTTCTCAAACTCCAAAAATCACGAAAATTTTAATGTGGAAAGATGATCATATGCAGGTTCATAAATTATTTTTTATTCTATTTTTTGTGTTGTGATAATCTACAATTAAATAAGGGAATAACCCTTTATTAGACATCCAAAACAGTTATGTGACAGAAATATAAAGGTTTAAAGAAATATCTTTGGTGCATAGAGCTCCAATCTTTATGAACTTGGTCTTGTTGGAGATTTATGGATGTCAGCTTTCCAATGAGATAAGTTTCAATGAAATTGGTTCATTATAGACAAAGTTATAAGATGATAACCCAAGCTCTATTGCAGTAACCACAGGTTTTACAGACTCAACTATGGATTTGTCTGATTTTCCCCAATTTTAATTACATAGCTACATAACCCTAAAATTCTTAAAATTTTTATAAAGTCTGGGATGGTTCTGGGGATTCAATATTGAAAATTTAAGATCATTCAGAGTAAAGGATAGGGAATTAAAAATAAATCATCAAACAGATACAAGATGTTCAAAACAGATTTTCAGATTTAGAAAATACATGAATGCATTACATCCGAAATTTAAAGACAAATCACAACCATTTGAATGTAAATGACTGAAGGAAATGAATTGAAATATATCTATAGCTTAAGCATAGAGGAGATTAAGAGATATAACGGAGTATAATGTATAGAGAGGTAGAAGAAACTTGAAATCAAACAAGTAATGAGCTTAAATGTAATGAAATAAAATGAGCAGCATATCTATTCTATTACCCAATGTGCCTTTTTATAGGCTGTTGGTGGATCTCGAATTGGATCTTTGATTGGGTCTTTTTGGAGCCCAAGTCTTGATCCAACTATTGGCTGCACCCAAGGCACTCATGTGGGCCTCTTGGTGATCCCCTTAACCAAGGTGAGTCTAGCCCCATGTGGTAAGGGCTAGGCACGACCTGGTCTTCATGTGACCTAGGCGCGGTTTGATCATAATTGACCAAGTGAGTTCAGTCGAGTGCAACCACACGCGGTCCGGCTAGGTGCAGTCCTCCCTTGACCTTTGCCAGGTGAGTTCAACTCAACCTAGCCCATCCCTTGCTTGATCTCGATGGCTTGTCTTGAGTCTCAATTTGGGATATGGTTTAGACATAACCCATGGTGTACTTGCAACCCATTTGAAGCTTATGGTCGCCTCTTCTGTAGTGCATGAAGTCCAACCTTGTCTCGACCTTGCCTCAAGTCTTGGTCTAGCCCATGTTGGTGTTTTCTTTTGGTGTCATACCTGATGAAGTTGTGGCTTGGCTTGATCCATGTCTTTAGTCCTCATTTGATTGATGAGCTCGGTCTTTTTTTTCTTGCTTTTGCTTCGAGATCGGATTGGGATGCTTTACTCGATCTCGCTTTGATTTGATTTGCAACTTTGTCCTTGAGTTGGACTTGAATCATGTGCTTGATTTCAGATTAATGGTTTCAAATATTTCTTTTGATTATTTAAAACGATTTTATTTGAGATGTATTTGAAAACATCGAGTTTTATCGAAATCTTCAAATATTCTTTTTGAAAACGACTGAGTTCCATTCCTAGTATTTGTTTGCATGAGTGACCTCCTTTCGCTCCGTGAGTTAGTGTTTACCGTTTCAATCACTTTAACCCTTTGTTGGGTGTAGGGTGTCAGACCACTTTAACCCTTTCGATAAGTGTAGAGTCTCGAACCTCTTTAACCCTTGGGTGTAGGGTTTCGGACCACTTTAACTCTTTGATGGGTGTAGGGTTTCGGAGTAGGACTAGCCTTAATTGGGCGAGTTTTTGAGGCCTCATTTGATTTAAATTTTAAAGGTTTTTGGTAAATTTGATATTTTGCAAGTATTTTTGGGTTTAGCTCCCAATGTCTCATTTTCATTTTTTTTTAAACATGTTTGAAACCTTTCTTTCTTTGAAGGCAATCATTTGAAAAGGCAGAATCCTGCCAATTTAGACTTAAGGGCAAAGCAGTCATTTTTTTGCTCTTTGTCAAAATTGGACTTTTTTGAAAGGGTTCCATATACCCTTATTTTTGAGAGGGGTACAAAAATGAGTTCGTTTAAGGTATCTTTATTTGAAAACCCTTAAAAGACCCAAAACCACAATTTTTTCTTAAAAAGGCAAAATTTCTAAAAATCAAATGTTTTGAAAAAATTTTTTGGTGTTTACAATGGGCTTGTAATCAAACTCAATTCAAGATGGACGCATGATCCAAGCGGTACTAAGTCAAAGATGGACTCATGACCCGCTCATACCAAGTCAAAAATGGGTTAAGGATCAAGCCCACACAAAAATCAAATAAAAAACGCACCTAACCATACACAGGAGCAGGCTAAAGTAACTCAGGTTACATCTAGCCTAGGGTTGCAAGTCAATGCCAAAGCTAATTGAACAAGTAAAAGGCTGGACTAAGACAAGAATTCAAGGCAAAAATAAGGGTTGAGTGGCTAAGTCAAGGGCTTAGTCATACACCAAGTGGTAGGTTGCACCTAGCCACAAGCAAGACCACACCAAATCAAGCCAAGGAAGGGGGCGGGCTACATTCCACCTAGCCAAGGCTTGCACCTTAGAATGGGGACCATTCATGCGCTCCCATGTGAGTCATGTGACCAGCACCTTAGAATGTGGATTGGATCAAATTTGATCAAATATGCTCCATAACCAATCCATGGAAGATCCTAGAGACTCCCCTTGAAAGCTATAAATAAACCTCTTAGGGGACTGGTTAAAGGGAGGAAAAGTAAGGAAAACCCAAGAAAAAACTCAAAGGAAAATCAAGAGAGAAGATCCCAACAAAGTGAGAAAGAGTGAGGAAGGAGTTATCTCCCAAGAGTAGAGGTGTTGCCCCCAAGCCGTTGGTCTCCAAGCCATTCCAAGGTCTTCAATTAAGGTCACTTTTCTTCCCTTCTATTTTCTTTCTTTAATTCTATTCAATTCAATTTGTAATTAAGGATCATTTGTCTCGACATCATTGTAATATTCGATGGGAGGTACTGCAAATTTTCATCCAACAATAAAGGTAAAATCATCTACCATTTGTTTGGTTTGTGGTTGTTCTACCTCAATCTACATTGTAAACTTATACTCTCTCATCTCTTTTAGGCTTAAGCTATATGATAATTTTCTTTGATTATTATACTTCCTCTCTAATAGAATAAAATCATCAACCAAAAATTTCTTAGGACGATCATCTAAACCATTAAAGATCAATTGGATACATTCATTAGACTCTTAAAACAAAAAACTCTATTTTCAGCATTTTGCATCTGTCTGATCATTGATTTTTTCAGCCTGAATTTATGAACGAAAAATTCTAAAAATCAGTCTACACTTCACTCACAGAGGCCAATACTCCATAAAATTTGCAAGAATTTCAGACATGGGTAAGATTATTAACAAAATTGGGAAAATCTATAAAAAACAAAATAAAACCTATATACACTGCACATCATGCAACATAGCCTGGGTAAAACTCCTTTAACTCTGTCTTCAATGACTTAAAAATCTTGAAAATAGTCCCGTTAGAAAGTTGATTTTCATAGCCTTCTAACTTATTCAATTTCATAATATTTGAGGAGAAGTGCTGCAAATTTTTATCTAAGAGCAAAGGTAAAATCGTCTACTATTTGTTTGATTTGTGGTTACTTCTACCTCAATATATATTGTAAACTTATACTCTCTCATCTCTTCTAGGATTAAGTTATATGACAATTTTTCTTGATTATTGTTTTTTCTCTCTAATAGAATAAAGTCCTCAATCGAATTTTTTTAGAATGATCATCTAAACCATTATGCATTCATTAGACTCTTAAAACATAAAACTCTATTTTTAACATTTTGTATCCATCTGATCATTGATTTTTCCAGCCCAAATTCATAAATGAAAAATTCTCAAAATCGGTCCACACTTCACTCACACATGAGCCAATACTCCATAAAATTTGCAAGAATTTTAGATATATATAAAGTGGTTAATAAAATTAGGAAAGCCGAACAAAAATCAAAACAAAACCTATCTACATTGCACATCCTACAATAGAGCCTGGGTAAAACTCCTTTAACTTTGTCTTCAGTGATTTAAAAACCTTGAAAATAGTCTTGTTAGAAGGTTGATTCTCATAACCTTCTAACTTAATCAATTTCATAAAATTCAAACACCTATGTGTAGAGATACAAATATTTCTTTAAGCCTCCATATTTCTGTCAAGGATTTGTCCTGAGTTCTAAGGTTGAGAACTTCACTAATTTAATTATGTATATTGACAAAAAAAAACTATCCCAATAAATTGTACAACTGAGTCTATCTCAAATAAATGTTTCAGGATTTTTGGATACCCAAAAAATACAAAAAATTAGGAACATCTGTTACTGGAAACAAAATTGCTTCCGTTTTTCATATTTGAAACTGAAATTTTGTCAAGAGAAAGAGCACACAATTTTGGAAAGATCATTTCAATTGAAAACTAACCGGATTGTAAGACAATTTTTCAAGCATCTATGTTAACCCTTAAACATTAGTTCAAGAAGGCCTATGTCGATAAAAACTCAGTTATCCACATTCGCCAAAGAAGTCAGAAATCATCTTTGCTAGTTTGAGCAAACTAGCTGGTATATTCAAGCACTCGTATTTGTGAATTGCATTTCAAGTCTCTTCATAGACTTTGAAATTAAATTCTCATCTACACATATGTTTGTCAAGAAGCTCCATATCTTTTTTACAATGAACCAAACCAAATATGAAGTTGTTGATCTAACAAAATATCAAGAAGATAAAAGAAAAGGAAAGGAAAGCTTCAACATCACTTGCCTTATTTGGAATATACAAGAATCTATCATTAGAGAAAATTTCAATAGGGTAAGAATATCCAAATTGTTTGAGCCATTATGGAAAATCATACATACATATTATATATATATGCTATAAACACACACATATATAATATATATGTGTGTATGTATGCATATATTTATATGTAGAAATTGAAAAACTACCTTATATATGTATGTATTGTACATAAACAAAAGAAGAAGAAAAAAAAAATATATATATATATATATATATATATAGGTAGCATATGGTATATACATTGTACAGGTGAATATATATGTGTATATATAGGTGATATCATAAAATATATAAGTGTTCACCTTAAAAAGAAAAATAAAAAATAAAAGAGAAGAGACAATATATATGTTTTCCTAAAGCATGCCTAGGTATATATGTGTATGTAATAGAAGGGCATATAGCTTTGCACATCATCCATATATATTAATTATCTATGTAATATATAGTTATATATAATGTATACATGGCATACATATGGCTAAACACCATCAAGGATGGCATACACATGAAGCTAGGTGGTATGAGAATAGAAAGTCTGAATCAAATAGAAAAGGAAGACGGCCAACACTTTCCATTCTTGTGAAATTGTTGAAGCTATCAAAATCTGAACATGTTACATGGATTTACTCAATCTAAACATCATGTGTAGGAAGTCTGAATCAAACAGGAAATTATGGTAGCCAACACTTTTCGTTATTGTAAAATTGTTGAAGTTAATAGAATCTGATCAATAGGATGTATCGATGGGGAAAATCGTACCAAATCAAGGTCAGCTGGTTCTACATGCCCTTGTATGTGTAGGAAACTTTTTATTTGTCATCTGCAACAGGATCAAGAAGGAAACACAATCCATGCAAATACAAAAAATTTCAGCTTCTTGTTTTTTGTTATTTTGCTTTCTCAAAATGAGAAATGTTGAGAATCTCAAAAACTTCTCACCCAAGTTTCTTTTTGAATTCAT
Source organism: Brasenia schreberi (assembly GCA_036023115.1). NCBI lineage: Eukaryota > Viridiplantae > Streptophyta > Magnoliopsida > Nymphaeales > Cabombaceae > Brasenia > Brasenia schreberi. The sequence goes on from JAYKKT010000064.1 coordinate 13,908,197, forward strand.
TTCTTTCCTCCTTGTTATCCCGGCTTGAGACCAGCCATGCAAGGGTCCCTTACATGGATTGAGTTAGTTGAGAGAATGTCGAGCATGAATATAATATAATGATTTATGAATTTGATGACATCTTCTTGAGCAACTACTTTCATAGGTAAGGGTTCAACCTACTTAGTAAAATAATCGGTACTTAGTACAATAAATAAATGGCCTTTAGAATACTTTGGATGAATCTTTCTAATCAAATTCATGTTCCCACCTCAAAATAACCATAGTTTGATTATTGGGTTGATTTTTGAAGTACTTTCTATAGAGGTCGATGACATTATCGTTGATGGCACCCTTTTGCATAATCAATACAATCATGATGCATTGTAGGCCAATAGTATTCATATATTAACTACTTTATTTTTTGTCCTAATATGTGGCCTCCATAGATTCCTTCATGAATGTCGACCATCATAGTCTAAGCCTCTATCTTACTTGAGCATTTAAGCAACAAATCATGATGGTTACAATTGTAGAGATCATTATATAATAGGACATAATTCAAAGCTCTCTGTCATACCTTTATGTAAGCTTTTTAGGATGGTTTATTCAGATATCGCACTAACTTGGCCCACCAATCATTGGGTGCGACCTTCTCTTCACTTTGTTCCACTATTACGGCTATTGGAGACTTGACTAATTCACTTATTTGAAACATGAGGCAGATTGGGCTAAGTCGTCTACGATATCATTGTCATCTCTTGCAATATATAACCACCTAATATCATCACATGATCAAATTAATTCAAGCGCCCGTCGATACAATGGCAATATATTAGAGTTGTTGCATTGATATTCTCAAATGAGTTGACACAAAACTACTTATGAATCCCCAAATACTTCAAGCCTTTCAGACTCCGACCAAAGCTATGCTCAATCTTTAAGGTAGAGCACATTATTTGGCCTCATTATTGGTCAAATTTGGTTCTAAAGTCATTATAAGCATCCTAACCTTTCTTGTTGGGGAGATGATGCAAATGCCAATTCCCGCACTTTTATTACATTTAGACACACCAAAAATCATTTTTCAAGGATGCTCACTTATCATACAATGTGCTGCATCTAGTAGATTGATGACTTCAAGACAATGGTGGTGAGCGAGAAAATCCACAACTTTTCCTTTAATCGCTCTAAGTAGCAAGTATTTCAAATAAAAAAGGCATAACTTTGTGGCCCATTTGATAGACCTTCCCTATAAGGCAAGGCAGTCAAGAAGGTACCTCACTAGGTTGATTTTGTAGACAAGTAAACTTTAATATTTAGTAAGTAATGTTCAAGCTTCATACAAACATGATATAGGATCAAGAATAGTTTTTTATTGAAAAATATTGAGATTCAGTGTTTAACAAAAGCCTACTAAGATAGAAGATAGCATACTCAATACCATCATTAGTATCTTGTGCTAAAAAAGTACCAATCGAGTCATCCAATATGGCTATATACAACTGCTGCTTAGGTTCCCTTTTGAATTCCTTTGTATCCTTCGGCTTGAGCAAGTCAGTGAAAGGTGTCATTTTTTTTGCAGAAAGCACCATAAGTAGTTGACTTATCCAATGAAACTTCTAAGCTCTTTCTTACTCATGGTTGGCCTTGCTTTGATAATGATTTTGGCTTTATTTGCATCGAGTTCTATTCTCTTGTGCACCAAGAAACCAAGGAAATGCCTTGCAACAAAAGTAAAAGTACAGTTGTTAGGATTCATTTTTGAATTATGCCTTCTTATACATTGGAAGGCTTGCTCAAGATTGAGCAAATACTAGTCAAAATCCATTGACATTACTACTACAATATACATCTCCATGCTCTTACCAATTAGGTCATGAAAGATACAGTTCATTTCTCTCTGATATGTAGCACCTAGATTGTTAAGAGCAATTTACATCATGACCCATACATAAATACCCAATGCCCCTAGACATTGGAATATAGTTTTATGTACATCCTCAAGATTATCTTTAATCTTGTTATATCCTGAAGCATCATTTATGAAAATTAGGATTCCATGAGTGGTGATTACATCAATCAACATATCAGCCATAAGCATCATATATTAATCCTTTGGGATGGCCTAATTAAGATCTCTATAGTCTATGAATACCCTAAGTTTTTCATTCTTTTTAATTACTAAAACAATGGATAACCAATCAACATAGCAGGTTGTCTAGATAAACTTCACCTCAAGAAAAAAGTTGAATCTCTTGTTTGATAGATGTTGACGTTTTTATTTAAACCTCCTTTCCATATGCCTATGGGGTTTTACCCTTGATTTAAGGTAAATACTAAATTCCACCAAATCCCATAATAAGTCAAGCATTTTGTGATATTCATAAGCAAAACAATCTCTATACCGCTGCAACAAACCCAGTAGATGAAGTTGTATTTCTTCAAGTAAGAGAGTGTTTATCTTTGCGGCCTCAATTCCTCACTAGTTCCCAAATTAATCTCTATAAAGGGGTTGGCAGGGATGAAATTTGGCTCCTCTCTTTAATTTTGGCAATTTAATTCAGCAACTCCTTCCTTGGGAGGTAATATTGGCCTTTTACGGACTATCTCTCCTTGCCCCTTGAGCAAAATTGGATTACTCATTTTAACCCTTTTTTTAGTGTGAAAACAATCAAGTCATTCGAGGTAGCTATTGACTAATTGGAGGTGACCTTTGACACGAGCCACATTTTGTCTTGATTGAATATGAGTTCTCGGAGAGTCAGTTGGCATGACCTCACACCATCAAGGTCCTCCGGTATAATGATTGGACTCATCCAAGGTGAGTAAAACAATGCCTCGGTGGCCTGGATGTCGGGTGAAAAAAAAGTCTTCGTTAATGTCCATTACCTCAACTATTTTTTCCATCCTAAACATAAGTTTCTAGTGAAACAAGGGACAATAATTTATGTGGATCCAATCCTTACCAAGAAGCAAGGAAGAATCTGGTTTTGCACCTACTATAAAGAACATAGTACTAGATGCTCTTAAGTCAAGCGTCAACTCAACATTAATAACCCCCGATTGTGATGGATGATTCACCATGGAAGTCTAACATCTTTATATTGGTGGGGATCAAGTATATCACCTCCTTGATTTGATGCAAAGTATCTAGAGGCATTACATTGACCATTACACCTTCATCAATGAAGACTCTTCTCACACGATGGTCATTTACTATCACTCTCACATATAATCGCATGCAACAACCTCCTCTAGTTGATAGAAGACCATTGACGAGTGTAGCTCAATCTGGATAATCTTCCAAGAAGTCATCATCCATCTCGATTTATACATGCTCGCTTTAAGTGAAGCATGACAGCAAGATGGTTATCAGACTTTACTATAAGTATAGCATTTTGGCATTAAAATCTTTTATATGTAACTACCATCCAATATGTAACCACTCTCTAAAGACGCTCCGGGTGATTATTGTTTTGCTACAACTCAGGGGTGCCAATAGGTTCCTTTATCAGGTTCGACAACGAACCCCATTTTTCTCATTTGTCGCTATCCTCTTCACTTTGTTCCTTGATCAATTTGGATCTGAGTGGATTGAAATTTTCCACTAGATCTTGAGACTCTAAGGGTGTTACCGAGTCTGAATTTAAAGGGGCTTGAGGTTCTTTCTTGGCACTTGATTCTTTTGAGTTGGAAGGGCTGTGACGCTGGAGTTGGCTCTCTACCATAATTAATCGGACTCTCGATACTTTGATTGATAGGGTCTTGGATCTCTAGTCCGAAAACCATTGTGTCTTGCCCATTGGCAACCTCCTTGATGGTTATGAAGACTATCATTTGTAGCCCTTTTCTCGCATAGTTGATACATGTCTCAATGCATTCATTAACCTCTTTGGGGGGAATAAAAATCGAGTACATGATTGTTGGCCTTTTAACTTGCGTTTGGTTCGAGGTGATCTTGATCTCATCCGATGTCATGCTTCTATTGTTGTTGATAGTCATCTTCTGACTCATCAGTCAAACCAGAAAGGAATTAGTTTTGCATAAATGAATCCAATCTGAGTTCATTTGGCTCCTCGGGGAATTGATTGAGTTATGTTACAAACCTCGTTAGTGCCCCTTCTTCTCTAGACACGTCCCTTTTGTGTCCATGTGAAGCATGATGGATAGGGTTGGGGTGCCATTTTGGCTGAGTTCTCTACCTATTGTTTGATCTTGGTGTTAGCTCAAGGCCATACCTTCTAGCCTTGAAATGGAGGGATCTCGTCAAAACTTATATTGAAAGTGGTCATCCCGTCCCTAATAAAAACTCTAGTTGCCAGACCATGACGTTAGCATCATTGATGCCTCATTGATACCCATCCAACTGGCTTCAAAATCATAGCCATTCTCTTTAGGGAAAATCATCTCCCTTTGTACAACTGAAATCATCTTTCAAAAGACTCGTATCTATGTTATTGTCCGATAAACCCATCATGTTGGTTTTTTAATAGTTCGAGAGGTGGGCCTCAAAACCGATGAGATCACCCTAGTTTGTTTCATTGTGCTAAACTGAGTTGTTTGAGAATGTTTCGCTTATCTTTGGCCTATGAAGGTTGTTTAGAAACAGTAATGGCTATGGCCTTGCATCATTTTGTCTACCCCCAGACCTTGGATGAGTCAATGTTGAACAATAGAGAATCTCGATCGTCAAACTCCAACAACCTAGTCCCATTGGTCGAAAGCATACAAAAAAGGCAAGGAGAAACTATTCTCCGAAGTGGTTGCAACGACAATAGAGAGTGAATTATCGTCTATGTGAAGTTGTTTATTCACTAACTTCAAATGGCCTTTCTTAATAGCCTTTTGTACTATAGTGCGCAGCTTGATGCATTGATTGGTGTTGTGTGCGAGTTCTAAACGCCCAAAAAAATCCAATTCTTTTTGTTTTTCACAAGTTCCCTCTACAAGCAAAATTATGCTTATTGGTCTTTTAAGGTTTCTTTCAACAAAGATACCTTAAGTGAGTTCATTTCTAAACCCAAAATTTTGTGAGAACCTCAAAATGAGGGTTACTTTGAGCCTCATAAAAAAATCGACAACAACAACAACAACTAAGCCTTTTCCCATACTAGACGGGGTCGGATACTTTGTTTCCACATATCCCTATCGTGTGCCATGTTAGCAGTTAACTCACAATAAGCTAGATCATTCTTTATTGTTTCTTTCTAACACTTTTGTGGTCGTCCTCTACCTCTTTTAATACTTTCCAAATGTAGTTTTTCATACATTCTTACAAGTTCTTCTTTTGATCTTCTTTCTATATGTCCAAACAAACTTAAACGGCATTCTCTCATTTTATCCTCTATTGGTGTCACTCCTAATTTGTTTTTAATAACCTCATTATGTATATTGTCTTTTCTTGTATGACCACTCATCCATCTCAACATCTTCATTTCTGTCACGGACATCTTTTGTACATGTTGATGAATAACTGCCCAACACTTAGAACCATAAAGCATGGCAGGCCTAATTGCTGCTCTATAATATTTACCTTTTAACTTTAATGGTATCTTCTTATCACAACGAATACCTAATGCACCTCTACATTTTAACCAACCAGCATTAATTCTATGCATAACATCTCCATTAATTCTTCCATCACTCTAAAAAATTGACCCTAGGTATTTAAAACTTTCCTTATGGGGAATGCAATGTGTGCCAATTTTAATTTCTATGTCCTCTTAGGTAACCAAATGATCAAAATTACATTCCATATATTCTGTATTTATTCTACTAAGTCAGAGGTCTTTGCTTTCTAATGTTTATCTTCATAGTTCCAATTTTCTATTAACTTCTTCCCTATACTCCTCCACTAATACAATGTCATCTGCAAATAACATACACCAAGGTACTTCATCTTGAATATGTTTTGTTAACTCATCAGTCACCATTATAAATAAGTATGGACTTAAAGATGATCCTTGATGTAACCCAATATTAACTTCAAAGAAGTCTGTCATTCCTTCATGAGTCCTCACACATGTTTTTGTATCATCATACATGTCTCTTATAAGGTTAATGTATGTCAATGAAATACCTCTTTTTTTCAAAGTTCTCCAAAGAACCTCCTTCGGTACGCTATCATAAGCTTTTTCTAGATCAATAAATATCATGTGAAGGTCTTTCTTTTTTACTCTAAAATGTTCCATAAGACGTCCTAGAAGGTGAATCGCTACAACAGTAGATCTGTACGGCATGAATCCAAATTGGTTCTCTATTGTACTTCATACTTGTCTTAACCTACGTTTAATAATTCTTTCTCACAATTTCATAGTATGGCTCATTAACTTGATACCTCGATAATTTGCACAATTTTGAATGTCTCCCTTGTTCTTATATATGGGTATAAGTGTACCTGCTCTCCATTCCTCGGGCATCTTTTGGTTTTTTTATATTTCATTAAATAGTCTTGTGAGCCAAGTGATTCCTAATTCTCCTTTGGAATATTATCCGGTCCTACCGATTTACTACCCTTTATATGTTTAAGAGCCTCATTGACTTCATTCTTTTGAATACATCGGTAGAAATTGTGGTTTATAAACTTTTTTGATTTGGTTAACTCTCTTAAGCTAATACTAACATCTTTATTTTCATTAAAAAGCTTATAAAAATAGTTTTTCCATCTATTTCTTATATCATCATTTGCCACTAGAATTTTTTCATCATCGCCTTTCATGCATCTAACATAATTAAGATCTTTAGTTTTCTTATCTCTAGCCCTAGCTATCTTAAAAATATCTCTTTCACCCTCTTTTAAGTTGAGTTTTTTATATAAATCCTCCCAAATTTTACATTTCTCTTCACTCACAGCCTTTTTCGCTTCCTTCTTTGCTTTCTTATAAGCCTCTAAAGTTTCACTAGTTTTCTTAGCATAATGTAATGTGTAGCGTGCCCTCTTTGCCTTGATTTTATTTTGCACTACTTCACTCCACCATCAAGCTTCTTTTTTTGCCGGTGCACCTCCCTTAGATACACCTAACACATCTTTTGCCACTTTCCTAATATGTATAGTCATATTGTTCTACATATCACAGGGTGTACCAACATAATTCCAAACATCTTGTTGAAGGACATTCTCTTTAAATATATCTTCTTTCTCGCTTTGAGGTTCCACCATTTAGTTCGAATAGCTCGATGCACTCTTTTCTTCTTTGTCTATTTTTTTATTTGTAAATCCATAACTAAAAGTCGATATTGGGTTGTTAAGCTTTCTCTTACAATTACCTTACAATCTTTACAACACGCTCTATCTTTTTTTCTACAAATAAAGTAATCAAAGAGATCAAATGCCATAGCAAAATTTAAAATCTCCCTACCTTCCTCATTTATATCCCCAAAACTGAAGTTTTCATGAATCTCTTGATATCCTAATGCCTCTTTACCGAAATGTCCATTTAACACCCAACACACACCCCCCATTTGTTGGTATGTGCCAGGGCGTCCCACGAGCAACGCATGCCACCAAGGCACCCCACGTGCGTGCTCCCAATGCTTCCCGCGTACATGCCTTCCTGTGTGCCAACGTATCCAATTGTCTCTACCACGTGTCACATGTGTCCATATGCTATTTTCACATGTAGATGCCTCTTGATGGACTAGATTTGGATCTAGATCGGGTTTAGTGACTCGAAATGATCTAATTCAAGAAAATATGTATAAAGGAGGATGGGGTGACCAAAAAAGGGCATTCCAACACAAGAGTGAGAGGTTTTGCTAATGAGGATGTGATAGAGCTCATTCTCAGCCCAAGGAAGAGTTCATCTAAGGAAGAGAGAGAAAGAGAGAGACCTAGAGAAAATGATTCAAGCCACCTCCTTTTTACCCCTTTCTTATTTCATTCTTTTGTAAGCTTAGCGTTCTTGCCACCAACCCTAATTTTAAGAGTAACAACCATTTTAGAGGAATACCATTGTAAAGGGAGGGTCACTCCAGATCAAGGACGTGAAGGAGATGGTTATAGGTAAAGAGGAATTCACTATTTTTGCAAGATTTTGTTTCTTCTACCCCAAGATATATCTTATATGTTCTCATCTTTTATATGATTATAAGTTATATCATCTCTTCTCCCCTTTTTCAGTGTATTGATTGCCTCTAATTCAATTTAAGAAGCCATAAGAATGACATAACAACCACGATGACATGAGTATGTAATCACTCTTATGGTGGATTCATCACCCATAAGTTTATGTTACGGCATGGTATTGGGCTATGATGCATATATTTTCTAAGTAAACAATCATCTTAGAGAGAGACGCCCTAGAATTCTATTTGTAGATGAGTTCCTATCAGAACAAAGATAAGTTCTCAACAAAATTCTTTGAATGATCACTAAACCATTAAGATTCTAACTGAATCATCATTATTTTTCATAAGAAAATTTCTGCAAATTTTTCAACCATCATTTCCAAGTGAAATACTGCCAAATTTTGTATGTGAGTGACTTACACAGGCAAATATGTGGTAAAATTTTCACAAATTGTGGACATGTATGAGTTGATAAAAAAAATTATCAAAAATTAGACTCAGCTCAAAACCAAACCTTTTTGTGACAAAAATCCCATAATAAATGTTCCTAAAACCATTATAACTCGATCTGTAGGTATCAAAATACCAAAAGAATGGTGTCAACTAAAATCTAACATACATAGCTTTCAAAAATGATAAGTTTCATAGAAATCAGAAACCTACATACTTGTTTGACTGAGACCCTAAATCTTTGTCATAGATACTATCTAAATTTCATAATAGCATTCGGTTAGAAGCTTTTATCAAATTGTTACTTGTTCATCTAAGGACCCAAAAATACAAATAAAAATTTTCAATAAAATTTCATACCTAGTTCTCATTGAGGTAAAAATTTTGAGATTTTTGGAACCAAATAAGGATCTCTTGAAAATATAAACTTCTATATTATAAAACAGAATCAATTTTGTTTTTGTAGAACTAAACCTAGTTTGGCCAAGTGAAATCAATGTTTTAGAAAAGATTGTTTCGAGTCGAAATTGTTTTGGAAAACTTTGGATTCCAAAATCACTCTTCTAATCATCTAGGTTGACCATTGAGTATCGGTTTAAGAAGGCCTACATCGACAAGAATCTACTTTCCACAATCGCTAAATAATCAAATAAATCTCTTTACAAGTTTGAGTAAACTTGCTAGCATGCTCGCTCACATTTTTGTAAGCAAAGTTTTTAAGTCCACATTAAACCGAGAATTTTTATTTACATGAGTATTGTCATTTTCAATACGTGAACAACTTGTTCAATTCTTTTCTAGAAGATATAGAGTGCCCCTCAAGGAGTTTGACTTGTCGATCTCTATATAATTTATTTTAAGATTTGATTGGCCTTAATAATGTCAAAGAGGAATGGATCCTTAACATCAGGCTTCTTCTCTTTGTCTTTTGGAGGTCGTAAAGTAGTGCAGGTCTATGGAGGTCCCTACATTAACTCAATTATCATAACATCAATAGAATTGCGATCATCAACATTTCTCTTTAGTACATGAGTTGATGGACTAACATTGAAGCTTCTTTGGCTGGCCATCTCGTTTGGTGGTCAGTACATCATAAACACTAAAGATGCGTTCTACCTTAGTTGCTCAATTTGCTAGTTACACTAAATTTGGATAGAAATGACTTGCTAAGCTCTCTGTTCTTTGGACACAAACAATTCCTTGCCAAATAGGCTTTCATAAACTACATTTGGCAATGGGTTATCATATCATAAAACCTCTGCAAGAAGAATTGACAATTTTGTAGGCCTTCTTCATAGGTCATTGGGAGTAGGTTGAGGTTGTATCTTGTTATACTGCTTCAGGAAGTTCTTCCGCATCTCCACTCATGTCTGTATCGAGCCAAACTTCAAGGATGTATACAATCATAAGCCATGCCATCAATGAAGAGAGAAAAAGCCCGAACTTATAGTACTCGTTGCCGCCAAGTGTATGTAAATTTCAGTTCTACTTAACCTCAACTCACAACATCCTACTTAAAAGACAGGAATGTGTGTGGGTCGGTTCAGTTCTTTTCACAAGAAGTCTTCTTATCCCATGGGATAAAGGTCAACCTTTGCATTAGCAATTATTTGGCTAATTCAAATAAAAAATTTATGCTTTCTTAGGAAGAGGTTATGAATTTTTTATAAGGGTTTTTAGGGTTTTCTAAATGGCTAGCTTGGGTTACTAAATAGAATTAGTTTGATGAAGTTAATTAAATATCTTGAATTCCTAATTTAGGCTACCTAAAGACAAACTCGTATCTTGAGTTAATTTATGTAGGTAACTAGGAGTAGGTTATGAATTGGTTATTGACTTGGTTTTGATTGGATAGTTAATGGATGGATGAGAATTCAATTAGGTTGAATTGTTGAGGACGGTTTATGTAAGCCTTTGAGAATTTGGGGTGATACACGGTTAGGTCATAACTAAGATTTGGTTATAGGACAGCAAGCATGGTGCATAGGCAGTTTTTTATATGTTAATTCTCACTCACGGAATTATTCAAATACCGTGCAGCTTCTCAAGGAAATTCTGATGACAATGCAGAAATTAAAATATGCTAAATGAGATTTTAGGGTCTAGGCTATATAAAAACAATACACCAGAAAGATACCTATTGTGTGACGAATATTATGCCACTACAATGCAAAATGAATATAGATAATGCTATGATCAAGGTGAAAAGGTGCATGCAATACCTAATATCTGATGGATGTTTGGAATATGTAATGAATCTATATGAAACAGCCATGATGATGACTATTAATGATAAAATTTACATGCAACAGTTTGATGCAATAATGTGAAACTAACTAAGATGGATGAATTAATAAGAACTATTATGCTACTTTCTTTTCTTTTTGTTTTTTGTTATGATACTACACTAATTATGTGATGGATTGAATGATGGATGTAATGAAATAAGAACAATGAAGATGAATAACTAAACTAATTGAACAGAACATGATATCTGCACATTCTTGAAAGTACTGTGGATCGAGCACTTGCCTCCTCTCTTGATTGAAATTACTCACAAATATACATCAAGCAAAGAGAAAAGGAGAAAAGAAAATTAACTACTTGAATTACTCTCTTGAATATTTGGAATTTCTTCTTGAATATTTCTTTGATGCTCTTGGATCTCTCTTGAATTTTTTTATCTTTCTTGATGCTTACAATGTAAGAGGAGACTCCTTTTATATGAGAGGTATGAGGTTTATGAAATTAGTAAGTATGAAAATGATTTTACAAATAAAAGTCCAGAAGCTACAACTTTTTATTTTCACTTTCTATGACAAGGAAAGTACATCAAGAGAATAGTAAGTCTTCTATGCAAGGATTGATCCTTGTCTTTATAAAAAAACTTATTTTTTAGCAAGTATCCTTTATGCCATATTTAAATGGGACTGAGCTCCTCTTTGTTGTACTTAGGTTGGTCGATCCCCTCTTCACATAGATTGTGATCAGCCAATATCAACTTTGTTTCACTTAGGTTGATTGGTTCCTTGTTGACATAGAGCATCATCAACCGTGATTAATTTTACTGTACTTAGGTTTGTCGATTCCTTCTTGATATGGGTCATTGAATATACAATCATATTTATATAACTTTCCAAAACCTTGAATAAAATTCATATTTATAACTTTTCAAAATTCAGATTTATGTTAATTGAGACCAATGCATATACCATATATTTTTCATATGTACATATATATATATATAGGATATCAATACATATAAAAATATATATACTTAAATATCCTAATAGGTTCCCCTAAGATTCAACTCAATTATAAATATACACAAGGCTTCACATTGACTAAGGTTGATAATATTCAAATGACAGGCTAAAAAAATCAAACTCAATTTCATGAAAATGGCAAGGCTTAGGCTCGAAACCCATTAAATGCATTTAAAGAAGTTTGACTCAACCTTGGTTGACCTACCCTAAGCTTGTGCTAGGTGGTGGTCATATTGATAACATCATGTTGTTGCATGGTCTCCTCAATTGGATCCAAAATACTTCTATAGCTTTAAACTAAAACTATTTTTTTCAAATATTTAAGATTTTCATAATCATTTCATGTGTCTTAAAAGTAAATATTTAATACCAATTCTATGAACTAAAAACATCTTTAAAAAAAATTTAGTGTTTACAAATACCTCTCTTTGTCATCAATTAAGATAAGACTTAGTTCACAAAAAAAAATCAGTGTTTACAGATACTTCTCTATGAACCAAACTTTTCGACTTACTTCAAAGATCTTGACAAAAAATTTTACTTGAAGAACTTGGAATCTTTTGTGAAACATGTTAAAGCAATGCTTTTTCTATGAACATTTTATGGGATCATATTTAGGAGAGCAAAAAAGGTGTCTTGTCATGGGACATACCATACCATAAGGGTGTATGTGATGGAGTGCAAGATGAATGAAGACTTTTTCTTTTTTCCAGTGAGAAGGATGACCAATTTTGATAAAAGTATTTTTCCAATATAAGACAATTTTCTTCTAAATCAAATCAATAAGATTACCTTGAAATCCTTTTCCTTAAAAAAAAACATTGGGGCTCTAAAAAAGGGATCATCTTGAAGCTTTGAAAAGGATGGGCTTGTTTCTATAAAATGGGTTCTAAATGAATTTTAAAACAAAGTGAAAATGATACTTGAACCTTATTCTTAAAACACAGAATTTTGCCATGAAGATAAATCATTAGTAATCACCACTTCCTTCATTCTATCACAATGTCATGAGTATAGGCATATATTTGGTTGTCCTTAAGTCCCTTTTTAAATGTCTTAAAGGCACACATGTAGATGAATTGAGCTCCTGCTGATGTCTCACACATCTCTCTTAACCTCCATGCCTATCTCTCACCCATTTACTCATTAGAATGTGAGAATGGTTGGTGTGGCAGCAACTACAGCGGCACTGCCAAGTAGAATATGATGGGATAAAGAAAGGTGTTGGAGGTATAAAATGGTGACTTCTTCCTCCTAGAATTCTTGGTAGGATTAAGTTGAAGATGGGTGGTGAGCCTTTTAACATCTTGTAAAATACTTGCTACACAAAAAAAGCTCCAACAAGATCAAGTGAATGCATCCCAAAAGAAAAAGATACAAGACCTAAATATAAAGTAATTTGGAGTAGAATGAGATGGAAACAAAAGGAAGGCATGGACGTGAGTAATATTATGGATGATATAAAAATAAAAGTGATGGGAGCAAGTCTGTTCACCCATTCGGGATACGACTTTCGGTTGACCTTGTGTCAGGAGCCAACTCTTTGCGAAATGTGTTGAGGACCAAGTTGATTACCCCTTCTCAACTTAAAGGAAGATCCATGGGATCAAGGGGTGGTTCGGATGTTGGTAGGATCATTGATTCATGCTATTGGTTAGCAGCATGAAAGTGTCCCAATGAAGTAGAAGGAGTTGGATGATTGTCATTGGCAGGGGAGACAAGCCAATGCACGAATGCTTAGGGTCCGGCCTCAGCACGAGGCGGAGGAACTGAAGGGCAACCAATGCCTACTAGTGATGTCATGAAACTAGGTGTGCAAAGTGGCATCAGGAGATGAGGAACTTGGTACGTACCCGCGACATACGATACTCCATTTATAGGATAAAATGGTTGTCTTGTACAAGCTGTTAAAGAGAACATTGGGGTGGTTAGTGTAGGACCGTTATATGTGACGAGATCGGAAGATCTTTGCGCAATATTGACATGTCCGTACTGAAGATCCAAACGACAGTTAATCATCAACTCAGCAGTGGCGAAACTTTCAGTGCCTGTTTCAAAAGTTGTTCACAATTAAGTGTGCTTGAGCAACAGCCTCGGTTCCCTTTTTGTGCCTTTCGGCTTCTTGTTCTCGCAACAGGACTAGTTGATTTGTGGTCACACTAGGCATGGTTTGTCATGATCCGAAAAATAGATTTTTGAACCTGTGAGTGCGACCAGTTTTAGATAGCTTCAATCGTTCGAAAGCTATTTCATCTTGACACAAGGCTAGGAGTTGGATGGTCTCATGCTTTGCTCATCTAGAATAAAAAGTTGAGGATTGGCCAGATATTTGACACTAATATACTACTTTGGATTGGTATCCAATGGCTTGGAAAGTCAATACTAGTGGAGACCATCATATACTTCCATCCAGAACATGTTCTCATGTACCGTGTAGTATCGAAGAATAGGCAGTCTCACCAGACATGCCAAAAGAATATTTTATTGCTAAGAAGGACGACTCAATTCGAGTGGCAATCATACGATCATGTGCTTGGATAAAGCTCATATGACGGTCACGGGTTCCTAAAAGTCTGTGCAGGCATATCCCAATAACTTTGACGCTACGAGTAGATCATGATGCTTTAAGCAATTAAATAAAAGCACAAAAGGTGACCACCAACTCATTAATTGGACAACCGTGATTGATTTAGAGTTCTAGTGGTGACATATAAGCTCCTCCTTAGTTTTTATCAACTCGATCCTTAGCTTCAAGTTCCCATTACCTTGTTCCCGTTGTTCTAATGTCGTGAAGATAAGCCCGATCTTCTTTTGTTGCTAGATATCATTTTAATACATCTCGATGCTCATCCTCATAATAGATTAACTGGAGCCCAATATTATTAGTACCTATATGCCACCCCACGTTGCCTCGATTTTCAGCATCAACAATTGCTTCATTCGTTTCTAAACAATCATGTTACCTTAAAGTGTCCTAATTACAGCGCACTGGGTGCAATCTAAAAAATCTTTAAAATCTTTTATGATGGGGTGAAGCCATGTAATTCTTTAGGTTCGGGCGAACCCTGTATTACGACCCAGAAATTCAATTAAATGTTGTTCCCTTTACATCAATTATTTAAATTGGGTGGGTTGTCCACGACACCTAGACTCAACGTAAACCTGCGATCGTGCACAACTAGCAAAGCTCACCCAGCTAGAAGACGAGCTGAATAACCTTGCTTACGTACAGGGGCATGCATCTAGGCTTCGGCCTCGGCATCGTACCAAGAAAAGAAAAAGGATCCGCCGTTGTTGGCACTTATACATCAGTGTACATTATCCTGAACGGTTACTAATTCTCTTTTGACATGTCCCACCAACTCGCAGCCAGGAGAGGAGGTTATGATTATTGAAAGTTAATAAGCCATATTCTTATTACTGGCCATCCTCATTATAGAAGCTAATTATGAATGGGTTACCTGCAGATGCAAGTTCTTTTATGCATTTTATATGACAACTGAATTATCCCTTAATGTTGCAACCAAGGTTGTAAGCAGAGTATCGCTAAGCATATCCGTCGAGGAACACTTCCGACAGCATAGCATATCATGAAATCATTTAAATGCTAAGTGACACTTTATTGAGCTGACATGTAATGAGAGGCCTTGAATAAAAAAACTCAATCCGTGTTTGTGTGTATTTGTGTGTATGCGTGCGGCTCTTTGGAAGAGGGGGGTTGACTCTTACGACCACAAACAATTCTTTGTAGCTAATTAGATATTCAGGTAATTAGATAATACAGGTAACGAAACCAAAAGGCTTAGCTCACTGATTCTCTTATACAAGTGAACTGAACCATGCACGAATAACCTTAAATAGATTTGATGCTACCTCATTTGCTGCGAGAAACAATTAGGACAATCGCCATATCTTACGTCTTCAACTACTTCTTCGGCAAAGCAGTTCCGGACACAATCCCACATAAATATCCAAGTTCCCAATAAATGACTCCCTCTGTTAATTCTTTAATATATAAACTATCCCCATGCAATTAGGTATTCCCCAGACTCGGCCTTCTGATAATTGGTCTATCTGCATTCGGATTCTTCCGAACGGCCTTTAACAATCTCATCATCATCTCCATCATCGATGAGAGAAAGCAAAACCATTGCCAATGAAATGATTTCATGTGAATATCACATAAGTCGGTTGCTTCGGGTTGAACCGCAGCATCCAACCTGCCCTCTTATCTAGACTTTCGGCTGTAGCTTCTTTGTAGCTGTCTTGTTAAGAAAACCAAGAGCAAAAGTTGGCTTTGATCTGGGATGAGATCGAGGGATTTTCTTCGGAGACAAGGACGAGTCATTGTTTTTCATTCTATTTGAGAAAACACTTCCATTTCCAAGGATCCCACCATCAGTCCTCTCGGCCACAGATGAAGCAACAAACTTCTCGGAGAACACTCTAACCCCGTCCTTACAAGCCGACAAATCATTCTCGTCAAAAATCTCATTTGAGGGAATTCCTCCGTTTTTTATGATCCCATCATCCGGCTTTTTGTAGACAGATTGAACATTACACTGTTCTTCCAGCATAGTAATGCTTTCATTTGGAGTAGATAAACTGCTGTCCTTCCTGATCTCGTTTGAGCAAATTCTACCATTTCCTTCATTTGTGTCCTCTCCATTTTCTGGCACAGGTACACGTGGAAGAGGCACAACTATAGGCGCCTCTGTACATGACTTGGGCGCTGGCCTGGAATCATACAAAACACCATTAGCAGACGTATCGCCATGCCTGAGCCGCTGACAATTCGGTTTTGCCACGTTTGTGCACAATAGTGAAACTGTATCCTCTGTTAAAGAGCCATTGAGATATTGAGATGAATCTAACTTGCTATCCCTGGCAGTGCAATTTTCCTGATGGAACTGCTGATTTACATCCACAACTGAATCAGCTTCTTGATCAGGACAAATTTCAGATGAACAAGATGGTCTGTGGGAGCTTATAATGCTTGGTGAGTCCTCAGAGTGGTTTCCAGAGGTCACATGGCCATCATCCACATACAGTATGCAAGGTCCGATATTAGAGGAAGGTTTCTTGATAGAATCTTTGCCCCTTGTACACTGAACTTCAAAGTTTGATGAACTCTGATGAACTCCCACAGTACCCATTGGCTCGTCATCCTTTTTAGACGCTTCTAATGGTTTATCTATGGCTGGCCGCACATGTACCCTATAAGATCGAGAAGCATCAGAACTTGAACAGCATCCGTTGATTATCCAAGTTAATACAACAATCAATCGTTAAGCTTATATGCAGGACTTTTTTATATTGAGACCAACTCTGAAACCAGCAAGCCCATGAAAGTTCTCAGTTAGCACATGCACCGTTAAGATGGTAAAACATGAAATGAAGTACAATTTGGAAAATTTTAGTGTAAGCCAAAAACATCAAACGCAATGGATCGCAATTGAAATATCATATCAGTAAACTGTAAGTTGCATATGGATCAACAGGACCGTGGATCAAGGAAAAAGCGTGCACACTGTGGATGGCAAAACTGGTCTAAATCTCAAAGGGCCTTTCAAGTTGGAATGAAATGATAAGCTTGTATTATGTTATCTAAAACGATGAAAATCAACAAAACCAAAACAAGCCATCTCCCCACACTAAATGCTGCTAGACTGGTGGCATATTTCTTTCCAGGCCTCCCAACACCATGATCAAGTAATTATGCACCAACATTCACCATTAGATGTTTGGTGCATTAAATTGATTAAATGACTAAACTACCCTTCAAATAATAACATTTTAAGGAAATGACTATCAAGTCAGAAATATTGTGATTAGAAACTAAAGTTGAACACATTTTTTTCAAAATTTTGGGCTTTTTGAAGTCATGTAACCTCAAAAAGTACCATGCAGCACAAAAAATACAATCACGCTAAAGCGATTTTATATTATCTTACCCAGTACATCTAATGGTAAGCTTAATTAGTTTGACACCTATACCCAAACCCAAAACATATGCCACTCGTTTAGTTCATTAAGATTGTATTATTTTGAATGACAATTCTAAACCTGTATCTAATAAGCAACACATAATAATTGCACTTACAAATAAGTTGAACACATAATCAATGACCATTTGAACCTGTTAACAGAGATAATTCACCATTATAGATATGATTATTAGGGAATTTAATAAAGAATTTGACCTGCTATATAGGAGCATATAAGCCCTTTGAGAAAGTACTTCCTCCAATTCCACTTTCACGACCTGGAAATGACAGCAGGTAACATCAGAAAATAAAGTTGCAGAAGCTGTTTACAAAGTAGATATGTAACGTACAAACATACATCACAATCGTCAATTCTATACCAGGTCCCTCTTATGTCCTTCGTATAGCAGATATAGTGTCCAAAAAACGAAGCATTAAGCATGTCAAGATGAACTACAACAGCATAAAGTTTGTAAAAGGTCGAAGAGACCCCAACTTCACTCATGTAAGGAGCAAGATCCAAAGTTTCTGGAAAAGCAACTCTCTTGTTTAATTTCCCAAATCTTCCACTCTGAATGTCGTCAAATGAAATGTTACCGTCAGTAGCCCAAAGAAGAAAATGCTCTCCTTAGATGATAACTGAGTGAACAAGTATATCCAACCTGGAATCTTTTCAAGGCAATAGTAAGGATATTTGGAGCCTGACGTACACTAAGCCGCTTCCATGCCTTCACGTAAGCATTACATCTGCAAAGTACCGAACACAGATCCAGCATTTATAGATATGAGCTGTCAAGGAAAAAGAAAATCCAGAAATTTGTAACTTTTGAGTGAAACGTTGCAGTTTGATTTTATTCATTTTCTTGTGGGAGTCAGGCTCTACTTTAAGGACCTGTTGTCCTAAAATTAATTTCTAACTAAAAATTACATTAAAATATAAATAATAAAACACTGTCAGTTTTCTACTGCTTAATATCAACAATACCCAGTTTGGCTCAGGACCTACCATGGGTTCAGTGCAGGTCCACAGTCCACGATCACAGCTTGAGAAAGCAACCCTCATTATAAAACATGCTAACAATAAAATCATAGTTCACACAAAACTCACATTGATGTCCATATAAAATTGGCAGCCTAGTTCCAAATGGATAGGCATAGTTGCAGCAACTAAAGGACAGAGATCCACCGAGTGGCCTTACAGGTGTGAATCACCATAACCAACCACACTACTCGATAAGCATGTGATATGAACGTTCTAGGACATGAAGGGAAGCAAACATAGAGATCTTTGAGCCCCTCGTGTGATACAAAACTCCTGTAGCCCACAAATTTTTATTATTATTATAATCATGATCATAATCATCATTAGTAGTAGTAGCAGGAGCAGCAGTAGTAGAATACTACTGCTAAAACTGTTTAAGGGAACCAGAAACTTCAATTTATTCCAGCATAGCCTCAACTTGAAGTGTCCAGTCAGACTATTATAGGCCAATTTTAACTCAACAACTTGCAGTCTGTTACCATGAAACTTCTAATGGATGCCATACCCGTGCCAGACACATGGAAATTGGTACTTTGTGCCGTAATGGACTGAAAAGCTGGTAATCTCTAAACACTCCAAAGTTAGGCATGTTTAGGCGAGAATAATATTAGGGCGGCTGACCTCCATGGAAATCATCATATTGCACTCCCTAGCAGACCTTAACTAGGGTGAGAAAAAGTTCAGGTTAAAGGTCTCAAACGAGAAGAACTAGAGAATCATATTACCCCTAACCTGTAAAATTTCTCAATGTCCTATCTATATTACAGAGTCCAAATAGAGACAAATGATAAAAATAGGATAAGAATATAATAAAATGCAACGTCCCACTCATGATAGAACACACACTAATAAATAAACAAAATGACCACGGAAACCAAAATAAGCAAATGTAACGTCCCACTCATGATAGAACACAAACTAATAAATAAACAAAATGACCAAGGAATTGCTTGTCTTAACCAAAATAAGCAAATGTAATTGATGCCCTAAAATAAATAAGTGCAGTAATCCTACAATTAGCAAGCAGGGAAAGCATGCATACCCATCACATCTGTACTTGTTTTCCCCATCAAGCCATTCTTTAGCAGTAAATTGCTCCAAACATTCTTCAAGAGACTCAGCATCACCTTGAATTTCAACAGTCAAATCCATCATGTTCTCATAGCGATTTGATATTATATTACATCCTGAGCATACAACCTGCATTTTTGTCAAGTTACGCCAGATCCTTCATGACACAAGGACAGGATTGGGTGCATAAAAAAAACAGGTTCTGGAAAATAGAACGAAGAAACCAAAACCAAGTCTTTTCCCACACTAGGTGCAGGGCACCAGTTTCCATAAATCAAAAGATTTCACGTTTCATTATTTTCTAGAAGAAACACTGGGAATGATGGTCAATTGTCCTCAAACCGACCATACAAGCAAAAAGAGACAAGAACCGAACATCACCAACAGCTAAAAAGCAGCTAACTGGTTGACAGTCACTGCAAATAAAAAGCAGAGTAAGTTTCAAATAATAAATCCAGTTTGAAGTCAAACCCAATTTCACGTGTTACAATTAGCATGTAAAATCAATTTCCTCTACTACTGTGTCCGCTGCAAGCAACACACATATTCAAGCTGTCTCTACATGTCATCTATTGAAACATAAGTAGCAAGCATGCCAGTAAAATATGTCTGCTTGACCTTTGCAATCCACAGATAAAAAGCACATGTACAATGAAAAGCTAAGTCCATTGGAAACTGGTAATAAAGTAGCCCTTAAAGAGGTTCTGCAAATGAGCCAAAATACAGAATGATCACCTGTGACTGCAGATAACCGCCAAATATGTGATGGATAAGGGTAGTCTCCTGACTGCTTGTTTCAACAACTTTTTCACCACCAAACTCATCAAGGCAAACCGATTGCATGGTATCGATTGCAAATCTGGAACACACAACTTGATCATGATTCTAAAAGGAAACTTTCATCCTATATAAGCTAATATAGAAGATAAACCTAATATAGTAAATGTGTCATTGACAAACTTCAATCTAATTAAAGGGAAAGGGACAAAAGAAAGAACCTCATAAACTCATGGGCATCTTCTTGTTTCCCATATCCAAGATTGCCACCAATGTTAGGGATGCGAGACAGAATATTCATTGGCAAAAAGGGCTGCAAGGTCTGCCTCACACGACGTATATGGACTTGAAGCTCACACATGAAACACCAATCATTCCGACTACCTGAGCATAACCAAAAGGACTATGGTTGACAAGCCTTAGAATGTAATTGAGAACTCAAAGAAGAGGCCAGGAGTTCGAATTACATTCTTTAGAATGATCCCTTTCCACTAAGTAAGCAATCAGAGGTCGAGTTGATGAAAGGCATTGTAGGACAACGTTAGCAAAACAACTGCAGAAGGTAAACAAATGAAGGAAACTACTAAGAACCAATCACATGAAAGCCAAACATAAGGCATAAAAGATGCACAAATGAAATCGTGCAACAGCAACCTGTTACCACAATTCAGAAGTCCACAAGGTGGCAATCCTGGTTTCTCCCAATTGAAAAGATTCACAAATTCATCATATGGAAAAAGAACCTAGAGATAGAAAGAACACATCAAGATTAACTATGATGTTCACGATGCAAGAAATTAATCCAATTATCAACAAATAATAAGATGTTCATCTTCATTTTCTGTGCGAGTAAGCATAACTGTTTACACACCTTCCTCGGCTGTCGTGGCACCATATTAGGCAAGGAATTAGCATTACAAAGTGCACCCATCTGTCTTGTAGATTTCTTTGCTCCAAGATCAACATCTTTCAAGTTTCGGCCGCTCTCAATCTTTGCTGACATGCACTTGACTCTGTGTCCTGCTTCCCAATCCTGTTTTTGGCAACTGAAAGAGCTGAAAAAAGAGAAACTCAACATTAGCTTTTTGACTAGTAAGATATTTCAGCACAATTTGGTAGGATAACAAATGGTGATGCAAACTCCGTCTATGTAAGGGATCACCCTTGCATTGCCGGTCCCAAGCCCGGATAAAAGAGGAGGGTTGTGTTAGGCTTCCAACAGCCACCGTAAAACTTCGTCAGATTTTTATAACATGGATTACAAAAATTATGAGCATTGCTTTGGGGCGTTCCGCCTAGTGACGCAGTGCAGAGCCCGAATGCAGTGATAAGTAAGTAAGGGCCACTACATTTTCGCCCGAATGTAGTGAATCAATTGCAGAGGGTTCCCATATCATGGACGGTTGTGGTAAAGAAGTTAGTCCCGCTACGTTGCCGCCCGAATGTAGTGAAAATTTTTCAGAGAGGGTCTCCGCATTTTGATTATGGACGGATGTGGGGGGTAAGAAAGGTAGTCCTAGATAATAAGATTCATATTGGTTCTTGGAATATCGGAACATTATCCGATAGGCTAATGGAGGTGGTAGATACTATGATTCGAAGAAAGATTCATATTCTATGTTTATAAGAGACAAAATGGGTTGGAGAAAAAGTAAAGGAGATAGAAGATACAGGTTTTAAATTATGGTATTCAGGTAGAGAAAAGGCTCGAAACGGAGTTGGTATTATTATAAATAAAGATTTAAAGGATACTGTAGTAGACATACAACGATATGGTGACCGAATCATGACGTTGAAATTAGTGTTAGGAGCAGAGGTTTTGAATATAATTTGTATTTACGCACCCCAAGTAGGACTAGAAGATATTATAAAGACAGCTTTTTGGGAAGAGTTAGATAAGGTGTTTCAAAAGATTCCACAAAGAGAGATGATTTGTTTAGGAGGAGACTTAAATGGACATTTCGGTAAAGAGGCATTAGGATATCAAGGGATTCATGGAAACTTCGGTTTTGGGGATATAAATGAGGAAGGTAGGAGATTTTAAATTTTGCTGCATTTGATCTGTTTATAGTCAATACAATCTTCAAAAAACGAGATAAACATTTAATTACTTATAAGAGTGGCTTATCACAAACACAAATTGATTACTTTATTTGGAGAAAAAAAGATAGAGCGTGTTGTAAAGATTGTAAGGTAATTCCAGGAGAAAGCTTAACCACCCAACATAGACTTTTAGTTATGAATTTACAAATAAAAAAATAGACAAAGAAGAAAAGAGTGCATCGAGCTATTCGGACTAAATGGTGGAACCTCAAAAGCGAGAAAGAAGATATATTTAAAGAGAAAGTCCTTCAAGGAGATGTTCGGAATTATGTTGGTACACCCTGTGATATGTGTAACAATATGGCTATACATATTAGGAAAGTGGCGAAAGATGTGTTAGGTGTATCTAAGGGAGGTGTACCGGCACAAAAAGAAGTTTGGTGGTGGAGTGAAGTAGGACAAAAAATCAAGGCAAAGAGGGCACGTTAAACATTACATTATGCTAAGAAAACTATTGAAACTTTAGAGGCTTATAAGAAAGCAAAGAAGAAAGCAAAAAAGGCCGTGAGTGAAGTAAAAGCTAAAATTTGGGATGGTTTATACAAAAGAAACTCCACTCAAAAGAGGGTGAAAAGGCCGTGAGTGAAGTAAAAGCTAAAATTTGAGATGGTTTATACAAAAAAACTCAACTCAAAAGAGGGTGAAAGAGATATTTTTAGGATAGCTAAGGCTAGAGATAAGAAAACTAAAGATCTTAATTATGTTAGATGCATGAAAGACGAGGATGAAAAAATTCTAGAGGCAAATGATGATATAAGAAATATATAAAAAAACTATTTTTATAAGCTTTTTAATGAAAATAAAGATGTTAGTATTAGCTTAGGAGAGTTAGTCAAATCAGAAAAGTACATAAACCACAATTTGTACCGACGTATTCAAAAGAATGAAGTCAAAGGGGCTCTTAAACATATGAAGGGTAGTAAATCGGTAGGACCGGATAATATTCCTATAAAAGTTTTAAAAATACTAAGAGAAATAGGAATCACTTGGCTCACAAGACTATTTAATGAAATATGAAAAAACCAAAAGATGCCCGAGGAATGGAGAGCAGGTACACTTATACCCATATATAAGAAAAGGGAGACGTTCAAAATTGTGTAAATTATCGAGGTATCAAGTTAATGAGACATACTATTGTTGTAAACGCGGATGCGCAGCGGAGATTAAAATCACAAATATAAATGAAGAGGAAATGTTGAGATCGGAGGAGGGGGCGGACCTCCAATGGAGGCCGCCCCCCCTCTTTCTCTCTCTTTCTTATTCACAGACTCTTAAACCCTAATACAACTTATCAGCCCTTATATAAGGAGCTATAAAACGTAAAATGACCAAAATACCCCCTAGTACAGAAAATTACCAAAATGCCCCTATAGTTTCGAGCGAGTACAATAATACCTAGAAACATAAAACTAACACAAAGACACTAGATAAAACACCCCCCCTCAAGTTGGGAGTGAGATACTTCGAACTCCAAACTTGCCAAACAATCTTCATATCTGCTTGCAACGTTCTTCATCTGTCTTTATCACTGGTTTAATCATCAATAGCTTCTTTGGCTGCAATATCTTCAACTCAGCCTTCTTGGCTGGTCATTTCAAGCAGCATCTCTGGCTGCAATGTAAACTTAGCCTTCCTGGCTAATCATCTCAAGCAGCATCTCTGGCTGCAATATAAACTTAGCCTTCTTGGCTATAACAATAACAAAGCAGCCATCCTGACTGTCACAACATCAAAGCATCCATCCTGGCTGTCACATCAATAAAGTAGCTATCCTGACTGTCACAATCATCAAAGCAGTCATCCTGGCTGTCATATCAACAACGCAGCCATCCTGGTTGTCACAATATCAAAGCAGTCATCCTGACTGTCACAACAATAAAGCAGTCATCCTGGCTATCACAATATCAAAACAGTCATCCTGACTGTCACATCAATAAAGCAACCATCCTGACTGTCACAACAATAAAGCAGCCATCCTGGCTGTCACATCAACAAAGCAGCCATCCTGGCTGTCACAACAATAAAGCAGCTACTTTGGCTGCAACACACATTTTAGCAGCCCTCATGACTGCAAACTTCACAAGAATCAACAGATGGGAGACATTCTATCCAACCTGCCCACAACTCTACTTCGATGCCCACACATGACTACCTCTCTTTCTTAACTCATCAGTATGTCAATCCATCAAATCTTACTCCTCTATAATACATACAATCTTCTGTACTCTTTTCCTAAATTTTCTGACTCTCTTAAACATTTTCTCAAACACTTGATGCGCAGATAAATATATCTTCTTGTGTATTTCAGCGAACACTTGACATGCAGGTAAACATCTTCATCAAACACTTGTCATACCGGCAAACTTCTCTCTTGAAACTTGCTGCATCTTGTGATCATTTCTATGCACGATAAATTAAATCACTTAACGCGAACACATTGTAAGTCTCTGGATAAAGGTACAGCCTTTGGCTGATCAGTTTTATCGAATTCACCCAATTCAATTTCTTGGATTTGATCATCAACATCACCCTCATCAATAGGAACAACATGGTCCACATCAATGTTCCCAAATGTTTCTTGTTCATATCTCTCCAAAAAAAAACTCTGCTTCTGTTTCATCGACTTCATCATCATCAGAATCCTCTTATGCGTCAGTATCTTCTTCTACATCTTCATCTTCATCTCCATGTCAACATCACTTTCATCATTATTATCCTTAATGTCTTTCAGATAAATTGTTGCTTCAAGAAGAGATGCAAAGCATTTTTTTTTTGCACAGTCTCAGTTTTTTGTCCCAGTGAGTTGCGCTCCAAAAATGATTTCGACGATAAAGTTGGTTCAAAATAGCTGGAAGATATCTCTGCCATGCCTGAAGCCCAGACGATGATTCCATTATCTACATCCTTTTCCAATATTTTCTCAACATAGTCAGGATCATCAGTAATCAATACATTGTCAAAAAAGGATCCAGCTTTCACCTGCCACAACTAGAGTCCCACGTATCTCAAATAGGGGAACACATAGATCTCTGAATCATCCTTGTATTCTGGGTTGTCAATCATTGGATGCTTCCACTTGCCCTTGTAGTTGGGTTTCTTGATTTTCTTTGGCTTCCACAATCCCGTGGGCTTCTCAATTCCTTGAAAAGTGAAAAAAATGCTTGGCTGAAGCTAAAAAATAAGTGCCTTCTTTACATCTTCAGTTTCAGGAGAGAAACTTGGGAATACGAACATTTTTCTGAATCTATCTAGACATCTTTATTGAGCAGCATGCATGCTTTAATGATCATTAATCAGACTGGGGCCGTAAGTTTTAATGATCAGTTATGCAGCCACCAAACTGCTCAATAACTATGTTCGGTTGTGACCTTTCCAAAGTCTTGCTCCACTTTCTTGGGAATACAATCGGACAATTCAGTTATGCAGCCATATAAATGCATAGCCTTCATAATAAAAGAACAATTCAGTTATGCAGCCATATAAATGCATAGCCTTCATAATAAAAGAACAGCAGCCATATGCAGCCATATAAAGGAGGTAGTCGTGCATGCTTTCTTGGGAATAAAAACAGTTCACAGCAGCTATATGCAATCAATGTTGTATCTTCACGATAAATGCTCATCAGCTATATGCAATAAATGCTTTACCTTCACGATGAATGCAGAGCAGCCATATGTAATAAATGCTTTTACCTTCACGATGAATGCACAACAGCTTTATCCAACAAACGCAACCACACTCCTCAATAATTTCTCTGCACCGCATGTTAACTTTAGCTCATATGTTCATTGCAACCATGCGATTAACTAATTGAATAAGCCTCTTTAATCCCTTTCTAAATCTACGAGTTTGCATGCTCTCAATGTACAATTAACTGATCCACTTTTCCAGGCCTAACGTCTTTGTTCTCAATAAAGTCTTGCCCCACTTTGTTGGGAATATGAATAGTACAGTACATGCAGCCGTCATACCTGTTCACAACACATTAAATTCTCTGCCAATTAAGCTTTCCAAGATCCTCCACGGTTCAATAACTTTCTTGGTGTATTCCACATAATTGCTGCCATAAATTCGTTGGTAATGATTCTCTTCCAGTCTCATCAAGAATCCAAAAAATACTGTGTTTGACCTGGTGAACTTTTATTCTGGCTTCTGTAACTCCTTATCTCCATCATCAATGTGAGATGATATCCATTTCGATACAAAATTTCAAACTTTAAATAAGGCAACCAGTAAGAATAGCAATATCATCAAGGTACTGGCTTTTCCTTTCACCGAATCCTGGTGCTTTTAGAGCGGCTATCTTGAGTGCTCCTGGAAGCTTATTGACAATTAGAGTTGCAAGAGCCTCTTGCTCTATATTTTCAAAAATAATTAAGATTGGATAGCCTCCCCTAATTGCTTCTTCCAATACATTTATCAAATGATTCGAATCCCTTGCATTTGTGATCTTCTTATCAACGAGAGGCAACTTACAGTTCTCATACTCAACAGACATTTTCTCGTTGTCAATGACAACGTAAGGAGAGATATACCCACGATCAAACTGCATCCCTTCAACAACATAGAGAGTGTTCTCTGCACTCTTTTCTTCTTCAAGTGTCACAACTCTCTTCCATCTCTTCTTACTAGAGACTCTAAGAAATCATTAGCAACCGAGTACTTTCAAATGCTCCTCTGACCATCAACACAAACTTTTTCAGCCACTTTTCAACAAGTGTTTTACAGGAGAAATACAGCTGCCACTTGAGACCACCAGTTTTGGTGGTTGTCGACCCTTCCATGAGTTACAGCAAATCTGTCACCACTTGCTACTGCTCCCAACGATCCAAATAGGCTCTGATACCATGTTGTAAACGCGGATGCGCAGCGGAGATTAAAATCACAAACATAAACGAAGAGGAAATGTTGAGATCGGAGGAGGGGGCGGACCTCCAATGGAGGCCGCCCCCCTCTTTCTCTCTCTTTCTTATTCACAGACTCTTAAACCCTAATACAACTTATTAGCCCTTATATAAGGAGCTGTAAAACGTAAAATGACCAAAATACCCCCTAGTATAGAAAATTACCAAAATGCCCCTATAGTTTCGGGCGAGTACAATAATACCTAGAAACATAAAACTAACACAAAGACACTAGATAAACATATTCTTCAACAACTATGAAATTATGGAAAATAAATATTAAACATAGGTTAAGACAAGTATCAAGTATAATGGAGAACCAATTTGGATTCATGTCAGACAGATCTACTTTTGAAGAGATTCACCTTTTGAGATGTCTTATGAAACATTTTAGAGCAAAAAAGAAAGATCTTCACATGATATTTATTGATCTAGAAAAAGCTTATGATAGCGTACCGAGTGAGATTCTTTGGAGAACTTTGGAAAAAAGAGGTATCCCATTGACGTACATTAACGTTATAAGAGACATGTATGATGGTGCAAAAACATTAACGTTATAAGAGACATGTATGATGGTGCAAAAACATGTGAGAGGAATTATGAAGGAATGATAGACTTCTTTGAAGTTAATATTGGATTACATCAAGGATCAACTTTAAGTCCATATTTATTTATAATGGTGATTGATGAGTTAACAAAACATATTCAAGATGAAGTACCTTGGTGTATGTTATTTGCAGATGACATTATATTAGTGGAGTCTAAGGAAAAAGTTAATAGAAAATTGGAACTATGGAGAGAAATATTAGAAAGCAAAGGCCTCCGACTTAGTAGAACAAAGACAAAATATATGGAACGTAAGTTTGATCATTTGGTTACCTCATAGGACATAGAAATTAAAATTGGCACACATTGCATCCCCCAAAAGGAAAGTTTTAAATACCTAGGGTCAATCTTTCAGAGTGATGGAAGAATTGATGAAGATGATACGCGTAGAATTAATGCTGGTTGGTTAAAATGGAGAGGAGCATCAGGTATTCTTTATGATAAGAAGATACCATTAAAGTTAAAAGGTAAATATTATAGAACTGCAATTAGGCCTGCCATGTTTTATGACAGAAATGAAGATGTTGAGATGGATGAGTGGTCATATAAGAAAAGACTTTATACATAATGAGGTTATTAGAAACAAATTAGAAGTGGCACCAATAGAGAATAAAATGAGAGAATATCGTTTAAGATGGTTTGGACATATAGAAAGAAGATCAAAAGAAAAACCTATAAGAAGATATGAAAAACTAAATTTGGAAAGTATTAAAAGAGCTAGAGGACGACCACAAAAGTGTTGGAAAGAAACAATAAAGAATGATCTAGCTTATTGTGAGTTAATTGTTAACATGGCACACGATAGGGATCTGTGGAAACAAAGAATCCATGTAGCCGACCCCGTCTAGTATGGGAAAAGGCTTAGTTGTTGTTTTTTGTTGTAACAAATGGTGATGCAGTTCTGTCATAATACCTAGGATTTTTGTTTGTTTGTTTTGCAATTAAACTCCATCCATGTAATGGATCACCCTTGCATGCATGGTCGGTCTCAAGCCCGGATAGAGGAGGCAGGTTGTGTTAGGCTTCTGACATCCAGTGTAAAACTTTGTCGGACTTATGTACCATGGATTCTACAAATTATGAACATTGCATTGGAGTGTTTCCTCTTAACGACGCATTGCAAAGTACGAATGCAGTGAAAAAGTAACCAAAGGTCTCTACATCTTCGCCTAGATGTAGTAAACCAATTGCAAAAAAGGTTTTCATATCATTGACGAGTGTGAGTAAAAAAGTTAGTCCCACTACATTGTCACCCGAATATAAAGAATAAGTTACAACAAGGGTCTCCGCATTTTCAGAATGGTCGGACGTAAGGGTAAGGAAGTTAGTCCTAGATAATAAGATATGTATTGGTACTTGAAATATCGGAACATTGATTGGTAAATTAATGAAAGTCATAGATACTATGATTCAAGGAAACATTCACATTTTATGTTTATAAGATATAAAGTGGGTTAGTAAAAGAGCAAATGAAATTGATAATAAATGTTTTAAATTATGGTACTCGGTAAAGGAGAAGGGTCTAAATGAAACAGGTATTAGTATAAATAAAGATTTAAAGAGTAGTGTAGTAGATATACGACAATATGGTGACCAAATTATGATGATGAAATTAGTCTTAGGAGTAGAGACTTTGAATATAGTTTGTGCTTATGCACCCTAAGTAGGATTAAAAAATAGTATAAAGAAAGTTTTTTTTAGAAGAGTTAGATAAGGTAATTCAAATAATCCTACAAAAGGAAATGATTTGTTTAGGAGGAGACTTAAATGGACATGTCGAAAAAGATGCATTAGGATTAATAGAAACTATGGTCTTAGGGATATAAATGAGGAGGGTAGGGAGATTTTAAATTTTGCTATGGCTTTTGACCTCCTTATAGTCAATACAACTTTCAAAAAAAGAGATGAACATTTAATTACTTATAAGAGTGACTTATCACAAACACAAATTGATTTTTTTTTTGTAGAAAAAAGATAGATCGTGTCGTAAACATTGCAAGGTAATTCCATGAAAAAATTTAACTACTAAACATAAACTTTTAGTAATGAATTTATAGGTAAAAATGGACAATGAAGAAAGTGCAACCTCAAATGTGAGAAAACAAATATATTTAAAGAGAAAGTTCTTCAAGGAGATACAACAATAACAACAACTAAGCCTTTTCCCATACTAGAAAAGTTCTTCAAGGAGATACTTAGAATTATATAAGTACACCTTCTAATATGTGGAACAATAAAGACTATACATATTAGAGAAATGACAAAAGAAGTGTTAGGCTTATTGAAAGGAAGCGTACTGGCACAAAAAAAGCTTGGTGGTGGAGTGAAGTGATGCAAGATAAAATCAAGGCAAAGAAGGCATGTTACAAATTGCAACATTGCATTATGCTAAGAAGACTAGTAAAACTTTGGAGGCTTATAAGAACACAAAGAAAGAAGCGAAAAAGACCATTAGTAAAGCAAAAGCCAAAATTTGGGAGGATTTATATAAAAAACTTAACTCAAAAGAAGGTGAGAGATATTTTTAGGATAATAAGAAAACTAAGGATACTTTTGTTAGATGTATCAAAGATGAGGATGAGAAAATTCTAGTGGTGAATGATGATATCAAAAATAAATGAAAAAAATTATTTCGATAAGCTTTTTAATGAAAATACACATGTTAGTATTAGCTTAGGAGAGTTGGCCAAATCAGAAAAGTATAGAAATCGCAATTTCTATCAGTGTATTCAAAAGAATGAAGTCAAAGAGACTCTTAAATATATAAAGGTTGGAAAATCTAAAGACGAGAAATATAGAAAATCCTAGGAGAGGTGGGGCTTATTTGGCTCACAAGACTATTTACTCAAATATGGAGAACCCAAAAGATTTTGAGGAATGGAAAGCGAGTACATTTATTTGCCATTCAAAATTGTTTGAATTATCGAGGTATCAAGTTAATGAGTTATACTATGAAATTATGGAAAAGAATTATCGAACGTAGGTTAAAACAAGTATCGAGTACAACAAAGAACCAATTCAGATTCATGCCCGATAAATCTACTATTGAAGTGATTTGAGACGTTTTATGTAACATTTTAGAGCAAAAAAGAACCTTCACGTGATATTTATTGATCTAGAAAAGACTTACGATAGGATGCCAAGAGATATTCTTTGAAAAAACTTGGAAAAAAGAGGTATTCCATTGACATACATAAATCTTATAAGAGATATCTACGATGATGCAAAAACTTTTGAGCACTCACGAAGGAATAACACTCCTTTGAAGTTAATATTGGGTTACATCAGGGATAAACTTTAAGTCCATATTTATTTATATTGATCATTCACGAGTTAACAAAATATATTCAAGATTCAAGATGAAGTACCTAGGTGTATGTTATTTACATATGATATTATGTTAGGGGATGAGTCTAAGAAAAAAGTTAATAGAAAATGTTAGAATGTAAAGGCCTCCAACTTAGTAGTACAAAGGCATAATATATGGAATGTAAGTTTGATCATTTGAATACTTTAGAAGACATAGAAATTAAGATTAGCACACAATGCATCCCTCAAAGGAGAAGTTTCAAATACCTAAAGTCAATTTTTCATCAACAACAACAACTAAGCCTTTTCTCATACTAGACAGGGTCGGCTACGAGGATTCTTTGTTTCCACAAAGCTCTATCATGTGCCATGTTAGCAGTTAACTCACAATAAGCTAGATCATTCTTTATTGTTTCTTTCCAACACTTTTGTGGTCATCCTCTACCTCTTTTAATACTTTCTAAATTTAGTTTTTCGTACCTTCTTATAGGTTCTTCTTCTGATCTTCTTTATATATGTTCAAAGCATCTTAAACGATATTCTCTCATTTTATCCTCTATTGGTGTCACTCCTAATTTGTTTCTAATAACCTCATTATGTATACGGTCTTTTCTTGTATGACCACTCATCCATCTCAACATCTTCATTTCTATCACAGACATCTTTTGTACATGTTGATGGTTAACTGCTCAACACTCAGAACCATAAAACATGATGGGTCTAATTGTTGCTCTATAATATTTACCTTTTAACTTTAATGGTATCTTCTTATCACAAAGAATACCTAATGTTCCTCTCCATTGTAACCAACCAGCATTAATTCTACGCGTAACATCTCCATCAATTCTTCCATCACTCTGAAAAATTGACCCTAGGTATTTAAAACTTTCCTTTTGGAGGATGCAATACGTGCCAATTTTAATTTTTATGTCCTCTAAAGTAAAGTAAAGTAAAGTAACTCCGCATGTAAGGGATCACCCTTGCATTATCGGTCCCAAGCCCGGATAAAGGAGGAGGGTTGTGTTAGGCTTCCAACAGCCAGCGTAAAACTTTGTCGGATTTTTACAACATGGATTACAAAAATTATGAGCATTGCTTTGGGGCGTCCCCGCCTAGCGACATGCTGCAGAGCCCGAATGTAGTAAGAAGTAAGCAAGAGTCACTACATTTTCGCCCGAATGTAGTGAATCAATTGCAGAAAGGGTTCCCACATCATGGACGGGTGTGGGTAAAGAAGTTAGTCCCGCTACATTGCCGCCCGAATGTAGTGAAAAATTTTCAGAAAGGGTCTCCGCATTTTGATTATGGATGGATGCGGGGGATAAGAAAGTTAGTCCTAGATAATAAGATTCGTATTGGTTCTTGGAATATCGGAACATTATCCGGTAAGCTAATGGAGGTGGTAGATACTATGATTCGGAGAAAGATTCATATTTTATGTCTATAAGAGACAAAATGGGTTGCAGAAAAAGCAAAGGAGATAGAGGATACAGGTTTTAAATTATGGTACTCAAGTAAAGAAAAGGCTCGAAACGGAGTTGATATTATCATAAATAAAGATTTAAAGGAGAGTGTAGTAGACATACAACGATATGGTGACCGAATCATGACGTTGAAATTAGTGTTAGGAGCATAGGTTTTGAATATAGTTTGTGCTTACGCACCCCAAGTAGGACTAGAAGATAGTATAAAGACAGTTTTTTGGGAAGAGTTAGATAAGGTGTTTCAAAAGATTCCACAAAGGGAGATGATTTGTTTAGGAGGAGATTTAAATGGACATGTCGGTAAAGAGGCATTAGGATATCAAGGGATTCATGAAAACTTTGGTTTTGGGGATATAAACGAGGAAGGTAGGGAGATTTTAAATTTTGCTATGGCATTTGATCTCTTTATAGTCAATACAATCTTCAAAAAACGAGATAAACATTTAATTGCTTATAAGAGTGGCTTATCACAAACACAAATTGATTACTTTATTTGTAGAAAAAAAGATAGAGCGTGTTGTAAAGATTGTAAGGTAATTCCAGGAGAAAGCTTAACCACCCAACATCGACTTTTAGTTATGGATTTACAAATAAAAAAATGGACAAAGAATAAAAGAGTGCATCGAGCTATTCGGACTAAATGGTGGAACCTCAAAAGCGAGAAAGAAGATATATTTAAACAGAAAGTCCTTCAAGGAGATGTTTGGAATTATGTTCGTACACCCTGTGATAAGTGGAACAATATGGCTATACATATTAGGAAAGTGGCCAAAGATGTGTTAGGTGTAGGGAGGTTTACCCGCACAAAAAGAAGCTTGGTGGTGGAGTGAAGTAGTACAAAATAAAATCAATGCAAAGAGGGCATGTTATAAATTACATTATGCTAAGAAAACTAGTGAAACTTTAGAAGCTTATAAGAAAACACAGAAAGAAGTGAAAAAAGGCCGTTAGTGAAGCAAAAGCTAAGATTTGGGGTGACTTATATAAAAAAACTCAACTCAAAAGAGGGTGAAAGAGATATTTTTAGGATAGCTAGGGCTAGAGATAAGAAAACTAAAGATCTTAATTATGTTAGATGCATAAAAGACGAGGATGAACAAAATTCTAGTGGCAAATGATGATATAAGAAATAGATGGAAAAACTATTTTTATAATCTTTTTAATGAAAATAAAGATGTTAGTATCTCAAAACATCTGAATATTGATGTCACATATAAAAAACACTATATAAGCCTATTTAGCCAAGTCAGAAAAGTATATAAACCACAATTTCTACCGACATATTCAAAAGAATGAAGTCAAAGAGGCTCTTAAACATATGAAGGGTGGTAAATCGGTAGGACCAGATAATATTCCTATAGAAGTTTGGAAAATACTAGGAGAAATAGGAATCATTTGGCTCACAAGACTATTTAATGAAATATGGAAAAACCAAAAGATGCCCGAGGAATGGAGAGCAAGTACACTTATACCCATATATAAGAATAAGGGAGACATTCAAAATTGTGTGGATTATTGAGGTATCAAGTTAATGAGTCATACTATGAAATTATGGGAAAGAATTATCGAATGTAGGTTAAGACAAGTATCAAGTACAACAAAGAACCAATTTGGATTCATGTCAGGTATATCTACTATTGAAGCGATTCACCTTTTGAGACGTCTTATGAAACATTTTAGAGTAAAAAAGAAAGACCTTCACATGATATTTATTGATTTAGAAAAAACTTATGATAGGGTACCGAGGGAGGTTCTTTGGAGAACTTTGGAAAAAAGAGGTATCCCATTGACATATATTAACCTTATAAGAGACATGTATGATGGTGCAAAAATGTGTGTGAGGACTCATGAAGGAACGACAGACTTCTTTGAAGTTAATATTGGGTTACATCAAGGATCAACTTTAAGTCCATACTTATTTATAATGGTGATGGATGAGTTAACAAAACATATTCAAGATAAAGTACCTTGGTGTATGTTATTTGCAGATGACATTGTATTAGTGGAGGAGTCTAAGGAAAAAGTTAATAGAAAATTGGAACTATGGAGATAAACATTAGAAAGCAAAGGCCTCCGACTTAGTAGAACAAAGACATAATATATGAAATGTAAGTTTGATTATTTGGTTACTTCAAAGGACATAGAAATTAAAATTGGCACACATTGCATTCCCCAAAAGGAAAGTTTTAAATACCTAGGGTCAATTTTTCAGAGTGACGGAAGAATTGATGGAGATGTTACACATAGAATTAATGCTGGTTGGTTAAAATGGAGCATCAGGTATTCTTTGTGATAAGAAGATACCATTAAAATTAAAAGGTAAATATTATAGAGCAGCAATTAGGCCTACCATGTTAAATAACATACACCAAAGCACTTCATCTTAAATATGTTTTGTTAACTCATCAATCACCATTATAAATAAGTATGGACTTAAAGTTGATCATTGATGTAACCCAATATTAACTTCAAAGAAGTATGTCATTCCTTCATGAGTCCTTACACATGTTTTTGCACCATCGTACATGTCTCTTATAAGGTTAATGTATGTTAATGAGACACCTCTTTTTTCTAAGGTTCTCTAAAGAACCTCCCTCGGTACCCTATCGTAAGCTTTCCCTAAATCAATAAATATCATGTGAAGATTTTTCTTTTTTCCTCTAAAATGTTCCATGAGACATCTCAAAAGGCGAATCACTTCAGCAGTAGATCTGTCTGGCATGAATCCAAATTGGTTCTCTGTTGTACTTGATACTTGTCTTAACCTACGTTCAATAATTATTTCCCACAATTTCATAGTATGGCTCATTAACTTGATACCTCCATAATTCACACAATTTTGAATGTCTGCCTTGTTCCTATTTCTATATGAAGTTAAAGAGGCTCTTAAACATATGAAGGGTGGTAAATCAGTAAGACCAGACAATATTCCTATAGAAGTTTGGAAAATACTAGGAGAAATAGGAATCACTTGGCTCACAAGTGTATTTAATGAAATATGGAGATCTCTATCAAAGTGATGGAAAAATTAATAGAGATGTTACGCATTAAAATTAATGTCGGTTGGTTAAAATGGAGAAAGGCATCAAGTATTCTATTTGATAAGAAGATACCATTAAAGTTAAAAGTTAAATATCATAGAGCAACAATTATACCTACTATGTTTTATGGTTCTAAGTGTTTGAGCAGTTAATCATGAACATGTGCAAAAGATGTTTGTAGCATAAATGAAGATATTGAGATGGATGAGTGGTCACACGAAAAGACCATATCCATAATGAGGTTATTAGAAACCAATAAGGAGTAGTACCAATAGAGGATAAAATGAGAAAAAATCGTTTAAGATGGTTTGGACATGTAAAATAACGACCAAAGGACACTCCCATAAGAAAATATGAAAAATCATATTGTGAAAATGTTAAAAGAGGAAGATGACTACCACAAAAGTGTTGCAAAGAAACTATAAAAAAATTATCTAGTTTATATTGAGTTAACTAGCATAACTCCGCCCATGTAAGGGATCACCCTTGCATTCTCGGTCCCAAGCACAGATAAAGGAGAAGGGTTGTGTTAGGCTTCCGACAGCTAGCGTAAAACTTTGTTGAATTTTTATACTATGGATTACACAAATTATGAGCATTACTTTAGGGTGTTTCCACCTAGCGACGCATTGCAGAGCCCGAATGCAGTGATAAGTAAGCAAGGGACACTATATTTTCGCCCGAATGTAGTGAATCAATTGCAGAGGATTCCCACATTATTTATGGGTGTGGGTAAAGAAGTTAGTCCCGCTACATTGCCGCCCGAATGTACTGAATAATTTCCAAAGAGGGTCTCTGCATTTTCAATATGGACGGATGCGGGGGGTAAGGAAGCTAGTCCTAGATAATAAGATTGATATTGGTTCTTGGAATATCGGAACATTATCTGATAAGCTAATGGAGGTGGTAGATACTATTATTCGGAGAAAGATTCATATTCTATGTTTACAAGAGACAAAGTGGGTTGGAGAAAAAGCAACGGAAATAGAGGATACTAGTTTTAAATTATGGTACTCAAATAAAAAAGACTCAAAACGGAGTTGGTATTATAATAAATAAAGATTTAAAGGATAGTGTAGTAGACATACAACGACATGATACCGAATCATGACATTGAAATTAATGTTAGGAGCAGAGATTTTGAATATAGTTTGTGCTTACGCACCCAAAGTAGGCCTAGAAAATAGTATAAAGACAGTTTTTTGGGAAGAGTTAGATAAAGTGATTCAAAGGATTCCACAAAGGGAGATGATTTGTTTAGGAGAACACTTAAATGGACATGTCAGTAAAGAGGTGTTAGGATATCAAGGTATTCATGGAAACTTTGGCTTTGGGGATATAAATGAGGAAAGTAGGGAGATTTTAAATTTTGCTATGGCATTTAATCTCTTTATAGTCAATACAATCTTCAAAAAACAAGATGAGCATTTAATTACTTATAAGAGTGATTACTTTATTTGTAGAAAAAAAGAAAGAACGTGTTGTAAATATTGCAAGGTAATTCCAAGAGAATGTTTAATCACCCAACATCGACTTTTAGTTATGGATTTACAAATAAAAAAATGGACAAAGAATAAAAGAATGCATCGAGCTATTCGGACTAAATGGTGAAACCTCAAAAGCGAGAAAGAAGATATATTTAAACAGAAAGTCCTTCAAGGAGATGCTTGGAATTATGTTGGTACACCTTGTGATATGTGGAACAATATAGCTATACATATTAGGACAGTGGCGAAAGATGTGTTAGGTGAATCTAAGGGAGATGTACCGGCACAAAAAGAAGCTTGGTGGTAGAGTGAAGTAGTCTAAAATAAAATCAAGGCAAAGAGGGCATGTTACAAATTACATTATGCTAAGAAAACTAGTGAAATTTTAGAAGCTTATAAGAAAGCAAAGAAGGAAGCGAAAAAAGCTATCAATGAAGCAAAAGCTAAAATTTGGGAGGATTTATATAAGAACTCAACTCAAAAGAGGGTGAAAGAGATATTTTTAGGATAGCTAGGGCTAAAGATTAGAAAACTAAAGATCTTAATTCTGTCAGATGCATCAAAGACGAGGATGAAAAAATTCTAGTGGCAAATGATGATACAAGAAATAAATGGAAAAACTGTTTTTATAAGCTTTTTAATGAAAATAAAGATGTTAGTATTAGCTTAGGAGAGTTAGCCAAATCAGAAAAATATATAAACCATAATTTTTACCGACGTATCCAAAAGAATGAAGTCAAAGAGGCTCTTAAACAAATGAAGGGTGGTAAAGCGGTAGGACCAGATAATAATCTTATAGAAGTTTGAAAAATACTAGGAGAAATAGGAATCACTTGGCTCACAAGACTATTTAATGAAATATGGAGAAACCAAAAGATGCCCAAGGAACGGAGAACGAGTACACTTATACCCGTATATAAGAATAAGGGAGACATTCAGAATTGTGTGAATTATTGAGGTATCAAGTTAATGAGCCATACTATGAAATTGTGAGAAAGAATTATCGAACGTAGGTTAAGACAAGTATCTAGTACAACAGAGAACCAATTTGGATTCATGCCAAGCAGATCTACTCTTGAAGCGATTCACCTTTTAAGACGTCTTATGGAACATTTTAGAGCAAAAAATTAAGATCTTCACATGATATTTATTGATCTAGAAAAAGCTTTCAATAGGGTACCGAGGGAGGTTCTTTGGAGAACCTTGGAAAAAAGAGGTATCCCACATATGTTAACCTTATAAGAGACATGTACGATGGTGCAAAAACATGTGTAAGGACTCATGAAGAAATGACAGACTTCTTTGAAGTTAATATTGGGTTACATCAAGGATCAACTTTAAGTCCATACTTATTTATAATGGTGATTGATGAGTTAACAAAACATATTCAAGATGAGGTGCCTTGGTGTATGTTATTTGCAAATGACATTGTATTAGGAGAAGAGTTTAAGGAAAAAGTTAATAGAAAATTGGAACTATAGATAGAAGCATTAGAATGCAAAGGCCGCTGACTTAGTAGAACAAAGACAGAATATATGGAATGTAATTTTGATCATTTGGTTACTTCAGAGGGCATAGAAATTAAAATTGGCACGCATTGCATCCCCCAAAAGGAAAGTTTTAAATATCTAGGGACAATTTTTTAGAGTGATGGAAGAATTAATGGAGATGTTACGCATAGAATTAATGCTAGTTGGTTAAGGTATTTTTTGTGATAAGAAGATACCATTAAAGTTAAAAGGTAAATATTATAGAACAGCAATTAGACCTACCATGTTTTATGGTTCTAAGTGTTGGGCAGTTAACCATCAACATGTACAAAAGATGTCTCTACAGAAATGAAGATGTTGAGATTGATGAGTGGTCATACAAGAAAAGACCATATACATAATGAGGTTATTAGAAACAAATTAGGAGTGACACCAATAGAGGAGAAAATGAGAGAACATCGTTTAAGATGGTTTGGATATATAGAAAGAAGATCAAAAGAAGAACCTGTAAGAAGTTACGAAAAACTAAATTTAGAAAGTATTAAAAGAGGTAGAGGACGACCACAAAAGTGTTGGAAAGAAACAATAAAGAATGATCTAGCTTATTGTGAGTTAACTGCTAACATGGCACATGATAGAGCTATGTGAAAACAAACCATCCATGTAGTCGACCCCGTCTAGTATGGGAAAAGGCTTAGTTGTTGTTGTTGTATATTGAGTTAACTAGCATAACACATGATAGAGCTCTAGGAAAAAAAAAATCATGTAGCTGACCCATCTAGTATGGGAAATGGCTTAGTTGTTGTTGATGTTGTTTGTTTTGCAATTAAAGGCCGAAACCTACAACACACAAAAGCATGCACCCCCGAGGGAATGAAAGTCGCCGCTTGCAAATGGGAGTCTGAGAGCCCTAGCGGTGAGCTAACGCTGGGGATTTAGTAGGCATAGGCTGGTCGAAGACTCATGCCGAGTATCCATAAACACGCTCTTTATTACCGTATGCTTAAAGCAGTTTGAGTATCCATACACATATACATATACTTCCACAGATGCACAAGCGCACATCTAAAAACGCCCATGCATGCAGGCGAATGATCAGCATTTATTAATAGTGTTTTAGTTCTTGCCAAGCCGACCCCGTCTAGTATGGGAAAAGGCTTAGTTGTTGTTGTTGTTGTTTTAGTTCTTGCCAAAGAACATTGAAAGACCCACGGACGCACACCCGCAGACCGAAAATGAACCTAACGCACAAAAATTACACGCCACTCACTCCCACACCACCAAAGTAATCAAAACCATTTTTATTCTCTAACCAAGAAGAGAAGGAAGCATAAATCAGAATCTGAATTTGTCCGTAATCGAAACCTGCAAGCAAGTATATTCATGATATTTATGTAATCGATATATGAAGAAATCCGTGATCAGAATAGCATAATACATCAACATCCCAGAACAAACAAACCACGAATTTCATAATATCCGACACCCATAAGTATATGCCTTCTTCCACGTGCAATTTGCAGGAGAAACCCATAAAGAATTTTTCCTTTTAGAGAGAGTAACTAAAATCAGGACTAACAAATTCCGATCACATGAGAACAAGGGTTCCAAGAGAAGAGAAGCGCAAAGAAGCGAATCACGGAAACCCTAGAACCCCACAGGAACCTACCAATATCTCACCGCCTTGCAGCGCGAGCACTTCTTCGTGGTCGATTTCTGGCAAACGAAGCAAGCTCCCTCGGCCGACTCTTCCACCGCCACCGCCACCGCCATCACACGCCGGGCGTCGAAATTGTCGCCGTCCCCGAAACTCCCGACTATCAGATGCTTGGAGGCCGTGCCCTTGACGAGGAGGACGGCCGCGACGCCGACGAAGAAGGTAGTGATGACAAACTTGAGGAGCGTGAGCAGATCGACGACAAGGATTGCGGAACTTAGCATCTACACGTCAAGGAAGAAGAGGAGTCGCTGTCTCCCCTCTGCTCCGTCATGGAAGGGTCAAACTCGGCCACGTTCCTCTCCGGCGTCTGGGTTGCACGGTGAGCCGGAGATACACTCCTGTTTAAGGTAACGAATCTTCGTTGCTTAACCCCTCCAACCCCGGCGTTTTTCATCTGATTCAGAGCCTCTTGCCTCTTGTTCTAATAAATAATTGCTCAAATTAGGGGTGGCAATCGGGTCGGTTTAGGTTGGGTCACTTCTGGGTTAAAAGCAGGTCGACTTCAACGAGACCCATTTTCAGGTTGCATTTTTGAAACCCAGAATTGACCTGATTGGGTTTGCATCTTCCCGGGTCAACCTGATTGGAGCCCACAACTAGCTAAAACGCACACATATATATATCCCATTGACTCGAGTTTGGGTCAGCCTTGCCCGACTTTGTCAAATTTTCTTTGGTATGACCCACCCAATCCCAATGGAGGGTACCTAAACCCTCCTCGCTTGTTCTACCACACCTGAAGTGGCCGTCCCTAGCTCAAGTACAAGTTCCTACCGTACCTAAACCCCAAGCACGATCAGATTTTCAGGGTTGTCGTGCCGGGTTCACAATTGCCTTCCCTAGCTCAAAGAAGTTTGAATGTTGTTTCATATGAACAAGGCCCTGGTAATATGAACTTTTAGGGTTGGCTCGTCGGACAAGCTGGCCATGTTGGGGGATCAACTATAGAAGTTGAGGACGTCAGTTGGTCGCTTAATGTGGGGCTCAGTTCGACTTGGCTTGCGCAAACTTGTTGAGTTAATCATACGTCATTTTTATGTTACATGTGAGATAGAAAACTATATGAACCAATTTCGATCGGCCTGATGAGCTCATTCATGTTCGGCTAGTGAACCAACTATAAGGGCTGCGAATGCTGAGGGCATGAGCTGATTGATTAAGGTGAGTTTGAATTAACATGGCCCAATTAAACTTGTTAAGCAAATAATCTATAATATAGAAAACCATATAAACCAAATGATTGAGTGGTTCAAATAATGTAATTAAGCGATCGAAATTTTCAATTTGATGAAATTCCTTGAAACTTTTTTAGTAACGATTACATGAGTACCAACTTTGCTTGGCTCAAAACTGAGTCCTAGCCAAACATGAATAAGAAGATTTTCAGATGAATTGCTAGTGCTACGTTCTCGTTCTTTACCTAAGTTGCCTCCCCAGCCTGGCATGCTATATTCATTTCAGATTTGATAGTGCTAAGATCTGAACCCATTGACATCCTTACTTATCATTCGTGGCAATTCGTTACTCGTTTTGTTGGACGCCTTTATCTTTATTCCTCGTGAAAATACCTAGCTAGCTAACTTGGGCGCGGATCTCATCCAGCAGACCACAACTGGTTCCCCCCTTCTGAGGTAGTCTGTACATAATTTTTGGTAGTAATACGACTGTTAAGGGGCCCGCTTGCGTTAAGAAATAGAAAATTACAGCACAATGTTATGTTAAGAAATCAAAGAATGTTTGGGATCATTTCAGATCATGATGGCTCAAACACCGAACGGGGATGCCATAGGTGAGCTCGGTGGTGGGCTATTCATGGCCGAGGTGATGCAGCCACTTCACCGGGTGTCGACGCGGAAAAGGCTACAGTTTTTTTCTCTTTTGATAGGCAGGAAGGGGTTAGGCAGATCCCTACCAGATGCACTCTCGACTCCTGATCTTTCGCCAGAGAGTGCAATGCCCTGACCAGTGGGCTACGCCACTTTGGAGCGAAAGGCTGCAGTTCGGTGATGAAAGCCAATGAGAAACCAGAAGGTGGATTGAACATAAAGACAGGGCCATCTTTCCCAATTTTTTGACAGGAGGCAGAGAAAAGAGGAGAGAGCCGGGGCACATATGAGGCTCTGAGCAGTAAAGGTAGGCACAGACAATTGACAAAGATAGGTGGCCGATGATGGTCGCTGACGATGGGTCTGAAAAGTGTCAACAGGGAGGAGATAGGTTAAAAATGGCGGAGC
Organism: Brasenia schreberi; assembly: GCA_036023115.1. Lineage (NCBI taxonomy): Eukaryota > Viridiplantae > Streptophyta > Magnoliopsida > Nymphaeales > Cabombaceae > Brasenia > Brasenia schreberi. The sequence continues at coordinate 13,951,217 of JAYKKT010000064.1, forward strand.
TAGGTGGGGAACAAGCAAAGTATGAAGGTTAGGCAACAGCTAGTTGAATATACTTTCATGAAGTTGTAACTGGATTTGAGAAGACAGGGATTTTGTGATTGCCAATTATCATTCCATCTCCTGAAATTTATCATAAACCGAGTAATCAAATTAGGACATGCTTTAGGTGAACCAACTCCAACCCCAATCTCAACTAGGGGGGATCAAGCATAATTGAAACTAATGAGCACAACGAGCAACCGCTTGCCAGGCTAGGGGGTGACTGAAGTTGAAGTTCATGAGTTTGACACCTGGGTCGTGCATCTCGCTTTTGCCCCCCCCCAATTTTACCAAAAGAGAACAAATTCACATGCATGGAAAGGGGAAAAGGAGAAAACTTACATGGAAAATGTCAAGGGCCAGATATGAACCAAATAACAGTTTCCTTCCCTTAAGACCACGAGGCAAAACCTAAACAAATGCCAAGAAAACCTTCGGAATCATTTATTCAGTGGCGCAGCAGACACCATCCCAAAATGTTTCTAGTTTTAGCAGAAGTGCATAACAAAGAAGTTGTAAATAGTAAGTTATCCAACAAAGTTTCAAGATAATATTTTGTTTAAGCATACTTAGTGGATGAGTATAAGGAAAAAGTTAATAGAAAATTAGAACTATGGAGAGAAACATTACAAAGTAAAGGCTTCCAACTTAGTAAAACAAAGACAAAATATATGAAATATAAGTTTGATCATTTGGTTACTTCGGAGGATATAGAAAGTAAAATTGGCACACATTGCATCCCTTAAAAAAAGTTTTAAATATTTAGGGTCAATTTTTAAGAGTGATGAAAGAATTGATGGAGATGTATGCATAGAATTAATGCAGGTTGGTTAAAATGGAGAGGTATTCTTCATGATAAGCAGATACTATTAAAGGTGCAACAATTAGACCTGCCATATTTTATGATTTTGAGTGTTGGGCAGTTAATCATCAACATGTACAAAAGATATTTGTGACAGAAATGAAGATATTGAGATGGATGAGCAGTCATATAAGAAAAGACCATATACATAATGAGGTTATTAGAAACAAATTAAGAGTGACACCAATAGAGGATAAAATGATAGAATATCGTATAAAATGATTTGGACATATAGAAAGAAGATCAAAAGAACATATAAGAAGGTATGAAAAACTAGATTTTGAAAGTATTAAAAGAGGTAGAGGACGACAACAAAAGTGTTGAAAAGAAACAATAAAGAATGATCTAGCTTATTGTGAGTTAACTACTAACATGGCACATGATAGGGCTTTGTTGAAACAAAGAATACATGTAGTCAACCCCATCTACTATGGAAAAAGGCTTAGTTGTTCTATGCTTATCATAAAGCGAGACGAGCTAATCATTAGCTGAATCCCCACGAATAACTACAGAAAATGAAATCCAAACTGCATCACTGATAACGCGTAAAAAGGAGAGGATCAAAATTAAGAAGTACAAAACTTTCAATTTGTGGGCACATTTGTAGAACCACTTCGCCTTACTAGTATACACAAAACACTATCTTGAAAATTATTTTGCTTAGCTAAATTTTTACATTTTAAATACATTAAGGAAAGATAGGAGTAATTTATAAGCCATGTAGAGATGGACATATTTGCAATCTCCCTAAGGCTATGTTTGGGATAGTGTGCTTGGATATCATCTTGGTTCTTAAAGACCTATCTCTCATCAGCTTGTGACCCCAACTATATCAGTCATGCTTCTAGTTCCTAGTTTTCGCAACAACTAACTTAACTGCACTTTCTCATATAGGAATCTAAGAGCATGCAAAGACAAGTTGGGCATAAAAAGGACATCAAAGATAAATCTCACTTAAATAGTTGTCGGGTCCAGGGTTAAGAGTTGGTTGAAGGACTCATGACCCGTTTTACGGATAGGGCTCAACAATTTCAAATTTAGTGAAATTATTGTAATGCTTAAGTAGACCTATTAAAATTCGTATTGTGGTCTAGGTTGGAATACAACTCCTTAAAAGGAGTATCGCTGATTTCAAGATCAGCGACAGTCTCTAGTTTCTCATTTGTTGGATTCAATGCAACAATTTTATCATTTAGATTGATGCAAGAAGATCGAGTCTCTTTTGGTGTGCAATTCTCTTTCATAGAATTTTGCATAGTTCTACATTGCGAAAAATAAGATCGTCCTTCTTCTTTTCTTCCTCAAGAACAACAGGATTTGGCTTATAATTTTGACTAGTATTCTGAAGCTCCTTTTTATTCTGCTCTTGAGTGAGTGATATGAGAGTGATTTTTTTCTGTATTTCACGAAAGAATAAATATTATGAAACCCATTATAAGTGTCATTCGGTCGAACTGCCATGAACGCTTGAGTAGTAAGTGACCCGCTTTTATGGAACTACATCATATAGTACTTCATCTCGGTAGTTCTTCCCAATGAAGAAATGAATGCTAACCTGCTTGGTGATATCAAACCACTCTTCATTGTTTAACCAATGAATCTTGTTGGGATAAGGATGATCTTGCACAATCAATCCAAGTTTTTGCATGAGCTCAGTTGAAGCCACATTCATATAACTCTCGCTATCTATGGTGACATAACATATCTTGTTCTTGATAGTGCAGCGGGTACGAAAGAGTTCGCATCCTCTCAACTCAATATGTATCAGTGGTAGGGCTTCTTGTGCTTCTAATTCGTCATATAAATTTGCAATGAGCGAGTTAGAATTGTAATAAAGATGATGCTCCAATATAACAACAGAAGATCGATTAACAAATATCAAGGTCGATAAGTAAATATGATCACAATATAACTATCACAAAACCTTATCAAAGGTTATAATCTCGCCAAGTGCAACGAAGGTACATAAACAATAGCAAAGAATGAATATTATTAATCAACCAAAAAATAGATGATTTACAAGAGTAAACAGTAGATAGATTTATAGGAAGAGAAAAAGGGATGCATTCAGCCAACCAGGGATAGAGGTCCCTAATGGCTACTTGAAGTAACCGTTGGGCTTCCAATGGCTAGTAGTCGTTGGGGGCAGGGCATCCTAGCCCTTAGGATGAGTAATACAACTTTAACCCCCCCTCTTAAACTAATGATATCATGACCAAAAGTTTGCTAACTAAAGTTGAAAACGAGGAGCTGATAAGGATTTGATGAAGACATCTTAAAGTTGATATTATGATTTCACAAAGTTTAATGCCAAATTGCCTTATAGATATTCCTCACGAACGTAGTGACATTCCATATGGTGCGCTATGAAAAGTATGATTGTTGACTATATACATAACACTATTGTTGTCGCAATACAAAAGTTGAGTGACTTCCAATGATACTTCGAGATCCTGAAGTAGTTGTTTAAGTCAGGTCAATTTAGTTGTTGTATTGGTCATGACGTGGTACTCAAGTTCAGTGGAAGAGAGCGACACTTTTTGTTGTTTCTTGCATTTCCATGAGATAAGCGAGTTGCCAAGGAAAATACAATAGCCTCTTCTGGAATGCATGTCATTCACATCACCACTCAATTAGTATCATCACATCATCACCCAATCAGTATCAGTATAAGCAATTAACTGAAGTAAAGATGAAGATGATAGAAATACTCCCTTTGTCATAGTTTGTCGAATATATCAGACAATCCTCATAATTATACTCATATGTACATATATAAGTGCCTGTTGGAACTGACTTATAGTGTGTAGTGCATGAGTAATGTCAGGTTGTGTTACAGTGAGATATGTCTGTAAGGGGTAGGATCTCTTAATAGTTCTCCATCAATAGGTCACACTTTCTGGTTGATCACCTCTAAGGTCACAACAATGTTATCATCTATAAGTTTTCATCTAAGAATATCACTAGGAAATTTAGTTTGAGACAAAAAAAAAAAACTATCATATTTAGTTACCTCAAAGCCCAAAAAGTAAGATAGTTGCCCAAGATCCTTCATCTCAAACATCTTTACCAAATTCTTGCTTTAGCAATTAGATCTCAAAGTTATCACTACCTGTAATTATCATGTCATATACGTAGAGTACAAGAATAACAATACATGCAGTAGATTTCCTTAAAAACAAGGCTATATCAGTATAACAGGTAGTAAAACCATGTAACATAATTCAGTAATTTTGTCAAACCAAACTTTAGGTACATGTTTGAGACCATATAATACTCTTTTTAAGCGTAAGACTTGGTGGGTTGGAATATTAAGACCAAGAGGAGGTTTCATATATACCTCTTCCTTTAACCAACCATTTAAAAATATATTTTTTACATCCAATTGATAGATGTTTCACTGCTTAACAATACAAATAGCTATAAGAGTTTTAAGAGTTCTAGCCTTTTGCAACTAATCTAACTTTATAGCGATCAAGAGAACCATCACTATTAGTCTTAATCTTATATATCTACCAACATCCTATAGTTTTGTTGTTTTGAGATCTAGGAACAATATCTCGCATTTGAGCTTTATATAAGGCATCTAATAACTCATTCATAGCTTGAATCCAAACTTGCGATGATTGTACTTCTTTAAACGTTTTGGATTCCTTTATAGCAAAAATAGTAGTCAAGAGAGCTCTATGTTTTGGTGAAAAGCTATCATAGGAAACGAGTCATTCAAGGGGTCTAGAATATTGACTGGATTTTCTAAGTATAGGCTCAATAGCATGAGAAGGCCGTCTAGAGTAGTGTTGATCAAAAGGAACAATGGAGTATCTTGATGAATTGTGTTCATTATGATAATTTTCTAGATGTATCACATCATCTCTTAAAACATCATTTAAAAAGGAATACTTAGAATAGTTAATGGAACTAACATCATCCATATTTTTAAACACATATTCATGTTCAAAAATTTGACATCTCTAGATGTATAAAGTTTGTCATTTTTATAATTATAACACCTATATCCTTTCTTATTTATTTCATATCCAAAAATACACGTTTTATGGCAGAGAGGATAATTTATCATTTTTATCAGTATAAACAAAACATTTGCATCCGAAAATTCTTAATGTAGAGTAGTTGGGAGGAATTTTGAAAAGTTTTTCTACAGGAGACATCTTTTGTAAAAACAAAAAAACATACGATTAATCAAATAAATATCGGTCATAATTGCTTCTGCTAAAAAATTTTTAGGAACCCTGCTAGATAAGAGTAATGTTCTTGTGGTTTCTAAAATATATCGATGTTTACGTTTTGAAATTCCATTTTGTTGGAGAGTCTTAGCGCAAGAAGATTAATAGATAATTTCAAATTTGTTAAGATAGTTTTGAAATTCTTTTGAAATAAACTCATCTCCCAAGTCAGTTTTGAAAATCTTAATTTAAGAGTCAAATTGATTTTTTATAGGATTATGAAAATAATAAAATTTTGAAAAACATCGGATTTTATTTTTTAAAAGATACACCCATATATATCTAGTGAAATCATCAATGAAAATAACATAGTAGGAGATCCATCCTTTAGACATAACAGGTGCAAAACCCTAAACATCTGAATGAATAATTTTAAAAGGTCTCTTGGTAATATGTGTTTTGTTCAAGAACAGGAGATACTACATTTTACCAACTACACAATCTTTGAAAGAAAAATGCTCAATAGTTTTTCTTCCAAGAGAACATTGATACAATTTTTTATTATTAACATATTTTAATCTCTTGTACCATAGAAATGTATCATTTGATAAAACATTAACATGTCTTATACTATGCAAATAATCCATAATATAAAGTCTGCCTTCCCTACGATCACGCTCAATCACCTTCTTTGATAAGTAATCTTGTATAATACATCCCGTGAATGAAAAAGTTATAACACAACCATCATCCGTAATTTGAGATACAAAAAATAAGTTCAAATTTAGTTTTTAAAAAACACTTATTTTAGAAATTTAGAAATTTTTGTTTTGAATATTACCAATCTTATCAACATATAATTTAGTTTCATCTGTAGTATAAACACTAGATAGGGGCTTGTTAACACATGAATTTAAAATTTTCTCATTATAGGTCATATGAAAAGAATACTCGAATAAAGAAGTCATAACTTGAGTTTCTTTAGTTGAAGAGGAGCAAATAGCTCCAACCATGGCTTTTCCTTTCATTTGAGTTTCAAGTAGTTTCACTTTTTCTTGAAGTGAAAGATGGAGGAGGCTTAGTCTTCTACCATAGCAACTTTTTTTCCAACTTAGGGCAATTTGGCGATAAATGACTTTTCTTCTAGCCTCACTTTACCCTTCAATTTTAAAATGAGGAGGGTGATATGTCTTAACATTTGCTTCGGGTCTAGACACAGCTAACGCGGAATCTCTTTGAAGTCTACCTTCATTCATTATTGTTTCCGCCATTTGAAGATCGGTAATAACATCTTCCTTAGTTGGAGAGGGTTTCCGATGGAAGAGGAATGATTGTATTCCTTCAAATTCTTGAAGGGACTTCTTAAGAATTGATACTTGAAGTCCTCATTGTCTTCACAATGTCTTTCACTAAGACATTGTGGACATCTCTTTTATATCTATATAATTGATTTCATACATTAGAATATTCACCAAACAATTCGTTTACCCCTTTATCTCCTTGTCTAAGATATGTGAATTTATCTCGTAATGTCATTTTATAAGCAACATCACGTTCAATATAAGATTTTTTAAAATATTCTCATGCTTCTTTAGCATTAGTAAAGTCGACTAAAGTATCTCTAGTGTTATCATTTACATTATTGACGAGCACCTATAGGACTGTTCGATAACCTCCTTCACATTCTTTCTTTCGCTCAAGTGTGGCGTTAACGAAAGGTTTTACCTTCGAACCACTTGCATAGCCTCATAATTTTTTAAAGTATAAATAATTTTTCATAAACTGAGCCTATGTTTTATAGTTTAAAGATGTTAAACGAAAATTAAACCCTCATTTTTCATCCATATTTCAAGCAGAAAATAAAAATAATGGAGTAAACTTACAATAAAGTCAAAAGCATTGTGGGCATGCTTCTCGAAGTGACGAACAATATTCTTCGATGATAACTCTGATACCATGTAATGAAGACGAACCTCCAATATAACAGAGAAAGATTGATGAGTAAATATCATCACAATATAACTATCACAAAGCCTTAGAAAAGGCTATAATCTCGCCAAGTGCAACGAAGACACATAAACAATAGTGAAGAATGAATATTATTAAACAACCAAAAACTAAATGATTTACAAGAGCAAACATTAGATAGATTTATAGGAAGAGAAGAAAAGTTGCATTCAGTCAGGTAAGGGCAGAGGTCCCCAACGACTACCTGGGCCTTCTGGCCATTAAGCCCTCTAACGGCTACAACCTAGTGCCCTGTCCCTGGTGGCCTGGCGCTAGGGCCTTATGGTCAGGCCCCTGGCCCTTAGAGCTAGTAATACAACTTTACAAGAACTACATTTTCTTTCGGCCTTCTTCCAGCCTTTTTTATACATCCAAAAATCTGGCATGATCAAAAGATACTCAAGGGCAAGGAGGAGAGTCATCTGAATCAATAGAGTTGTCATTGTTATTATTTAGGGCACTCATGATATCAAAATATATATCAACAAGCACAATAACGATTTTTAAGATAAATCTCAATGAAGGCATCAAATGTTGTACTTGCTTTACCTTCAAACGAGATACCTCAAGAAATGGGTTTAATGAGAAGAAACTGAAAAAAGAATAGTAATCAGCTTCAAATCCGCCCCAATAAGAGTTGTTGATACAGAGAAGTCATGACTCATCATTGAATTTTTAAGGCCCAAATAAGAGAAGAAGAAATTCACAACTTCCTTTGATGCAATCCTGCCAAAGTTCTTTTCATTCAAAAACATGTATTTATGCTGGAAATAGGTCTCATAGCTTAGCCAATCAAATAGACAACAATAAATACTGCTCTCTAAAGTATAATCATGACTAGATAGTAGACAACTCATCTCCCACTTAACCAATAGAACAAGGGGTGAAATAAGTGCATTTTAAAGCTCAAATATGGAAACTTAGACCGCAATACAACTTTTAATGGGTCTACTTAAGTATCAAAACATATCCACTAAATTTGGAATTGTTGAGCCCTATCTCTAGATGAAGTTATGGGTCCTTCAACCAACTCTTGACTCTGGACATGCAATTGTTCGAGTGGGATTTATCTTCGATGTCCTCTCCATACCTAGCTTGTCTCTACATGCTCTTAGATTCCTATGAGTATCCTTTGCATTGTTTTTCTGAAACAACATAAATTTGTTCTCAACACGATGTTTCTCATAACACTATTTCCATGTTTTGCATTCCAAAATAGAATCAAAGTGACATTGCTGAAAAGGAAACCACACAAAGCGTTGAATTGCTCATTCTTGAGTTTTACCAACTTGTTTCGCTAAATGCTTAAATCTAAAGTAAATATCAAAAGGATTGCTATTAGAGATGATTCCAAGATCATGATTGTTTAGGACAAAAGGCTACTAAGACACTAACCCTCTTATGAAACATATACATACAAGAATTAGGGCCGTTTTGAATTTCAGTAATCCCAGCTTGAACAACTAAAGAAGATATCAGTAACTTCCATAATAATCCCTCCATGAGATCAAGTTAGCAACCTTGAGTCAAAATGAACTATGAAGTTTGAAGATGCAAAATCACAAGTTCCAAAAACAAAAGGAAACAAAGTTGGCAAATCCAAGGGGGAAAAAGGTTAGTAATTGTGATGTATGTGTAAACAACCAAAATAAAAATATTTTCAACGTTCCCCAAATTTAAAAGCCAATTTAAAACCTTTGGGATTTTTAAATTTGAAAAAACCCAATCTTTTAAGATTTTAAGAAGTTTTCAAAATAAAAGTTTTAAATTCAATAGCCCATGAGTTTCGAAACAAAACAGACAGACCCAATCCAAGTCCACATCAAGATCAATTCTCGAAAGCAAAGAAGAGATCGAGTCAGATGAGATTGAAGCCTATCAGAATGTCGATGAAGATCACAAACAGATCGTGTTGGAATCATAGGCTGAATCAATTCAAATTCAAATGATCAAGATAAAGGCAAGTTTGAATTCAAATGCAAAAGACAAATGGGATCGAGCTTATCAATTCAAATCAAGATAGAGGCAAGTTCAAATTCAAATGCAAAAGCCAGATGGGGCCGAGCTTATCAAATCAAGAAGAAGCATTGCAAGTGCATATACACGGCCAAGATGAAATAGATCCTTTCAAGATTGAAAATTTGCAAGAATAATTAAGGTGTCATATTGGGCAACAACAATTCAAGACCATCATCATGGAACCGGCCAAGCAAAGGGGTGCATCCACATGGATCAAGTCCGAGACCAATAAAAAATCAGAAATATGGCTGGAAAGAAACCGGTGTATTAATTAATATATGGAAATCAAAGCATCACCAAGTAATAAAGACGAAGTAGGTCAAGTCCATGGCACTTTGGTAGGTTAAAGCAAGGCACGATGGAGCCTAGTCTAAGGCCGAGTTCACTTAGAGACCACCCACATGGGGCTCGTCCATTCCTTCATAAATGGGACCACCTTAAATGAATCACAAAGTCAAGTTTGGATCCTCCAAAACCCACCCCAAAGAAAGGGCTAGAACCAGCCCCTTGGCCTATAAATAGGGCCAAGGGAGGGCGGGTGAGACATCTTGGAGAGAGTGTGGTAAGGCCTTGCCAATTGGGTGAGAGATAGGGTTGGGTTCCAGCAAAGGGGAGGCTGCTCCAAGAGAGAATCGTGGGCTGCAAGGGTGAAGGTAAGAGAGGGTAGAAGAGGGTGGAAATAGGCTCGAGTGTGAGGGAGTTTGAAGCAAGAAGAAGAAGATAGTGGTCGGATTCCATCCTTGGAATCTCCGGCCAATTGAGCCAAACGTGTAAGTACTCTTCCAATTTCAATTCTAAAATCTTCTTCTCTATTCATTCAGTTTGATATGGGGTTGTATTAATGGAGCATTGTCTCCCCCCACGTTGTAATAATTCTTAGAGTTGCAGAATTTTCTTTCCTTTAATGAATCGTCACTCCCACACACACACACTCTACTTGTTTGATTATGCGATTCTACCCCAATATATTCTATAAACACTCTATACTCTCTACCCCCTCTATGCTTAAGCTAATATACATATTTTCATTCCTTTACTTTCAGCGGTTTAATTTCGGGAGTTGTATTGTTGCAATTTAAATTCGGGTGAGTATGCATTGCATGTATGTTCTATAAAATCAAATTTTTGTTTTATACATCTGCATACATGGATTGTTTTAATTTTAATTCTCTGTTCTGTGATCCGAATGCGCTAAAACTTTAGACACAATACTTACACACACTAGCCCACTAGAAATAAAATTTGTAGGAATTTTAGGACCGTGAAACCCCGTGAATAAAATTGGGAAAGATCGGACAAATCCATTTCTGTTTTCTACACAGTTGAATTTTCTAAGATAAGGGTTGGATAAAAGTCTCATATCTCTATCTGTAAGAATCCAAATTTGCTAAAATTAGCCTCATTGGAAAGGTAACATCCATAGCTTTTCCAAAAGACTAAAATCACAAGATTTGGAGATCTGTATACCGAGATATAACGGATTCTTTGAGCCTCTATATTACTATCATAGAATCTCCTGAAACAGTGATGTCAAGTTCAATTCCCGATTTAATTTTATAAATCTGTTGTCCTAAAATTTGAGACAAAAGGTGGTTTAGGATCCCAATATATTAGAAAATATCCTTTAAAAGTTTTATGAATTTTGGAGATCTCTAGACCACTGAGAAAAATTTGGGAAAAAGGTTTGAAAAACAGAGCCAGTTTTGCTTTTCAAAACTTGGTAAATTTCAAGTTTGAAAACTAAGCACATTTCACATTTACGTTAAAAACACCCATTTTCACGTGGATTGGAGTTCACCATTTTCAAAATTGAAATTCCTAAGCGTTTAGGGCGACCCTTGAGCATCGGTTCAAGAAGGTCTAAAGTGAAAAGAGCTCGCTTAGCCCAATCACCACAAAAAGTTGGATTTTCCAAAAACTTTGCTAGTTTTGACAAACTAGCTGACACGCTCGCGCACCGTGTAGATAAGGAATCCTCATTTCAAGTCTCTACATAGGCTTGGAGTGAAAAATTTCATGTCTACAGTATGGACTAGATGGTATCCAATGAATCTTATCCAATCCAATCAGGTCCTGCATGGGACCCGACAGATAGGGTGGCAGATAGGAGCCATAGGCCTCGTCTACTGTAGCAGCGAATGATGGACACAATAGCCACCGCTTGGAAACAAGGAATGCGGCGAGCGCCTTCCTACCGCTCGCAAGCAGAAGAGAGAGAGAGAGAGAAAGAAAGAGAGAAGAAAGAGAGCTAGAGAGGGACAACGGAGAAGGAGAGGGGATCGCCGTAAAAACACCACAGGTCGTCAGTGCAACCTATTGAAAGGGAAAAAGTGGTCAGAATCATCTGCTAAGGGGCCAAGATATGCGAGTCACCCTTCTTCATTCATTTTCAAGGTGAAATCATCAGAAACCGTTAGGTTTCCGATGGGATTTTGGGAAAAAGAAGTTGGTCACTCCTTTTCCTGTCTTTTTCAATGAAACCCCCAGTGATGGACAACAGATGATGGGAGTAAACGGTTCGTCTATCAATGGTGGATCGTTTGGCATTTGAAATATTAGAGGAATTGGCCAAACCGCCAGTTTTGATAGCCAAACCGATGGCTGACAAGTGAACTGTTGGGTTTGTATTTGAATATAGAATAATAATATTATATTATATCATAATTTAAGGATTAAATTGAGGTGGTTAAGGGAGAGTTTACACTATTATATTTGGATATGCATAGAGACGTCACGTAAGTGGATGTATTCTCTTTTCGGTTGCATGCTAAAGGTAGTTTTAATTGCTTTCATATGATGCATAAGATGTGCTTGTGTGCGAGTAAACCACTTAATGGGTATGTATTTATCTTCCATGATGATATGGGACATCATCGACAGTGATAGCTCGTTGGTTGTCATTGTAGGCGAGTGAAATACTATCAGTATGGATCTACTTTCCACAACAATTTATGATGTTAGTGGATTGTAGATGAACATATTAGATAGTCCTAACTCGTAGATGTGTTGAGTTGTGTTGGCTATTTCATTAGTTGAGCTAGTTTGCACTTATAGTTGCATTGTGAAACTCATGTCGGTTACGACATGCTTAAGTTGGGGTTAAGTGAAACTAGTCAATGAGAGTAAAGAGTTTATGTCCAATCCAATGGATTTTATACTTGATTTTAATGTGTGATTTTGATATAGATATGTTATTTTGACATAACCGGATATATGTGATTGTTGTGGATGTGGTTATGTGAACTTAGGAGATGGCTCACTGGATGTTATTATGGATATAGGATATAGCTCTAGAGATATTGTTGTGATTATATGGTTGAATGCATGACTATATTAGTGGGGTATCCGAATACTTTTATCTCATAGACCCGAGGGACTGGACTTCATGGGCTCTTGTGAGGTACCAAGATCCTCGACTCGACATGCTAAGGGCGTTGTTGAAGGTCACATGGCTAGATAGGAGTATGGTGTGAGCAACTCCTATGGTATGTGACAGCAGTTTGTTATATATACTATAGAGTTTATGATATCAAAACTAAGTTGCATGTTGATGAGTGTTTGATTACGCATGCATGTCCGGTAATAGTATTGTTTTATTAGATGATATATATTTTCTCACTGCTTGATTTGAAATAGTGCATGTCTGTAATATGATTATATGTGAAGAGATCACACCCATCTACGAGCATAGTGTGGTACTTAGGTTTTATTTATATTGATTTCAGGTATAACCAGAAGAGACGTTGAACACGTGTGACGTTGAAGCAAGACTTTGTCTTTCGCTACTAAATGGTAAGAGTTTATAGGCTTCTTGTACTTTTGAATTTCCTTTTATCGTAACTATCATGATGGATTTTAAACTGTATTTAAATAAATGAACTTTTGACGTGTCTTTGATCTTATATGTTATGCCACCTTCGTATTTATTAACGGTTAACGGGTATCAACCACATGATATGGACAGACCCTATGTCATGTTGGTCAACACTTGTGGGACGCTAAAGTATTGAAGCCATCCATGAGAGGTATGGAACACGTTGAGACACTTGCACATGGATTTCATCAAGCTCATAAGATGGGGTTGATGAGCATACATGAACAATACAAGTTTGGCTCAGCAGTCAACACATAAAGTATACACGTTCAGTAAATACTAAATAGTAACAAATATATATATATATATATATATATATTATCACTCAACTAGTATAGGACAAGTATTTAAAAACCCTTTAGAGTTCAAATTATATTTCTTCCATCTTTACACATACTTTTTATTCTGTAAAATGAACATGACCTCAATTCCCATTGTAGCACTTCCAAATTATTTAGTTTCTTCCTGACAGGCTCAGCTCACGGCTCTTCTTCAAAGAATGCTCAGTTACTATATCCTTCGCAAATTTCCTCCTTTTGATCCACATTCGGAAATAATTCCATCGACCAATCAAAAATGCTACCAGCTTACAGATGTACCTTGAGAATTGTTGAACATCAAGTGTCTGTCGACTAAATACTCCCATGGAAAAAGGAGCTCAAGCACAGCTTCCACACTGAAAATAATCGAACCAAATTCCCCCTTCATCCAATATGTTGCAGCCAACAGCCGCCTAAATTGCTACCAGAACCGGTTTGAAGCCAAGCATCCAAATAAAGAAAGTAAATAAACCATTGGCGCAGGCTTCTTCTTACTTAGGAGAAACAGATATAAAGAATCAAAAACAAAGTAACAAGTGGAAACATTGTGCCAATGATAATGAACAAACTTCTTCATTGATAACTTTAATCGCTAGAAGTTCCCTGTCCATATCCTCCATCTTCTTCTCCAAGTGACTGATGTGGTTTTCTCTTTCTTGAAATTGCTCCTATTAGAATTACAACAATTTAAATTGATAAAACTTATAACAGGATTCAATAGAAACATAAACAAACGAATATACAGTTGTCAGTACAAAAACAAACAAAATCATGCAACTACTGTGTTGGAAAGAACAATCAAGCAACAACACATAGTCTGCTTAAAACAAGGGAAAAGAACAGATTGGCCTTCAATAGCAAATAGCGTCATGTATAAGAAATTTTCTTATGTATTATTCACTGAAATTTTCTCTTTAACTACTAAGCAATCTCTCAAATGAAGCAAAAGAATAAGAAGCAAGTACATTACTTGATTATATAGAGCAAAGGAAAGTGGCTGCAAGTTAGTCCTTGACTAGACATCCTACCAGCTAATGTGGCACTGCTCAGCAATGACTGAGCATGCTTTACCTTCAGAATTAAGTATAGAGAACCATTAATTTTTAAATTTAGTATCAATCCTATGCAAAGTCAATACAAGAGTTCCAGCATGATGAGCTCCTAGAGTTGAAGTGACCTCGTCATATACCAAATTAATCATTATTCCAATAGTCATCAACTTAGCCAGCACCTGGTTTGAAGTTCAAACTAACTTTTCTGGGTCCCCTTTCAATTGTGTTCAAAACTCCCGCTGTATGTCATTTTCCGACTGTGGAGTCAGGGGAACATTCATTGCACATCACTCTTAACATAGTTGGGAAGCTGCCAAAGGTGATGTGAAGAAACATGAGTGAAGTAGGTGCAAGAGAAGATGACCAAAAGGATGCCTCATTCATCTGCTTCTAATACCAAATATGAGTAAATTTTCTCCTGACATATTGAACACATTATCGTATGTGTCATGTTTGCAACTTATGGAGTGGCAATCCTTTTTGGATGCACACATTGTGTTACAATTAGAAGAAAATGAAAGAAGTGGAAGGGAGACAAGTAGCAGTCAAGGAAAATATGTTATAACCCAAGGTACTTTGTTTGTATCTTCCAAATTTAATTATTGATCTCCTTTCTCCAAAGGAAAATATTAAAGGTCTAATTCCCCAGCGCCAACACTCACCACCCTTCAGTGAAGCCATTTTGTAATGTAACAGCTCTAAGAAAAAAATGCTTTTCCAGGTAGATACTCTACTGGGAATCCAATAGTTCAGCAACAAAACAATAAATAAAAATGGTTATAACATTCAAGCAGTTCATTTTGATCTTTGTACTTTATCAATGGGTGAACTCTGTTAAATAAAACAAATAATACATTCAATAGCATTTAAAGATACAAATAAGTTTATTCCTCAAGTTATAGTAAACTTCGGGAACATTCTAAAGTAGTTCGACTACCGTAATCTAACGCACACTATGTATGATGAGAAGGACCTGGCGTAACAAAGTAACAAGAATACAAGTGTATCAAAGCAACAAGGATACAAGGATACAAGTAAACAAACAAAAAGACAACATAAGTCTATATAAAGATCACCATGACCAAAGATGACTTTGTCAGTTTAAGAATCGAAAACAGTTCATGACCATGCATACATTATAGTTGCCTCATAGAAGCAGCAACAAGTTGATACACCAGATATTGAGCTTCCATTTGTATGTCATCGCCAATCAAATTATTTTGGTTAACTGCATATTCTATATCAGAAGATAAAGCTCCTCGGATTGGAGTTACAGATACATGCATTATTAAAAAGAATGCAATGCATGTGCTGTAAACACTAGGAGACAGAGTCGTGTATAGAAAGTACCTTTAGTTTAGCGTAGGCTTCAATATGGTCCTTAAGTTGTGACTCAAATTTTCCTTCATTTCTATAATCTCCTTTATGGCAATCATCCGTGCTCTGAGGTCAACCTCCATCTAAAGCAGTTCTTCTCTCTGTCTGATTACATCCTGAAGCCTTTGTTGCAACGGGTCTTCATTCACCCTGCTGTCTATTGTGATCAAACAAAAGTCAACATCGAGGTTCCCGGTTTCTTGCTGCACTTTGCATGATATAATGCAGTGAATGATATCAGCTGGAGTGATGGTAATGCTTCCACATTAGAACGCTCAAAAATCAATGAAACAAATATCTTTCGATCATGAAACTCGGATATCACTGTAAATGCTGACCCGCCGTGAGAAATTCAAGACTACAAAACTTCAACCTCCAGCAAACCAGCAGTAGATATACTATCAAGAGACATGCAATCTAACTTCTCCACTAGAACACTTCCAAAGAAGCAGAGAGTATGCAACTGATAGATTACCTAAGTAAAATAAGAAACGCAAATCGACCCAAAGGAAGTAAAATGTACCTCGTAGATTGTTTTCTCGTCCGATTGGCCCACTTTCATCCGTTCCAAATCCTGCCAAAACCGTTAAAACAAAAGTTAAAGAGCCAAAAAGAATACGAAGGGACCCAAAGCGGGAAAAATGCCAAATGCAACTGAACCGAACGCTTTCCCCATCTACCTTGCTACCAGAATCGTAGAGGTCATGCTCGTAACCGGGCTTCAATTCCTTCCTTAACGATTGCGACGTCGGATACGAGGACAACGACCCATTACCGGACGTCGTCGCTAACCGGCCTCTTCTCTCCATTCCAGCTGACCAACCCAACGCCGCCAAGAGGCGCCCAGATTCAAAGCTGAACCCTAAACCCTCCGATCACTCTTCTCGCTAAAAGAATCGACTGATGGATCTCCAATCACAAATTCAGATACACATTTCGCTCAGGGAACCAAACGCCAGCCCAAATCTTTCCTTCACCGAACCAGAAAACCCTAGAAATCCGAGCACACTGATACAACACACACCGAACCATCACCTACTCAGAATAAGAATGAAAACAGGATCACGTCCTGTGGTTGAACAAATGAAACGTAGACAACAATCCTTAGATCCGCAATGAGAATTTTGTATATAAGTTCTTAACTGAAATTGCAGACAATCAAAAGAAAACAATGAAGAATGTGCCTTAGGAATGAACCTCCACACGAGACCAATCACGTTCTATGGTGTGAATTAATGTGCGAACGATTCCAAATTGTTACCAAAAAAGAACATATAGATTGATATAAAGGTCTTCCTCACGCACAAATAAATTCTTTGAATATGGGGAACTGGCGGAATCTAGAGTTTATAACGTGGTCTAGACTGAATTCAAAGTTTGGGCTTGTAGACGCATAAAGTTGTCGCTTCTCGTTCTTTAGGCCTGAAACGAATCTTTTCGTGTGTTTAAGTCCTATTTAAGCAAAAGGGCGTGCCAGCTAGCTTACTTTAAGCTAGCGAAGAGAAATTTTTAAATCTAACTCCTAATGTGGTGACTGTGAGTAAGCAAGTTCTTTTCGTCGCACTCTTACACCGATGCGCAAGAGTCAGTCTGTACGCTTAAAAATCGAGTTTTAAAATATGAGAACCTACGAAAACGTTTGAGGTGTTCGATTCAGATTGTTTTTGTATGATTTTCAGATTTTATTTCACGTGGATTTGCAAGTGCTTATGTCTTTCTTTTTATCCCTTTTCGGGCCAACTAGGTGTGTGTTATGAACACGTAACCTAAGTGGGGCGATTTTGAGCGGGAGTATGGGGTTTGCTTTGATGCAATATGTGTCCTAACTCGTGGTATAACGTATATGCAATGCAAACTCACGCAACTCCAAAGGGAAAACCCGAAATTGAAAGACAATGCGGAAGGAAAATGACTTGAAATGTAAATTGCAAAAGGGAAATTGCGAAAGGGAAATATGGTTATATCTTAAGAGCGGAAAGGCTCAATAGTGCAAGTGTGTGCCGTGTATATATGTAAAGACTACGCACACTACTGAACCTTAAAACCCAAATCTAAAAGACATAGCCGAAAGGGAAATACTTATAATGTATATGGGCCCGAAGGTTGCCAACGTGTTGCGTGGGTGTTGTGTGTATATTGAAAGACAACTCACACGACTTAAATGAAACCCAAATATAAATTGCAATATGGCCTTAACTAAGGTCTTGGGAGTAAGAGCGAAGGCTCAATGTGTGTGAGTGTAGAATTGAAGTACTACGCACACAAATTAAACCCAAATATAAATTGTAATATGACCTTAACTAAGGTATTGGGAGTAAGAGCGAAGGCTCAATGTGTGTGAGTGTATAATTGAAATACTACACACACGACATAAAATTAAACCCAAGGGAAAATATAACACGGCCCTTACTTGGGTCTTGCAAATAAGAGCGAACGCTCAATGTGTGTGAGTGCGAGAATTGAAAGACAACACACACAACTTAAGCAAAACCCCACGCAACTTAAATTATATAAATAAATCTATATCTTAAGGGCTGATTAGGCCTGTGTGTGTTCAAAATCGTGCACAACTAAGAGCGAAATAGGCTCAAGTGCACATGTGTGTGGGTGTGCCAAGTCACGTTATTATAAGCGGGGAGAGACAATGCTCCATTATTACAACCCCGTATCAAATTTAATTAAACTTAAGCAAGTCTATAAACAAGGACCGAGTTAGGCACTTACGTATAGCTGGTCCAGAGGTGACTTGCTTGAGCTTGGGCTTGAGCGTCGCCTTGGGCTGCAAGAGGGAACTCCTCGGAAGGGCACGGCAAAGGAGTGACCAGAGGGAAGCAAGGTGCTGGCCGGGTGACAAGGGAGGGATGTGGCAGTCGGGCAGAGGTTGGCCGAATGGAGAGGGGGTGCTGCTATGGTGCCTTGGGCTGGGGTAGTTAGGGGGTATCACTAAGGTGTAGGGCAGGTCCTAGGGAAGGTAGAGCTAAGGGGTGACTAGGGGCTGTCTAAGGAAGAGGATGTAAGGCTGCGGGTGGTTAGGTGCAGTCGGTTGTGGCTGGCCGACTAGTGGTAGGTAGCTAGGTGGTGGCCGACTGGGGTAACTAGGGATGCTTAGGAATGGCAAGGGGGAGCTAGCTAGGGTGTTAACTAAGGACTGATTTAAGAGAAAAGGTAAGGTTAAGGGTAACTAACTAGGGGCTGTCTAGGGGAGAGGCAAGGTGGCGGGTGTGGTGTAGTCTGGCAGAGGTTGACCGAATGGTGAAGGGTGGCAGATGGCGGCCGGGAGGTGATGGTGGCGTGGTGGTTGAGAGTGGAGGGGGAGTGAAGAGAGGGTGGAGTTAGGATAAGGTACTAACCGGAGAGAAAGGGGAAGGTGGTGTCCAAGGAAGGCAGTCGGGTGGAAGGTGGATGCAGTCGGGTGGAAGGAGTGGAGCTGGCCGGGAGGTCGTGGTGGCGTGGAGTGGAGCAAGCTGGGAGGTGGTGGTGGAGCAGGTGATAGAAGAGAGCAAGGGGTGAGAGAGGAGAGGAAGGGCTCGACTGGCCCAAGGTGGCTGGAAAAATCTGAAAAACCCGCCCACTAGGGGGGGTTATAGGATTTCAAGAGGTCGGTTGGGTTGGTTTTGAGGGGGGTGGTTTAGTGGTTAGGTGGTGGTGGTTTAGTGATAAGGTGGGCTAGATATTTAGGGGGGGCCAGATATTTAGTTTAGGTGGTTTTAGGAATATGGTGTGCTAGGGTTTAGGTGGGGTGGTTTAGGGCTTAGCTAGGTGGGTTGGTTTTTGGGTGAGGTTTAGTGAGGTGAGTTAGGTGTTTAGGCTAGGATTAAGGAAATTAGACTAGGTTTAGGGAGGTGGGTTAGGTGATTAGGTTGGGATTAGGGAAGGGTTAAGGAAGTCGGTCAGGTGATTAGGCTAGGATTAGGCCGAGATTAGGGTAAATGGCTAGGATTAGGGGTTTTGGCTTAGGATTCGGGTTAGGAGCCTCCCTTTGCATAGCCCATGGACTTCATTGCATCATGTTGGTGCAACCCTAGGTTAGGTGCAGGTTCATACAAGTTTAAACCCACACTAATTAGGCTAACCCACATGATTAACCCAAAACTTGACACACAAGTCAAGCTTAATACATTTCCCTCATACTTATCCTCCCCATTCTCTCTCATGCCCAAAATCCCATGTGAATTTCAAGTGGGCCTCACCTCCATTTATGAGAAGGTGATGTGGGCCATGGATGTGGATATTGGATTGAATCTTTGGATCAAAATTCAAATCCAAATCCACATATACGTTTGGATTGGGATCTGGATATATATGGTCAAGATCCGATCCAAACTGAATTCTGACTCCTTCAGGGTATGTTCGAAATGAACGATTTGTGCGGGGTCTGATAGCATCAGTACTCCGTCTTGCGTTGGGTCTTCGCCAATATGGTCGTCCACTTCTGTTTTCACCTTCCGGAGATGATTTCAAATGATTTGTTGATAACAGGGGCTTGGACATTCGAGATCCTGTGGATGAATCTAATACGAGAGTTGTTGTGGCGGGCTTGACATGTGCTCCAGTTCCGGGCTCTCTTCTGCTCTTCTGGTCCTACTTTTATCAGGCCAAGCTGCTTTGTGGGGTTTCAAAACGTATTTTAAAAAGGTTCTAAAAGTATATTATACATATTTTAAAACATATACAGTTTAAACATATGTACAGGGTTTGTCTAGAAGGCTCCTGGGTTCCCAAACTCAAAATAGCCCTTTGGGGCAGCTTTTTGTAAAACCAGGTTTATTTGAGAAGTTCGTGGGATTTCGCGGTGTTTACAGGGCTCTATATGCATCTAATTCTTCATTTATATCGTAAATCGAGTACCGTGAATCGAGTACTGTGATAATTCGGCTTAGTTAAAAGTTCAAGGTTCCTAAAGTATTAGTCATGAGGGCTCCATGCATGGGTGAAAAATTATGTTACGAAACAAAGTGTTCGAGGTACGGAGTGACGATCGGACCATTTAGGAAGTAATGTTAGGAGTTTTTCTAGTTTAATACAAATCAAAAAGTGTAACATAATGTATTAAAATCATATGTTCATCAATATCATTTTCTACATATGAATAGTATCTTCTCCTAAAATATCATTCAAAAAAGAATACGAAGAAAAATTTTGAATCTCTCGATATATAGAGCTTATAATTTTTAGTGATAATACTTATATCTTTTTTTTATTTATTTCATACCTTAAAAATACATATTCTATAACACGAGAAGATAATTTATTATCTTTGTCAATATAAATAAAATATTTACATCTAAAAATACGTAGTCTACTAAGAAACTTTAAAAAGTTTTTCTATAGGAGACAAGTTTTATAAAACTGAAGAAGACATTTGATTAATTAAATAAATAATAATCATAATAGTGCCCAAAAAATCTTATAACCATCACTCAATAAAAATAAGGTTCTTTTGGTTTTCAAAATATTTCAATGCTTACATTCCGAAATATTATTTTGTTGGAGAGTTTCAGTGTAAGAGATTTAATACAATTTCGAATTTGTCAAAATGGTTTTTAAAATCTTTTGACATAAACTCTCCTCCTAAGTTAGATCTAAAAATCTTGATTTCATAATCAAATTAGTTTTTCACAAGATTAAGATTTGAAAATAATGGATTTAGCTTTTAAAAGATATACTTATTTATATATAGTAAAATCGTATATGAAAATAACATAGTAAGAAATGTCCCTTTAGACAAAACGGGTGTTGATCCTCATATATCCGAATGAATTATTTTGAAGGATCTCATGGTAATATGTGTTTTGTTTAAAAAAGATTGATGTTGCATTTTGTCAAGTACATAATTTTTGCAATATTTTTTTCACAGTATTTATTTTAAGAGAATCTTAATACAACTTTTTAGCATTAAGATGTCCTAATCTTTTTTGTTATAGAAGAGTATTATTTGACAAAATATTAATATATTCTATATTATGTAAAAAAATCATAATATAATGTTTGCCCTTCCTATGGCTACGACCAATCTCCTTCTTCGAGAGGCAATCTTATACAATACATATCATAGATGAAAAGTTACAACACAACTCTTATCCAAAATTTGAGATAAAAAAGCAAGTTTAAATTTAATTTTAGAACAACATTAATTTTGAAAATTTCAAAGTTTTTATTTTGTAAATCACCAATTTTATTTGTTTCATCTGTAATATAAACACATGATAAATGCTTTCTAACACATGAGTTTAAAATTTTTCATTACAAGTCATATAAAATGAAGTACTCGGATAAAAATTTTAAGAGACAGTATTTGAAATTTCATTTATTTAAGAAGAGCAAATCCCACAAACCGTTGCTTTCTCCTTCATTTGAGCTTCGAGTTTCTTTGCTTTTTTTTTTAAGTGCAAGAATAAAGGATAAAGCTTGGATAAAGCTTGTTCTTCTACTAAAGTCATGTTTTTCAATTTAGGAGAATTTGACCTTATATGTTCGGCCTCTACAATGGTAGCAAGTGATCTATTTTTTTGCTTCGCTTGATCCTTTACTTGTCAAGTGATGAGGGCGATAAGCCTTTATATTTGCTTCGGGTTTACATACAGCTAGAGCAATATCTTTTTGAAATCTAGCTTTATTCATTTTTATTTCCGTCATTTAAAAATCGGTAAGAACATCTTCTTTGGTAGAAAAAGGTTTTTGATGAATAAGAGATGATCTTAGCCCTTTAAATTCTTCATAAATACTTCTCAAAAATTGATATACAAAATCTTTATTATCCTCACATTGTATTTCACTAAGACATTTTGTACATTTCTTTTTATAACTATACAATTGATTCCAAATATTGGAATATTCACAAAAAAATTGTTTATCCCTTTATCTCATTTTCTAAGTGATACCAATTTATCTCTTAGTGAGCAACATCATTTTAAACATGGGATTTTTTTAAATATTCTCATATTTCTTTAGCATTAGTACAATCAACCAAAGTGACCCTAGTGTAGTCATTTACATTATTCATAAGACTCTTGGGATTATTTTATAACTTCCTTAATATTCTTCTTTTTGCTCAAGTATACCATTAATGGAGGGTTTTACTTTTGAACTACTTATATAGCCACATAATTTTTTAAAGTATAGGTAATTTTACATAGATTGGGCCTATGTTTGTTAAATGGAAGTTAAACATTTTTTATCACCCATGGTTAAATGAGAAAAGGAATATACATAGATTAACTTACAATAAATCTAAAGATATGATGATCATGCTTTTTTAGGTGACGAATAATGTTTTCATGATTGCTAATGACTTTAGTATCATCTAATGAAATTGATGTTTCAAAATAGCAGCAGAAGATCGGTAAATATCACCTAAAAATGTCAATAACAAAGCCGTAGAAAAAGGCTATAATAAAGCATATATAATAAAGGAGTAATATAACGAAAAT
The DNA here is from genome assembly GCA_036023115.1 of Brasenia schreberi. NCBI lineage: Eukaryota > Viridiplantae > Streptophyta > Magnoliopsida > Nymphaeales > Cabombaceae > Brasenia > Brasenia schreberi. The sequence goes on from JAYKKT010000064.1 coordinate 13,974,381, forward strand.
CAATATTATTTAGCTACAAAATGCTTAAGAAAATATGTACATGAGTGATGTATTTACAGAAGAGAACAAGAGGAAGAGGAGACTGGTCATAGCCAGCCCCAATGGCTAGGGGCCTCACCCCTATGGCCCTAGTGGCCTAATGGGCCCAACCCTTCTACATTTTTTAATAAGAGAGTATTGAGAAGATCTCTAGACCAAATTTTACTATTTCTATTCTTAATTATATTTAGATTTAGTTCTATATTTGTTCTTGATTAATATATGTTAATAGTGTATTAGTATAAAGATATATTAGTGTTTCAAGTTATAAACCTTTTATATATAAATTTTGTAAATAAATTAGAACCCTAAGAGGGATGAAGAAATAAAAGTGGCAGTTGGTCCAAAGTCTTCTTCTTCAAGAGATTATTCTGCGTGTTGCTATATCAACTCTTTTCTAATTAATAGAGTCAAATTATAACAAGACTATCCCATGAGTCCATCTATGACTTAGTCATTCAGTAGTATATGCTCATGAAGAGCTTGTGGTTCTCTTTGAATAGCTCGACTAGGAATGTGCCATATGATGTTTCTCAATCATGTACCAATGTCATCCAAGTACCTACAAGATATAGGGAATAAAACGAGAGATGCATTTTTAAAAAAAAGAGGGCATAGCTCTTGTAAGATCTATTTTACATGCCACACATACTTATATTCCTGATAGAAGCTAAAATACTAGTTGAAAAGTGATTCCTTTCTTCATAGTTACCCAAAAATATTCTATTTGACATTCATTACGTGTATGGATGTGTAGTAGTCTTATGGTTGATTGTTTTAGGTGATATATAACTTCCTTTTCTTAGCTATGTAATAGTGAAACGTCTCTGACTTTTGCCATCCTATTCCTGAAAAGGGTGGAAGATTGTCTTGCATTAAATGCAATTGTTTTGTTCGTTGTGTATTTTCTCCTTTTATGGTTGAGCTACCTGTCAAACTTTATGTTGTTTCCATTGTTATCCAGGGGTGGATGCACAAGTTGCTATTAGAAAATGTAGTAAGCCGCCAGGGCCAGGCCCCTAGCCGTTGAGGGCCCAACAGTCACCAACCCCCAACAACTAGAATTGTAGCCATTGGGGGTTGGCTATAACCAACCCCCTATTTATTTATTTTTCTTTCTCTCACTTCTTCTTGTTTTTTTCTATAAATACCTGACTCATGTACAAATTTTCTTAAGCATTTTTGTAGATAATGTTTCTTCTATAAATACCTTACTCATGTACAAATGTACAAGTTGCATATGTTTTATTATAGGCTTCATGCTTAATGTTTTGAGGTGATATTCACCAATATTTAGTTGTTATATTTAAACATTGACATTATTACATGGTATTAGAGTCATTTAGGATCATGGGAACGTTGTTCGGCATCTTGGAAAGTGTGACAATCATATCTTTGGATTTATTGTAAGTTTATTTCTTTATATTTTTTCCTTAAACTATGGATAATAAAGGAAGATTTAATACCCTAAAACTACAAAATATAAGCCCAATCTATATAAAATTACCTATGTTTTCAAAAATTATAGGACTATCTAGGTAGTTAGAAAGTAGAACCCTCTATTAATGACATACTTGAGCAAAAAGAAGAAAATGAAAGAAGCCATAAAACGGTCCTATCAGTTTCATGAATAATGTGAATGACTCTAGGGACACTTTGGTTGATTTTACTAATACTAAAGAAAATATGAGAATATTTGAAAAAATCTCATGTTTAAAGTGATATTGCTCATAGAATGACATTAAGAAATAAATTGGTATCACTTAAAAAATAAGATAAAGGGGTAAACAACTTTTTTTGTGAATATTCCAATATTTGGAATCAATTATATAGTTATAAAAAAATATACACAATGTCTTAGCGAGATACAATGTGAGGATAATAAAGATTTTGTATATCAATTTCTGCGAAGTATCAGAAAAGAATTTAAAAAGTTAAGATCATCTCTTATTCATCAGAAACCTTTTTCCACCAAAGAAGATGTTCTTACCGATTTTCAAATGGCGAAAATAAGAATGAACAAAGCTATATTTCAAAAAGATATGCTCTAGACGCATGTAAAGCCAAAGCAAATATAAAGGCTTATCGCTCCTACCACTTGAAAAGTGAAGGATCAGCAAAGGAAAAAAATAGATCACTTGCTACCATTATAGAGGCCGAACATATAAGGTCAAATTGCCCTAAATTGAAAAGAAATATAACTTTAGTAGAAGAACAAGCTTTATTCTCTTAAAAAAAGTGAAGAAACTTAAAGCCCAAATGAAGAAGAAAGCAACGATTAATGCAATTTGCTCTTCTTAAATAAATAAAATTTCAAATACTACTTTTTTATTCTTCATTTGGGTGCTTTATTTTATATGACTTGTAACGAAAAAAATTTAAACTCATGTATTAGAAAGCCTTTATCAAATGTTTATAATGTAGATAGAACAAAATTAAATGTTGATAAAATTGGTGATTTGTGAAATAAAAACTTTAAAGTTTTTAAAATAAGTGTTATTTTAAAATTAAATTTAAACTTGCTTTCTTTATCTCAAATTTTGGATAAGAGTTGTGTTTAATTTTTTGATATATAGATGTATTGTACATAACCGCTTCTCAAGGAAGGTGATTAGTCATTGCCATAGGAAGGCATACTTTATATCATGGATTATTTGGATAATATAGGATATGTTAATGTTTTATCAAATGATGCTCTTCTATGACACAAAAGATTAGAACATCTTAATGCTTAAAATTGTATCAATGTTCACTTCGAATAAAGACTATAAAAAAAATTTCTTGCAAAGATTATTTCTTTGGCAAAAAGTTACATCTACCTTTTTTAAACAAAACACATATTACCATGAGACCCTTCAAAATAGTTCATTCAGATATATGGGATCGACACCTCATTTGTCTAAAGGGAACATTTCTTACTATGTTATTTTCATATATGATTTTACTAAGTATATATGGGTATATTTTTTTAAAAGTCAAATTCGATGTTTTCAAAATTTTATTATCTTTCTTAATCTTGTGAAAAACTGATTTGATTTCGAAATCAAGATTTTTTTATCTAACTGAGGAGGAGAGTTTATGTTAAAGGATTTTATTTTTTCTTAATTTTATTTGTTTGTTTATAACTTCGAGAAACAATTCTTGTAGGGCAGATGTGTCAGTTCCAACCTAGGTTGGCAAGTTTAATCCAAACTGAACTGCTCGTGGAACTGGCTAGAACAGGAATCCAAACCAGTGGCAATTTGAAACTGTAGGTTTTAAGTATTTTAAGGTTCCGGGTTTAAAGTTCCACCTTATTTTTCAAATGAAACTAGAACTAAACTATAGCTGTTTCTGATAAGGCACAACGGAGGAACCAATGAAACCCAAACTAGAATTGAACCCAAAGGCCACCAGTTCAGTTCCGTTCCAAGATCAGGTTTTACAGGACCTTGACAGGTCTATTTGAGTGATTGGATTGGAATAGCACATGATAGAAGTCCAAGACTTGGACCCTTGTACCTGAGAACTATGCTAGCCGTCAACTTGCATATAGGGTCTAAGAGTATACAGCACACAATATAAATATATTAAAAAATTGGATCATGTTCACTTTTGAAAGGTCTACATGTGTTCATTCAATGATTTCGGTGATATGAGCAAAATGTTTTTAAAAAATTAAGGATTTTTAGAAAACATGCAATTTAGGATCTATACCTATCCTCATTAATAAAGGTTTTGAGGCTATATTTATCCTTAAGAAAGTTAATGAGGAAAAGCATGATTATATTATTTTTTCTTAAACATGGTCTATTCTATTCAAATTAAATGTTAATAAAAATGAATTTCTTCCTTTACATATATTGGTTGTCCCTTTATCATTAATGTGAATGTATCACATAGAAAGCTAGAGCATAAAAGTGAGAATAAGTTGAAGAAATTAGTTAACTTTAACTTATAATTTAAGTCTTAGGAAAATGCTTCTAATAAGTATCAAACCTACATATAAGAGAAAATGATAAAAAAACCCTCGATTAAAGACATAATTAGGGCCACGACCTTATTAAATCCTTCGCACAATATATGTGAACCTTTTAGAATGAGGTCTAATCGTAGGAATGTCCATTCCATAACTTTCATGGATGATTATTCAAGATTTTATATCTCTTATCACATAAGCCTGAGATACTAGATATAAAGAATATAAGTAAGAACTTGAAAACTAGAGATGTCAAAATGGGTTTGGCCTAAGGTTGGGTAAGAGAATTCGCTCTCACAGGGTCACATGCCTATTAGATATCAAAGGTCTATCAGACTCGATCTAAATCTACATGAAATCCAAATCCAACCACAACATTTCAGGCTTTAACAAGCTTATAGAATTATTTATATGCAACAACTAGATATATAAATAGTTTTTATATTTTATTATTTGAATTTACATCAACTAGATATACAAATTAATTTTTAAATAATAATTTAAATGAAATATTTATATGCAACAATCAAAAAGATATATTGTTGAAAGATAGGAAGATAAAATATATTGGATGAGAAAATCACTATATGGCCTTAAACAATCACCTCGCCAATTGTAAAAAAAGACTTTTCAAAATGTCATATTCAAACATATATTTGTGGCTAATGAACTTTATCACTCTATGTATGTCTGAAATAATAAGAGTCATTTTGTCATTTATCATTATATATGGATGCGATATTATTGACGAGGAATGATAATGAAATGATTGTGAAAACTAAGTCATGATTGAACTCTGGTTTTTTAATAAAGGATTTAGGATAAACATCCTACATGCTAGATATAAAGATTACGCATGATAGACAATATAAACTACTTTGTTTAAGTCAAGATATATATATTGATTATATCCACAAGAAGTTTATAATAAGTGACTGTAAGTCTGCAAACACAACTATTGTTGAAGGAGTTAAATTAAGTAATGTTGATTGTCTTAGTGATAGATAAAATAAACTAAATGTTCCTTATGCATAAGTTGTTAATAACTTAATGTATGTTATGTTATTTACCTTATATTAGTTTTGGTGTTAGTTTTATGAGTAGATATCAAATAAATCCTGATTGACAATTTTGAATTGCCATAATAAGGATTTTGAGATATCTAAAAGGAAATAGAGTATTAAAATTATGCTTTTAAATAGCTAAACTAAAAGTAATAGGATACTCATATGTTGACTTTATTGATATCAAAGATAACAACAGGCTAACCACCAAATAAATTTTCTTCTTTCTAGGTGGTGTTGTTTCTTGGTCTTAGAAGAAACATAATTGTTGTGCAATACATGCATAAGAAGTTGAGTGTGTTGCTTGCAGTATGACTATAATTAATGTTATTGAGATAAAATAGTTTATACGATATTTAAAGTTGGATATAACCAATGAGTCAATTGTCATTTATTATGACAATAATATAACAATCAATTTGATTAATAGTAGAGTTGATAGCTTTAGGAATAAATATATAATGATTAAATACCACTATGTTCATGATATGCTAAAAAGAAATGAGATATTTGTGTCTTATCTGTCTACTAAGGACATGTTAACAAACTCCTTGACTAAAGTCATTTCTAAAAATATGTTTATTAAAGATCGTACAAACATGGATTTGAGAAAGTCTTAGTATGAAAATACATATTTTGGTTGTTATAAAAGAAAAATTACATTGATTACAAAAAATAGCATAACATTGTTGTGAGTTGCAAGTTTTGTGCAACGATAATCTATGAAATAGTGGAGGGAAAACATTGTATCATAATTCAGCTAATGTGACCAAGTGAAAGATGTAAGTTATATTGAATGGTCACATTTGGCAGCTGTAAGTTATATTGAAGGATTCTCTTTCTTGATTTCATGCGGTATAGTTTTGCATTAAGGATTATTCAAAACCATTATTTACTGATTGAAAACGAAAAACCTTACGGTAATACAAAAGATTTTTTTTTAATAATGATAATACATAAAAAAGGGTTCTTGTGAGACACACACAACTTAACTAAGATTCAAACCTACGGGAACCACGTTCCAACATAGAACTTGGACTCACCCTTGGAGTTCTCTCTAGCTTCCGCAAGTGCTCATGGTGTTCTATCTTCTTCATTCCTTGCCATAGCATACAATCCTTGTACCTTTCTCTTCTTTTTTTACTATTGATCCTCTGCAACACGTAGAAAACATAGTTGATAGTGTTGGGAATTCATATCCCACCACCAAGAATGGCTGCCATCAACTTTGAAGGCTATGAGAAGCATCTCGGGATCATCTTCTATGAACCGTTTGTGTTTGCTGACCTTGAAGATAAGGTATGAGGGTCCTCTCTCGAGCTCAGATTAATAAGTTTCTCCTTGCTGTTGAATGCAAAATAGTAGATAATTTGTCCAACAATGTCATGGACCCCTATGTCCTGTCTGAATCCAACCTCTATAAGTAGTGGATGGCAACTATCGGCCCATTACTAACAACGACCATGAACTCTTCCCGGATTTCATGAGATCGTATTTTTGAAAATACAAATGTTCATGAGATAATTTTTGCTTATGAAAAGGTTACACGCATCTCCCGAATAAATCAAAATGGTTGTTAAAAAGAAAAGCATAGAGAAAATCTCGAAAGATGGAAAAGCCATATATAAATACAAAAGAATCATACAGAAAATAATAAAAAGATGTGATCACACTTACAGTCTTATGAGAATATTTGACCATTCAATGTAGTTAATTTCATATTGACTAAATATGATAATTGTGGCGAGGCATCATACAACAATGAGATATTATGATTTATGATACAATATTTTACTAAACAAGTTAATCAAGTTAATGTTATTGGAGATGGTAATCATTGACACCAATTTGTTGCAAAGATGTTAGGACAAAGGGAAGCATTTGGGATGAGTTCCTTAGGAAATGTATTATTAAAGTTCATACATGTATTGATGTATGATCCTTAGTGTTTTAAGAAGGGGGTGTTGACGTTGGCATCATGCACTATATTGCTTGTAGTGATTCTTTGTGCAAACTATATGTATGGATGTTGATGCCCAACATTGGTTATGTGATAGATAAATAATGAGTATTAGTATTACTTTCTAAAATGTGGTCAATAATGTTCTTGCCATTGTCTTTTCATAGTGACCATCTACTAGTGCATGACGTATGATATATGTGTTATTATGAATTAAGGCAATACCTTTTAGTGGTATGTAGTGCTTTATTTCTATTTTGCTTAATATTCTCCTATAAATGAAATGCAGACTTTCATCCCCTATTACCAAACCTTCAAGGTGAGGCACTATAAGTGATGTCACAACCTTCAAGAAATCACAACCTAAGATAAATGAGTACTCATCTAGAACAGCAACAACCAAATCAAATACCCTCAACCAACTTTTGACTTAAAGTTTGCATCCCTTTATTGCTCCTACCACAGAGGTAGATTCAACATTCACCCATTTGAGTTGTTGACTAGTCAGTGCCACCTTGAATCTTAGGGATCCCGCCATCATGGATGCCATTAAAGAGTTACTCGCCCTCAAATCTGCTAAGTCCCTAATAGCATGGTACCCTATCTACACCTTCATGAAGTTTAGGGCACAACGTAGGTCCTCCACTTGCATCATGTTGAAGGTTTTGAATTAGGTGATTTGGATATATGAAAATCTCGACATCAAAACTTCCTCTACCCACATGCCCTTCTCCTTCAACAACCATGACAACCAATTTGGTGTTCTTTTTATAATTCTTCATAAGTTAAGGATTGTTTTTACAAATGTAACATGGGCCAACTCCTCTAGAGCTCCTACACTCAGTCACTTGCCTCATGTAGAAGAAGACCCACATCAATAGTCCTTGGTGCCTACTAGGTCATCGATTGACCCCTTGTCACCTAGCATAGTTCTTCCCATGGTTTCTACTGCTGCTACTTGCTGACCACTCTTTCTTAGTGCCAGGATGGTCTTCCATACCTCCCACATGATTCAAGGACATGAAGGATTTGGTTGAAGTCATGGCTTCCATGATGTTTGTTGTGTTTCTCCTTTGCAGCTCGGCTTGTGTCCATTCTTGTAATCCTTCTTTGAATTGGTACATCATGTCTATGTAGGTCATGTCATTGATGTCTTATAATAAGGTACTAAACTGCTTCACATTGATCATGAATCATTCAAGTGTGCTCTTAGTTGATAGAGTTGGTCTATCACCAAACCTTTAACCATTGCCACAAAGTGGTCTCCTTTAGTCCCTCTTGTTGGCAGGTCATCTGTATGAAACCCCACCATAACTTAGTGTCTCTATGAGGTGGAGTGCAACTGACCTTAGTTGCTTCGCTTTTAGCACTTTTGAGAGCAAGAAAATACTCCTTATTATCCCATTTGAAGTATTTGAGGGCCTTCATGTTGTGCTCTCTTAATGGGGTTCCATCACCTTCATGTACCATGGTGTGAAAGTCATGCTACTTGGCACACCATACCCCTCACGCTCAACTCTAGCAAACTATATAGCTCATCCTCGAGTTGGTTGAGCCTCTATTGTTTGGCCTCCATGCAGTGACTTGATGTGTTAGCCTCTTTTGGGTAGCTTGCATGGACACCATTTGTTGTGTGAGTTGAAATAAGTCAACGTTGTTGTCCTATCATTTTTTTGCCTCCCCCACACTCCCGCTAATGTTTGTGACTTGACCTTTTGCCTTGGTTTTTTAGTAACAAACTACCAAATGGTTTGGGAACTTTGACAGCCAAATCTACACATATACACTTTACAACAATATGGTTCGATTACAATGAATAGAAAAATTAGTTGCTCCCTTACTTCATTCGATAGATAACACCTTCCTCTTGTTCTTAGCACAATAATAGATGGCGAGACAGTAACAACAACGTCATATCATACTTTGACTATAGTGATTAGTTTGCCTCAACAACCAGCTCAATTTTGTGTAGCAATTATGGCAATAGTGCTGCAACAATTCATTGAACATCACATCTGCAATTTTTCATATCTATAGTAGCAACTCTCTCTTAATCCACTACCACCACTATCCCAAATACTCAATCACCACCTTCTACAAATCCCAACTGAACCAAGCATAAGGGCAACACCCCAACCACATTACTATAACAACGAACACCCTTGTTCACCTTGGTTTTTAGGCATACTACTAAGCAAACTAGAAATGGTTTTCTACAAACTGAAACATACCCACTAACTGGTGTAAGTCCGGCAACACTTCCCCTTACCCTAAGGCAATCCAGCTTCAGAAAAGTTTGCACTAAATACCACCCTATTCACCCAATTTCAACCTTTGATTGCTTAGATTTGGCCACAACCAATCTGTCTGATCAATTATCCTTCACCCAAGTACCCATCTACAATAACTAAAAGGTGGAAAGAGGAAAAACAAAACCAAAGCTCATCGAATAATGTAGAAAATGAATTGCTTTTATAGAGAATTTCTCCAACTGTCACATTTCTCCATGAGTAAATTAAACCTTTGAGGTACTTGGTGACAATAACAATTAGCACTCAATTGCTCAAGCTCTTGAATTGGAACCTAAATGACATCAGAGTCTTGTTTGCCCCTCTTCACCTTCGTGCACAACAACTATTGGCCTACTACCTAGCTAGCAATGCCTCACTTGCAACACACACCTCTTATTACACATTCACACCTAGTTGAGAGAAAGAGGAAGAAGAAGAAGATGACAATGACGACTTTAACTTTGCTCTATTGTAGATTGATTTTAGACAACCCTTACATGGTTATCTATAAAAAGTCTACCATGTCCATGCAATATGGATACCTAGAAGACTCTAGAACTTGAGTCCAACTTAAGACAAATGGGTTTCAGGTTTATTTCATGACCCAAGATGAGCATTACATGAAACCCACAATAGTAACTTGATCTCATGACTCATACAACCCACATTACATCAACACCCGTTATCTATAAAGACCATTATGCCCATGAGTATTACAAGGCCTGGATACTAAACTCTAAGGCACAAATAAAGTGCTACAACATAATACAACTCTACATGCACACATACAAGGTGCTTAAGAATCTCTCTACCCCCAAAGGCTCTACACGACCATGTATTGGTTGGTCAAGGCATGCACACACAAGCATGCATGACACTATTCCTCTATGTAGATCTAGTTAGATATAAACCCCTTTGATAAAAAGTTTGGTGCACAACATGTCTTTCCAAAGGCAAAATTGTGACAGGTACCCTATACTACCTATATAACAAATATGAGAACAAAATCGGTATCAAAGTGTTACTAACTAAATTTACCATTATGCACACTATTGAGTAATAATAGTGAGAAAATATGATCAACATCATATATATGTGTGTGTATGTGAAATAAAAGTAGTTGTGATATCGTACTAAACAAGTAAATCCCTAATCATTGTCTTTCTAATATTGTATTGTTGTCATCATTGTCATCGTCATTGGAAACAACGAAACAATATATATGTCGGCAACACTACGCACCGATCATGCACTTGGATCTAACTAACATATCACACGTGTCACTACTCTTGCAACATGCGGGGGACACTACAAAAAATATTTAAGTTTAAATTAATATCTTCATTCAATCAACCCTATAAAGAGAATAATTAATAACTATTTTACCAATGCTATTTTGTAGGGTTACTACTTGGTGGAGGGATCAACTATCTATAGTGATGTGTTGTATATCTTAATAAAGATCAATGAGTGAAAGCTATATACCTACACTTATGTGGGTGGAGGTAGTTCACTCTGATGCCAATATGTTGTAATAAGTGTAAGTAGTGTAAAATTTGTGCATCACATCACTCATTGCATGTGTTGTACTTCACTTTGTATGTTTATGGATTCTTTGGCCTTTATGTTTCCGATTCTAGATGATTTATAGGCTGGTCCAATTCTACTTAGAAATGTTTGTTTGGTTCTAAATCTGCCATATCTAGTTGTACTCATGCTCAGACATAGAATCATTTATTAGTTGCTCATCTTCATCCATTTATGATAGGTTGATAGTACATAAGTTGTTATTAACAATTACTCATATTTATTAGGAGCCCATTCATCTACTTGAGGCAAAGTCTGTATGAAGAACCAATAATATTTGTACAACTTAGAGTAATTATAAACTTCACGTGTTACATGATTTAGTATATTATATATGTCATAACTATTGTAGTCAATGACATTCACATTGGCTAATTGAAATGATGTAATTATCACTTAACCACGCACTTTTTTCATTGAATAAGATTAACCATCGAATGAGCTATCTATTTGTTGGGTAATCTTTGGTGGATATGAGTAACACACATGATTATCTTATGGGATGATCGACTCTGAGTAAATGAGCATAGGCAATCAACTACATATTATTGCGATGAGGTTGTCTCCCAAGTTAGTTGGCTTAGGTGCCCTACCAAATTGGTATATGAGGTGTCTACCTCATGAGCCAATGAGTTAAGGCAGTAGCCTAAACCATTTTGTGAAATGGTTAACCATGCAAGTTGCTATAAATAATTACCACGATTGCTCCCAAACAAGTGGATTCAAGCAACCATTTCAATAGGTAATTTGGGGTATGACTGCATACCAACCGATTGATTTAGAGCCACTAAGGTTGTTTATATTGTTAACAATGGCATGCCCATCCCTCGATTGTAGGTCACTATTAACAATCATATAGGAGTTGATGGGAAATACTCCACCATCATTGGCTTTTGATAAGGAATCAATTAATTCATCATCAGCTGATTCAAAGTTGGTCATTGAAGATTGATTCATTATTGGACTCATAGACTAAATACCCTACATTAGTTGTTTGTCAACATAGTTGAGACAAATACTAATAGGGTAAATAACTCCATTACTATGTATTTTGTACTCATTAATTTCTTAGCTAATACTTTCAATTTCTCCTATACAAGGTACACTGGAGTATGCAAATCTCGGTCATGCGGAACCTCGATTCACAACTTTTTTCGAAAAGAGGAACAAATTAGAAATGGGATTTTGTGACTTACCTCTAATCTCTCTAAATGTGTATGCACTCATGTAGTTTTTTTTTCATAAAAAGTCTTCTTATGCTATCAGATAAGGATCAACCTTTATGATAACAATTTATTTAGCTAATTCAAATCAGATTTTTTTTCACACTTAGGAAAAGGTGAGCAAAAAAAGAGAATTGTTTGTTGTCTAGTTATAGGTAGGTTATTTTAAAGGTATTCTAGGGTTGATTTAGCTGTTCAAAAGGGTAGTTGGGGTTCCTAAATAGGGCAAGTATGATCGAATGCGTTAGATGTTTTGGATTCCTACTTCAAGTTTCCAAAAACACACTTATATCTTGAATAAATCTATATAGGTTTCTAGGGGCAGGTTATGACTAGTTCTTTTATTAAATAACTAATGTACAAAGAGTAATTCAACTAGGTTAGGTCATGGAGGAAAGGCTATATGAGGCTTATGAGACTATTCGTGTAATAATGTTATGGCTTTTTGGCTGTAATTCAGTTATGGGACATCAAGTATAGATGATTATTTCGGTGGCTCGATCAATTGAAGAATTATGTAAATGTTGTGCAATTTATCAAGAAATTCCAATCATGAGGTGCGGAGTTTAATGTTTGCTAGATGAGATTTTTAAAGCCTAAGATATTCAAAAGCAATATGCATATGATGTTATTATGATGATAATGCAATATGAGTGTTGACTACAATGCAATGATCAAAGGTCCAAATATGCATAAAATATCTACTACTTGTTGGATGCCTTGAAATATATTGGATCTATATGGGTCTAATAAATAAAGAGGATGAATATTAACGAGACTTTATGCAATGAAAACAAGTAATTATTATGAAACTATCTAGAACGGAAAATTAATAAGAACTATGATGCTACTTTCTCTTTTTTTTATGTGACACTAATAATGCAAGGAATTGGCCTATGGATGCAATGCAACTAGGATGAACAATCAAAGTAATGTAAAACTAAGATCTACAAGTTACTTGGAGTAAGCACCTTTTTCCTTTCTGGACTAAAGACACTCACAAACACACCAAGCAAAAAAAAAGGAAAAGAAGAGAGACACAACTTCTTCAATGTCTCTTTTAATTTTTTCTTGATTTTCTTGAATCTTAGATGCTCAAAATTGAAGAGAAGACCCTCTTTTATAGGAAAAGGTGGAGGTACATGAAATAACAAGTTTACAATGAGTTCAAAAATAAAACTCCATCAGCCAAAACTTTCTATTTTCAATTTCAATGAATAAGAAAGTCCATCAAGAGAATAACAAGTCTTCCGATGCGAGGGTTGATCCTTGCCTTTATAAAAAATCTGATATTTTAGCAATAATTAACATCCTTTAGGGATATCTAAACGGGATTGAGCTCCTATTTATTGCACCATAGGTTGGTCGATCTATCTTGACATGAACTTTGAACAACCAACCTTTATCTTGCTACTTCTAGGCTTAGTTGACTCTAGCATGGCAATGTGAAACTTTACCAATATCTTGAAAAAAGCTTGATCATTGACCTACCCACAAAATGGCATTAGCATGGTTGTCCAAAACATGCAAATCAAGTATGAGTCAAGTCATATAAATACATGAGTCTTGCATGGGTCAATCCATATAGGATATGTAGGTTAAATATGGTTTAAGACACATAGATATGGTAGATGGTTAGGGTATATGAATATAGGGTAACCAAGTAGATCAAGGTCATCAAGGGTGGAACTGTGGGACGCCTTAACCAACTAGGTGAACCTATTGACTTTCAAAAGTAATTAATTTGTATATAAGCATGTAGCAATACCCAGACTTTTGTCCAAGCTACATGGATGTATTAACATGCACAAATCGATTTTCCAAAATTCACATGCATGATGCAACCTTTCAAAATAAGACTTTTTAAATTCATTGAATATGCCATGACTTTCCAAAACCTTGAGTTCATAATTCAGATTTACATAACTTTTCAATTCATGAACATATAATTCAAATTTATAACTTTTCAAATTTATGAACATATAATTCAGATTTATAACTAAATTCATGAACATATAACTCAGATTTGGAACTTTCCAAATTCACAAACACATAATTCAGATTTATGGGTTTCTAAATCCATAAATAAAATTCAGATTTACATGCTTTCCAAATCCATGAAAAGCATGGTTTTCTTCTGGATGAAAATTTCATGAGGTCACATTCAGGTCAACCCAAAGTCAAGGAGATTTCTTGTCATGAGACATACCATGAACCGTGTAGGTGACAGAGTGCAAAACAAGGTATTTTTTTCAATCAGAAGAATGACCAATTTTTATAAGAGATTTATTTTTATAACACATGACAATTTCTCTTTAAAATCAAATCAATAAAGATCCCTTGAAATCCTTTTCCTTGAAAAAACCATTGGGATTCTTACAAAGGAATAAACATGATGCTTTAGAAAAGATGAGCTTGTTTCCATAAAATAGGTTATAGAATATTCATTTTTCAAACAATGTGAAAATGACAATGAAACCTTGTCTTAAAACACAAAATTTTGCCAAGAAGATACTAATTCACTTTTTTCTATTGAATTGTCCTTCAGTCTCTTCTAAAGAGTACTTAAGACACACATGTAGGTGATTTAGATTCTCTTCTAAGGTATTCTCAAGTTACCACACAAATCTCTCTTAACCTCTAAGTCTTTCTCCCACACATTCTTATAGCTCAACTGAACATAAGGATAATAGGTGAGTGGCAACCACAACAACGCATTGTCAAGTCGAATCTGATAAAATAAAGAAAGGTGCAAGTGAAATTATCATAAATGATGGTATACTTCTCCTAGAATGCCTGGCGGGAGTAAGTTGAAGATAGGCTATGCCTTTTAATATCTAGTAGAATCTGACAATACAAAAGACCTCTAATAAGACTAATTGAATGCATCCAAGAAGAAAAAGGCACTACAAAATATACTCAGAAGTTCATAAGAGAATAAAATATATAAAATCAAAAATAACAAGCTAAGAAAAACATAGATGAGGCGGCCCAAAGATTAATTAAGTTATATTCCTAATCAATATTACGTTCTTAACAAAATCTGGAGTTATAGCATATTCATGCACAAAAAATATTAACTAATTTAAGGTTGAATCCTGAAGCAAGTCCCACATTTCACATTTAAAGTTTAATAACAAAAAATCATACATAGGTTTTGGTTTTTTATTGGAATAAAAATTTGACCCGATATATGTCATGATGTAATAAAGTGTTTGGTCTAAACACTATTGGGACAAATGATACTCCTACTGAAATGCCATGATAGAGGATATGTATTTTAATACAAGCCATGAGAAAGAAAATAAGAAAACTCCTCACAAAGGAGTAGAACAAATCTGGGTACTAAGATAAGATCATGTAAGTAATTTTTGGTAGGTGATGATGGTTCATGTGGTGGTTTTTAGAAAATCATGAAGATATTTTCTGAAATCAGTCTCCTTTTTAATATACCACTACAAATAAATCTAGAAGGACTAATCATTAACATGTAGCTCCCTACTTGTACTAATAAAGGAAGAAGACAACACTAATTTTGGTAATCAGAATCTTAATTTTTAAAATACTAGAAATAACTATCTAGTGAACCATAGACAAATAGATAAACTAGGATTATTAACTCTAGGTAGAGAATGGATCCCTTCTTAAATGTAATACTCTTAAGGTTGAATATATAATAACATTTATCTCAAACATAAAAACATACAATAAGACTTACTTAGTCCTTTCTGAATTGTCCCGAGTGTACGAAGGATGATAACCCAAAAATGAAACTCATAAAATAGAACGTTACTTTGCTTTTTTACTTTTTCTCAAGATATAACGTTTCAACGCATACATATAATTAATATGTTAGAAAATATCAATAAGCATTGATACATGAGGTGCCCTTCAAAATCTACTACATTGAGTACAAACACCATAGCACATAACAATGGGTAAAGAAGACACTAGTCAATCAACACCATAAGATATCCCAAGGATAAATCATTTGAATATTTTGAAAACTAAGAAAATATTACCAAAATGCAAGTATTGATGATTTTCATACTTTTTCAAGGCTAAAAATCAAATAGAAACAAAACTAAAATCTTAGAATAGTATTCCCAGCCATAAAGGCAACAACTCAAAGAAATCAACCCATAGGTATATAACTCTGTAGGCATCATAAACATTCTTATTTTAAGAAATATTATCTTATCATTCAAAATATAAAATCTGAATTTTTAGAGTAATGCATTCAGCAATTATATCAACAACTCGAAAAAACCATCCCTACCTTCAAACCATTTTGAGAAATATTGCTTTATTATCCATACAAACCTAGTAAATCAAAATCCAATAAACATCATGAATAATATTTCATTAAGTATTGAAAGTTTATTAGGTCTAAGTAGTCTTAGCATTGGTGAGCAAGTAGAGTAATGTAATCAATCATGTGACAAATCACCTACTTAGAATTTCATTGCATGAAGACATAGACAGGGATAAACATACTAAGGTCAACCTAGGCATTGGTTACGGGATGCATAGACTAACGTAGCAATATGTACCAAAGCAGTGACAAGCGTATATGTATAAGAGAGCACAAAACCAATAGTATATGCGAAAGAATATGATATGAAAAGCACATGAGAACAATACTATTTACGCTATCAAGTACATTAAAGTAGTTTGTGCAAGGAGTAGACAACCACATAGAGGTAGACACTAAAGTAGAAATAACCTACAATCCCTTCTTGATCTCCGACCATAAGCTATTTCTCACCAAAGCCACATATTGGGCTTCAGTAAATTACATTTGACAAAGGGTGACCATACCATGGAATTTATCAAAGAAGGCCTCGAGGGTCACTCCATCCTTTTGTTGGATATTCATTATATATATGGGAGTGCATTGAGGTCATATCTTGTTATATTGTTCGAGGAAGGCTTTTTAAATCTTCTCACATGTTTGAATCGAGTTGGCCTTCAAAGACATGTACCAAGCATATGCTTGGTCTATCGATGAGAATACAAAGAGTTTGAACTAATGGAATTCATTATCACCAAACTCTCTGCACTAAAAGGTGAACCATGCTAAATGTTCACTAGGATATTTATCATTCTATCTCGAGAAAATCGTGAACTTCACTTTGAAGCCCCTCAAGACAGGAGCAAGTCTATCAACCCACTCAAGGTAAGGCTTTTGATCAACCTTGGCATCACACTCCTAGAGTTCAATGCCAAACTTGCTACATATTAGCGGATACTATCGATTAACCAACAAAAACTCCTCCATATATGCTTGGGGAAAGCATGCTTTGGTCATATATACATGCTATTGTGACAAAAGGGCCATAATCCATGGGCAATCTAGGTTGCCATGAAGTTAGGTGCATATGGGGATATCGTCGGCTGAGGTACCTAGTGAATGCCCCCCAACATATTGATTGAGACTTTGATCCCTGTCGGCAAGGAACCTATTTGAGAATGATAGTGTTGGAAGCATTTTCCCCACCTAAGCCATCAAGTCTGGAGGCATTTGAGCAATGTTGATGAGTTCGTATTGAAGGTATGATCACCAAATTGTTGAATTCTTAGGACTGTTGTAACTTCCAGTGTATGTACCATAAGTAGGTCATGACTATATTGGGGCATGAGTGGAGGCTTCTGGAGCCTGCTTCTACATCTAAGTTAGCATCTCCTATTCTTGTAGGGAAGCTAATTGATTTGCAATCATGGTGGGCACGATCTTTGGCAATTGGCAGAATAGAGACCCTTAGAGATCCTTGAATTGGGCATGTAAGCAATTAATGACAGACAACTTTAATCGTTCAAATCCCGATTCATCATCGACCTAGGAACATGAGGTAGATGGAGTGTTCTCATGTTGTGATTGTATTGTGTAGGAAGCTTAGGTATGAAAAGACAAATCATCTAGTTTAGGTATATGTGTACTGCATATTGGTGAACCATGGCCAAAATCAACACTAGATGAGATCATTGGATACAACCAACCAAATTAAGTTTGTATATATTGCATAATACCAGAAAAATGTGTGGTCCCAACATGCCAAAGAACGTGTTATTATTAGAAGTGGCAATGCAATTCTAATGACACTTGTAGGAACTCATTAGTTGAGATAGACATGATGCGAGGAGTGTGCTAGACAATTCTAACCCTCGTTCTCAAATGAAGAGATGGAGAAGGCATCAAACAATGAACATGTTTGCGGGAATCTGGTTGAGCATTTCCCTGTTATTGTCGGTATTATCTTATCGGGTGAAGAAGATGATAGAATGAGATAAACCAAGGAAGGCAAAGTTGGTACAAAGCTAAGCTAGAACCACTTATACGAAGAGCAAATGAAAGCTAACTAGAACAAAAAGAGTTTATGATGGTTGGATCCCTTGCTTGATCCATACAGTTGCAATTATAGGCCTTTTTGGAGGCGATAACAATTGAATCCATTCCTCATCCTCATGCATGATTCCTAATAACTTTTCATTTGTCTCATTTTTATTGCCTTTATGCCATAATGTTTTGTGTTATTTTCTAGCTTTCACCACCGTTACTTCATGCCCCAAGGGTCCATTTACATCGTGGGCCTAAACTGACATCCTCTTTCAAACCTGAAGCTTACTACGTCCCCTCAATTTTAGGTGAATATTTTCAAACGTTTGTGATTCGAAACATTTGCAGCAAAGTTCAGGGACGGATATAACGATTTATAGCCAACCTCACAACTTGAGCTAGAATGACCACATCCACTGATTAGCCAAGCATGTTAACTCACCCATGTAGGTAGACATAGGAATGGCTGTATGGTTTTCCTATAACCGAGAACCAGAATTGAACCAAGGTCAGGCTGGTTAAGGTTCTGGTTTGGAATCATCATTCTGGTTCTCCATCGAGTTTGCGTCTTAAACTGATATTAGAAGTATTGAAATTTGATAGCTTAAGAAAATATAGATCTAGCGGTTTAGGTCCACCGATTCCTGTTCCATGGAAGGTGGAACCAGAACCAAACCACCACGTGGCCTCAGGTTCCGTTCTAATTGGAACTGTTGGGTAGAGAGAGAGAGAGAGAGAGAGAGAGAGAGAGAGAGAGAGAGAGGCCATACCTATCCAGGTTACCAAGCGTCATTTTGGAACCAATAGCACAGCAAATTATCAAAGGGGTTGGATAATCCACAAATTCGGATCTGAACTCGGATACAAATCATTGTGATACGTAGGAATCCAATTTGAGGTTCTATTTATCCCACGGAGAATCTGTTGGGTAAGCGTAAGATACTACGCGAGGTGAAACAAAATTACACACGACACGATGTTCTCAAGCTCTCCAAAACAACGGAAAAAGTAGTAATAATTTACGTATCAGTAGTACAAGTCTACATATTTTCATTCTGGTGCTATATAGCTCATGCAACTTACCTCGGAAAACTATACGTAGGCTTTGTCACAACAAGCCAGGACGTATCGAACGATTATATCATTATTATATGTTGCAAGACCTTTTAGCTACACAATCAGGAGGCTAAAGCTACATGCTCGTTTTGGTGAGTCGGAGGCATTTTATCGATGGAAAAGAACTGAGACACTGATTTCTTCCCTTGATTGTGTCACCTCTCTTGCTACAATAACTTGGCCTATATCACACAATTCATTCTTGAAAAATTGCAACACATAATCCTTGGCTAAATGTAGAGGTTAATGATAGCAAGACTGAGAATATTAAGATGAAATATTCTCTTGTTTTATAATTCAAAGAAGTTGTTTTTGAAGGGTTAGGGTAGTGACTTACCTACGGCCTATACACTTTGTGTTGGGAAACAATGGACATTAAAATCCGATGCGATTAAGCATGACTTGTTTTTTTTGGGGTACAAGGGGGAGGCCCAAGCCAGATGCACGCCATGGGAATTGAAATCATCAGGTTCGACTTGGGAGTTTTTAGGCAGACTTCCCTTGTTTAGAAACCACACTTTATGATACATCAATGTAAGACGGTTTTCTAAATCTAGAAACTGTGAGCATGTGAATCCCATGGCGCCAGTTTGATATTTGAGGGGCTGGACTCGTCTTTCATCGTCTGACTTAGCTTGGAATAAAGAACAAAGATTTAGGGAAAGGGAAGGGTCTCTCTCTCCGCGCGTGTGGGGATTGGCGGACGTAGACGGGAAGGGGATGTCCGGAGGCATCGCTCTTGGCCGACTCGCCGAGGAGCGTAAGGCGTGGCGGAAGAATCATCCACATGTTCCTCTCTCTCTCTCTCTCTCTCTCTCGCGCGCGCGCGCGCTCTTTTCTTACAGTTCACGAGTCAATCTTTTGTTTCTTCAGGGTTTTGTGGCGAAGCCGGAGACACAGCAAAATGGGTCCGTAAATTTGATGGTGTGGCACTGCATCATCCCGGGGAAAGCGGGGGTGAGTACTTATTTCGAGCCCGAACGGTGGCTTTCGATTTGTTTTTGATCGATTGATTTGTGGGTGTTATTGGGTAGTGACGTTTGTGCTCCTAAGAGGGAAGATGCTGACAACCTTGCCACTAGGGGACTCCATATAACGGATTTCTATCTTTTTCAGTTTCCTTTTTCAAGTCATTAATTTTTACGCCATGCTCTTATTTGGTAGCTTCGTGATTTATGGATGAAGGATGCATGCGATTAGGTTTTCGCGTGGACGTTTTATCCATATTATCTTTGCCTAGGTTTTATTGTTCTCTGGTATCTACTCGCTGTTGCATGTGCTCTGGTTTGTATATTTGGGCTGTTGTAGTTTCTGCTTTGGTTATAGCTCTGAGATAAATGGTCCGATGTCTTGATAGTTTTTATATGTGCCTTATAAATTACTTGGTGATAGTTAGTACGAATTGTTTTATAGTTCTAACTTTTAAGTGACGAACTTAGATATCATGTCATCTAAGTCTTGCAAAATATAGCCTGTTTAGTGTATTATAGTTGAAATTAGTAAGTTGGTACGTGTTATTTGATGTTTTTCACTTTTAAATGACGAACCTACAGAACATGTCATCTTGACTACTTGCTAATGCATTATAGTTCAAATTAGCAGTAACCTGCATAACCACCATCTGTTTAGGAAGATGGATTAACCGTTCAGTTTACTCTTTAGTAGGAAATCAAATTTCATTATCTATGTTATCTGGGAAGAGTTTATGAAGGACTGATATACTTCTGAGGCGAGTATTTCTAGTTTGAATGTCAGTCAAATTCCTCCTAGTGTGGTCTCAGCCAATCCAACATATTGTCTTCTCTTAAGGTTTGAAGGAGAATGTCTTGATGTTTAGGGTACTTGATTTTATTCATAAATTTGTAGTTTCATGCGGGGTGGTAAATTTTTACCTCACTAGGAAAGTGCTTACCATCATTTTTCTGGTTTATGTTAAGTTCTACTGCAAGGTTAAGTGGGAAAGCTCAATTTGTTTGGTCAATATTGCAGTAACAGAACCAAATTAGGATTGATGAGACAAAGCAGAGTTGGATGTAATTATAGTGTAATTATGATACAAAGAGTTAATTTTCTGCCAGTGCATGAATACTGATTGTCGGCGTTGATTAGCAACTTCAGAAGCTGACATTATGTTCATCAAGTTTTGGTCTCTGTTATATTAAATGCAGTAAGCAGTAGGTGAATAACTATTACATCAATGAAAATAGCCAGCAACTATTTCACAACCAGATACTTAAAAGACCAGTTACTTGGAGTTTATGTAGTTCACAATTTTTTCTGTAAAAACATTTTCTAGTTAAGAAATCAAATGGAGGACATTGACAATAAGTGGTGAAGGAGGTAATGGAGTTCATTGCGGCATTGTGATAATACATGAGATGTGAGACGTCATTTTACCAACTAACAATAAGCTTGCTTGCAGCAGAGCAATTTTACATGCGAATGAGTCGATGTTGATTTCCCTGTTTTAAAATCCAAAAATCTGAAAGTTGTGAAATTCATTTATGCTTATTCCCAAACCCTTTTTCACTCCTTCTCTTGTTTCCAGATCCTCTTCTTACCTTGTTCTCATTGATTTCGTAGTTTATTCACAAGATTTTTAAGTGTTTCACCCAATACAACTCCTATCTTTAGTTTTTTATCAAATTTGAGGCATACATATTTTCTTTTGCATTTTACCTGATTTTTCAATTGAAAAGTTTAGGTTTTTTATAGATTTTGTGATTTTAACCTCTAAAAAGTCTTTTTTTTCTTGTTGATTATCCACTCTTATTTTAATGGTTTTCGATCGAGTCAATCTGGCATGAAAATATTGCATCGTGGTGTACGAAGGCAATAGTCTCATAAACAAATGCATGTTTTGTAATGCAGTAAAATATGATGGTATTTCTCGTATGAAAACCATCTTGTGGGAACGAAGAAAGATGTTAGTACATGCCTTGGGTTCCCGAAGCAGCGAAATATGAGATTTAGCAGGTATTGGAGGCTTCAGAATAGAAGAAGAGATCAAGGGTGAGAGAGGGTAGAAATAGGTGGTTGAGATATGAATCAACCATTTGAAGATGTTTCTGTTGAAGGGATGTATGGTGATAATGAATTCTATAGTACAACTGAGATGGAAGAAGAGATGACTGAAGAGAGGAGGAGAAGGTGAGAAAAAGAAAAAGTGTAGGTTCTGATGGTAGTAGCAATGAAGTTGACTCTCGTTGCATTGCAAGAGTTCCTACTCACCCGATGCCTAGCCACAGGTAGTAGGATGCTTTCGTTTTTTTCTCCACGTATGACTCCTAGAGCTCAACCATGCATTAGATCAACTATGGCTTTAAAGGAGGTAATTGAGAAAGTAGATTTGAAGTGTGTTGATTTTTTTATGGAAATTGGCTTCCTTTCAATGTTGCAAACTCATTTTCTTTTCAAAGTATGACGAATGCTATTACCAGTGTGGGATCGGGTTATAGTCTTTACCTATCATGCTTTGAAGGGCACATTATTGCAGAAATGAGTTTATATTGTTAATGCATGGAGTTTTGAATTTAGGGAGTCGTGGAAGGATACAGGATGTTCTATTATGACTGATGGTTAGACAGATGGTTAGTGTAGATCTTTGGTAACTTCCTAATTTATTTTCCCAAAGGCACATTGTTTTTGAAATCATATGAGTTGTCCCATATTGATAAAATTATAGGTAATTTACTCCCTATTTTTGAGAAAGTTGTTGAGGAAGTAGGTGTTTCAAATGTTGTTCAATTCATTACTGATAATGCTGTAAATTTTAGAGTAGTTGATAAGATGCTTGAGGCAAACCATCCATTAATAGTATGGGCTTCATGTGTTGCATATTGTATAGACTTAATACTTGAAGATTTGAGTACAATGGATGAAATAATAGGGACTATAGATACATGCAAAAATGTTATAAAGTTTATTTATAATCGTTCTTCTGGATTGTATTTGATGTGAATCCATACAGGTGGAAGAGAATTGATTAAGCTTTTATTGATAAGATTTGCTACGAATGTCATTACTATGTAAAATCTTGTTATACATAAAAATGTATTAAAAAATTGTTTACATAAGATGAATCATGTTCTATTAGTTGGTCTAAAAAGAGTGAGGGGATTGATGTGGTATATGTTGTTTTCAATGTTGATTTTTAGGAAAATTGTAGCAAATTTTTTAGGATGACTGTACCTTTAGTTAAGGTAACGAGGATGGTGGACAGTGAATATAGGCTTGTTGTGTCCTATATATATGATGCTGTGAATAAGGCCAAATTGAAAATACAAGCAAACTTTGACTGCAAGCAGTCACTTCTAAAGAAGGTTTGGAAGATAATTGATGCATGTTGGAACCACCAAATGTATCATGATTTGCATGATGTCGCATATTTTCTTAACACTTTTATTCGATTTTTTCATAACTTTCTGGAGGATGAGGAAGTGGAAAAGGGTATATTGAATGTAATTAACCTTTTTGAAGATTCATCTATTCATTATAATATCCATTTAAAGTTAACCAAATATATATAGAGTGTTGGAGATTTTAGAAGGCTAATTGCAATCCAACTCCGCTCCCAGATGCAATTAAGTATTGTGTTTTTATTGATATTCATTTAAGTCATTAATTGATTGACTTTGAGTGTTTCTTATTAATCATTATCGTATTTTATTTTAGATGAACGGTGAACTCGTTTTAGTGTATATGCACTAAATTTAACAAGGTTTGCTCAACGTATATTGAGCTGAACATGCAGTTTGAGTGGGAGAAGAATTTGAGCTTTTTTGAACATATTCACACGAAAAAGTTAAACAGACTGGAGCATACTCGATAACATGATTTTGTATATTTTGCTTAAAATATGAAGTTAAGGCAAAGATAATAATTTTGAAATATATATTGTTTGTTGATGTCTAGTTTTTTCTTAATCTTATTAGTAATGAACGATTGATGAGACTACATTGCATTTGATATTCTTTATAATTTGAATATTCTTTCTTTACACACAAATGCAAAAGGATGTAAGAAGGGCAAGGAAGGTGCCATATGATATGTTGAGCTACGAAAATATTGATATTCTTGTTGATTGATGATTGGATCGAAGAGGAGGAACCCCCTATCAATTTGGAGGATGAAAATTGGAGGACACTTCAAGCCGAAGTAGAACTTGGAGTTGGAGATGATGATGAAAATGAAGGTGTTGGATGAGCACATCCAATTGTGGAGGAAGAGAGAGGAAATGATGATGATGATGGTGGTGATCTTGACTATGTTGATTATAATGTCTTTGTTGGTTATGATTTACATTATGGATGATTGTAATTTGTTTTAACTTTTATTTGTAACTTATAACGTTTGAGCGATGATTGTAAGTTGTAATTGTAACTTTGTTGTTTATTAATTAAAGTTAAACCCCAAATGTACTATTCAGTATTTTATTCACATTATGGTATAACATATGGATGCTTGTAGCCTTGTTCAATGTGTCTCTACTACTACAACTACAACTAAGCCTTTTCCCATACTAGATGGGGTCAGCTACATGGATTCTTTGTTTTTTTTTTGTAGAATCCATGTTAAGTCCGACAAAGTTTTACGCTGGCTGTCGGAAGCCTAACACAACCCTCCTCCTTTTTCCGGGCTTGGGACCGGCCATGAAAGGGTGATTCCTTACATAGGCTCAACGTGTCTCTATTGTGTTATATTTGTTTTATTCATTAATTTTAAATTTTAATTTTTTAATAATACAAAAGAATTTTTTTAATACCATATCGTACAATACCATATAATATGGTACGTTACATGCGTATCAGTATCTAGTGCGATATGCACACCATACGTTTTTACAACATTGGTTGGAAGTCTCTGATAGAAGAGATTAGCAAAATATCCGGTTTAACGACTGCACATTGTGACCAGCCACCAAGAGTAGCAGTGGGACGACTCTTCTTTCCGTTGCTCATTTTAGATATTTGCGGTCACCACACTGACCAGATTACAGCTAACCAGCAACTAATGCAAGACTGGAAATCATTGGAGAGTTTCTCTATTTATTATGAATAAGGTTCTCCAACTTCAAAGATATCCTATGGCTTCGTAGACCTTGGAGCATGCACATCACTGATGTGGAGACAACATTACCAAACTTCTGTTTTCTTTTCAATGCATGACCGTTGATTAGTCCTGTGCCTTTCTGTTTCTTTGTTCTCTGAAGTTTATGCATGAAAGCAGAAACAGTCAGTCCCAATTCACAGATTATGCTTAATGTTGCAGACCGAGGAGGCTACTTCCCCATAACACTCCACTTAAGCAAAGACTATCCGAGCAGACCACCAAAATGCAAGTTTCCACCAGGTTTAGTCACACAAACACTTCTAAGAGGTGGAGTGTTGACCTCGACATGGGTGCGACGTCGACACCGACACTAAAAAAAACACATTTTTTTTTGTAACTCACGGTTATGCCGTCTATGGTGTATTTATCCTAGAAAATCCGATCAAAGAGGGAGTAATCTGCAAAGACAATGAAACCAAAGCCTCTTAGTCGACTCGTGACCTTCTCTCACGATGACCATCTGAGTTACCTAATCATAGTTTCCAAAATGTTCATTGAGCTTGTCTTTTATCATCTCTCATGAAACTCCGCCGATGAACATAGAAAAATATCTTAACGCGGACATTTTTCATTTTCTTTTGTGTGGATATTAACGCTTCAAAATTTGGTATCGATTTTGAATTTCGGGTTTTTTTGGATAAATGGGTCCGGATATGTGAAGATTGATTTGTGTATTATGATGAAATTAGTAGTTGTTTACCGTTTATGTATTTTGCTTTAATATAAAGTTGTGTATTTGCTATTGTTATATACTTATGTTATCGATGGATGTCTCACTTGTTGTAGCTTGAATATTATATATAATATATAAATATATTATCCTAGCCATGTCGTCACTCACATTTTTTGAAATTTGTTGTATCCCGCACCCATATCTGTACCTGCACCCGCACCCGCACCCGCACTGGTGTGACATAGCCACCAGGTTTCTTCCACCCGAACGTGTATCCATTTGGAACTGAATGCCTCTTAATTCTCAATGAGGACAATGTAAGTAGCCAAATCAGAAAAGTATATAAACTTATAAACCACAATTTCTAATGGCGTATTCAAAAGAATGAAGTCAAAGAGGCTCTTAAAGATACGAAGTTTGGAAAATCTTAGTAGAAACAAGAATCACTTGACCCTCAAGATTATTTAATGAAATATGGAGAAACCAAAACATGTTTGAAGAATAGAGAGCGAGTACACTTATACCCATATATAAGAACAAGAGAAACATTCAAAATTGTGCGAATATATGAGGTATTAATTTAATGAGCCATATAATGAAATTATGAGAAAGAATTATCAAACGTAGGTTAAGACAAGTATCAAGTACAATAAATAACAAATTTGGATTCATGCCAAATAGATCTATTGTTGAAACGATTCACCTTTTGAGGCGTCTTATGGAACAGTTTAGAGCAAAAAAAGAAAGACCTTCTCATGATATTTATTGATCTAAAAAAACTTAATGATATGGTACCGAGTGAGGTTCTTTGGAGAACTTTGGAAAAATGAGGTATCCCATTGACATACATAAACCTTATAAGAGACATGTACGATGGTTTAAAAACATGTGTGAGGACTTACGAAGGAATGATAGACTTCTTTGAAGTTAATATTGGGTTATATACAGGATCAACTTTAAGTCCATACTCATTTATAATGATGATTTATGAGTTAAGAAAACATATTCAAGACAAAGTACCTTGGTGTATGTTATTTGCGGATGACATTGTGTTAGTGCAGGACTCTAAGGAAAAAGTTAATAGAAAATTGGAACTATAGAGAGAAACATTAGAAAGTAAAGGATTCGACTTAGTAGAACAAAAAAACAAAATATATGGAAATTAAGTTTGATCATTTGTTTACTTTAGAGGATATAAAAATTAAAATTGGCACATTGCATCTCCTAAAAAAAAAGTTTTAAATACCTAGGGTCCATTTATGGAATAATTGATGGAGATATTACGTATAGCATTAATGCATGTAGAGAAGCATAAGGTATTCACAAGATATCATTAAAGTTAAAAGGTAAATATTATTGAGCAACAATTAGACCTATCATGTTTTATTGTTCTGTTGGGCAGTTAATCATCAACATGTACAAAAGATGTCTATGACATAAATGAAGATGTTGAGATGGATGAGTGGTAATATAAAAAAAGATAGGAGTTGCATCATTAGAGGATAAAATGAGAGAATATCGTTTAAGATGGTTTGGACCAGTGTTGTCTGGCGCGTATCATATCATAGCGTATTGTATTTTAATATTAAAAAATAAAAAATATTTAAGAAATTAGAAAAAATTAGTAAAAATAAATAAAAAAATTAGAAAAATTAAAAAAATCTGATAGTTGCTTTGAATTCATATAATGCAAAGTTTAGTACATATTGAGCATTCAACATTGACTAATTGCATCCAAATTTAGGAAGCAAAAAATAAAATACATTTACATTTTATATATTTTAATCAAGATCATCAACTAAATAATCTTTATTTTCTCCTTGATGAAGATCCTCTTATCATCACGACTTTTTGCTTGAAAATGAAAATCTTCATCTCCTTGATTATATTGTTGCGCTCCTTCCAAATTAATCCATGCAATGTCTTCTTGAGTTTCGAGGGCATTTTCTTTATTATCTTATATAATCTAGTCTTCTAATATATCAAAATTATCTGAACTTATTGAATCAAATTGGCTTTCTTCTCTATTTACTTTTTTCAATTGCCTATAAGAAAGAAAGATAAACAATTAGTAAATAATATTAATAATTGAAGTAAAACAATATATTGAATTGAATCTTTAAGTACTAACTAATACAAGATTACCTTTCATGAAGCCGCATGTTACAATAAACAAAAACTAATTGTTTATGTTTCAACCTATTGCATTTTTTTGTATGGATGTGTTAAAAGCAGTGTTGTCTGACGCGTATCGTATCGAGTATCGCTGGGCTATCGTACGATACGAGCGATACCCAAACTTTTTTTTTTGAAAAAAAAAATTCATTTTTTTTGAAGGTTTCTGCTTTCTGGCCTCTCTTCATTTCTCTCTTCGCCCCTCTTCACAATCACCGAATGTGTGAATCTGCTCAAATAACATGATCTTGCTTTCTATGGTATTGACTATTGAGCACTATCCTATATGATCAATATTGGTTCTGATTTGGAATCTAACATCTTTAACCTCGTTCATGGCAAACCTTGTTGAGTATTTACTAGGTAGGGTTGCACCAATCTGAGCACGAGAAGTGACTCAAGCAGATTCACAGATTCGGGTCGCGGCACACCCATAAGGTGTCGCGTTGACCAACTTTGGTTTCTTCAATGAGAAATCAAGCTTTGGAGTAGGGCTGATAATTAAAAAAAAAAATCTTGTTAAATATCACTATGTTCATTATATAGTTATGAAAAAGAAAATATCATCTCGTATATGTTAACTCATGATATATTGGTAGATACAAATACAACAACAACAACAAAGTCTTTTCCCATACTAGACGGGGCCGGCTACATGGATTCGTTGTTTCCACAAATCCCTATCGTGTGCCATGTTAGCAGTTAACTCCCAATAAGCTAGATCATTCTTTATTGTTTCTTTCCAACACTTTTGTGGTCGTCCTCTACCTCTTTTAATACTTTCCAAATTTAGTTTTTCTAACCTTCTTACAGGTTCTTCTTTTGATCTTCTTTCTATATGTGCAAACCATCTTAAACGATGTTCTCTCATTTTATCCTCTATTGGTGCCACTCCTAATTTGTTTCTAATAAACTCATTATGTATACAGTCTTTTCTTGTATGACCACTCATCCATCTCAACATCTTCATTTTTGTCAAAGACATCTTTTGTACATGTTGATGATTAACTGCCCAACACTCATAACCATAAAACATGGCACTCCTAATTGCTTCTTTATAATATTTACCTTTTAATTTTAATGGTATCTTCTTATCACAAAGAATATCTTATGCTCCTCTCCATTTTAACCAACGAGTATTAATTCTATGTGTAACATCTCCATCAATTCTTCCATCACTCTGAAAAATTGACCCTAGGTATTTTAAAACTTTCTTTTTGGGGAATGCAATGTGTGCCAATTTTAATTTGTATGTCCTCTGAAGTAACCAAATGATCAAACTTACATTCCATATATTCTGTCTTTGTTCTACTAAGTCGGAGGCCTTTGCTTTCTAATGTTTCTCTCCATAGTTCCAATTTTCTATTAACTTTTTCCTTAGACTCCTCCACTAATACAATGTCATCTGCAAATAACATACACCAAGGTACTTCATCTTGAATATGTTTTGTTAACTCATCCATCACCATTATAAATAAGTATGGACTTAAAGTTGATCCTTGATGTAACCCAATATTAACTTCAAAGAAGTCTGTCGTTCCTTCATGAGTCCTCACACATGTTTTTGCACCATCATACATGTCTCTTATAAGGTTAATATATGTCAATGGGATACCTCTTTTTTTCAAAGTTCTCCAAAGAACCTCCCTCGGTACCCTATCATAAGCTTTTTCTAGATCAATAAATATCATGTGAAGGTCTTTCTTTTTTGCTCTAAAATGTTCCATAAGACGTCTCAAAAGGTGAATCGCTTCAATAGTAGATCTGCCTGGCATAAATCCAAATTGGTTCTCTGTTGTACTTGATACTTGTCTTAACCTACGTTCGATAATTCTTTTCCATAATTTCATAGTATGACTCAATAACTTGATACCTCGATAATTCGCACAATTTTGAATGTCTCCCTTGATCTTATATATGGGTATAAGTGTACTTGCTCTCCATTCCTTGGGCATCTTTTGGTTTTTCCATATTTCATTAAATAGTCTTGTGAGCAAAGTGATTCCTATTTCTCCTGGTATTTTCCAAACTTCTATAGGAATATTATTTGGTCCTACCGATTTACCACTTTTCATATGTTTAAGAGCCTCTTTGACTTCATTCTTTTGAATACGTCGATAGAAATTGTGGTTTATATACTTTTCTGACTTGACTAAATCTCCTAAACTAATACTAACATCTTTATTTTCATTAAAAAGATTATAAAAATAGTTTTTCCATCTATTTCTTATATCATCATTTGCCACTAGAATTTTTTCATCCTCATCTTTTATGCATCTAACATAATTAAGATCTTTAGTTTTCTTATCTCTAGCCTTAGCTATCCTAAAAATATCTCTTTCACCCTCTTTTGAGTTGAGTTTTTTATATAAGTCCTTCCAAATCTTAGTTTTTGCTTCACTAACGGCCTTTTTTGCTTTCTTATAAGCTTCTAAAGTTTCACTAGTTTTCTTAGCATAATGTAATTTGTAACATGCCCTCTTTGCCTTGATTTTATTTTGTACTACTTCACTCCACCACCTAGCTTCTTTTTGTGCCGGTACACCTCCATTAGATACCCCTAATACATCTTTCGCCACTTTCCTAATATGTGTAGCCATATTGTTCCACATATCACAGTCTGTGCCAACATAATTCCAAACATCTCCTTGAAGGACTTTCTGTTTAAATATATCTTCTTTCTCGCTTTTGAGGTTCCACCATTTAGTCCGAATAACTTGATGCACTCTTTTCTTCTTTGTCCATTTTTTATTTGTAAATCCATAACTAAAAGTCGATGTTGGGTGGTTAAGCTTTCTCCTCGAATTACCTTACAATCTTTACAACATGCTCTATCTTTTTTTCTACAAATAAAGTAATCAATTTGTGTTTGTGATAAGCCACTCTTATAAGTAATTAAATGTTCATCTCGTTTTTTGAAGATTGTATTGACTATAAAGAGATCAAATGCCATAGCAAAATTTAAAATCTCCTTACCTTCCTCGTTTATATCCCCAAAACCAAAGTTTCCATGAATCCCTTGATATCCTAATGCCTCTTTACCGACATGTCCATTTAAATCTCCTTCTAAACAAATCATCTCCCTTTGTGGAATCTTTTGAAACACCTTATCTAACTCTTCCCAAAAAACTGTCTTTATACTATTTTCTAGGCCTACTTGGGGTGCGTAAGCACAAACTATATTCAAAATCTCAGCTCCTAACATTAATTTCAATGTCATGATTCGGTATCATGTCGTTGTATGTCTACTATTTAAATCTTTATTTATGATAATACCAACTCCGTTTCGAGTCTTTTTTTTTATCTAAGTACCATAATGTAAAACTAGTATCCTCTATTTCCTTTGCTTTTTCTCCAACCCACTTTGTCTCTTGTAAACGTAGAATATGAATCTTTCTCCGAATCATAGTATCTACCACCTCCATTAGCTTATAAGATAATGTTCCGATATTCCAAGAGCCAATATCAATCTTATTATCTAGGACTAGCTTCCTTACCCCCCGCATCCGTCCATAATCAAAATGCGGAGACCCTCTCTTAAAAATTTTCACTACATTCGGGCGACAATATAGCGAGGCTAACTTCTTTACCCACACCTGTTATGATGTGGGAACCCTCTCTGCAATTGATTCACTACATTCGGGCGAAAATGTAGTGACCATTGCTTAATTCTTACTGCATTCTGGCTATTCAGCACGTCGCTAGGCGGGGACGTCCCAAAGCAATCCTCATAATTTTTGTAATCCATGTTGTAAATATCCGACGAAGTTTTACACTGGCTGTCGAAAGCGTAACACAACCCTCCTCATTTATTTGGTCTTGGGACCATATTGGTAGATACAAATATGGATTTAAAATATATTTAAAAGATAATTGTTGTGTGGGTAAAAAACCTGATAAAAAACATAATTTGAAAAACCCCACAAATCATAATTTGAAAAACCTATTTCTCGCCCGATCATTGTTTAAGAAATCCAACACAAAGAGAAAGAGAAAGATCATTTCGTCTTTCTACAACGAGCAATGCAACACGGATTATGATTGTGTCTAGGGGTTTCGTCATTGAAGAACTAACGTCCAAATCTAGGGCACCGAATAACGTGTCAAGAACATATGAAGGATTCATCATGGAGAGGCAACCGAAAAACACAAACACAAAGGTGTCACAGTTCCCCTCTTCTATCGCTGCTCGATTAACCAAAAAAATTTTGAAAAACAAATTTTTTTTTTGAATTTTTTTAGGGTGTATCGTACGATACGGACCTGTATCGCACGATACGGTACGATACTCACCATTTTACGATACGGGATAGTGTAACGTATCGCACCGTATTGTACGATACGGTGCAATACGGATAACACTGGTTCAAAGATACTCAAATTCCTTTCACAACCCGTTGCACTAAAGGTTTAACTCAGAACTCTAACCTTAAAATCCCTAAGGTTTGAGCGATCACTTCCAAACCTATTCCACAAATATTTGTAGAAAAAGGCAAACATTATGGACATAATTCATAATAATATAAGATGTATTGATTTAAGAAACTTAAATACGAAGACTATGTCACACGGGTGCGGGATACGGCAAATTCCAAAAATTTGGGTGCGGCGACACGGATAAGGTATATAATATTATATATATTATATATTCAACTAATTCAAGCAAGAAGCCTAGAACAAGTGAGACATCAATTAACATAAGTATATGACGACAACAGTAAGTACACAACTTTATATTAAAGCAAAACAAGTAAAGAACTATCTATTTCATCATAATACATAAATCAATCAAAAGAAAATTAGGATTTGCATATCAACAATATTATCATAATGTCATTTATTAACTATGAACAATATTAATGTTTGATAAGTGAAATGAAGTAATGAACATGTACTTGATAAATTATAGATCTTCACTATCAACAATATTATCAACTGAAGGGACTATTAGATCAGTGAATTCCATATTAAGAGTGTGTAAATCTTGGATGTCATCTAAGTGATATTCCTCAGGGTTTGCATCCCAATATTCTGATGCTCCTTCACTGCAATATATTCAAATAAATAAGAAAAAAAGATCAAATATAATGATAATCATCATGATTAATAGAAAAGAAAATAATTTTAAAAGATTAGTAATTTTTACCTGTACTCAACATTAGATCATGAAACCAATATCAGATTTGAATGGAAAAGAAAATAATTTTAAAAGATTTGTAATTTTTACCTGTACTCAACATTAGATCGTGAAACCAATATCAGATTTGAATGGACATAAACCAAGTCTTCAGCATGATTACTTGATAGATTGTTCATTTTGATATTGTGAATTTGAGAATATGTACTCCAATTTCTTTCATAACAAGAAGTAGCAGGTTGAGATAATAATTTTGATACAAGCTTTTGAAGAATAAGCATATCAAATCCATAACATGCCCACCAATCTAGTGGATCTTGATAATCCCTTGCTTCCAGTGCTTCTAGTGAATCAAGTCCGGCACAAGAAAACTTTTCATATTCAGAATTTACTTGCCTAAGTAGGTATGAGTGACTCGTACCTATTCTTTGCTATTTCAGGATCTTGATTAGGACAACGCCCAATGCTCTCATGCAACCATTTCTTCCCATAATATCTTGGATTTAAAGAGTGTGCTAAACAATGCAAGGGAGTCTTACTTTTGTCCCATCTTACAACTAATATAGAATGAATATGATCTTAAAATGATATGTCTCATGAAGTTCTTTTCTCTCATGCTTCAAAATTATTGACTCAACTTTTTCAATCATGATATCCCACATTTCATAAACTTTATAAAGCATTGGTTCATCTTTATCAACTTTTTTCTGAATTCAAGAAAATATGATACCTTGTCCCACCATAAATCATTAAGAATAATAGTCTTCACTCCTTGGGCCCTTGTTTGATCTTCAACCTTGTTACCACGGTATGCATCCTAGTTTGGATTAGTAACCATCTAAACCAATGATGTCTTTATTGTTACCATCACAATCAAAGAAGCAAAACGTGTTTCTGCAATCTTCAACAACTTTAAATGAGAATGTCTATTGAATATCGCTGAAATTAAATGGTGATTCATTACAAAATTCCTTATCTTCATACAATCTGCTGCCATATCTTCAATCCATGAACACAATTCATATGCACGAAGATTATCTTTATCTTCTGATGGCTTACATATACGAGAAAGAGCCAAATTTAAACCGTGAGCTACACAAGGTGTCCAAAAAATGTATGGATAATCACCTTCTAAACTTAACCATGCACTTTTGCAATTAGTTGCATTATAAGTGATTATTTGTACAACATTATCTGGTCCAACACTCTTAATAACTTCTACAAATAAATCTTTTAAGTATCTTTCAGTTTTAATTTCTCTAGATGCATCAACCGATTTCAAAAATATTGGCCGACTAATTGAATAACAATGAAATTAATGAGTGGACCCTTTTGAATATCACTCCATCCATCAGAAACAATAGAAACATCATTAGTTTCCCATGAAAACTTCTTATGTTCTAAAAGTCTTTCAATATTGGCTTTTTCTTCTTTAAGAATAATGGTTCACAATTTTTCAGAACTTAGAGGAACATAACCATGTAAATTACAATTAGCCAATGAAGTGACAAGATCTTTCCAATATGAATTTCTTGCTGGATCACCCTTGCATTGCCGGTCCCAAGCCCGGATAAAGGAGGAGGGTTGTGTTAGGCTTCCGACAGCCAGCGTAAAACTTCGTCGGATTTCTACAACATGGATTACAAAAATTATGAGCATTGCTTTGGGGCGTTCCCGCCTAGCGACGTGCTGCAGAGCCCGAATGCAGTAAGAAGTAAGCAAGGGCCACTACATTTTCGCCCGAATGTAGTGAATCAATTGCAGAGAGGGTTCCCACATCATGAACGGGTGTGGGTAAAGAAGTTAGTCCCGCTACATTGCCGCTTGAATGTAGTGAAAAATTTTCAGAGAGGGTCTCCGCATTTTGATTATGGATGGATGCGGGGGGTAAGGAAGCTAGTCCTAGATAATAAGATTCGTATTGGTTCTTGGAATATCGGAACATTATCGGGTAAGCTAATGGAGGTGGTAGATACTATGATTCGGAGAAAGATTCATATTCTATGTTTACAAGAGACAAAATGGGTTGGAGAAAAAGCAAAGGAGATAGAGGATACAGGTTTTAAATTATGGTACTCAGGTAATGAAAAGGCCCGAAACAGAGTTGGTATTATCATAAATAAAGATTTAAAGGAGAGTGTAGTAGACATACAACGATATGGTGACCGAATCATGACATTGAAATTAGTGTTAGGAGTAGAGGTTTTGAATATAGTTTGTGCTTACGCACCCCAAGTAGGACTAGAAGATAGTATAAAGACAGTTTTTGGGTAGAGTTAGATAAGGTGTTTCAAAAGTTTCCACAAGGGAGATGATTTGTTTAGGAGGAGATTTAAATGGACATGTCGGTAAAGAGGCATTAGGATATCAAGGGATTCATGGAAACTTTGGTTATGGGGATATAAACGAGGAAGGTAGGGAGATTTTAAATTTTGCTATGTCATTTGATCTCTTTATAGTCAATACAATCTTCAAAAAACGAGATGAACATTTAATTACTTATAAGAGTGGCTTATCACAAACACAAATTGATTACTTTATTTGTAGAAAAAAAGATAGAGCGTGTTGTAAAGATTGTAAGGTAATTCCAGGAGAAAGCTTAACCACCCAACATCGACTTTTAGTTATGGATTTACAAAAAAAAAAATGGACAAAGAAGAAAAGAGTGCATCGAGCTATTCGGACTAAATGGTGGAACCTCAAAAGCAAGAAAGAAGATATATTTAAACAGAAAGTCCTTCAAGGAGATGTTTGGAATTATGTTGGCACAGACTGTGATATGTGGAACAATATGGCTACACATATTAGGAAAGTGGTGAAAGATGTATTAGGGGTATCTAAGGGAGGTGTACCGGCACAAAAAGAAGCTTGGTGGTGGAGTGAAGTAGTACAAAACAAAATCAAGGCAAAGAGGGCATGTTACAAATTACATTATGCTAAGAAAACTAGTGAAACTTTAGAAGCTTATAAAAAAGCAAAGAAGGAAGCAAAAAAGGCCGTTAGTGAAGCAAAAGCTAAGATTTGGGAGGACTTATATAAAAAACTCAACTCAAAAGAGGGTGAAAGAGACATTTTTAGGATAGCTAGGGCTAGAGATAAGAAAACTAAAGATCTTAATTATGTTAGATGCATAAAAGACGAGGATGAAAAAATTCTAGTGGCAAATGATGATATAAGAAATAGATGGAAAAACTATTTTTATAATCTTTTTAATGAAAATAAAGATGTTAGTATTAGTTTAGGAGATTTAGCCAAGTCAGAAAAGTATATAAACCACAATTTCTACCGACGTATTCAAAAGAATGAAGTCAAAGAGGCTCTTAAACATATGAAGAGTGGTAAATCGGTAGGACCTGATAATATTCCTATAGAAGTTTGGAAAATACTAGGAGAAATAGGAATCACTTGGCTCACAAGACTATTTAATGAAGTATGGAAAAACCAAAAGATGCCCGAGGAATGGAGAGCAACTACACTTATACCCATATATAAAAACAAGGGAGACATTCAAAATTGTGCGAATTATCGAGGTATCAAGTTAATGAGTCATACTATGAAATTATGGGAAAGAATTATTGAACGTAGGTTAAGACAAGTATCAAGTACAACAGAGAACCAATTTGGATTTATGCCTGGTAGATCTACTATTGAAGCGATTCACCTTTTGAGACGTCTTATGGAACATTTTAGAGCAAAAAAGAAAGACCTTCACATGATATTTATTGATCTAGAAAAAGCTTATGATAGGGTTCCGATGGAGGTTCTTTGGAGAACTTTGGAAAAAAGAGGTATCCCATTGACATATATTAACCTTATAAGAGACATGTATGATGGTGCAAAAACATGTGTGAGGACTCATGAAGGAACGACAGACTTTTTTGAAGTTAATATTGGGTTACATCAAGGATCAACTTTAAGTCCATACTTATTTATAATGGTGATGGATGAGTTAACAAAACATATTCAAGATGAAGTACCTTGGTGTATGTTATTTGCAGATGACATTGTATTAGTGGAGGAGTCTAAGGAAAAAGTTAATAGAAAATTGGAACTATGGAGAGAAACATTAGAAAACAAAGGCCTCCGAGTTAGTAGCAGTGTTATCCGTATCGCACCGTATCGTACGATACGGTGCGATAACGATACGATACGGTACTGTATCGTACGATACGGCCCGTATCGCCCGTATCGTACGATATGGGCGATACGCCCAAAAAAAAAAATTTCAAAAATTTTTTTTTCAAATTTTTTTTTTCAAAAAAAATTTTTTTTTCAAATTTTTTTTGCATGTTTCTGCCCTCTCTTTCCCTCTCTTCACTTCCCTTAAAGGCATCCTCCAATATGCTTATAATTTGGGTTTATAATTTCATTTATTTAATAAAAATAATGTATAAAAAAAATTTATGACAAAATCATTTCCCTTTCTGTTACAAATTTTAGGTATTTTTTTGCTGACAGTTTCTAATTTCATAAGATCGTAAACAATTAAAAACATTTAATTCTCTCGGTTCATTGAGTAGGGATTTCACAACTTCACTATTTTAAGGTTCACGTTACATGACTTCCATTGAGTTGAACATGATCAATGTGTGTGAGGCTTAACTCAGTCTGTGAAGTGAGAAATGAAGCTCATGCATTAGTTAAAAAGCTAGTCTCCAATAAGAGAAAAAGTGGACATTATCAAGTAATAATATAACATCATTAAGGTGTCATAGACTCAATAATCAAAGAAATGGAGCTCTTTGTTTTGCTCACATATGAAAATTAGCAAATATGACAACTACATGTACAAAGATAGCAGTTTGTTAATTTTGATATATTACATGAGTGAATTATGGAAGATAACGAAGAAAATGCACTCCTAAGTCCTAACTGAAGAAGACATTGCATGAATTAATTTGAAGTACAACAACATCATCAAGGAGAAGATGAAGATTATTTAGTTAATGATCCTGATACAAATTTACAATATGTAAAATATAAATGTATTTCATTTTTTGATTCAAAATATATAATTTTGGATGCAATTGTTCAATATTAAATGTTCAATTTGTGCTAAACTTTGCATTATATAAATTTAAAGCAATTACCAGATTTTTTCAAAATTTTCCAGAATTTTCTTGATTTTTTTCGGATTTTTACTAATTTTATTGATTTTTAAATAATTTTTATAGTTTTTTAATATTAAAGTACGATACGATACGATACGCCCGTATCGTGAAGCCCCGCGATACGATACGCGTCGGACAACACTGCTTAGTAGAACAAAGACAGAATATATGGAATGTAAGTTTGATCAATTGGCTACTTCAGAGGACATAGAAATTAAAATTGGCACACATTGCATTCCCCAAAAGGAAAGTTTTAAATACCTAGGGTCAATTTTTCAAAGTGATGGAAGAATTGATGGAGATGTTACACATAGAATTAATGCTGGTTGGTTAAAATGGAGAGGAGCATCAGGTATTCTTTGTGACAAGAAGATACCATTAAAATTAAAAGGTAAATATTATAGAGCAGCAGTTAGGCCTGCCATATTTTATGGTTCTAAGTGTTGGGCAGTTAATCATCAACATGTACAAAAGATGTCTGTGACAGAAATGATGATGTTGAGATGGATGAGTGGTCATACAAGAAAAGATCGTATACATAATGAGGTTATTAGAAACAAATTAGGAGTGGCACCAATAGAGGATAAAATGAGAGAACATCGTTTAAGATGGTTTGGACATATAGAAAGAAGATCAAAAGAAGAACCTGTAAGAAGGTTAGAAAACCTAAATTTGGAAAGTATTAAAAGAGGTAGAGGACGACCACAAAAGTGTTGGAAAGAAACAATAAAGAATGATCTAGCTTATTGGGAGTTAACTGCTAACATGGCACACGATAGAGATCTGTGGAAACAAAGAATCCATGTAGCCGACCCCGTCTAGTATGGGAAAAGGCTTAGTTGTTGTTTGTTGTTGTTGTTTTGTTAAAAGGTAGTGAACTTGAAAAGAAAAATCTTCCAACCTTTCTATCCATTTCAATTGCTCCTCCTCTAAAACCTTTATATTTACTTTGCATTAACTTTCTTTTCTTTTCTCCATCTTCTTTGTATCCACCAAATAATGGAATATTTGTTCATTTTTCACTCATTTCATTCTTTTTTCATACTCATTTTGCTTTTTCAATAATTGTCTTCGTAAATCCTCATCCACATTAGGATGTGCTCTTATACCATGTTTTGATAATTTCAAAAGATGTGCCTTCAGTCTAATATATAATCCTGTAAAACTCATGTTGCAAAATTTACACAGAAAATGTGTATTACCTCCACCACCTTCGTATAATTCTCCCTTTTGTACGTACATCCACAATGGTGCATCATCACGAGATATTGAAGGTTTTGAAACTTTTGTTGTTGATCCCAAACTTGAAGGAACACTTCCACTATAACTCCCAGTAGGCCAGTAACAATCAACTACTTTTCCTTTTCCATTGTCGGCCATTTTTAAGATCAACTCAATTCACAATTTCACAATCTGATTGAAAAACAAAATATCAAAAACAACAAATAGGAGATGGAGTCAGCCATAGTCATAAGTCATAACATTGACATTTGACAAATGACATAGTCAACCAAATTTGATGGGCACGTAAGAGATGCAATTCACAATTGACATGCTACTTAGACAATAGACGTGAATAAGCCAAATTCGAATTGGATGCCAATGCACACAAAATTTCATGCCTAAGGTGAATTATCGAAACAATGGAAGAGTACTTCTAAATACAGATAAAGTTTTCTCACTCACCAATAGACCTTCAATTTTAGGGTCACGGTCGGTCATCCACCTAGGCAATCACCAAGATGAGAATGTTAGTGATTATAAAGAGAATAACTTCATTGGGATATCTAATAGGAATTTATAAATTGAAAGCCTAATTAAACATCTACGAGCCAGAAGAATTTGAGAATCAGCTTAATGTATTCATCAGAAATACAACAACAACAACTAAGCCTTTTCCCATAGTAGACGGGGTCGGCTACATGGATTCTTTGTTTCCACAGATCCCTATCGTGTGCCATGTTAGCAGTTAACTCCCAATATGCTAGATCATTCTTTATTGTTTCTTTCCAATACTTCTGTGGCCGTCCTCTAGCTCTTTTAATACTTTCCAAATTTAGTTTTTCTAACCTTCTTATAGGTTCTTCTTTCTATATATCCAAACCATCTTAAACGATGTTCTCTCATTTTATCCTCTATTGGTGCCACTCCTAATTTGTTTCTAATAAACTCATTATTTATACAGTCTTTTCTTGTATGACCACTCATCCATCTCAACATCTTCATTTTTGTCACAAACATCTTTTGTATATGTTGATGATTAACTGCCCAACACTCATAACCATAAAACATGGCACTCCTAATTGCTTCTTTATAATATTTACCTTTTAATTTTAATGATATCTTCTTATCACAAAGAATATCTTATGCTGCTCTCCATTTTAACCAACGAGCATTAATTCTATGTGTAACATCTCCATCAATTCTTCCATCACTCTGAAAAATTGACCCTAGGTATTTTAAAACTTTCTTTTTGGGGAATGCAATGTGTGCCAATTTTAATTTCTCTGTCCTCTGAAGTAACCAAATGATCAAACTTACATTCCATATAGTCTGTCTTTGTTCTACTAAGTCGGAGGCCTTTGCTTTCTAATGTTTCTCTCCATAGTTCCAATTTTCTATTAACTTTTTCCTTAGACTCCTCCACTAATACAATGTCATATGCAAATAACATACACCAAGGTGTACTTGATACTTGGTGAATCACTTCAATAGTAGATCTGTCTGGCATTAATCCAAATTGGTTCTCTGTTGTACTTGATACTTGTCTTAACCTACGTTCGATAATTCTTTCCCATAATTTCATACTATGACTCATTAACTTGACACCTCAATAATTCGTACAATTTTGAATGTCTCCCTTGTTCTTATATATGGGTATAAGTATACTTGCTCTCCATTCCTCGGGCATCTTTTGGTTTTTCCATATAAATAGTCTTGTGAGCCAAGTGATTCCTATTTCTCCTAGTATTTTCCAAACTTCTATAGGAATATTATCTGGTCCTACCGATTTACCACTCTTCATATGTTTAAGAGCCTCTTTGACTTCATTCTTTTGAATATGTCGGTAGAAATTGTGGTTTATATACTTTTCTGACTTGGCTAAATCTCCTAAACTAATATTAACATCTTTATTTTCATTAAAAAGACTATAAAAATAGTTTTTCCATCTATTTCCTATTATCATCATTTGCCACTAGAATTTTTTCATCCTCGTCTTTTATGCATCTAACATAATTAAGATCTTTAGTTTTCTTATCTCTAGCCTTAGCTATCCTAAAAATATCTCTTTCACCCTCTTTTGAGTTGAGTTTTTTATATAAGTCCTTCCAAATCTTAGTTTTTGCTTCACTAACGGCCTTTTTTGCTTTCTTATAAGCTTCTAAAGTTTCACTAGTTTTCTTAGCATAATGTAATTTGTAACATGCCCTCTTTGCCTTGATTTTATTTTGTACTACTTCACTCCACCACCAAGCTTCTTTTTGTGCCGGTACACCTCCATTAGATACCCCTAATACATCTTTCGCCACTTTTCTAATATGTGTAGCCATATTGTTCCATATATCACAGTCTGTGCCAACATAATTCCAAACATCTCCTTGAAGGACTTTCTGTTTAAATATATCTTCTTTCTCGCTTTTGAGGTTCCACCATTTAGTCCGAATAACTTGATGCACTCTTTTCTTCTTTGTCCATTTTTTTATTTGTAAATCCATAACTAAAAGTCGATGTTGGGTGGTTAAGCTTTCTCCTGGAATTACCTTACAATCTTTACAACATGCTCTATCTTTTTTTTACAAATAAAGTAATCAATTTGTGTTTGTGATAAGCCACTCTTATAAGTAATTAAATGTTCATCTCGTTTTTTGAAGATTGTATTGACTATAAAGAGATCAAATGCCATAGCAAAATTTAAAATCTCCTTACCTTCCTCGTTTATATCCCCAAAACCAAAGTTTCCATGAATCCCTTGATATCCTAATGCCTCTTTACCGACATGTCCATTTAAATCTCCTCCTAAACAAATCATCTCCCTTTGTGGAATCTTTTGAAACACCTTATCTAACTCTTCTCAAAAAACTGTTTTTATACTATCTTCTAGTCCTTCTTGGGGTGCGTAACCACAAACTATATTCAAAACCTCTACTCCTAACACCACTAATTTTAATGTCATGATTCGGTCACCATATCGTTATATGTCTACTACGCTCCTTTAAATCTTTATTTATGATAATACCAGCTCCGTTTCGAGCCTTTTCTTTACCTGAGTACCATAATTTAAAACTTGTATCCTCTATCTGCTTTGATTTTTCTCCAACCCATTTTGTCTCTTCTAAACATAGAATATGAATCTTTCTGCGAATCATAGTATCTACCACCTCCATTAGCTTATCCGATACTGTTCCGATATTCCAAGAACCAATACGAATCTTATTATCTAGGACTAGCTTCCTTACCCCCGCATTCGTCCATAATCAAAATGCGGGGAGCCTCTCTGAAAAATTTTCACTACATTCGGTTGACAATGTAGTGGGACTAACTTCTTTACCCACACCCGTCCATGATATGGGAACCCTCTATGCAATTGATTCACTACATTCGGGCGAAAATGTAGTGGCCCTTGCTTACAACACGTCGCTAGGCGGGGACGCCCTAAAGCAATGCTCATAATTTTTGTAATCCATGTTATAAAAATCTGACAAAG
This sequence comes from Brasenia schreberi, assembly GCA_036023115.1. Classification (NCBI taxonomy): domain Eukaryota; kingdom Viridiplantae; phylum Streptophyta; class Magnoliopsida; order Nymphaeales; family Cabombaceae; genus Brasenia; species Brasenia schreberi. The sequence continues at coordinate 14,017,868 of JAYKKT010000064.1, forward strand.
TTTTACGCTGTCTGTCGAAAGCCTAACACCAACCTCCTCCTTTATCCGGGCTTGGGACCAGCAATGCAAGGGTGATTCCTTACATGGGCAGAGTTAATGTATTCATCAGAAATTCGTTGACAAAATCAACAGAAACGCAAACGAGTTCTTAAACGAAACTTCATGAGTGGCACACGAGTTCCTAAACGCCCAAGAAAAGCAGGACTTTCAAGAGAAATACTTTGACAAAATCAAGAGAAACACAAATGAGAAGCAGCTTAACGTATTCATCAAAGCAACGTTGACAAAATCAACAAAAACGCAAGACTTTCAAGAGTTCCCAAACGCCTAAGAAATGAAATCACAAAAAAGAAAAGTCCTTCACCCAACCACCCAAAAACCTCAAAATCGACACATATTTTTCACGGACGAAACTTGTTTACTCAGTGGCACAGACACACGGATGCATCAAGATTGCCTGATTTTGTTGACACAAGAAGAATAAGCTTACCAAGAAATCGAAACAAGCATCTTCGGCCTCTTGAACGTTGGAAAAAAATGAAAGAAAGGTGGACTTCGAAAAAGAAAATCACCATAAACCGGAAGACTAGCACTTGAATGGAGAACCCCGTCGCCTATCACCAGCAGAGAATCGTATTACAGGATGAAGATGGAAAGTGGCAGACAGACGGGATGAAGATGGAAAGTTGCAGACAGACGGGATGAAGATGGAAAGTTGCAGACAGACGGGATGAAGATGGAAAGAGGACCGAGTTGAATGCGAGCCTGAAGAGATCATATCGAGTCTGCCCTAAATCGTGGACGAATATGGCCTTGGGGACGTTGACCACACCAGAAAGTTAGCCAAACACGTTGACTATGTCGATAGATGACAACACCGTGTCGGTGCCGCACCAACACGGTGTTGGAGTCGGTGTCGGTGTCGCACCAATGTTGACACCGACACCCTACCTCATAGAGGTGTCTGTGTGACATAGTACGAAGATAAATAATTTTCCTTGACTTATAGTAGTGAGGTTGCGAATTGCTACAGGCAAATCCATCAAGTGAAGAGCATTATCATATATCTCCATCTCTCGATGTATAGCATCTACTATACTCTCATTATGGACTAATCTGTCTATATGTTACAGTTAATAATTAATAATTATTATGTAGTCTCGTTATGGGTCTTAGTGTAGATTTAATCCACTTAATAGTTTATAAGTATGATTAGGGGAAGTATAGTTTAAGTTAAATTAAAGATAAATAGGTAGATTAGGGTTAAATCCTGTTATCAAGAAAGAAGTCGTTGAGCAGCCACAAGTGGAGACATGTTTCTCCTTTTTTGGGTCTTCAATCTTTTCAATCAATAATATGATCTGATTTTGTAACATGGTATCAAAGCTTATAAGGTGTGAAAATTAAGATAAGAAAGTGTCATTGTAATAGTCGATGATCTTGAAATCACCATGGTAAGTGGTCGCGAAATATTCAGAAATATTCGTTGAGTAAACGATCCTCAGTGCAGCCCTTCCATCATCCATTTCCAACCTTGAAGTTGCACCTGGAACCTGCCTGTTCAATGTCTCCAATCTGCTGCGTTCATTCCTCATCATCGTGATAGTGTGTCATCACGAAAATTTGACATACATCTGCTAGGCCCATTGCAGACAGTGTGTGCTGTGGAGTAAAAGTCTTTTGCTTAGTAGTTTTTTGCAGAGAGTGGAAGCTGTTGAGGAAAAGTTTTTTTGGTATAGCCAAAGTTGTAACAAACTTTTTTGGTGTTAGCTCCATACTGCAAATATCGTCTTCATCCCTAGAAGCTGTTCACTTTGATCATCCAGCAACAATTGCACTGAGGACCAGAAATACATATATTAAACACGGAGAGACTTGATTAGGGCTGCTATTCTTGAGGGCAGAGATTTGTCTCTCACCCACTATAATCATCACAGTTACTTCTTGAATCTGGACACGCAGAGACACATCACTTGGGCAGAGTCAATCTTCAATCTTCCTTTGTGTTTTTCAATTTAAATCAGTTTATTTGTTCCTTTATAAATGACTGGCAAAGGAAAAGGGGTTGAAATCCCTATCCATACATCTGAACATCCTTCATATGACAAAATAGAAAATTTTCAGATTACAACTACTAAGTTAGATGGAAGAAACTATTTGGAGTGGTTTAGGTTTATGAAACTGACTCTTATAGAAAGGGGAGATGAGCTCATCTAATGGGCTAAATACCGAGCCCAGATACACAATATTCTTCAGTAGCAGGCTCAAACTCTCTATCCTTGGAGAAGAGAAGATACATTAATATCATCTTGGTTACTTCAGTTTTATTGCAAAAACTTTTATTCCACCCAAGGTATATTCATAACTTAGAGAAAATATATCTTGGATATCCTTAAAGAAACAAATATGCTAGATTGTAAACTAAGTGATACTCCTATGAAAGTAAATCAGAAATTGTTCATTGGTGATACTGAAGAGTTCAGAGATGTCCACAAATATCAGACTTTAGTTGGCAAGCTAATATACTTGACAATTATTCATCCAGACATTACTTATGCAGTGGGTATTGTGAGCAGATTTATACATTCTCCTACGAAGAATCATATTGGATGCAATGTATAAAATTCTTAGATATCTAAAATCAACATCTAACATGGGTTTACTTTACTCTAAATCTTACGAGTTTAATAAACAACAACTAAGCCTTTTCCCATACTAGACGGGGTCAACTAAAATCTTACGAGTTCAATATTGAACTTTATTCTGATGCAGATTAAGCTAGATCTAAAGATGACCGCAAACCAATTACAATTTATGTTACATTACTTGGTGGAAATATTATATCATGAAAGAGTAAAAAACAGACAGTGGTTGCCAGATCTACAGGAAAAGCAGAATACAGAACGATAGCTCAAGCCATGTGTGAAGGAAAATGGGTATCTTCATTAATCATTGAACTTGAATTTTTATCTATTCAGCCTATACCACTATATTGTGATAGCAGTGTAACAATTCAGATGATTTCCAACCCTGTATATCATGAAAGAATCAAACATATAACAATTGACTGCCACTTCATTAGAGAGAAGATTACTAATCAAGAATTCAAACTGAAGTATGTTAAATAAGCAAAACAGAGGGCTGATTTTTTGACTAAAGCTATTGCTAGCATACAACTCAAGGACACATTATCGAAGTTGGGTGTTCTCAATATCTTTCACCCAACTTGAGGGGAAGTGTTAGAGTTAATAATTCATAATTGTTATGTAGTCTCGTTATGAGTCTTAGTGTAGATTAGATCCACTTAGTAGTATTTAAGTATGATTAGGGGTAGTATAATCATTCAAGTTAAATTAGATATAAATCGGTAGATTAGGGTTAAATCCTGTAATAAAAAAAAGTCGTTGAGTAGCTATAAGCGGAGATGTGTTTCTCCTTTTTTGGGCAGATTGGAGGAATGCCTCAAATCTGTCAAATCTGTAAGTTCTTCAATCTTTTCAATCAATAATTTGATATGATTTTGTAACATTATACAATCAATGATGCCTCGATTAATCTCACCGTCCCTTTTGAAGCTTGTTGAGTACCTGAGTGATGGGTTTAGATAATATGTTGTTGCATGAATAGGCTGATGCAATTGTTTATTGCATCTATTATCTATAATTTTTCACACAGGTAGATAATCTCTCTTTTTTTTCATTAAAATTATTTCTAATGGTTTCTTTTGCCCTATCTATGACTTCATAAAAGTAGCTCATAGATGGTTTCTCTTCGCTATCAACTAATATTAAAACCTTCACCAAAAGACATGTAATCCTCAATAATCTAACAAATGCATTCCAAAATGTACTTCTGTAGACTTTCTGGGAAATCTCATTCAACTTTCTGTTTATTCTATTTTGAAGCAACTCTCAAATTGTTGCCACTCATTTGAGGAGAACATTCTCTTCAATGCTTGCTTGTGTCTCACGATACACTGTATAGATAAGAGGTTGGTTGCAAACTGAGTTGCAATTGTACAAAGAAGCTCTGTACCATCTATATATCTCCTTATCATACACAATATAAATGCATGGTTGTAGATGAATTTGGTGATATCTTGGTAATACTTAGTTGCTGCTTTTATCTCATCAATCTCACCAATATCCTCAAGGATGAGATCTAAACAATGGGCTGCGCATGGTGTCCAATAGAAAGTCCCATAAGTATCGGCTAATTCATTTACAAATGCTTTGTAGTTAGCTGCATTATCTGTAATCAATTGGACTGCATTCTCTAGTCCAACCTCACATATAACTTTATTAAACTCTTGCCGTGCCCAACCTCGCATATAACCTTGTCAAACTCTTTGCCGTAGGATCTCTGCAGTGTACTCCTCTGACATGTCTAGAGATTTTAAAAGCACAAGTCCTTTAAGACAGTAGACAAGAAAGTTTAGAAAGGTATTTCCTTGCCTATCTGTCAATCCATATCTGTCAATCCATCTGCCATGATAGTGCATCTTGTCTCCTTCCATGACTCTCAAAATCGAACAATATTCTTACACTTCAATGACGGTATTATGTAAGATATTCTCTATCAATTTCTGATAAGAGGGCATCTTGTATCTTAGACCAATATTAGGAATTGCAAATGCCATTGCTTGAAAATGAAAACTATTTGCATGCATTAAATGGAATGCATGCATCATAAATCCATCTCTCCATCGGAAGGTCTGCTTGAGCAATCAGTTGTTCTGAAGCCATAACAACACAAATTCTAGGTTGAGCATTAGGTACAGTGGTAAGAGGAAAAATGAATGTATGCTAGAAGTAGCTCTTTCTCTACTCATTCTTTAGCTTCTTCTTCTCACTTCCAAAATCTTCAGCAACACTCTTTCTCCTTTTTGGTGGTTGTGAACTGCTACTACTAATATCTATTGTAGCATTTGAAGGAATACTATCAGTGAATCCAATAACATCGTCGTATTCCTCAAACTGTCCTAAATCATCCTTTTGTTGTTTCCTCTCTTGTATACACTCGATGATCTGAAGACATTGCCATTTAATGCCTTCTGGCAAACTTCTAACTTTGCCTGTGCTAGGGGCACTTTTTTTAGTCCCTATTAGGTGGTGTTTCAACCATGAAATTCCACCATTAACCACTCTCTTACAAAATAAATATCTTATCTTCAATCTGGAACCCTCAATTGGTATACCCCATTGTCATGCCGGATCATTAGATTGAGAATGGGGGTCTCTAACACCCCTTCCTGCCATCTCAATTGAGCACTAGATTTTAAAAGTATTAAAAGAGGTAGAGGATGACCACAAAAGTATTAAAAGTATTGGACGATAAAAAGAACCTTTAAGAATGAATGAAAAACTAGATTTTAAAAGTATTAAAAGAGGTAGAGGATGACCACAAAAGTATTAAAAGTATTGGATGATAAAAAAGAACAACCTTTAAGAATGTACGAAAAACTAGATTTTAAAAGTATTGAAAGAGGTAGAGGTAGAGGATGACCACAAAAGTATTGGAAAGAAACAATAAAGAATGATGCTTATTATGAGTTAACTGCTAACATGACATATGATAGGACTCTGTGGAAACAAAGAATCCATGTAACCGACCCATCTACTATGGCAAAAGGCTTAGTTGTTGTTGATTGCACCCTGACCATTTGATTTTTATCTCATTTTTCCAAAACAGTTTCTTGGTAACTGAAGGCTCTGGCCTGAACTGGGCCCCAGGTGGGTCAACTTAACGATGATGATCCCGAGCATGGAAGCCACCTTTACTGATACCTAAATGTAGCCAATGTAAACAATGAGTTTTGTGTTTCATTAGCCAGTCAATATTGATAGGGACCAAAATTGTTGACTCTGTGTATGCGGTTTGAATGAACTAACACACTAATTGTAATGGGCCTTACTGTTCAGGGATGGCGGCCTGCTATTACAGAAGCAGATCCTTGTTGGGATACAGGATTTACTTGATCAGCCAAATCCAGCCGATCCTGCTCAGACAGATGGCTATCATCTCTTCATCCAGGTTAACCTTCTGTCTTTTGCAACTGGTTTGCCAACATGGTTTGATGCTCTCTTAGGGACCTCTAACGGGGACTTCTTCGTGGCACAATTGGAGGATCCTGTAGAGTACAAAAAACGAGTTAAGCAACAGTCAAAGAAATACCCTCCCTTAGTATAGCCGTCCTTGGATATTGTCATTGGGCATGCTTTGGGATCTCTTAGGGACCTCTAACATGGATATCGACCAAATTATGTCTTGTGTACAGTACTTTTAATTCCATCTTCTACCTTGATTGAGCGGCCTATGTAGCTCAATCGGTTTGTCTATATCAAACTTGGATCACTTTGGTTTGTGAGGTTTATACATTCTGCTATGTCTCGTATCGATTGGTTGAAAGCCATGATAGTGTACATAATTAGGAGTATGATAGTAATGACACTTGCATTGGACCTTTAGTACGTATACCAATTTTAGCGGCCGAATAGTGGTCATATAGCCAGATGGCTTTCCAGTTTTAGTGGACGCCTCTAAAATGATGGTTAATACATTGTTGAGGAGACCGTTGAATTGCTATAGCTGTAGCAGAGTTGCAGCTTGGAATTACAGTAAGAACCCGCAAGTGTGAACTATAAACCTTGTGAGTGGTTCCTTGATAAGTAATTGACTGTTGTAATCTTAGTGGCCAAATCCCAGTTAGGAAGAAGACCCAACTCGAATGGTTATTGGTGCTCCAGGTAAAGGGGTGATGTTTGTGCGGATCGAACGTCAACTGCTATACCAGTACTAACCCACTGGCTTTCATCAAAAACCCATTGGGCTCCTCTAGGTTCGATAAGAAACACGGACCAAATCAGAACTATAAATGTGGAGCTGGTTATGATTCATGAAATTTATCTCAAGCTTTATCCAAGTTGAGTTCCGCCTGAAATTGGCACAGCTACTTTTCTTGGTTGAGCTCAAATCCAGGTCTTGAGCTAGCATCCTGTAAGTTAGGCCTAACCCTTTCCGGTTAAACTGGGTCCACCAACAGCAGTTCTGATTCTACGCAAACCTTGAACTGGAACTGGACTGCCCTCCTCTGGTTGTGGATGTGGTTTGGAGTCTATTAGTCGGGCCAGCTATGGTTCTGGCTTCATTTGAATTACATGTAACAACGTGGTGGCATTTTAGAATTAAAAAAAAAGATTTGGAGCTGCTAGTTCTTGTTTCATGACAGGTGGAACCGGAACTGAACCATGGGGTTTTCCAGTTCTAGTTTGGTTAAGGTTCTCCTGATTCCAGCTCTGGCTGGTTCTAGGGGCAATCCAGGCTGGGGCTAAACCCGCCACCTCACCGTAAGTTGGACTCAGACCTAGACTTTCTTGGATAATTCTTACTGGCTTGATAACACCTTCCCCCATCTACAGTTTCTAACTTACCAAGGGATGTGAGATCCGAATCTGTTCAGTTTCTGGCGATGGCAGTTCTGCCTGGCAGCGGCCAGCCAAGTCGCATAGCCGTTCACCCATAGACCTGATCCCAGTTTTCAAGAAAGAAGGCTTATTTTATCGAATACCTTGTGCAACGACTACAAGGCCACCACGAGGAGATCACGGACAGCCGCGAAGGAGCCCCAGGTTACAACCTCACAAGTGGTCAGCTATGCCCGTGTGGCAGCAGAGATACAGGTTGTTGACTAAAAGAGGGGTCCCGGATGCACACCTCTCTTCTTTCCTATGGTGTTTCAAACATGCCAAACCCCCCAGCAAGGCTGCTTGGCTCCCTTTTTATACGTAAGGAACCAGGTGACTTCACATGACTCCAACACACTAGGGCGGGAAGCATTCACGACTCCTAACAGGAGACTAAACGTGCAACAAAAAGTACTAAACTCATAACAGTAACTAACCAACTAGTGCAGGTCCCTTCTTGACCCTTTAATTACGAGGACTCGAAAAGTAAAACACAAAACCTCCTCCATAGTGGATGGAGCTTGGCGCCACCCTAAGTCGGTCCGGTGCACCTTAACCCTGGTGCATGGAGTGGTGCGCATCGGTCCAACTCCTGAAACCGATGGTGTGACGGCCAAGGTATTTCTTTTGTCCTATGGTGAAGTACACCACGGACTAATCCGGTGCCAGCCGGGCACACTCAATATAGAGGGGTAAAGCTCTCCCAGTGCTGGTTCGCTCCATTTACAAGATTTAAACTCAAAAGTCACACATTGCTTAAGAGTATCAGTCGGTTCGATTCAATAACTGAATTGAATTACTCGAAAACTGAATTAGAAGTAATTTAAAAAACCGAACCCGACTGCGTTTTAGAGCAAACGATTCAGTTTGATCAGTTATTTGGTTTGGTAGACATGCATGTAAAAAAACTATTAATACAATAAAAGGAGAAAAGAAACTCACCCATACCCAATTATATTGAGTAAAAGGGGCCATGTCTCACTGCAACAATTCGTGAAGCAAAATAGAGAATAAACTACACAAAATCATTCACTCTTCAAGTTGTAGGTGAGAACAAATAAGCAACTCCTCAAGAAGAATGTCTTTCAATCAAGCTAAAATAGGACACCGTTGCTAAAACCGGACATCAAACAAGCTAATCTCATATCTTCCTCGCTCTATTCCTTTTTGTCTCTTCCTGCATAGCAACAACATCAATCAAAGTAAGAGAGTTAAAAGAAATAACCAATAGACAATAACAATGAGAATGGACAACGTTTGAGAAAACTCAAAACCCTACCTTCATATAAACAATCTATCCTCAAAATCACCGTCATGCAATCCAAAAGCAACATCAGAAATGCCAAATCCTAAATTGGAGGGATTTGGCATGGGAAAAATAAAAACAACATTAATAGGAGAATATCATCCGTTATTGTTGTCAACAAAACTGAGATTATTGCTAGTGATGAAGATTGCTCCCATCGAACAATCCATACTTAAGTGATGATTTTCACAGTTGTGCTCACATGGTCCATAGAGAAGGAGAGACAACACAATCACAAACACAGACATTAAGATATCAAGGGATTCATGAAAACCTTGGTTTTGGGGATATAAATGAGGAAGGTAGGCAGATTTTATATTTTGCTATGGCATTTGATCACTTTATAGTCAATACAATCTTCAAAAAAACAAGATGAACATTTAATTACTTATAAGAGTGTCTTATCATAAACACAAATTGATTATTTTATTTGTAGAAAAAAAGATAGAGCGTGTTGTAAAGATTGTAAGGTAATTCCAGGAGAAAGCTTAACCACCCAACCTCAACTTTTAGTTATGGATTTACAAATAAAAAAATGGACAAAGAAGAATGAATGCATCGAGCTATTCGGACTAAATGATCGAACCTCAAAAGCGAGAAAGAAGATATATTTAAACACAAAGTCCTTCAAGGAGATGTTTGAAATTATGTTGGTACACACTGTGATATGGGGAATAATATAGCTATACATATTAGAAAAGTGGCGAAAAATGTGTTAGAGGTATCTAGGGGAGGTGTACAAGCACAAAAAGAATCTTGGTGGTAGAGTGAAGTACTACAAAATAAAATAGGCAAAGAGGGCATGTTGCAAATTACATTATGCTAAGAAAACTAGTGAAACTTTAGAGCCTTATAAGAAAGAAAAGAAGGAGACGAAAAAGGCCGTGAGTGAAGCAAAAACTAAAATTTGGGAGGATTTATATAAAAACTCAACTTAAAAGAGGATGAAAGAGATATTTTTAGGATAGCTAGGGCTAAAGATAAGAAAACTAAAGATCTTAATTATGTTAAATGCATCAAGGACGAGGATGAAAAAATTCTAGTGACAAATGATGATATAATAAATAGATGGAAAAACTATTTTTATAAGCATTTTAATGAAAATAAAGATGTTAGTATTAGCTTAGGAGAGTTAACAAAATTAGAAAAGTATATAAACCATAATTTCTATAGACATATTCAAAAGAATGAAGTCAAAGAGACTCTTAAACATATGAAGGGTGGTAAATCGGTAGGATCAGATAATATTCTTATAGAAGTTTGGAAAATACTAGGAGAAATAGGAATCACTTGGCTCATAAGACTATTTAATGAAATATAGAAAAACCAAAAGATACCCGATAAATGGAGAGCGTACACTTATAGCCATATATAAGAACAAGGGAGACATTCAAAATTGTGCGAATTATCGAGGTATCAAGTTAATGAGCCATACTATGAAATTATGAAAAAAATTATTGAACGTAGGTTAAGACAAGTATCAAGTACAACAGAGAATCAATACGGATTCATGGCAGGCAGATCTACTGTTGAAGCGATTCACCTTTTGAGACGTTATGAAACATTTTAGAGCAAAAAAGAAAGACCTTCACATGATATTTATTGATATAAAAAAAGTTTATGATAGAGTACCGTGGAAGGTTCTATGGATAACTTTGGAAAAAAGAGGTATCCCATTGACATACATTAACCTTATAAGAGATATGTATGATGGTGCAAAAACATGTGTGAGGACTCACGAAAGAATGACAGACTTCTTTAAAGTTAATATTGGGTTACATCAAGGATAAACTTTAAGTACATACTTATTTATAATGGTGATTGATGAGTTAACAAAACAAAATCAAGATGAAGTACCTTGGTGTATGTTATTTGCATGTAATATTGTATTAGTAGAGGAGTCTAAGGAAAAAGTTAATAGAAAATTAGAACGATGGATAGAAACACTAGAAAGCAAAGGCCTCTGACTTAGTAGAACAAAGATAAAATATATGGAATGTAAGTTTGATAATTTGGTTTCTTTAGCCCCTAAAAAGGAAAGTTTTAAATACCTAAGGTCAAATTTTCAGAGTGATGAAAGAATTGATGGAGATGTTACATATAGAATTAATCCTGGTTGGTTAAAATGGAGAGGAGTATCATGTATTCTTTGTGATAAGAAGATACCATTAAAGTTAAAAGGTAAATATTATAGAGCAACAATTAGGCTTGTCATGTTTTATGGTTCTGAGTCTTGGGCAGTTAATCATCAACATGTACAAAAGATGTCTGTGACAGAAATGAAGATATGAGATGGATGAGTAGTCATACAAGAAAAGACCATATACATAATGAGGTTATTAGAAACAAATTAGGAGTGACACCAATAGAGGATAAAATGAGAAAATATCGTTTAAGATGGTTTGGATATATAGAAAGAAGATCAAAAGAAGAACCAGTAAGAAGTAAGAAGGTATGAAAAACTAAAATTGGAAAGTATTAAAAGAGCTAGAGGACAACCACAAAAGTGTTGGAAAGAAACAATAAAGAATGATATAGCTTGTTGTGAGTTAACTGCTAACATGGCACACGATAGTGATATGTGGAAACAAAGAATCCATGTAGCCGACCCCATCTAGTATGGGAAGAGGTTTAGTTGTTGTTGTTGTTGAATAAAGAGGACCCATTCCATGTGTAGTATAAGATACAACTTCCATGTGATTCTTGGTTGGTGAGTGCATAAATCTGCTTATAATGCCCACATCATAAGTGATATGTGGATGAGTAATAGTCAAATATATAAGCTTGCCCACTAATTTTTGGTATTTTTGAATATCTTTGAAATCTTCACTATCTTCAATAAACAATTTTTGTTAACCTCCATAGGAGTATCACTCTGTTTACAATCACGCATATTTGTTTCTTATAGTAAATCTATAGTATATTTTCTTTGAGTTAAGAAGATATCCTGATTGAAATACAACACCTCTATTCCCAAGAAATAGTGAAGTCGGCCCAAGTTTTTCAAGTCAAATAATTTGTTAAGATTTCTTTTCAGTTTTGAAATTTCTTCAACGTCATCACCCGATACAATACTATCATCAACATAAACAACAAAAATAGATAACTTAGTACTTTTTTTGAAAAACAAGGTATGGTCATTTATGGTTCTTTGGTATCCCAAGATGCATATTGCCTCACTGAATTTTGAAAACCAGGCTCTTGGTGATTGTTTTAGCTCATAGATGGCTTTGTTTAGTTTACAAACTATATCATCATCTATCTTAACATTCATTCTAAGTGGAAGTTCCATAAATACTTCTTCATTTAGATCTCCTTGTAGGGAAACATTTTTTACATCCAACTGCCATAGATCCCATCCAAAATTTGTTGCCATAATAAGAATTATTCTTCTAGAAGTAAGCTTTGCAACATGTGCAAAGGTTTCATTATAGTTAATTCCATATGATTGACTGTACCCTTTGTAACAAGTCTCGTACCTTTCAATAGTGCCATCTACCTTATATTTGATATTAAAAACCCACTTACAACCAACTATATTTTTGCTAGGAAGAAGTCTTGTGATGGTCAAGTATTATTTTTTTACAAGGGCATTCAACTCCTCTTCTATAGAGGCTCTCTATAGAGGACACCTGTTTGCTTCTTCAAATTTTGTAGGAATAGAGTGTTTCTCAACATTCATAATAAAAGTTTGATAATTCTTAGATCTATTAGTATAGAAAACATGTTAGAGATTAAGTTGAAATTGGAGTCCTTAGATCTTAAGTTTATGTTTAAGTTCATGTAATGTATTTTGTGTTTATGTTTCATAGTGATTTGGATCCCAATGGATAAGTTTCTGATCCATTGGGAATCGGGTGAAGCTAGTTATTAGTTAAGGATAATTAAGTCTTTTAAGCTAGATTAGTTCCTATAAATTCTTAAGTCTGTAATTAGGTTAAACAAATTAATAAGAAGAGAGGTTGGAGACAGTAGCGATGAGGGCGCCGACCAATCCATTACATATCCATTGTTCAGATCTCTGTTAATGTTTGATTTTTCTGTTTTACTGCATCACATCTTCATGGTATCATAGCCAATTGAGGGTAATATAGGCCACAGTGGAGAAAAAAAATTCGTTAAGGTGAAGATGCAATCGCAAACTTGTAAAGACCAGTTTACCTATTTTGAGGGCAATTTGCGCTCAAGTTTAAGGGCCATCTGCACTCAATGGTGTGTTAAGACTAAAGTGGATTCACGTGAAGATCATGTTACCTTTCTGACTCGGGGCAGTTACTTCTTCAATATTATATTCTCACTATTGTCAAGGTGGTTATTTTCTTCAAAGCTTTTGTAGAATATGCAAATTCGATATATATATCATACCAAGTGTTACATAAATCGGTCAAATCAATAAGGGGTTACAGATGGTATCTACAGTTAGCGGCAACATACCTATATAGTAAGCAGTCAGGGGAGTGGGCTTACTGTGTTATTGGGCGCCCCTACCCTAACCCTACCCGCTTACTGTAAGCCCCTGATAGTAGTAGTAAGGTAAGGTAGAGAGCTCCGTGGGCTTACCTAGCTCCGTGGGCTTACCTTGCCGTGACAGTAGGTCAACCAGATAAAAGTGACAGGTCGTCATATTCAAAGTTATTACAAACGTGCTGGTGTGAATGATTAGTTATGGTGTGTTAATCAAAACTGTTCCCTAAAGTGAAGGTTTAGAAGAAAAAAATATTCTTCAAGGAATTAGATTTTGAAAAAAAAGAGAGGAAAAAAACAGGATGGGAGAGGGAAGTGAACATCTTTCATTAGATAAGGGAGAGGTATTTCAAATAACAAATCTGAACTTAGATGGAAAAAACTATCTTAGGTGGGCCCGATCTATAGAACTGACAATTATGACCAGAGGCAATGGAACTACTTAACTGGTGACATACCTCAACCTTCAGTTACAGATTTTCTTTATTCACGATGGCATAGGGAGAATGCACTAGTGAGTACATGGATGATTTAATCCATGACACCCTCTATTAGGAGTACCTTAATATTTCTAGAAACTGATAAGGACATCTGGCTAGCAGTACAGAAGACCTATGCCCAAAGAAGAATATAACAAAGAAATATGATCTTATAGAAAATATTAGGAAATGCAAGTAGGGAGGAAGATCGGTAAGTGAGTATTATGCAAAACTCAGAGGTTTATGGGAAGAATTGCAACTATATTCTAAGACAAAATATTAAAGTTGTAAATAAGAGCACAATGATGAATTTTAACAACAAAGGTATTTGACCTCCTATGAGGTATCTCTTCAGATTATGAGGCAGTAAAGAATAATATTCTCAGCAGAGAAGAACTTCCTTCCTTCAGTACCATGTACTCTCACTTCTTAGAAAAGATGATAGAAAATATCTGGAGAAGGAAACCAAAATCAGTTCAAATCACTTCTGCATTTGTGAGAAGAAATACTTATACTCCTCCATTCTCTCGTGGCAGAAGAGGCTATGGACATGGCATGGGTAGATCTTCACTTACTCTTCAGGAAAAGGAAAAATGAATATTTTCTCATTGTGAAAAATTACGACATACAAATGAAACATGTTGGGAATTAGTTGGCAGACTTACTCATTTTCAGAACATATCCAATAAAGCCTATTTCAACAGTGATCGGAATAACAAATAAAATACTGAAAACAATACAACCTCATTGGCTGATATGAAGAAAGAGATAAAGTTACTCAAAGCTCGCTTGATTGATTTATATACTCCATCAACGTCCTCTAATATTGATTCTCAAGCAACAATAGCATATCCATTTTCATTTATTGGTTATTATATGCTCCACATTTATCACTTGATATAAATATCTATTCAGATGTTGATTGAGCAGGCACCAAAACTGATAGAAAAACTTTGGTTATATGGTATGTTTAGGAGGCAATATTATATCTTGAAAAAGTAAGAAGCAACTTATGGTGGCCACATCAAGTGCAGGGGCTCAATATCGTGCTATTGCTCTAGGCATGTGTGAAGGTCTATGGATTATATCACTTTTAGAAGAGGTTGGTCTTAAAGGAAATATTCCAATTAGTTTCTTTACTGATAATAAAGTTGGACTTCAAATAGCCTTAAATCTAGTATTTCATGAAAGGACTAAGCATATTGAGATCGATTGCCATTTTATCAGAGAAAAGATTTCTCAAGGGATTTTCAACATAGTTCATGTATGCTCAGAGGATCAATTAGCAGATATCTTCATCAAATCAGTTCTAGTAAATGGATTTAAAAAGGCTCTTTTCAAGTTCGGAGTTTCAAGCCTTCAAGACCCAACTTGAGGGGGTATTAGAGATTAAGTTGAAATTGGAGTCCTTAGATCTTAAGTTTATGTTTAAGTTCCCGTAATGTATTTTGTGTTTATAGTTCTTAGTGATTTGGATCCCAATGGATCAGTTTCTGATCCATTGAGAATCGGGTAAAGCTAGTTATTAGTTAAGGGTAATTAAGTCTTTTAAGTTAGATTAGTGCCTATAAATTCTTTAAGTCTGTAATTAGGTTAAACAGATTAATAAGAAGAGAGGCTGAAGACAACAACCATGAGAGCGCCGATCAATCCATTACATATCCATTGTTCAGATCTCTGTTAATGTTTGATTTTTCTGTTTTATTGCATCACGTCTTTAAAACACACTGAGAGATAGGATATCGTGCAAAGTATGTTTACCTTTGCAAATAGCAATGGGAACTTCCCAAGTCTTCTTCTACTGGAAATTCTGGATATGGATCACAGGGATGATCTTTGGTTATAGGAGTCTCTATATGTTCCTCTTGAGAGCAAATAATCTGTCTTGGTCCTCTCTTATACACCAAGATTTGTTTTGGTTCAATAGTCATCTCTCCATTGACACCTGTGATATCTTCTATCTCACTAGGGATTAATGGAAGCACATGAGAAGATATATTTTGAGAGATGTCTGACTCCTCCTAAGAAGAATAATGAGAATAGATTATAAGAAAGTGACATCCATAGAAATATACAATTTTCTAAGTATTGGATCATAACATTTATAACCTTTCTGAGAATTTGAGTAGCAAAGAAAAATACACTTTACAACTCTTGGATGAAG
Source organism: Brasenia schreberi (assembly GCA_036023115.1). NCBI lineage: Eukaryota > Viridiplantae > Streptophyta > Magnoliopsida > Nymphaeales > Cabombaceae > Brasenia > Brasenia schreberi. The sequence continues at coordinate 14,033,744 of JAYKKT010000064.1, forward strand.
TTTATCACGACCCGGTAGGTGAGCATGAACAAAACAAGTACAACCAAAGACTCGAGGAGTTATATGAAAGAGTTTTGATTTCTTATAAGGTATTTTATGGGACTGTTATTCTTGAGTACAATACTAAGCATCCTATTTATTAGGTAGACAATAGTAAGGACAACTTCCTCTCAATAAGATTTTGGTACATTATGTTGAAGAAGAAGTGTTCTGGCTATCTCAAGTATATGACGATTTTTCCTCTCGGCTATGTCATTTTGTTGAGGAGTATAAACACAAGAAGTTTGATTAAGTATACCATGTGTATGTAGGTATTCTTGCAACTGTTTACCAATATATTATCCTCCGTTATCGGGATGAAGAACTTTCACATACGTATTAAATTGACTAAGGATAAATTTATGAATAATAGGAAAAATAGAGGAAACCTCTAATTTTGATTTCATTAAATAAACAATTATAAGGCAAGTACAATCACTAATAAAAGAGACAAAATATTTCTGACCAAACAATATAGTAACTGGACTGAGACCCCATATATCAGAATGAAGAAGCTCAAAAGGTTGAGATCTCCTAGATTCACTTGAGGGATAGGGTGCTCGTTGGTGTTTCCCTAGTTGGTACACTTCACATTCAAAAAGAGATTTATTTAACTCGACTCTAAGATGAGGTAGAACATAATGGATCTCGACATATGCAAATGACCAAGATGATAATGCCACAGATGAATCTCTTAATCTTGAGCAACACCAGGAAAAGTGCTATAAGAGGTAGCATTTTCAAGTTTGTCTTCCAAAATATATAAACCCCTCAGTAGACTACCATGACCAAAGATTTTTTCCATCTTCAGATCTTGAAACACACAACCAGTTGGATTAAAGGTTACACTACAATTTAGTGTACGCATCAATGAGTTGATTGAAAGAAGATTTATAAGAAAACTAGGAGCATGATAAACTGATTTTAACTGTGTAAAACATATGGGTACACTTCCCTATCCAATCATATAAGAATGCGAGTCATCTGCCAACTTGATTGACTCCCTATTTTTAAGAAGATTATACTATTAAAAATATGAACTCTCTAACCATGTGATTTGTAGCACCGAAATCAATAATCCAAGTTTTAGAATGAAAGGAAGAGAATTGACTACCTTTCACTGCATGGGAGTGTGGATGGATGAGAATTTTCAGATAATTTTGTTTCTAGGCCCCCAATCCTCTTAATGAGTTCTTGAATGACATCTGTACCGGACTACAGATTTTCAGCAACATGAGTAGAGTTGTTTCGAGGTCTAGAAAAAGTCGACCATGTAATTCCCAACAGTTTTCTTTTGAGTGTCTTGACTTTTCACAGTGACAACACATAATTTTATCCTTCTCATCATAATAAAAATGACCACGTCCTCATCCATGATTATGTTGCCCACCTTTGCCACGATAATGTGAATTTTCTTCTCTCATGTTGCTCCGTAGGAGTAGAGCTGTCATTCTCAAGATTTCTGCGATCTTCTTCTCAAATCAATAAGGAATATACAGTACCAAGTGAAGGAAGTTTTTTCTGACCTAAAATGTTGATTTTAATAGAATCAAATTTCGGATTTACTCCCTAAAGTAAGTCAAAGATTTTTTTTCTTTTTCATTTCAACGTTCCTTTCAGTGTAACACAATGAATACTTGATATTTGTATAGAAAAAAAGTTTATCCCATAATCCACGAAGATCCGTATAACACTCACTGATAGTATGATTTTCTTGTTTGCACTTCCTGATTCTTTCCAATATTTTGTATTCCTTAGCTACATTCTTCTTTTTGCAATAAGCTTATGAGACTATACACCATATTTTATGGCTGATTCAAGAAATATAAAAGTTTGTGCAATGGAAGGAATCATAGACTGAAGTAGCCACGAGGATATTAATGCATTTTCTCTTCTCCAATCGGAATACTGTGCATCTGCATCATGTGTTTTTGGACTCCAAATATAACCTATTAGGTGAAACCATCTCCCCCTTGCTATAAGAGCCAATTCAATAGACCTAGACCATTCCAAGTAGTTTCTGCTGTAAATATTTGTCGATAGTCGAAGGTTGATTCTTCACGAATCGAATCCACCAAGTCGCCAAGAATCAAACGGAATCTAAGTATAGATGTCAAACTTTAAGTATATCAAATAAGGGAGCGAAAGCATACAAATCCAAGTCAAAAGTTGTGCCAAGACAACATAATTTATTCATGGATTGATGATGAATTTATAGACACTTACATGAAGAGCAAAGAGAGCAAAGAAAGGCTTAAGGAGGGGCTAGTGCTGGCTGGCCAACACTAGCCGTTGGGGCCCCCAACGGTCATGGCCAGTTCCATAACAAAACTGCACGGGCCCTAAGTGCCCGTGCTACTATTACATTAACACCTCCCCTCAAACTTATGGGGTATACACTGAAAGTTTGTCTAACAAGAATTGAAACCGAGTAGCCGACAGGAACTTGATGAAAAAATCTGCTAATTGCATCTCAGATGTGACATAATACAATGAAAGCTTCTTATTTAAGCACTCTTCTCGAACAAAGTGCCAATCTATCTCGATATGCTTCGTTCTTTCGTGAAAAGTGTTGTTGGAGGCAATGTACATGACACTTTTGTTGTTGCAATACATGATGGCAGGACGTTGCAAAGTAACTCCCATATTTGCTAGAATAGCTATGATCCAAGAGATCTCCATCGCAGCCATAGCCATGGTTCGATATTCAGCTTCAGTGGATGAGAGTGACACTTTCTGTTGCTTTTTGTACTTTCAAGAGATGAGAGATTTACCTAGAAAAATACAAAAACCAATCGTAGAGTGTCTATCGTTGACATCTCTACCCCAATCAACATTTGTATATACAAATAAATCAAAAGAGGAAGAAGAAGTTAAGAGAACTCCCTTGTTAACAATATTTCTAATATATCGAATAATGCGTAAAACATCGCTCATATGAACAGAAGTTGGTGCCTGGTGAAATTGACTTGCTGTGTGGATACATGAGAAATATCTGGTCTAGTAATAGTAAGATAGATAAGGGCACCTATGAGCTGTCGATACAGGTGGGATCAACTAATTTGTCACCATCAGTGGATCTTAACTTGGTGCCTAGAAATTCTGGTGTGTCTACGATTTTGGTATCTGTAAGACTAGATTTTTTAATGATATCATTGACAAATTTTGTTTGAGACATAAAGTATCCACAATTGTTTTTAGTTATTTCAATGCCTAAAAAGTAATTTAGAAGACCTAAGTCTTTCATGTCAAATTCATGATGATGATTAAGTTTAACTTTTGTAATTCCTGCTTCATCACTCTGTGATGATCATATCATCTACATACAAAAGTACGATAACAATACCTGATTCGATTTTACATACAAACAAGTCAGTATCAGTATAGTAAGTCATAAAATTGTGCAAATGCATGAATGTTTCAAATCGATCAAACAAAGCTTTAGGAGCCTGTTTCAAACCATATAAAACTTTTCGCAATTTAAGAGCATGACTAGGAAGAACATTGAAACCAAGAGGACTCATGTAAACTTCTTCATTCAAATAATTATTCAGAAAAGCATTCTTAACGTCAAGTTGGTATATATCCCATTGCCTAATCGCACTAATGGTTATGAGAATTCTAATTGTGGTCATTCTATCTACTGGGGTAAAGGTTTTATCATAGTTAATTCCATATTCTTGGGCATAACCTTTAGCAACTAATCTGGCTTTATATCTCTCGATATGACCATTGCTATGAGTTTTGATTTTGTAGACCCATCGTCATCTAATGACTTTCTTATCCTTTGGTATAGGTGCTACTATCCATGTCTGAGCTTTGTCTAGGGTGTTGAGTTCATCTTTCATAGCATCTTCCCATTCTGGAATACCTTTGGCTTGATGATAGAATCTGGGTTCTTTAACTTGACGAAGAGTGACAATCAAGTTTTTTCGTCGTGGTTCAAAAGATTCATAGGATACAAATCGCTGGGGAGGTCTTGAGACTCTAGGTTCTAAACCTGTATTATCAGGTTCTATATGGGTATCATTGGTTTCTCTAGTACATCTTGTATAATGTAAGGAAAAGGGTTCAACAATTGATTGAGTATCAACAGGTGTATGCGGAGTATCACTATCTTCAATAGGGTTGTCTTGATGATCTACTGAGTCACAATCATTATCTTCTTCTGGATAAAAAAGTCTTGAGATATGGAAGATTCAGAATTTTTTAAGGGTTTAGACTTATAATAAGCATTATTCTCAAAAAAATTTATATCCTTAGAAACATATAATTTATCTTCTATGGGATTAAAACACCTATAACACTTCTTGTCTATGCCATAACCAAGAAATACACATTCAATTGCTCTAGGTGATAGTTTATCATTTTTATCTGTATACACAAAACACCTACATCCAAAAACTCTAAGTCATTCATAGTATGGAGGGATATTATATAATTTTTCAAAAGGTGAAGTATTCTCAAGATTAGACGAAGACATTCTATTTATAAGATAAACTATAGTAAGAGGTAGCTTCGGCCCACAAACATTTAGGAACACTACTAGCATAGTTCGACATGTCTCAATAATATGTTTATGTTTTCTTTATGCTAGACCATTTTGTTTGGGTGTTTTAGTGCATGACTTTTGATGAACAATTCTATTTGATTCAATAAATTTTTGGAATTCATTTGACATATATTCTCCTCCCGAATCCGATCTAAAGATCTTAATGGTGGCTCCAAATTGATTTTGAATCATATTGCAAAAGACTACAAAATTTTCAAATACTTCATATTTATGTTTTAAGAGATATATCCAAGTAAAACAGGTAAAGTCATCAACAAAAATAACATAGTATTGAACTCCTCCTTTATAAACAACGGGCACGAGGCCTCAAACATCCGAATGTATTAAATCAAAAGCTTTGTTTGGTACATAGTTTCTTTATCCAAAAGGAAGATGATGCATTTTTGAGTCCAAGTGTCCAAGTCTTTTATGCCAAATAGTAGCATCTTGGGCTACATTGCAAAACTCAGAGTTTGGCATAATAAGATAGTCCATTTTGTATAGTCCACTTTCTCTATGGCCTTCACCAATCACCTTCCTTGATAGGTGATCCTGCATCACATAATGTTGGGATGAGAAAGTGACTATACAATTATTGTCACATATTTGAGCAACCGAAAGCATGTTTAAATTAAGTTTTGGTATAAAACTTACGTTTTAAATCTTAAAATTTTATTTTTCAAAGTTTCCTATTTTCTTGATTTGAAGTTTTGTTCCGTCGGCCGTAAACACATGTTTTCCAATATTACGCTTTGATGTTGTTGGGCAAGACTCCTCCTTCTTCTACGGCTCTCACGTTTCCACTCCTTTTCTGAAGTAGAGGACAAGTGGTTTTAATATGCTCATTTTCCTTGCAATAATGACAAATGGTGTCTTTGTTGGGCCACGGTCCCATGTGCTTCTTTGACATACATTCGTTATTCTTTGCATGTAGAGGCTTGTAAGTCTTCAAATTAGCTCCCGATTTTGATGCGGCAAGCACGACTTCTTTGGCAACATTCATATTCTTCAATCTTGTTTCCTCCATAACAAGATCGACCAAAAAGGAATCCCCTTCAGGTCTAGGTTTTCTATGTATAAGGTTTGATCTAATATTTTTAAACTCGTCTCTTAACCCACGGATAAACAAAATGAAATATTGGTTGTCTAAGAATTCTTGAAATTCATCTAGTTTATAAAGATTTCCAAATTTATCAAAGCTTCTTAATTGAGTTCATAACTCCGAAAATTCATTGTGGTAGTCTCCAATGCTTAGATTTCCTTGTTTAAGCATAATCATTCTTTCCATTAAATCAATTTGGAATACAAAATCATGTTATGAAAGAAGTTTCTTCAAGTGTTCCCAAGTTTCAAAAGCGTTTTCAAAACAATAATTCTATTACTAAGCTTTTCATCCACATTTTTACAAATAATTCATGTAATCTTTGCATTTATTTTTTACCATAATTTCAAATCTTGTTTGTATTTTTTGTGAGCTTTGACAATTTCATCGTCATCCAAACCCTCAATAGTCAAAGTTGGTTTTTTATGGTTCCATCGATGTAGTCCCAAAAATCTTTTGACAAAAAATACTTTTTCATAGTCTTGGCTCAACTTTGGTAACATTTTGGGTCTAAGATACATCTAAACGCCTCATTTTTGCCTTCCATTTCGTGCAAAATAAAAATTTTTGAACTAACCTCAAGTTTGATATGATTCTTGAAAATTTGTACCCGTGACACGCTTCCCAATGTACTCAATTTCATCAATCCGAGGCTCTGATACCTTGTAAATATTTGTCAATAGTCGAAGGTTGATGCTTCATGACTCGAATCCACCAAATCGCCAAGAATCAAACAGAATCCAAGTATGGATGCCAAACTTTAATTATATCAAATAAGAGAGCGGAAGCATACAAAACCAAGTCAAAAGCTGTGCCAAGACAACATAATTTATTCATGAATTTATGATGTATTTATAAACATTTACAAGAGGAGCAAAGAGAGCAAAGAAGGGCTTAAGGAGGGGCTACTGTTGGTCGGGAGCTCCAACGGCTACTAGCCGTTGGGGCCCCCAGGCCCAGTTCCATAACAAAATTGCACGGGCCTTTAGGGCTCGTGCTCCTATTACATTAACACCTCCTATCTAACTTTGTTGTTGTAATTTAAAAGTTTTCCACTTTTTCATTTATGGAATGTTCAGGCAACACAAAGGGTTTTTTAATCCCCTTTCCTTTACCAGCTATTTATCAAGCAATATAATGTCCCTTACTCAGTTTTATATCAAACTTATGATGTTTTTTAAGTTTGAAAAAAAAAATGCCAATTCATGTGACACCAGAATAATTACTGCACGGCAAATGGAAGTCAGTAACATTCCAAGTACTTAGTGTGATTTCTTTGGCAGGTACGCTGTGACGAGAAAAACAATGAGAGTCTTGGGGTTGCGAAGACTATGGCAATGTGAAGGTTGCTTGTGCCTATACTTCAAATACTGCAAGTTTGTTGCTTTTCTGAATCGCTTATTTGATGTAGGAAAAAAATTTGCTGTGCAGATTTCAATCAACCCAAAATAGAATGATCACAAACACTAACTGAAACCCAAGAATCGATTTTGGTTGAATACTTTATGTGCTCTTCTTCAGAAAACGTGGCCAAACAAACGATTCTGGCGAATGTTATATGCGTTGTCTTTCAGAAAAAAATGAGGCTAACCCTTACCTCGACTTCTATCAAATATTGTAATCACTTGGAAGGATGTCTTCCCCAGTTTCTACCTCAACTAGATTGTGTATTTGCATACAATAGGCTCTGATACCATATTATAAATAATCATTCTTTAACATGAAATAAACTTACTTACAAAAGTTGGCAGATTGGAGGCATCTCCTCCAATCTGCCTATGCAGACTCACGACCTCTCTTGGCTGCCGGCCACACTCCCTGCACCTTTCTATCTTATTAACACTAAACCCTAATCTACCCCTACTCTTAATTAAGTATAACAAAATACACATAAAGTCTGAAAAAGGATTGTAACGAGTCTAGTATGGAATGTATTGCAATCTCTAACAGCACATTCATCAAGAAAACTGGAATCACATGGCTAAAACTATAGACCCATTGTACGAAGTGAACTATTTGAATACAAATAAAAAGTAGAGAGTGTACTTACACCAAGGGGCCATTGTAGGTGTGTTGCATGTAAATTTGAGCTTTGTTAGCAATCCTGCACAAGTAATTAAAGGTCTAAAGTCCAAGTCACGTTGGAACTGAGAACCAACCGTCAAATGTTTCATAGGCATCAAATCTGCATTACTGAAATGGCTAGCCAAAAGCAAAGGTTAAGCCCACAACAAGACAATAATAAAGGAAGAAACAAGTGCACGAAACTGAAGCCTGCAGTGAGAGAGAATTTTAACGAAAAAAATCCTGAAAGAAAAAAATAGTTGAAGATATAACTAACTTTATAATATGATTGGAGTCAAATTGTTTTCATAGATCTTGGTTTAAGCTTACAATCTTTGAATCCAATATTATCTTGACTGAATATTCAAATTGATTTTGTGATTTGTGTAGTGTTGTTCGACGTGTATCATATCGTGTATCATTTTGGTCCACCATACGATACATATATCGTATCTTATCTAATGTATCGTGTAGTGTTGTTCAATGCGTACCTAATATATCATAATTTAATACTAAAAAATAGTAAAAATCCAAAAAATAGGGAAAAATATGATAATTACAAAGAATTCATATAATGCAAAGGTTAGTACATATTAATCATTCACCATTCAACAATTGAAAAAGAATTATATATTTTGAAGCAAAAAGTGAAATACATTTATATTTACATATTGTAATCAAGATTATCAACTAAATAATCATCGTAAAGATCCTCACCACCTTTTGCTTTAAAATCAAAATCTTCATCTCCTTCATGATGTAGTTGGCACATTTTCTCACTTTTATATGTGAGCAAATCGAGAAGCTCCATTTATTTGATTATTAAGTCTATAACACCCGAGTAATGTGATATTGTTACTTGATGATATCCTCTTTTTCTCTTACTAGAGACTAGCTTTTTAACTATTGCTTGAAGTGGTTTGAAACAAAAGGATAATGGATGGATGTTGTGGGTCAAAATAAGGTCATCTCATTACTTTTGAGTTGCTTGATCGAAATAGGAATTTTCGATGTGTAACTATGATGATATGCTCACTTTACAGGCTGAGCTAAGCCTCCAACACGCTGATCATGTTCAACTCAATGGAAGTCGTGTAAGGTGAACCCTAAAATAGTGAAGCTATAAAATGCCACTTAATGTACGGAGGCAACCAAATTGATCTTCATTGTTTACGATTTCAAGAAATTAGAAATTGGTAGCAGAAATATACCTAAAAGTTGTCAACAGAAGGGAAATGATTTTGTCATAATTGTTATTTATTCATAAATTATTCTTATTCAATAAAATTCTTATAAACTAACTCAAATTTATATGTTACACACATGCAACTAGCAATTCTAGACGAGCACACCGGAGGATGCCTTGGGGAGAAGTGAAGAGAGGCGAACATAGACTATAAACCGCAAAAAAAAATTCTTTTCGCACAAAAGGAAAAGAAAATTGCAAAAAAAAGTTTTTTTGGCCATATCGCACGATACATAGGCCTATATCGTATCATCAGTGCGATATAGATAACACTTATAAATGTCTCAAAAGAGGTTGGAAAGATTCATCAACTCTTCTATGCACAAATCTCACAAAATGGTCAAAAAAGTGACGATACATGGGTTGAAACATCATCAAGTGCTACGTTCCTGGATGCCCATAGACCATCATAGATTATATTCTTCCTCTACGTGTGTGAGCGAGGTCTGTTAGCTGAGACACAATAACCACCATGAAACTACATACAATAGCAGCAATACTAGATATATAGTTATTTATTTTCTTAGAAGTATTTACAATAGAAATACAGGCTCATCATCACCTGTTGCCTGCTGGGGCACGTTGTGTCAGATGGACTTCAAGTGTTCTCCTACATAATGGGCCTTCTGATGCTAACAGGCTGGCCTAGAGAAGGAACAGAATGGGAAACCAAAAAAGAACAGCACGACCATGCAGGGGATAGCACTAAATAGTGATCATGCCACAAAACCAGAACTCCTCAAGATTCAGTAGTACATGAACAATATTATAGCAAAAAACTTTGCATTTGAAACTAGCGCATGATCCACAAAATATTGGCACTGGCACAGTTAAAAGAATTGCAACTCAACAGTCAACAGTTCAAATACTAAATGGCAGCTATTCCTCTAAGACACCAAAATGAAAAGTAAAAGATGGAAAATCTACATATTCTTAGTATTTTGCCCAACCTATTTTTGAAAAGCCAAAAGATAGGGTCCACAGTAAGACACACTTACTAGTTAGCATCAGATACCAATCATGAAAATAAAAAAGAAATGATCATTTATAAACATAGAAATCCAGCTGCTCAAGGAACAAATGGAAATCACCATACCATTTGGCCAACACATCAACCGGCATTTAATAACCCCATTTAAAACTGAATTCAGCTGCTTCATTCCTGGCTTGTTGCACCAATGACCTTGCATCAGCTGCAAATTTGTTTCGCAATAAGCTAAGCACAAACACCAAGACACAACCACGGGGAGGACAAAGAACATAAAATACAACAAGAAAGCAACTACTTGTCAGTACGTTTCTACTCAACAATCACTTTCAAAGAAAATAAATTTGCAAGCATCAGTCAGTGAAAATGATGGCAAATAATAAACAAAAATAAGATAAACCATCATGGAGCCAACACCAAATGGTTTATGAACTGGATTGCATAATTGAACTCTAGGACAACAGTTATACTAAAAGCTACACGGACTGCATGTAGCTACCAAAGCATTTGACAGTTACTGTAAAATTTAGGTTTTAACTTCCCCTTGTTCTATTGACTTACTTTGATTGAAGAAAGCGATATACAAGGTAACCTCATATGCGTTCACTTTGAAGAGATCTACTGTCATCATATCATCGATCCTTCAAGGCAATCAGAGCTTCCCCTTGCAATCATAGCCATACCATAAAGATGCTAGTAACCTTGCCTTCTGACATTCTAAGTATCCCGGAAAACAGTCATCAACTATTGACTAATGCCATACGAGCACGCAGATCATAGTACTCAAAATGAGATCTATACGTTTGCTAAAACAATGAAAAAGAATTCTTCGGTTACTATTAAAACGAAATGGATCCAGATCCTGCACATGACAGTACAGTTCCAAAACCAGAACGTACTTATAGTTACAACCGATTCTACAACAGAGTTGTTAAAGCTTCAAGGGATATTAAAAAAAACAAACGTCTCCAAGAAATTACCAGTCATGCCGGTAGCTAACAATCCAAGGTACTTGGTGATCGGAAACAGATGGGAAACGCTCCTCTGATCCAAAAGCTTGTCCTGCACCAACATTACAAAGCGAGACAGAGATCAATTCACGTGCAAAAGAACCTGTATTTGTCGGCAAACAATTAAATTAAAACAAAAGATGAAATTACTCACGGGAACTTTCTTCTGGGTCACCACGCAGACGGAATCCTTCCCCCTGACGCCGATTGAAGTTACGGAAGCAGCCTTCACGGCCTTGAACGCACTCTTTTTATGCGAGAAACACAAGTCAGACCAAAAATCTGAATTAGTGACCAAAACACCCTTATCCATCCCTAATTCTCTCACGACTTTGGCGATCCAAACGAAGACGGAAAAGACCGTTCGATACAAACTGGTTGGTGAAAATTCATCATACTTCATTAATGGAAAACAAAAGATGGAAACACAAATAAGCAGAAAAGCTCGAGTTTCACGCACCAACTTGGTAGAGACGACCCTCAGGAGAGAAGATCGTAATGTGGCTATCATAACCCACCCCTGTTCCACGGCTCATTTCCTTATTATGGTCCTTTCGTTCCACTGGATTTAGATTTCTATTGGAATCAGAGTTCTGAAAGAGAGAGAGAGAGAGAGAGAGACTCGGACAGCAAGACGCTCGGGAGAGATTTCCACTAATAGAAATCCGATATCAGACAGAAGTGCGTTAGCTACAGCAGATTCGGATCCGAACAAGCATATCTAGACCCGATATACCAACCCGAAATGTAACCCAAAACCAAGAACCTAGGCTTTATAGGGTTTGGGGATTCATTTCTCTTTTGCCCGCAGCCACAGAAGCAGCAAGAGAGAAGGGAGAAGAGAGAGAGGAGGATGCCGGCGGGACATGGACTCCGGTCGCGAACGCGTGATCTGTTCGCGAGGCCTTTCAGGAAGAAGGGATACATTCCTCTGACGACGTATCTGCGGACGTATCGCATCGGCGACTACGTGGATGTCAAGGTGAATGGTGCAGTGCACAAAGGGATGCCTCACAAATTCTACCATGGACGAACTGGCAGAGTCTGGGACGTCAACAAGCGTGCCATCGGCGTAGAGATCAACAAGCAGGTTCTCTTCTTTATTTTCCCTCCTATTGCGTTCTCGATTGCTTGTTCTCGTTGGAATGGTCGTGCCGTTATAGATCTTCCTTTGTTCGATGTTTTCGCCGTTGCTTGTGACCATATCTGCTTTCTGTCTTCGTATTTGTGCGAGCTAAGGGATGCTGACGGATGTTTCGCGCTGCTGGATGGAGATTTATTAGATTTGGATTGTGATCATTTTATAGGAGTCGTTATGGTGAAGATTTGAGTTGAAGCCATCGAGCTTGTGATATGTGTGCGTCTTTTGTTTGCTTCTCCGTAATTTTAAGTAATTTCGTTCTATGACATGCTGAATGGAAAGGGGAAATGTGTTTATGCAAGAAATCATGGTTTGAAATGAATCTATTTCCGGAACATAGCAAAGAATGCACTTAGACATCGATGATCTGAACCTTGAAGCATTCAAACGTATTATTTGTGGATTATCATTGCTTTTCGGGTGTGAGAAATGAGGAACTCGCGAATGTTTTATGTACCAAGACCCCCCTAAACCTCTACAGGAAGATGCTGCGTGTATTTTTTGCGTGATGGTAACTTTATATACTAGACTGTTCACTATTGCCTGGTTCATTTAGAATCCTGCGTTTAATTGAATGTGAATGCGATGCATATTATACTTGTAGTTTGTTGGTTACCGTTTCACATCTTTCAGATTACTCATATTTTTCACGAATGAAATTGCACGGTCCTTGAAAAAGCATCTCTATGTGATTGATGTTTGACGGCATGTATGTTTAGATGTTTTTATGTTTGTTATGACGATCCATGCCATACCGAACACAAGATTGCAGGACTAACCTCTACTGTCACATCATGCTTATGACAGTGCGCAGAGCACCTACGATCTTGAACACACACACAACACAACACACAACACACGAACGCATGCAAACACCTATTTGCGAGTGATTGAATTCAGACACAGATTCACACATATTTGTGGATTATCGAATTCTTTGATGACATTGCACTTGAAGTCGTTTCCCATGAATCTTGGGTTGTGATCAAAATCTGTTTGTGGATTGACAGGTCTGTAACCTACGATCTTGAACACACACACACAACACACAACACAATGCAAACACCTATTTGTGGGTGATTGAATTAACAGACACAGATTCACACATATTTGTGGATTGTCGAATTCCTTGATGACATTACACTTGAAGTTGTTTTCCATGAATCTTGGGTTGTGATCAAAATCTGTTTGGGGATTGACAGGTTGGTAACAGAATCATAAGAAAGAGAATCCATGTCCGAGTGGAACACGTTCAGCCATCAAGGTGCAGAGAGGATTTTTTGCTGAGGAGGATCAGGAATGAGAAATTGAAGGCAGAGGCAAAAGCACGAGGGGAGAAGATCAGCACGAAGCGACAGCCGGAGGGTCCAAAACCTGGGTTTATGGTGGAGGGGGCAACGTTGGAGACGGTGACACCCATCCCTTATGATGTCGTCAATGACCTCAAAGGTGGTTATTGATCTTGGTCTGAGCTTCTCTCGTAAACAACTCTTTTTTTGTTTTCAGTTTTGCTGCTGCTTCTTGGTAATGTAGAACTCAATAGTCTCTTGGGCTTGGAGAACAATGCATTGGAGTTATTTATGATTTGGTTTAGTGTTGATGGTCAGGTCCATTGTGATGGAATCTGCAACCAAAGTTTATCTGTTATTTGTGCATTTTCTACAGATCAATATGGTTTTATTGGTTGATGAAGGCTTCCTCCTAGATCTCTATCCATTCTAGTGGATTTGTGATCTGTGTGGACAGTGTGAGCGGTAAACTTTAACTCAGCCCAAGTTTGGTTTGAGCTAGACCCTGCTTTTTGAGCAAAGTCGTATAGTTTGTATTCGAAGGGATAGATTGCCTGATAAGTTTTGAGCCAAGCTAAACCTTTAAGAATGTTCTTTTCTATAAGTAGCTGAACAAAGCCTGAGTCTGTTCTTGATAAAGTATACTGCACGGTTTAACCTTTATCTCAGGCCAACTTTGTTTTACCTGAAAATGTTTTTCTTTAGACAGGAACTTCGTTTGAGACGGCTCATATTAATTATAATTAATTGAGCCATAGTAACCTCTTCAAAACCCTAATACACCTCTCTCTCTCTCTCACACACACACAGTTTGGTCCCATCAACTCTTGTGGGTTTCCCTTCACAAGATGCCCTAACTCTTGTTGTTTGTATGTGGTATCGCGTCCTTGTTTTTTTCCTGTTAATGTTGTAAAATCATTTTCATAAGGGAAATAACACCGTGAAAGGGACGGTTGTAGCATGCAGCAATCTATGGATGTTATTTGTCAAAGGGGCGTTGCTGGTCAGGCATGCAAATTGGCCCTTGTACGGTTATCAGCAGTTAACAAAGTCAGGTAGCCGACTTCATGTCTCTTCTTGATTCCAGGTGTTAGTGTTACCGATGGTGTCGTTGCCGAAATATCATATGATAAAAAGGTAAGGGAAGGAGACATGTAGACGTTATAATAAGAATGAACTTGTAAGTCAATCTTTTATAGGTGATTATGGTTCAAATGTTTTTTTGAAAACCAAAAAGATGATTTCGAAAAGTAAACTCATTTTGTATGGGCAATTTTAAATAAAATTCAGTTGAATAAAGTATTTTCATTCAATTTTTTTTCTTAAAATACTAACATAGGAAATAGACAATGTAAATCTTAGCGATCAAAATCTCAATCTTTAAAACATAACAAAGTGACCCATAAAATGGATGAACAAACTAGAACTTCCTACTTCTAAATGGAGTATGAATTCTTTTTTAAATGTGATAAACTTCGAATAGTAACTGCACGACATCCAATAACTTCTAAATGGAGTATGGTTCTTTCTTAAATGTCGAATTCCAAAGCAATTTCAATTTTAGAACCAAAATTGCTTAGAAATTAGGCGCCGGATTTCGTGGGAGTCTAACTCCACCTGGCTCAATAATAGAAAAGGTTCTACCACTGAACAAGGTCTCGGTGTTAAAATATACGCAATATATGTATATATATTAACGAGCGGTTTAAAATCACCTGTTTCAATTCCGACCAGGTTCCTAAAAAGTATGAATTGTAACTGAATAGGAAGGTACCCAAGTTTGGTTATGGTTTTGGAGCCGGTTTGGACTGTTCAATTCCGGTTTCGAACCAGTCATGTCTAAGAACAAGGTTAGTAACATAGGTTGTACCGATCACAACAAAATCTAGTTCAACAAACATGAAAGGACCCAATAGTTGTTATTGAGACCTTGAAAGGGAGAGTACCTCCTAGAGAGGAACATCCTCTAGCCTTTGCAAAAGATTGGAGGGGTGAGTTATTAATCCGTTCTCACATGCCAAAGACCTTTGATCAATCCGTGTGATCTATAATGACAACTTAAGAGGAGGGAACGGTAGGAAGTTTACCTTGACCTATGAATGGAAAGCTAGGAATTGTGAGACATGAAAAAGGGAAGGTTAGAACAAGAACCTCATGTTTGAGCGAATGAACTACTTTCTTCTCCTATCACTACTACAATTTGATAAAAGGGGAGGTAACCTCATGTCCGAGCGAATGAACTAACTATTTTCTCCTATAACTACTATAATTTGATGAAAAGGGGAGGTCAGAACAAGAACCTCAAGTCCGAGTGAATGAACTATACTATCTTCTCCCATAACTACTACAATTCATGAAATCTTCTTCTCCCATAACTACTACAATTCATGAAATCTTCATGTATCATCAATGGCAGGTAGACAGTAGTGAATCCAAAGACGACATAGGAGCTACATTGTGGAGCATTTAGGAGCCAATATATAAATGCCATGTCTGAGAATCAAAATTGGCCAATTTTGTCTGTACATAACATACTCACACTCCAATCTCTTCTTAACAGCAAGATAATATGTTGTATTAGAGTGCTGAAGAAGCTTGATGAAGGGTTCACTTGGTTTACGGAGTCGCTTGCAAGTATATTCTGCAAGTTATTACAAAAAAAAAAAGTAGGAGAAAGAAAATACATAACAGGAGTCGTTTCTGTTGCTCAGGTGTGACGCTCCTCAGGAAGGCCAATCGAGAGAGAGAGAGAGAGAGAGAGAGAGAGAGAGAGAGAGAGAGAGAGAGAGAGAGAGAGATGGGGATGGAGATGGAGATGTTGGTCCAGGCCGGGCTGGTAATTCTGGGTTTGGCCATGGTGGTCCTAATGCACCGTCTTCCTCTGCGAGCAGGTGGGGGGTTCGCCTCCTTCCGCAGCAGCAGGACCAACACAGCGAAGGCGCAGGCGAGGCGGCACTTCCTGCAGGGCGCGCAGCTGCTGGCCAGAGCCCGCGCCGCACCTTCTCGCTCTTCCGCCGCACACTCGCTGGCTCGCGGCGCCGGCAAGGAGGCCGACCGTGCCCTCGCCCTCGACCCCCGGGATGCGGCGTCGCACATCCTCAAGGCCCTCTCCCTCAACGTCCAGGGCCGCCACACGGCCGCACTCCGCTCCCTTGACACCGCTCTTGTCCCGCCTGCCGTCCGGTCGCTCTCCCCTCAGGAGAAGGGGGACGCCCTCTGCAAGAGAGCCGATCTCTTGCTCAATTCTTCTACTACGTCTGCGGGGAGTCGCCGGAGAAGGCTCGACTCGGCGGTTTCTGACCTCGAAGAGGCGGTGAAGCTCAGCCCCAAGAACGTGAAGGCGTTCTGCCTCTTGGGGTCTTGCTATGAGAGGAAGGAGATGGCGGGCGAGGCGAGGGCGGCGTTTGCGGAGGCGCTTCGGATCGATCCTTTGTCTGAGGAGGCGAAAGAAGGGGTGGATCGTCTCTCTGAGAAGTAGCAACCGCAGTTTGCACATTAATGCTCGTTGGGTAATCCTTTCTTTTCTTATGTGGGTTTCTGTGTGTAATCAATCACAAGGGGAGTTATATTTTGAACATACTGTTTTACTTTTATCCCCAAAAAGGTGTGAGAATCGAGACGGTATTTGCAGTTATTGCTGCATATCTCGGATTTCTGATAAGCGCGTGAATCAGGAAACCCATGAAATACACTGTAAAATGTTGATTGGCAGTAAATTTTGTATTGGTATGGATGATTTCCTGGTGTTTATGCTCTTCATCTGCCTTTGGCTTAGCTGATCTCTTACTAAAAACTGAAATGGCTACTGCTGTTGAAATCTTTAGTATCAATTATTTGTGATTTCATGAAGAAAATCCTTTGAGCTTGTTTATCTGTATCAAACTAAGAGGTTTAGAGAACAAGCAGAATTGTTGAACCCTAACTATATGGTATTACTTTGCGCTCGTCTTTTTCTTTGTTAAGCAAACTAAGAACCAATTCTTCAGATCATTGGAAGCTGTGGCAACTGAAAGCTTTGTCAATCTAGGTTTACCATGTATGGAAGACCGTATTGCAGAGATATTTAAGATAACAATGCTAGTTAATTTTGATATGCCGATTATGACAGCAGCATTTGATCGACTTTGGTTCCCTCGCTGGTCAATCACAAGTCAACACAACTGTGAGGAATTCAATGACGAGAAGATGAGGATTCAAACTCTCAGGCATGTAACTTTCTGTTGATCCCAAACCTAAGAAAAGCAAGCCACATGGACTCTTGGATGCTGTTATGATCTATCGTGTCTCACTCACGATATCTTAGTTGCCTCCTGCTGATTCGTTTGCTTCATCTTCCCTCAGATCCCGGTTATTGAGCTCCACCCTGTTTTACTGAATTATCTCATTTGGATGTTTCTCATTGTGCAAAACTGTAGCAGATGAACGTGAAACTACTCCGAATTTGTTTACATTTTCATTAACTTAGCACAAAAAAAACATATACACACAAGGAGAGAGAGAGAGAGAGAGAGAGAGAGAGAGAGAGAGAGAGAGAGAGAGAGAGAGAGAGATGGCTTGTCTTTTCTTGATAGGAAATTGGTGTAATGCATCATTGAGGAACTTGTATATTTTCTTATAAAATTTATGTTTGCATTACCTTATGATACTGTTATCGGAACACTGTGCTGCTTACAGTGCCTTAAAAGTAGGAGGCAAGCATAAACAGAGGGACAAGGTCCTTGTCTTCAGAGGGCATATGCCGATCAGTGTTACTGCCTTCAGAGGATGGCCCACCCGAATTTGATTAGTCAATGGAACAACTAAAACTAACACATGAACCACATTCCTGTAAACTCAAGCCATCGTCGCTGGTGATATGACAAAAAAACGCAGAAAATGCTCGTAAAGAAATTATAGATTCGTTCTTTCATCACCCTGTACACCAAAATAGTTTGTAGTTCAAATCAGTGCGCTGAGCTCCACAATACGGGCATATCATATCATATTTTAATATTAAAAAAATATTTAAAAATTCAAAAAAATAGTAAAAAAAAAATCAAGAAAAATTAGAAAAATCTGACAATTGCTTTGAATTCATATAATGTAAAGTTTAGTACATATTGAGCATTCAACATTGAATAATTACATCCAAATTTCCATATTTTAAAGCAAAAAATGAAATACATTTACATATTGTAATTAGGATCATCAACTAAATAATCTTTTATCTTCTTCTTTCTTCTTGCTGAAGATTCTTATTATCATCACTACCTTTTGCATGAAAATCAAAATCTTCATCTCCATGATAATGTTGTTGCGCTCCTTATAAATTGATCTATGCAATGCCTTCTTCAATTAAGAGGGCATTTTCTTCGTTATCTTTCATAATCCAGAATTCTAATATATCAAAATTATTCAAACTTGGTGGATCAAATTGACTTTTTCTCTATTTATCTTTTTCAATTGCCTACAAGAAAGAAAGATAAGAACTAGAAGTTAGTAAATCACATTAACAATTGAAGTCAAACAATATATTGAATTTAATTTTTTTAGTACTAAGTAGTAAGTAATAAAAGATTACCTTTGGCGAAGCCGCATGTTACAACGGATGAAAACTAAGTTATTGAGCCGCTTATGTCTCAACATGTTGTGCTTTTTTGTATAGATGTGTTCAAAGACACTCCAATTCTCTTCACAACCTATTGCACTAAAGGTTTGACTCAAAACTCTGACTGCAAAATTCCTAAGGTTTGGGCAATCACTTCCAAACCTATTCCACCAAACATCTGTAAAGAAAGACAAACATTAGGAACATAATCCACAATAATATAAGATTTATTAATTTAAAAACTTAAATACGAAGATAAACAATTTACCTATAATACAGTTACGAATTGCTACAAGCAAACCCATCAAGTAAAGAGCATTATCATAGATCTTCATCTCTCGATATATAACATCTGTTGTACTCTCATTAGGGACTAATCTGTCTATATAATCAATGATGTCTCGATTAACCTCACCGTTCATTTTGAAGCTTGCTGAATACCTAAATGATGGGTTAAGATAATATGTTGCTGCATGAATAGGCTGATGCAATTGTTTGTTCAATCTATTATCTATAATTTTCCACACGAGCACATAATCCCTCTTTTTTCTATTAAAATTATTTTAATGGCTTCTTTTGCCCTATTAATGGCTTCATAAAAATAACCCATAGATGGTTTCTTCTCGCTATCAGTTAATATCAAAACCTTCACCAAAGGACATGTAATCCTCAACAATCTAACACATTCATTCTAAAATGTACTCCTTAACTATCTTGAATTCTCATTCAACTTTTTATTTATTTTATTTTGAGGCAATTGTGCAAATTCTTGCCACTCATCTGAGGAGAACATTCTCTTCAATACTTGCTTTTGTCTCATAATACTCTGTACAAATAAGAAGTGAGTTACAAACTGAGTTACAGCTATACGAAGAAGCTCTGTACCATCTATATATCTACTCATCATACACAATACAAATGTATAGTTGTAGGTAAATTTGGTGATATCTTGGCAACATTCAGTTGCTGCTTTTATCTCATCCATCTCACCAATATCGTAAGGATGAGATCTAAATAATGGGATATGCATGGTGTCCAATAGAAAGTCTCATACGTATTGGCTAACTCCTTCCCAGTTGCTTTATAGTTAGTTGCGTTATCTGTAATAAATTGGACTACATTATCTAGCCCAACCTCGCATATCACCTTATCAAACTCTTGTCGTAGGATCTCTACAGTGTGCCTAAAGATCTCAAAAACATAAGTCCTTTAGAACAGTAGATAAGAAAGTTTAGCCCTCGCCTATCTGTCAATCCGTCTGCTATGATAGTGCATCCTATCTCCTTCCATGACTCTCTAAAAGTCGAACAATATTCTTACACTTCAATGATGATCTTATATAAGATCTTCCTCTCAATTTCTGATAAGAGAGTATCTTATATATTTGACTAATATTAGCAATTGCATCTGTCATTATTTGAAAATGAAAACTATTTGTTACATTAAATGTAATGCATGCATTATAAAACCATCTCTCCACTGCAAGGTCTGCCTGATCATGCAATTGTTATGAAGTTATAGTAGCACAAATTTCAGATTGAGTACTAGGTTTAGTGTTAGGAGAAAAAAATGAACGTATGCTAGAAACAACTCTGCATCTACTCCTTTGTAAGCTTCATCTTCTACCACTTTCAAAATCTTTAACAACCATTTTTCTCTTTTTTAGTGATCGAGAACTCTTACTACCAATCTCTATTATGGCATTTGAAGGAATACTATCAGTGAATCCAATAACATAACCATCATCTTCCTGAAACATCTCCAAATCATCATTTTGTTGTCTCATCTATTATATACTCTCAATCATGTGAAGACATTGCCATTTAATACATTCAGACAAACTTCTAACTCAACCCGTGAAAGGAGCAACTTCTTTCCTAATCCCTGCTAGGTGGTGTTTCAATCATGAAATTCCACCACTAACCACCCTCTCACAAAAAAAATCTTATGTTCAATCTACAACCCTCAACTGGTATATCCCAATGTCATGCCAGATCATCAGACCGAGAATAAGTCTCTAACACTCCTTCCTACCATCTCAATTGAGCACTTCAATTGAATAAAAAACCTAAAAATAAAAACACTTCATAAATCCTCAATCTTCACATAACACTCAAATAAAGTGTCTCCCACTTCAAGAATGCAATAAAAATCATATCCACATACTTAATAATTTCATATTTTGTCATTAAAAAAACACCAAATACAAAGAAAAAATTTCAAAAAAACACTCTAAATATACCACAATCTGAGTTAGGATGCTTGCATGGACACTGTAGAGCACTTTTTTGAGAACCTTGAACACCAACGAGGGAGAGAACTACTGAAAGAGTGCTTGAGGAGCTCCTAAAAATTCATAGAAACCCACAAAAATGCGGGTTTCTGTTCGGCGAAAGATCCTTTATACGGGTCCTTGGGGGCGATACATGCCGTATCGTGCGATACGGCCTGTATCACATGATATGGCACGATAACTTGTTATTTGTGATACAATTACCTATATCATGACCCATGGTACGATACGTACGTGCGATACAGATAACACTCGTTCAAATCATTCAACTAACGTTGCAAGGCAGAATTGTACAGTGGTAGGTTGTGCATATTTTAAGCTAAAACCCTGTACTGTGGGGATTGCAGTTTAATGTTTAAGGTTGTGTTTGTGCGCCATTTCAAGTTCAGATTGATGAGGCTTATTGCTTCTTAAATAGGTACTTGCCTACACGACTGTCACGCTCGCTTAGTGTTTTCGTGTTGTATCTAGAATTGCAGCCAACATCATGTTTTAGCTTCTTTTGGCATTTTATGTTCTTGTGAAAAGCAGGTAAACTCATGGGACTTTCAAGTAGTTCTCCTGCCCGATTACATGTGTCATTTGGGTAGCCAGTATTCAATTCCTGTAGATGTTAAGCGCAGCCTATATATATATATATATATCTGAACTGATACATGTACCCTAACTGTGTACATATTGGTTTGCATTTTCGTATTAAAATCATTCAAACTCGAAATTGACAGATTTTAAAGCCTTTCTTATTTATTCTAAGGGATCTGAAACAACTTAACTTTGCTTTAAAACCCTCTCTAGTTCTCTTTTATTTAATTTCACATGAAAATCACAAGATTTTCTCCCAAACTTCTGAAAATCTATAGTTTGTTTTAAAATTCGTAACCCACTCTATCTTGAGTTCCCAATCCTTGTGCACATGGGTTTTTCCTAGAAAATTAGCATTGTCACAACTTTTGAACTCCCTCATCTTCTCTCCAAGCCTTTTTCTTGTTGTAATTCATCTCTATTTAACATGAATGGCATCCAGTCGGTATGATTCACCTTGAAAGTATTGCATTCCAATATATAAAAGCAATAGGCTTGTAAATAGGTACAATTTCTGTAATGAAGTTAAGCATATAGACATCTCATGCATAAACTACTATCTAACATGAACAAAGAGAGATTACTAGTCCTTGTAGTTATGTGTTATAAGAAAGTATGAAATGCAACATTAAGGTAAAGATAAAACGTAGAAATAGAAATAGGTGGTTAGACATGTCTCAATCTCGATAAACATTTGGGGACAAATAACGTGATATCATTAAAGAGGAAACTGTTGACTGTGAAAAGAGTAAGAGTGGATTATGGTAGTAATTGTAGTTAAGTTGGTTCATGTTCTATAGCAAGAGCCCATGTTTGCCTAGTGAGGAATGATAGAGGTAGAAGAAATGTATAACCAAGCCCTTTTCTCCCCCATTATACACGATCCCTAAAGCACAACTAGGCATCACATGACTATGGTATCAAATGAGGTAATTGAAAGGTTTATTTAAAGCATGATGAGTTTTTCTTATAAAAATTTCTTGCCTTCTAATGTTACAAATTTATTTTCTTTTCAAATAATGATAAATGTCATAACTAGCATAAGATCAAGCTACCTTACCTATTTATCATGCTTTGAGGGTTAGGTTGATAAAATGAGTTGACATTATCATTGAATAAACTTTTAAATTTAGGGAGTCATGAAACATTACAAGTTAGTTTGTTATTGCTGATGAGTGAACATATGGTCATCATAGATCTCTAGTGAATTTTTTAGTTTATTCTCCAAAAGAGATATTATTTTTAAAGTTATGTGACTTGTCCCATAGAGATAAGATTGCAAAAAATCTACTTCCTATTTTTGAATATGTTTTTAGATGAAGCAAGCATGAAAAATATTATTTTATTTTATTACTAACAATAATGTTGCAAAATCATAGCGCAATTGATCAAATGTTTCAACTAAATCATTTATCTTTAATATAGATCATGAATAACTCCACCCATGTAAGGGATCACCCTTGCATGGCTGGTCCCAAGCCTGGATAAAGGAAGGTTGCGTTAAGCTTCCAACAACTAGTATAAAACTTTATCGAACTTATTTACTATAGATTATACAAATTATGATAGGGCTTTGTGGAAAAAATAATCCATGTAGCTAACCCCATCTAGTATGAAAAAGGCTTAGTTGTTGTTGTAGACCACGCATGTTGCACATTTGCATAGACTTGATGCTTGAAGATTAAGTGTGACAAATGAAATTAAGGAAACTATTGATTAAAATTTATTTATAATCAATTGTCCGTATTGCATTTGATGAGAATACATAAAATGTTTGCTTTGAATATTATTATTGTTCAAAGTCTTGTAATACATAAAATATATTGATAAAAATATTTGCTTCTTTAATATAGACCTCATGTGTTGCACATTTGCATAGACTTGATACTTGAAGATCTAAGTGAGATAAATGAAACTAAGAAAACTATTGATGCATGTAGAATTTTCACAAAGTTTATTACGATCAATCATCCATATTGTATTTGATGAAAATACACATTAGGGAATTGATTAGGCATAAAATAATGAATGTTATTATTGTTCAAAGTTTTATCATACATAAGAATGCATTTATAAAAATGTTTGCTTTTTTAATATAGACCTAGTGTGTTGCAAGTTTGCATAGTCTTGATGCTTGAAGATTTAAGTGGAAAGAATGAAATTAAGAAAACTATTGATGCATGAATTTTCGTAACTTTTGTTTATGATCAATCATCAAGAATACACAGTAATGGTAAGGAATTGATTAGGCCTACAATGACAAGGTTTGCTATAAATTTTATTATTGTTCAAAGTCTTGTCTAATGTATTAAAAAAAATGTTTGTTTCTGATGAATTGAGCTTTCAAAAATTAATCGAAAAAAGAGAAGATTGCTACAGTTGATATCAATTTCAATGCAAACTTTTGGGGTAATTGCAAAACATTTTTAAGGATGATTATACCATTGATTAAGGTAATGATAATGGTAGATGGGGAAGATAGGCCTCCTATGCATTATATTTATAGTGAGATTAAGCCAAACTAGAAATACAAGCAAACCTTCATTACAAAAGAACACTTCTTATATGCATGACAGAATCGACAAATGCATCATGATTTACATACTAATGTATATTTTCTTAATCACTTTATTAGACTTTTCCCACTTTTACAAAAAATGAAGTTAAGAAGGGGATATTGAATGCAATTGACCTTCTACAAGATTCATCTATTTCTAGCTCAGCAAATACATATGCAATGCTGAATATTTTGGCATGCATATTGAGATACAACTCCACTTTGAGATGCACCTAGGTATGAGTGGTTTATTAATTTGTTATATAAGCTCTTTGATTTGATTGTTAGTTGCATTGCTTCTTAATCTTTTTTTGTTTTTGATTTAAAGGAGAGTGTAGTAGACATACAACGATATGGTGACCGAATCATGACATTGAAATTAGTGTTAGGAGTAGAGGTTTTGAATATAGTTTGTGCTTACGCACCCCAAGTAGGACTAGAAGATAGTATAAAGACAGTTTTTTGGGAAGAGTTAGATAAGGTGTTTCAAAAGATTCCACAAAGGGAGATGATTTGTTTAGGAGGAGATTTAAATGGACATGTCGGTAAAGAGGCATTAGGATATCAAGGGATTCATGGAAACTTTGGTTATGGGGATATAAACGAGGAAGGTAGGGAGATTTTAAATTTTGCTTTGTCATTTGATCTCTTTATAGTCAATACAATCTTCAAAAAACGAGATGAACATTTAATTACTTATAAGAGTGGCTTATCACAAACACAAATTGATTACTTTATTTGTAGAAAAAAAGATAGAGCGTGTTGTAAAGATTGTAAGGTAATTCCAGGAGAAAGCTTAACCACCCAACATCGACTTTTAGTTATGGATTTACAAATAAAAAAATGGACAAAGAAGAAAAGAGTGCATCGAGCTATTCGGACTAAATGGTGGAACCTCAAAAGCGAGAAAGAAGATATATTTAAACAGAAAGTCCTTCAAGGAGATGTTTGGAATTATGTTGGCACACCCTATGATATGTGGAACAATATGGCTATACATATTAGGAAAGTGGCGAAAGATGTGTTAGGGGTATCTAAGGGAGGTGTACCGGCACAAAAAGAAGCTTGGTGGTGGAGTGAAGTAGTACAAAATAAAATCAAGGCAAAGAGGGCATGTTACAAATTACATTATGCTAAGAAAACTAGTGAAACTTTAGAAGCTTATAAGAAAGCAAAAAAGGAAGCAAAAAAGGCCGTTAGTGAAGCAAAAGCTAAGATTTGGGAGGACTTATATAAAAAACTCAACTCAAAAGAGGGTGAAAGAGATTTTTACGATAGCTAGGGCTAGAGATAAGAAAACTAAAGATCTTAATTATGTTAGATGCATAAAAGACGAGGATGAAAAAATTCTAGTGGCAAATGATGATATAAGAAATAGATGGAAAAACTATTTTTATAATCTTTTTAATGAAAATAAAGATGTTAGTATTAGTTTAGGAGATTTAGCCAAGTCAGAAAAGTATACAACCACAATTTCTATCGACGTATTCAAAAGAATGAAGTCAAAGAGGCTCTTAAACATATGAAGAGTGGTAAATCGGTAGGACCAGATAATATTCCTATAGAAGTTTGGAAAATAGTAGGAGAAATAGGAATCACTTGGGTCACAAGACTATTTAATGAAATATGGAAAAACCAAAAGATGCCCGAGGAATGGAGAGCAAGTACACTTATACCCGTATATAAGAACAAGGGAGACATTCAAAATTGTGCGAATTATCGAGGTATCAAGTTAATGAGTCATACTATGAAATTATGGGAAAGAATTATCGAACGTAGGTTAAGACAAGTATCAAGTACAACAGAGAACCAATTTGGATTTATGCCAGGTAGATCTACTATTGAAGTGATTCACCTTTTGAGACGTCTTATGGAACATTTTAGAGCAAAAAAGAAAGACCTTCACATGATATTTATTGATCTAGAAAAAGCTTATGATAGGGTACCAAGGGAGGTTCTTTGGAGAACTTTGGAAAAAAGAGGTATCCCATTGACATATATTAACCTTATAAGAGACATGTATGATGGTGCAAAAACATGTGTGAGGACTCATGAAGGAACGACAGACTTCTTTGAAGTTAATATTGGGTTACATCAAGGATCAACTTTAAGTCCATACTTATTTATAATGGTGATGGATGAGTTGACAAAACATATTCAAGATGAAGTACCTTGGTGTATGTTATTTGCAGATGACATTGTATTAGTGGAGGAATCTAAGGAAAAAGTTAGAAAATTGGAACTATGGAGAGAAACATTAGAAAACAAAGGCCTCCGACTTAGTAGAACAAAGACAGAATATATGGAATGTAAGTTTGATCA
This sequence comes from Brasenia schreberi, assembly GCA_036023115.1. Taxonomy (NCBI): domain Eukaryota; kingdom Viridiplantae; phylum Streptophyta; class Magnoliopsida; order Nymphaeales; family Cabombaceae; genus Brasenia; species Brasenia schreberi. The sequence goes on from JAYKKT010000064.1 coordinate 14,060,516, forward strand.
TTTGGCTACTTCAGAGGACATAGAAATTAAAATTGGCACACATTGCATTCCCCAAAAGGAAAGTTTTAAATACCTAGGGTCAATTTTTCAAAGTGATGGAAGAATTGATGGAGATGTTACACATAGAATTAATGCTGGTTGGTTAAAATGGAGAGGAGCATCAGGTATTCTTTGTGATAAGAAGATACCATTAAAATTAAAAGTTAAATATTATAGAGCAGCTGTTAGGCCTGCCATGTTTTATGGTTCTGAGTATTGGGCAGTTAATCATCAACATGTACAAAAGATGTCTGTGACAGAAATGAAGATGTTGAGATGGATGAGTGGTCATACAAGAAAAGACCGTATACATAATGAGGTTATTAGAAACAAATTAGGAGTGGCACCAATAGAGGATAAAATGAGAGAACATCGTTTAAGATGGTTTGGACATATAGAAAGAAGATCAAAAGAAGAACCTGTAAGAAGGTTAGAAAAACTAAATTTGGAAAGTATTAAAAGAGGTAGAGGACGACCACAAAAGTGTTGGAAAGAAACAATAAAGAATGATCTAGCTTATTGGGAGTTAACTGCTAACATGGCACACGATAGAGATCTGTGGAAACAAAGAATCCATGTAGCCGACCCCGTCTAGTATGGGAAAAGGCTTAGTTGTTGTTGTTTAGATGAATGGTGGGTTCGATTGGGTACAGATACACCTCACTTGTCAAGATTTGCTTAAAATATATTAAGCAAAACTTGTAGTTCCAATGGATGCAAATGAAATTGGAGCTTTTTCAAATACATTTATATAAAAAAAAAGAAAAAACTGTTAGAGTATGCAAGTATGCTCGCCTATATGATTTGGCTTGTATTGCATATAGGATAAAGCTAAGGCAAATGTAATATGTTAGCTACTCATGATTCATATAATTTTGAATTTTGATTTTTAGGTATTAACTTTACAAACTTAATTACTAGCATACATACAATGTATACAATATTCCTATATTCTTTCTTTTAATTTCTTTTATAGACAAATGCAAAGAGGTAAAAGAAGGGTAAGAAAAGTCCAATATAACCTAATAGTTAATATCTTTTCGCTTTGCTCAGCCCTCGTACCTCGTCCCTTAACGAAGTGAAGTGGTATTTAAGTTTAATCCCACTCGAAGTTCACATTATGATGAAACAATCTAATGAAACAACAGTTTAGTTCAAAGCTTGGAGAGTTGATATTTTAGATGAGTTGAAGAAGAAGAACCTTATGTCTTTGTTGAGGATGAAAACTAGAGAGCAATAGAAACACAAGAATAGATTGACGATCATAATATTGGAGGCCTTGAATTAGATAAGCCCATTATAGAGGAGGGATGATGACATTGATGATATTGTATATGACCCAATTAGCTTAGAGAGTGTTGATATTCTAGATGAGTTGAAGAAGAACCTTCGGTCATTGTCCATAGCAATAGAGAGACAAGAAGAATAGAGAGACAAGAAGAGATTGAAGATGATAATATTGAAGGCCTTGAATTAGATAATTCTGTTGACCCTGATGACTTGTGATGCTTGTCTTGACTATGATGCATGTTTTATAAATTAAATGAATTTTGAACTTTGTTTAATCATTTTCTTTTAGAAAACTTCACAAAACTTATAGGTGTGCGTGTTTACCAATTTGATCATTTTAATTTAAACTATGTGTTGCGATACTGTGTGGTTTTTGCATCTAACTTGATAATGTCGTTACCCTTAATCCAATGTGCCACATCAACTAATAATAGTTGATTAAGCTGGCATGTTATCTATCACGTTAACATCACTTATCACCTTATTTGCCACATAAGCATCACTACAACATCAACATATATTTAAATATTAATATTAATATTAAATATTATTGAATATTAGATATTCAATATTACAAATTATTGTATGTTAACTTTAATATTAATAATTTTAATTTAATATTTAAGTAGCCACATCAGCCTGATCACTTGAAACCGTCTTCCATGTTATATTCACGTAACATCTTTAACAAGTTTTGACTAAATTGATAGACGACACAAACCATAGGGTATCCCGGTGCAAATTCTTAACCACCTGAGCCAAATTGATAAACACATAAACCTCAGGATACTTTTTCAAAGGTTTTCCTTTTCTTTCTTTTTTATATTTGTAATGCTATACTTACTCAAAAGATTCACAACTTGGATATGCTGGTTTCAACTTTTAGTTAATCAACTTATTTCAAATTATATGCTCTTGCTCTTCTTAAGTTCTTTTCCTATGCTTGTAGTTATTATTAATTGTGAGCTATTTGGCTTGTTATCACTTATCAATTCATCTTTATCGACTTAAAATTTGATTCAATGTTATATATTTAATGTTTTCACTCCGCCCATGTAAGGGATCACCCTTGCATTGCCGGTCCCAAGCCCGGATAAAGGAGGAGGGTTGTGTTAGGCTTCCGACAGCCAGCGTAAAACTGCGTCGAATTTTTACAATATGGATTACAAAAATTATGAGCATTGCTTTGGGGCGTCCCCACCTAGCGACGTGCTGCAGAGCCCAAATGCAGTAAGAAGTAAGCAAGGGCCACTACATTTTTGCCCGAATGTAGTGAATCAATTGCAGAGAGGGTTCCCACATCATGGACGGGTGTGGGAAAAGAAGTTAGTCCCGCTACATTGCCGCCCGAATGTAGTGAAAATTTTTCAGAGAGGGTCTCCGCATTTTGATTATGGACGGATGCGGAGGGTAAGGAAGCTAGTCCTAGATAATAAGATTCGTATTGGTTCTTGGAATATCGGAACATTATCAAGTAAGCTAATGGAGGTGGTAGATACTATGATTCAGAGAAAGATTCATATTCTATGTTTACAAGAGACAAAATGGGTTGGAGAAAAAGCAAAGGAGATAGAGGATACAGGTTTTAAATTATGGTACTCAGGTAAATAAAAGGCTCGAAACGGTGTTGGTATTATCATAAATAAAGATTTAAAGGAGAGTGTAGTAGACATACAACGATATGGTGACCGAATCATGATGTTGAAATTAGTGTTAGGAGTAGAGGTTTTGAATATAGTTTGTGCTTACGCACCCCAAGTAGGATTAGAAGATAGTATAAAGACAGTTTTTTGGGAAGAGTTAGATAAGGTGTTTCAAAAGATTCCACAAAGGGAGATGATTTGTTTAGGAGGAGATTTAAATGGACATGTCGGTAAAGAGGCATTAGGATATCAAGGGATTCATGAAAACTTTGGTTTTGGGGATATAAACGAGAAAGGTAGGGAGATTTTAAATTTTGCTATGGCATTTGATCACTTTATAGTCAATACAATCTTCAAAAAACAAGATGAACATTTAATTACTTATAAGAGTGGCTTATCACAAACACAAATTGATTACTTTATTTGTAGAAAAAAAGATAGAGCGTGTTGTAAATATTGTAAGGTAATTCCAGCAAAAAGCTTAACCACCCAACATCGACTTTTAGTTATGGATTTACAAATAAAAAAATGGACAAAGAATAAAAGAGTGCATCGAGCTATTCGGACTAAATGGTGGAACCTCAAAAGCGAGAAAGAAGATATATTTAAACAGAAAGTCCTTCAAGGAGATGTTTGGAATTATGTTGGCACACCCTGTGATAAGTGGAACAATATGGCTATACATATTAGGAAAGTGGCCAAAGATGTGTTAGGTGTAGGGAGGTTTACCGGCACAAAAAGAAGCTTGGTGGTGGAGTGAAGTAGTACAAAATAAAATCAAGGCAAAGAGGGCATGTTACAAATTACATTATGCTAAGAAAACTAGTGAAACTTTAGAAGCTTATAAGAAAGCAAAGAAGGAAGCGAAAAAGGCCGTTAGTGAAGCAAAAGCTAAGATTTGGGATGACTTATATAAAAAACTCAACTCAAAAGAGGGTGAAAGAGATATTTTTAGGATAGCTAGGGCTAGAGATAAGAAAACTAAAGATCTTAATTATGTTAGATGCATAAAAGACGAGGATGAATAAAATTCTAGTGGCAAATGATGATATAAGAAATAGATGGAAAAACTATTTTTATAATCTTTTTAATGAAAATAAAGATGTTAGTATTAGTTTAGGAGATTTAGCCAAGTCAGAAAAGTATATAAACCACAATTTCTACCGACATATTCAAAAGAATGAAGTCAAAGAGCCTCTTAAACATATGAAGAGTGGTAAATTGGTAGGACCACATAATATTCCTATAGAAGTTTGGAAAATATTAGGAGAAATAGGAATCACTTGGCTCACAAGACTATTTAATGAAATATGGAAAAACCAAAAGATGCCCGAGGAATGGAGAGCAAGTACACTTATACCCATATATAAGAACAAGGGAGACATTCAAAATTGTGTGAATTATCGAGGTATCAAGTTAATGAGTCATACTATGAAATTATGGGAAAGAATTATCGAACGTAGGTTAAGACAAGTATCAAGTACAACAGAGAACCAATTTGGATTTATGCCAGGCTGATCTATTATTGAAGCGATTCACCTTTTGAGACGTCTTATGGAACATTTTAGAGCAAAAAAGAAAGACCTTCACATGATATTTATTGATATAGAAAAAGCTTATGATAGGGTACCGAAGGAGGTTCTTTGGAGAACTTTGAAAAAAAGAGGTATCCCATTGACATATATTAACCTTATAAGAGACACGTATGATGGTGCAAAAACATGTGTGAGGACTCATGAAGGAACGACAGACTTCTTTGAAGTTAATATTGGGTTACATCAAGGATCAACTTTAAGTCCATACTTATTTATAATGGTGATGGATGAGTTAACAAAACATATTCAAGATGAAGTACCTTGGTGTATGTTATTTGCAGATGACATTGTATTAGTGGAGGAGTCTAAGGAAAAAGTTAATAGAAAATTAGAACTATGGAGAGAAACATTAGAAAGAAAAGGCCTCCGACTTAGTAGAACAAAGACATTCCCCAAAAGGAAAGTTTTAAATACCTAGGGTCAATTTTTCAAAGTGATGGAAGAATTGATGGAGATGTTATACATAGAATTAATGCTGGTTGGTTAAAATGGAGAGGAGCATCAGGTATTTTTTGTGATAAGAAGATACCATTAAAATTAAAAGGTAAATATTATAGAGCAGCAATTAGGCCTGCCATGTTTTATGGTTCTGAGTGTTGGGCAGTTAATCATCAACTTGTACAAAAGATGTCTGTGACAGAAATGAAGATGTTGAGATGGATGAGTGGTCATACACGAAAAGACCGTATACATAATGAGGTTATTAGAAACAAATTAGGAGTGGCACCGAGGATAAAATGAGAGAACATCGTTTAAGATGGTTTGGACATATAGAAAGAAGATCAAAAGAAGAACCTCTAAGAAGGTTAGAAAAACTAAATTTGGAAAGTAGTAGAAGAGGTAGAGGACGACCACAAAAGTGTTCAAAAGAAACAATAAAGAATGATCTAGCTTATTGGGAGTTAACTGCTAACATGGCACACGATAGGGATATGTGGAAACAAAGAATCCATGTAGCCGACCCCGTCTAGTATGGGAAAAGGCTTAGTTGTTGTTGTTGTTGTTATATATTTAATGTTTTACTACATGATGGATTGTATGTTCTAACAATCTGCAGTCTTTTGTTGATTAATTTCAATTTTCCCCATTTTTGTGACTTTTAGGATTTTTGAGAATAAAACCAATCAACACATGCACAATATCATACCTCATCCTCATCATATGATGCATTTATGGTGTTCAGGTGGTAGAAGATACGGGGACCAAATGAAAACATCAGCGGACTAAAAGTTACTCATGCATGCATTGATATTGCAGATATGTTTGCAGCAATAAAATAACACAAGGATGATGTTAATTAACAAAGATAAACTTATATTCTAGTTTTTTCACAAATGGAAGGTTACTAATCTTCAACTAAGATAAATACAATCAATTCAATGAACTTCTACACCAGATCAATCAGGAAACATCAAGATACGATTTATGGTAATAAAAAAAAAGGTGTATGACATTGGGCAAATTGCATTCCTGAAAATCCATGATAGAGGGCAATTGCACTGCTCAACCAAGATCTAAAAGTGTGATGGCGTTCAATAAACTGATTCCCCATTAAGCCATTTAAGTGAAGGGATGATTCTTTCTAAGAGCCTTCTAAAGTTGTCATCGTAGCTTAGATTTCCTGCAATATCTAATTGTATCAAATGTAAATCCTTTAATATCAGAATCGCTTCCCAATAATGAGCAGTGTTCACATTGCTGTTTGCTAATTCTTCCAAGTTCATTTCACATTGTCGTCCATTGGATAGAGGAGAAGAACAAAGATACCTTGTTGTGTCGATAGAGTGACCACCAATCTCATTATGGGATATGTCCAACACACTCAAGAAGTTTAACAGGCTCAATGGCTCTAGTGCTGTGAAACTTCTGAACTTGTTATTACTAAGATTCAAGCACTTTAGCAGTTGCAGAGCCTCCAAGCCTGGCATAAGATCCAAGAAACAAATTAACATGAGGGTAGCACTCTAACAGATTACTACATATATACCACACAGGTGAACACATATAGAGGCACAAGGGAAAGATAAAACATGATACAGGTTGAAATTAGAACTCGAAAAGTCAATTGGAAGAATCTTCCATCAAAACATTGAGAAACATTTAACATTAACAGATAATCTGAAGATTTAGACATGTAAGAATGGTCTCTCTTTGAGGCTCACATCAGCCTTGATTGGGACAACGATAAAACTCCTTCGGCTTAAAGTTAATTCAACTAGATTAAATAACAAAAACATTCTCAAGCTAGCAATCAATTTTATTCTTCTATTTTTAGGGTACAATTTCAATCTTTCTTAAAGGAAGGACAGACAAGTCAACCAAAGTGGCAGAAACCAGTGATGGGAACTTTCTGTTTTTTTGTACTTAGCAAGAGATCAGTTCACCATGCTAGAAGGAAGAATATATACAACGTTCATGAAAAGTATGACCAGAATCATTATCAAGGGGGAGATGTAAATTCGATGCGTGAAGTTGTACCTGCCTCTGCATTTGTTGCTGGACATTCATGACAAGAATTATAATCATTGAAGGATCAACCTCGCAAGTGTTCTGCATATCTTTACGTGGTTAAGACACTGAGCAGTCCTTCCCAGTGCAAATTAAGGTTCACTTTCATCCGATACGATAACTAACGGAGCATTTCACATAGCTGTTATTGCTGAATTATCTATGGTGCCTTTCAAGTTATTGAAGTCATTGCAAAAGTGATGGGTTTTTTTTTTCTATTTCTTCCCACCACGACATCAAAAGTTTCTTTTCTTTGAGTTTCAGAACTTCCAAGTACTATTCCTTTCTAGAGCTTCTAACTCATCATTTATAGTTTTTCTCCATTCTGTGTTATTTTTTGCTTAGTTATAATGAATTGGTTCAAGGATACTCGATATAATTGCTACATGGTTTGTATGGTGAGGTTGAAATGTTTTACAAGACACAAATCTTTGAGGAAGTTTTATGATTCTTTTGCTAAGAGCATTGTCATTTTCTCTATTCCACCTAACATAATGACATTTAAAATTTTATGATTTCTTCTCTAGTTTCGGGATTTCTAGGTTCATATTCTAGTTGAACTATATATTCCTCTTATATTTCCTCATTGTCATCTAACTTTTCATCCGTGATTTCATCCAAAAACATATAACTATCTTAGGTGTTTTGTGGCTCATCTCCGTAATAACATTCTTCTTTAATAAATTTGACATCTCTATACACATAAAGTTTATCTTCTTTTAGGTTGTAGCATCTATACCTCTTTTTATCAATACTATACTCAAGAAAGATATATTTAATAACTTTGAGATCTAACTTATCATTTTTATCTGTATAAATATAACACTTACATCAAAAAACTTTAACCGATCATAACTAGGTTTATTTTAGTATAACTTTTCAAAAGGAGAACAATTTTCTAGTTTAGTTGATGATACTATTTATTAAATATACGGAAGTTAAAGCGGCTTCGACCCACAAATATTTGGGAATTTTACTTGCTAACAACAATGTTCTAGTAGTTTAAATAATATGTCTATGTTTTCTTTTAGTTAAACTATTTTGTTAGAATTTTTGTACAAGATTTTTATTTCAAATTTCATGTTCTTTAAGATAGTTTTTGAAGTCATTTGAGAGATATTCATCCCTTCAGTCAGTTCTTAAGATTTTGATATTAGTTTCAAATTGAGTTCTTAATTATATTGTTAAAGATCAATTTTTTAAAACTTTAAATTTTCAAAAAATCTATCAAGTGTGTCGAGTGAGATCATCTATAAAAATAACAAAACATGTCACTCTTTCTTTTAAGGTTATGGGAGCAGATCCCCAAGCATCAGAGTGCACTAATTCAAAAGCCTTTTCCGTGATAAAGGTTCTTTCACTAAATGGTAGATGATGTGTTTTGCCAAAATTACAATCTTTACAAATAATTCATTTTTCATTAGTCTTTATCTATGGATAATTGTTCATTTTGTTTACATTAATATGTCCTAATCTTTTGTTTCAAAGCCCAAAATCATTAAAATAATCCAACATATTTCAAAATTTGATATAACTAAATTGTCTATGGCGTAGGGACCACATTTTCTATGTCCTTCCTCAATCATCTTCTTCGATAGATAATTCTGCACCATATATCCATTTGATGATAAGGTAATAATTGTATAAAGAAGTCGATGCTTCAATGTAGAAGCGAAAGATCGTGAATATCACATCAAAATATCAATCACAAAACCTTAAAAAATATTATAATAAGCATATGCAATAAAAACAATATAACAAAAACCAATATTATTGAGACACAAAAGGCTTTTAAAAATATGTAAATGAGATATATATTTATGGGAGATAACAAAAGAAAGAAGAAAGAAGGACCAACCAAGGGGGCTAGTCATAGTCAACCCCCAACAACTAGATATTCTAGCCGTTGGGGCCTAGCCACGTGGCCCTAGCAGATAGGCGCTAGTGGCCCAATGGGCCAGACCTTGAGGGCAAGACCTGAATGGCCCAAGTGGCACGGTTTAGCGTTACATGATTTAAATTAAAAAATAAAAAGAAACTTACGAAATAAGATAAAATTACATCATTTTCTAACACTCCCTCAAGCTAAGGATCCCATGACCTCAAGTGTGCTAACCAAAAACTAAAATCATGAAATTAGTAGCAACTTGGTGAAGACATCGGCAAACTGATACTCTGATTTTACAAACTGTAGTGTCAAATTGCCTTATAGATGCACTCCATGAATGTAGTAACAATCCATCTCATTATTTTTGGTATGCTTATGAAATGTATGGTTGTTGGCTATATAGATAACACTTTTGTTGTCACAGTACATGGTTGGAGGGATTTCCAATGTCATTCCGACGTCCTGAAGTAATCATCGCAATTAAGTTAATTCATTAGTTGTGTTGGCCACTACACGGTACTCAGTTTCAGTGGAGGAGAGAGACACCTTTTGTTGCTTTTTGCATTTTCATGATATCAAAGAGTTACAAAAAAGAATGCAATAACCTTTAGTGGAGTGTCTGTCATTTACATCACCACCCCAATCAGCATTAGTATATGCAGTTAACTGAAGTAAAGAAAAAATTTATAGGAATACTCCCTTAGTTGAGGTTTGTAAAATATATCGAATAATCCTTATGACAACACTCATATGCACTGAAGTAGTTGAATGTTGAAACTGACTTATAGTATGTACAACATGAGAAATATCTGAGCGTGTTATGGTGAGATAAGTGAATGCCCCAAACATCTATCGGTAAAGAGTGAGATCACTCAATAGCTCCCCATCAACAAGTTGCATCTTTTGGTTGATTACCTCAGGTGTCTCAATAACTTTGTCATTTGTAAGTCTTGATCTAAGAATAATATCATTAGCAAATTTAGTTTGTGATATAAAGAAACCTCTATCATCTCGAGTTACCTTAATGCCCAAAAAAGTAGGAGAGTTGTCCAAGATCTTTCATCTTAAATATCTTAACAAGTTCTTGCTTTATTTCATGAATCCCGAAATTATCATTATCTCTAATAATCATATCATTGACATAGAGCAAAAGTATAACAATATCTACACCATCATACTTTTCTATAAACAAAGTTGTACCAATATAACAAGCAATAAAGCCATACAATATCATGAATTCGATCATTTTATTAAACTAAGCCTTACGAGCTTGTTTGAAACCATACAAAGTTTTTTTTAGCTGTAAAACTTGGTTTATAGGTATTTTAAGACTAGGAGGAGGTTCCATATATACCTCTTCCTTCAACAAAACATTAAAAAAAGCATTTTTAACATATAATTGATAGATGTTTCAATTCTGAATTGCACAAACAACTATAAGAGTTCTCACAATTGTCATTTTGATTAAAAGAGCAAATGTTTTCTCATAATCAATTCTATATTCTTATGAGTAACCTTTGACAACTAATCTAACTTTATAACGTTCTAATAAACCATCATTGCTAGTCTTAATTTTATAGATCCACCTACAACCTAGTCTTTTTGTTTTGTGGTGTAGAAACTATATCCTAAGTTTGAGCTCTATATAAATATCTAATTCTTCATTCATAACATAAATTAAGTCTTGTGATAATTGGGCTTCCTTAAAAGTTCTAGGTTCCTTTATAACTGAAATATTAGTTCCTAGGGCTCAAATATTAGTTACTAGGGCTCAATGACTTGATAAAAAACTATTATATGAAACAAAACATTCATGAAGTTTAGAGTCACAGTTGGACCTTTTAAGAATAAATGGATTAATGTTAGGAGTTTTAGTAAAAAATATTATTTAGAAAGGAATAGAAAGAATCATCAATAAAACTAATATCATCCATGCCTTTGCTTTTGGAGGATGCAATGTATACCAATTTTAATTTCTATGTCCTCTGAAGTAACCAAATGATCAAACTTACATTCCATATATTCCGTCTTTGTTCTACTAAGTCGGAGGCCTTTGCTTTCTAATGTTTCTCTCCATAGTTCCAATTTTCTATTAACTTTTTTCTTAGACTCCTCCACTAATATAATGTCATCTGCAAATTACATACACCAAGGTACTTCATCTTGAATATGTTTTGTTAACTCATCCATCACCATTATAAATAAGTATAGACTTAAAGTTGATCCTTGATGTAACCCAATATTAACTTCAAAGAAGTATGTCGTTCCTTCATGAGTCCTCACATATGTTTTTGCACCATCATACATGTCTCTTATAAGGTTAATATATGTTAATGGGATACCTCTTTTTTCCAAAGTTCTCCAAAGAACCTCCCTCGGAAGTTCAGAACCCTATCATAAGCTTTTTCTAGATCAATAAATATCATGTGAAGGTCTTTTTTTTTCTCTAAAATGTTCCACAAGACGTCTCAAAAGGTGAATCGCTTCAATAGTAGATCTGTCTGGCATGAATCCAAATTGGTTCTTTGTTTTACTTGATACTTGTCTTAACCTACGTTCGATAATTCTTTCCCATAATTTCATAGTATGGCTCATTAACTTAATACCTCGATAATTCGCACAATTTTGAATGTCTCCCTTGTTCTTATATATTGGTATAAGTGTACTTGCTCTCCATTCCTCGAGCATCTTTTGGTTTTTTCATATTTCATTAAATAGTCTTGTGAGCCAAGTGTTCCTATTTTTCCTAGTATTTTCCAAACTTCTATAAGAATATTATCTGATCCTATCGATTTACCACCCTTCATATGTTTAAAAGTCTCTTTGACTTCATTCTTTTGAATATGTCGGTAAAAATTGTGGTTTATATACTTTTTTAATTTGGCTAACTCTCCTAAGCTAATACTAACATCTTTATTTTCATTAAAATGCTTATAAAAATAGTTTTTCCATCTATTTATTATATCATCATTTGCCACTAGAATTTTTTGATCCTCGTCCTTGAGGCATTTAACATAATTAAAATCTTTAGTTTTCTTATCTTTAGCCCTAGCTATCCTAAAAATATCTCTTTCACCCTCTTTTGAGTTGAGTTTTTATATAAATCCTCCCAAATTTTAGCTTTTGCTTCACTCATGGCCTTTTTCTCCTCCTTTGCTTTCTTATAAGGCTCTAAAGTTTCACTAGTTTTCTTAGCATAATGTAATTTGCAACATGCCCTCTTTGCCTTGATTTTATTTTGCACTACTTCACTCCACCACCAAGCTTCTTTTTATGCTGGTACACCTCCCTTAGATACACCTAACACATGTTTCGTCACTTTCTTAATATGTATAGCCATATTGTTCCACATATCACAGGGTATACCAACATAATTCCAAACATCTCCTTGAAGGACTTTCTGTTTAAATATATCTTCTTTCTCGCTTTTGAGGTTCCACCATTTAGTCCGAATAGCTCGATGCACTCTTTTCTTCTTTGTCCATTTTTTTATTTGTAAATCCATAACTAAAAGTCGAGGTTGGGTGGTTAAGCTTTCTCCAAGAATTACCTTGCAATCTTTACAACACACTCTATCTTTTTTTCTACAAATAAAGTAATCAATTTGTGTTTGTGATAAGCCACTCTTATAAGTAATTAAATGTTCATCTTGTTTTTTAAAGATTGTATTGACTATAAAGTGATCAAATGCCATAGCAAAATTTAAAATCTCCCTACCTTCCTCATTTATATCCCCAAAACCAAAGTTTCTATGAATCCCTTGATATCCTAATGCCTATTTACCGACATGTTCATTTAAATCTCTTCATAAACAAATCATCTCCCTTTGTGGAATCTTTTTAGACACCTTATCTAACTCTTCCCAAAAAGCTGTCTTTATATAATCTTCTAGTCCTACTTGGGGTGCGTAAGCACAAACTACATTCAAAACCTGTGCTCCTAACACTAATTTCAACGTTATGATTCGGTCATCATATCGTTGTATGTCAACTACACTCTCCTTTAAATTTTTATTTATGACATTTCGAGCCTTTTTTTACTTGAGTACCATAATTTAAAACTTCTATCCTCTATCTCCTTTGTTTTTTCTCCAACCCATTTTGTCTCTTGTAAACATAAAATATGAATCTTTCTCTGCATCATAGTATCTACCACCTCCATTAACTTACCGGATAATGTACCGATATTCCAAGAACCAATACGAATCTTATTATCTAGGACTAGCTTCCTTACCCCCTGCATTTGTTCATATTCAAAATGCGAAGATCTTCTTTGAAAATTATTCACTATATTCGGGCAGCAATGTAGCGGGACTAACTTCTTTACCCACATCCGTCCATGAAGTGGGAACCCTCTGTGTAATTGATTCACTACATTTGGGCAAAAATGTAGTGGCCCTTGCTTAGTTATTACAGCATTCAGGCTCTGCAACACGTCGCTAGATGAGGGTTGTGTTAGGTTTCCAACAGCCAGTGTAAAACTTCGTCGAAATAACATGGATTACAAAAATTATGAGCATTGCTTTGGGATGTCTCCGCCTAGCGACGTGCTACAGAGACGGAATGCAGTAAGAAGTAAGCAAGGGCCACTACATTTTCGCCCAAATATAGTGAATCAATTGTAGAGAGGGTTCCCACATCATGGACGGGTGTGGGTAAAGAAGTTAGTCCCGCTACATTGCCGCTCGAATGTAGTGAAAAATTTTCAGAGAGGGTCTCCACATTTTGATTATGGACGGATCAGGGGGGTTAAGGAAGCTAGTCCTAGATAATAAGATTCGTATTGGTTCTTGGAATATCAGAACATTATCGGGTAAGCTAATGGAGGTGGTAGATACTATGATTTGGAGAAAGATTCATATTCTATGTTTACAAGAGACAAAATGGGTTGGAGAAAAAGCAAAGGAGAGAGGATACAGGTTTTAAATTATGGTACTCAGGTAAAGAAAAGGCTCGAAACGGAGTTGGTATTATCATAAATAAAGATTTAAAGGAGAGTGTAGTACACATACAACGATATGGTGACCGAATCATGATGTTGAAATTAGAGTTAGGAGCAGAGGTTTTGAATATAGTTTGTGCTTACGCACCCCAAGTAGGACTAGAAGATGGTATAAAGACAGTTTTTTGGGAAGAGTTAGATAAGGTGTTTCAAAAGATTCCACAAAGGGAGATGATTTGTTTAGGAGGAGATTTAAATGGACATGTCGGTAAAGAGGCATTAGGATAACAAGGGATTCATGGAAACTTTGGTTTTGGGGATATAAACGAGGAAGGTAGGGAGATTTTAAATTTTGCTATGGCATTTGATCTCTTTATAGTCAATACAATCTTCAAAAAACGAGATGAACATTTAATTACTTATAAGAGTGGCTTATCACAAACACAAATTGATTACTTTATTTATAGAAAAAAAGATAGAGCGTGTTGTAAAGATTGTAAGGTAATTCCAGGAGAAAGCTTAACCACCCAACATCGACTTTTAGTTATGGATTTACAAATAAAAAAATGGACAAAGAATAAAAGAGTGCATCGAGCTATTCGGACTAAATAGTGAAACCTCAAAAGCGAGAAAGAAGATATATTTAAACAGAAAGTCCTTCAAGGAGATGTTTGGAATTATGTTGGCACACCCTGTGATATGTGGAACAATATGGCTATACATATTAGGAAAGTGGCGAAAGATGTGTTAGGGGTATCTAAGGGAGGTGTACCGGCACAAAAAGAAGCTTGGTGGTGGAGTGAAGTAGTACAAAATAAAATCAAGGCAAAGAGGGCATGTTACAAATTACATTATGCTAAGAAAACTAGTGAAACTTTAGAAGCTTATAAGAAAGCAAAGAAGGAAGCAAAAAAGGCCATTAGTGAAGCAAAAGCTAACATTTGGGATGACTTATATAAAAAACTCAACTCAAAAGAGGGTGAAAGAGATATTTTTAGGATAGCTAGGGCTAGAGATAAGAAAATTAAAGATCTTAATTATGTTAGATGCATAAAAGACGAGGATGAACAAAATTCTAGTGTCAAATGAAGATATAAGAAATAGATGGAAAAACTATTTTTATAATCTTTTTAATGAAAATAAAGATGTTAGTATTAGTTTAGGAGATTTAGCCAAGTCAGAAAAGTATATAAACCACAATTTCTACCGACATATTCAAAAGAATGAAGTCAAAGAGGCTCTTAAACATATGAAGAGTGGTAAATCGGTAGGACCAGATAATATTCCTATAGAAGTTTGAAAAATACTAGGAGAAATAGGAATCACTTGGCTCATAAGACTATTTAATGAAATATGGAAAAACCAAAAGATGCCCGAGGAATGGAGAGCAAGTACACTTATACCCATATATAAGAACAAGGGAGACATTCAAAATTGTGCGAATTATCGAGGTATCAAGTTAATGAATCATACTATAAAATTATGGGAAAGAATTATCGAACGTAGGTTAAGACAAGTATCAAGTACAACAGAGAACCAATTTGGATTTATGCCAGGCTGATCTATTATTGAAGCAATTCACCTTTTGAGACGTCTTATTGAACATTTTAGAGCAAAAAAGAAAGACCTTCACATGTTATTTATTGATCTAGAAAAAGCTTATGATAGGGTACCGAGGGAGGTTCTTTGGAGAACTTTGGAAAAAAGAGGTATCCCATTGACATATATTAACCTTATAAGAGACATGTATGATGGTGCAAAAACATGTGTGAGGACTCATGAAGGAACGACAGACTTCTTTGAAGTTAATATTGGGTTACATCAAGGATCAACTTTAAGTCCATACTTATTTATAATAGTGATGGATGAGTTAACAAAACATATTCAAGATGAAGTACCTTGGTGTATGTTATTTGCAGATGACATTGTATTAGTGGAGGAGTCTAAGGAAAAAGTTAATAGAAAATTAGAACTATGGAGAGAAACATTAGAAAGCAAAGGCCTCCGACTTAGTAGAACAAAGACAAAATATATGGAATGTAAGTTTGATCATTTGGCTACTTCAAAGGACATAGAAATTAAAATTGGCACACATTGCATTCCCCAAAAGGAAAGTTTTAAATACTTAGGGTCAATTTTTCAAAATGATGGAAGAATTGATGGAGATGTTACACAGAATTAATGCTGGTTGGTTAAAATGGAGAGGAGCATCAGGTATTCTTTGTGATAAGAAGATACCATTAAAATTAAAAGGTAAATATTATATTAACTCACAATAAGCTAGATCATTCTTTATTGTTTCTTTCAAACACTTTTGTGGTCGTCCCTTAGCTCTCTTAATACTTTTCAAATTTAGTTTTCCATACCTTCTTACAGGTTCTTCTTTTGATCTTCTTTCTATATGTCCAAACTATCTTAAACGGTATTCTCTCATTTTATCCTCTATTAGTGCCATTCCTAATTTGTTTCTAATAACCTCATTATGTATATGGTCTTTTCTTGTATGACCACTCATCCATCTCAACATCTTCATTTCTGTCACAGACATCTTTTGTACATGTTGATGATTAACTGCCCAACACTCAAAACCATAAAACATGGCAGGCCTAATTGTTGTTCTATAATATTTACCTTTTAACTTTAATAGTATATTCTTAACACAAAGAATGCCTGATGCTCCTCTCCATTTTAACCAACCAACATTAATTCTATGCGTAACATCTCCATCAATTCTTCCATCACTCTAAACATTGACCCTAGGTATTTAAAACTTTGGGAGATACAATGTGTGTCAATTTTAATTTCTATGTCCTCTGAAGTAACCAAATGATCAAACTTATATTCCATATATTCATTCTTTGTTCTACTATGTCGGAGGCCTTTACTTTCTAATGTTTCTCTCCATAGTTCTAATTTTTTATTAACTTTTTCCTTAGACTCCTTCACTAATACAATGTCATCTGCAAATAACATACACCAAGGTACTTCATCTTTAATATGTTTTGTTAAGTCATCAATCACCATTATAAATAAGTATGGACTTAAAGTTGATTCTTGGTGTAACCCAATATTAACTTCAAAGAATTGTGTCATTCTTTCATGAGTCCTCACACATGTTTTTGTACCATCATACATGTCTCTAATAAAATTAATGTATTTCAATGGGATACCTCTTTTTACCAAAGTTCTCCAAAAAAAACTCTCTCAGTACCCTATCATAAGTTTTTTCTAGATCAATAAATATCATGTGAAGGCCTTTCTTTTTTGCTCTAAAATGTTCATAAGACGTCTCAAAAGGTGAATCGCTTCAACAGTATCTACTTGACATGAATCCAAATATTTGAATATTCACAAAAAAATTTGTTTACCCCTTTTCTAATGTCATTATATCTCTTAATGTTATTCTACGAGCAACATAAGGGATGTCAACTTATCTCTTAATGTCATTATACGAGGAACATAATTTTGAACATAGAATTTTTTCAAATATTCGCATGCTTCTCTAGCATTAGTGAAATTGGCCAAAGTTTTCCTAGTATGGTTATTGACATTGTTCATGAGGACCCATAGAACCATTCTATAACTTCCCTCGTATTCTTCTTTTTTCTCAAGACTAACATTAATAGAGGGTTCTACCTTCGAGCCACGTACATAACCCTATAATTTTTTAAAGTATAGGTAAATTTTCATAGATTAAATCCATGTTTTGTAGTTCAAATTATTATCTATAGTTAAAGGATAAAAAGAATATAAAGAGATAAACTTACAATAAAACCAAAAATACGATCAACACGTTACTAAGGCAACGAACAACATTCCCACGATCGCGAATGACTCTAATATTATATAATGAAGTCAACGCTTTAACGTAGCAGCAGAAGATCAATGCATATCACTTCAAAATGTTAATGACAACCTTAAAAAAGATTATAATAAAACATATGTAATAAAGACACAATATAACAGAAATAAATATTATTTAGCCACAAAAAATTGTAAAAGTATGTACATGATAGACATATTTATAGGAGAAAACAAAAGGAAGAAGAGAGAAGGACCAGCCAAGAGGGCTAGTCATAGCCAGCCTCCAACGGGTAGATATTCTAGCCATTGGGCCCTCAACGCCTAGCTAGCCGTTGGGGCCTGGCCCTGGTGGCCAAGCACTAGTGGCCCAAGTGCCAAATCTTAAGGGCAAGCCCCGAATTGCCCAAGTGGCTCGGTCCTGCCCTAAATGCTACTACTACAACTAAGCCTTTTCCTATACTAGATGGGGTCAACTATATGGATTCCTTGTTCTTTTGTAGAATCCAATGTATGTTCGACAAAGTTTTACGTTGGCTGTTGGAAGCTTAACGCAACCTTCCTCCTTTATTTGGGCTTCGGACCAGTCATGCAAGGGTGATCCCTTACATGGGCAGAGTTTGGTCTTACCCTACATGATTTAAATAAAAATAAAATTATAAAATAAAGATAAAATTACAATATTTTCTAACAAATAAAATCATTATTACAAATTTGAGAAACCAAAAAAAGTTTTAAGATTTAATTTTGATATAAAACATATTTGAGGTATTTTAAAAGAATTATTTTCTATATTACCAATTTCTTTAACATCAAACTTAGTTTCATCGGTCGTAAACACTTCTAACTTGTGTGCATTTGTCTAACAATTTATATATATTTTGTTATATAAAAAGAAGTACCAAAATCTAAAAACTATAGCATACCTTGATTTTTAGAAGAAAATGACAATACCGACCTGGAAATGCTAGTCTTTTTTTTAATATTTTTCAATGTAAGTCTTGATTTTCGATGGTAACACTTCCTCTTTGTTGTCAATGGCAGCCACATGATGAAATCTCCTCCACAAGAGATGACAAGTGATTTTGATATGTCCATTGTCCTTATAATAATGACAAATCAAACTTTTGTTTGGCAAGGCATAACATTATCCTTGAATTGCTTGTTTCCTTCACTATTTTTTGTGTGTAGAGATTCATACGTATTCAAATAATTTTCGGGTTTAGATATAAAAAGTTTTTTTGTTGTCTCTTATATTACCCAATCTAGTCTTTTCCATAATTAAATCGGCCAAGATCTAATAGCTTTTGAGTATCGGCTTTCTATATATCAAGTTTGATCTTATTTTCTCAAATTTATCTCGTAATCCTTCTATAAACACATTTATCTCATATCAAGTATTGGTTGTCAAGGTATTCTTTAAATTCATCTATACTTTGAAGTTTTTCGAATTTGTTAAAACTTCTAAGTTTGTTATAAAGATCAGAAAACTCATTGTAACAATCTCTAATCCTCATGAAACCTTATTTGAGTCCAATAATCTTCTCCATGAAAGACAAAATCGTCTTTAGAATGAGTTTTTCTAATATATTTTGAAGTTTTAAAGGCATTATCAAACATTTTAATTCTACTTCAAAGTTTTTCATCCACATTTTGACTAATAATCTATGTTATTTTAGCATTATACTTTTTTTATTTTTATTCTTCCTTAAATTTCTCTTGTATGTTAGAAATTCATTACCATCAAACCCTTTTTCTACCCATTTAAGCTTTTTTATCATACCATCAATGTAATTCAATAGTCTTTAAAAATAAAATAATTTTTCATTGTACGTACCCAACTTGGATAAGAGTTGAGAATCAATAAACAACAAAATGTCTCACTTTTTTCTTCCATTTTTCTCAACAATAATAAGAAATACTAAAAATACCTTAATTTCCTCAATTTGGTCAAACAATGCTCAAATTTAACAAACTTTACATATTCGACACGAATCTTAATGCAACTCTAAATGAATTATTTCGGCTATAACACCATTTAAAAGTAGTGTCACAAACTCATAAATGATGTTCACAAACATAAATGATCTCACAAGATCTTGAACAAGTCAGATCACCAAACATTTCGTGCATAAGACAAACCAAATAATTATAATACTCAAACCAAACTTATAAAAATCATATCGTATCATACGCCAATACGATACGATTTTATCGTATACCATTTGAAAATACGATACTTTAAAGACACATATATCAGAATAAGTGATTTATCATGTCATATCGTATGATATGAGGCTGTATCATACCGTATCATATGATCCAACCTATATCATATGAATCAATACTGATTTTTTGGTATAAAATCCGAGAATCCGAAGTTATGAAAATAACTTTGCTTCTTCTCAAATCCTTTTTCACACCATTCATTTACTACCAAATCCTTTTCCTATCCTTGTTTTTGTTGATTTTATAGTTTATTCACAAAATTCTCAAGTTTTCACCCAATTCAACTCCCTCTCTGTAGGGTTTTTGTTAAATCTCTAGCATATCCCTTTACTTTTACATTCTACCTTATTCTTCACTTAAAAAATTGATGAGTTTTATAGATTTCATGATTTCTTACCTCTAAAAAGTTTTTTTTCTTATTGATCATTCACCCTCATCTTAATGGCTTTCAATAAGATCGATTCAATATGAAAATATTACACCCTGGTATTCGATGATAACATGCTTGTGAACAAGTGCATGTTTTGTAAAGGAGTAAATCTTGATGATATTTAGCATATGAAACACCACTTTACGAGAACCAATAAAGATACTAGTGATTTCCTTGGATTCCCGAAGTAATGCAGTACGATATTGAACAAGTATTCGAGGTTTTGAAGAAGAGAAAGAGATTAAGGGTGAGAGATGCAAAAATAAGTAATTGGGATATGTATCAATCATTTGATTTCTAAAGGGATGTATGTAATAAAGACGATGCTTTAATGTAGCAGTGGAAAATTGATGAATATTATCTCAAAATATCACTTACAAAAGCCTTAGAAAAAGGCTACAATAATGCGTATGCAACAAATAAAGACAAGGATTAAAAAATTCTAGTGGCAAATGATGATATAAGAAATAGATGGGAAAACTATTTTTATAAGCTTTTTAATGAAAATAAAGATGTGTCACTATGTTAGCTTAAATGAACATCATGTCCTCAAACTTCTGGCTTTCAAGAGCGGCAACATAGATGTCATGTTATCAAGGTGTATAGGATAGTGTGACAGGCGTTAAAACTCATTCTGTGTATTACTCCAATAAATTGATGTTCTTTGTTTTATCGAGTCATCTTGCAAGTGCACAGTTTTGTTGTGATTGAAACATTAATGAAAGTTGTGTTTCTGCAACACTAAAAACGGATTGAGAAATAAGTACTTTTGACTTTGGCTGTCCATTGGATAAGACAATAGTATCTATGAATAAGACAACTGTATATATGTGCAGCTACATACTTTTCTCTTCCTAGTTTATGGAACTCCATCGTTCCTTCCCTGCACCATGAGCTCTTCTTCAGAACACTCAGAAAACAGTTGCCAGCTTCAGGAACTGCTAGTGTTAGTTGAAGTTGTTTAATAACGTGCTTTTTTCTTTGCGTATGTAACAAACTATTCTAATCTTAACAAAATCTGGTTTCCGCTTTGAAGCTGTGTTATCTCATTATACTAATCACTTAATCCTTATTTAGAAAACAGAAAGCTAAGTCAGCACTTCATATATCAATAAAAGACTTTAACATCATTATGCTGCAAAACATGAAGTTTGATAAATGATTTTAAGAAATATCATTAAAAACACAGGGAACAACTAAAATGATGGTAGATCATGATCAAATGATTCAATTGGCAAGGAAACCTAAAAAGAATGAGTATAGATCATACAGTGAAGTGTACACCGAGATGCCATTACCCAAAATACATTTTGTAACAAAGAAAACAAGGGAAACTATGGCTGCAGAGGCACATAAATGCGCACCTACGATTAGGCCAAGCAGAGTAGTTGCTAAAATTTGCATTTATTTTATCTGTCATATACTTCATCTCCTCCCGGTCAGTGGCATTCTTCAGTGCAGCCACAAATCTAATTAAGCCTGTAGATATCGAAAATTTTCACTTACGGGTTCTTAGGCCTGAAGTGA
Organism: Brasenia schreberi; assembly: GCA_036023115.1. Lineage (NCBI taxonomy): Eukaryota > Viridiplantae > Streptophyta > Magnoliopsida > Nymphaeales > Cabombaceae > Brasenia > Brasenia schreberi. The sequence goes on from JAYKKT010000064.1 coordinate 14,082,407, forward strand.
ACCTTTTCGCAATCTACTTCGCTTTATGGGCGTGCCAGCTAGTTTACTTTAACTAGCAAAATATGTTTTGAAAACAATCTGACTTTTGAAAGGCGATTGTAGGCAAGCGGGATTTTTATGTCGCAGACCTTCTTGCACCGATGCACAAGGGTCAGTCTGTACGCTTAGAGACTTCGTATTGAAACAAGTTTAACTCAAAATATATTTTGAATGAAGAAGTGTTTTAAAACCTTTTGAAAACCATGCATTTGGGCGATTTTGACTTTGTAAGGGTTGGACGACCCTAAGTCTTTCAAATTTTAATCTACTTAGGCACAATGGGCGTGCATCGAAATAGCCTAAGTCTTGCACGATTTGATTCGGGTTTGTATGATTTTCAGATTTTAGATCACATGGATTTGCACGTGCCTAAGTCTTTCTTTTTATCCCTTTATGGGCCACCTAGGTGTGTGTTATGAACACTCCACTACATGGGGCGAATTTGAGCGGGAGTACGGGGCTTGCTTCGATGCAATATGCGTCCTACCTCGTGGTATGGCGTAGATGCAATGCAAACTCACGCTACTCCAAAGGGAAAACCCGAAATTAAAAGACAATGCCGAAGGGAAATTGCCGAAGGGAAATAACCGAAGGGAAATGACTTGTAAAGTAAATATCCGAAGGGAAATGACTTGTAAAGTAAATAGCGGAAGGGGAAATATGGCTATATCTTAAGAGCGGAAAGGCTCAATTGTGTAAGTGTGTGTCGTGTATATATTGAAAGACAACGCACACGACTTGAACCTTAAAACCCGAATCTTAAAGACATAGCCGAAAGAAATACTTTATATAGAGTATATGTAGGGGCCCTTACTTGGGTCTTGTAAATAAGAGCGAAGGCTCAATGTGTGTGCGTGCTTGAATTGAAAGACTTACACACACGACATGAAATGAAACCCAAATATAAATTGCAGTATGCCTTGACTAAGGTCTTGGGAGTAAGAGCGAAAGCTCAATGTGTGTGAGTGTAGAATTGAAGTACTACGCACACGACATAAATGAAACCCAAATATAACTGCAATAAGGCCTTTACTAAGGTCTTGGGAGTAAGAGCGAAGGCTCAATGTGTGTGCATGTGGAAAATGGAAAGACAACACACACGACTTAATTAAAAAACCCCTTGACTTAAAATATATAAATATAACTATATATTAAGGGCTTGTTAGGCCCGTGTGTGTGCGAGAAGTGTACGACTAAGAGCGAAAAGGCTCAAGTGCGCGTGTGTGTGGGTGTGTCAAACCACGTTATTACAATCGGGAGGAGACGAAGCTCCTTTACTACAACCCCGTATCAAAATTTAATAAAACACCAAATGTAAGGACTTACAACTCACCTAGCCTGCTATGTGGGGTGTGTCTAGGACGCAAACGCCTTGCGTGTGGAGCCCGGATCACATGGAAGTGGAACCGGCTAGCTTGGAGGTGTTTTAGAACCTTTGAGGACTTGGGAAAGGTGTTTGAGTAGGCTTTGTATGGGCCTGGTTTTTGGCTTGGTATGGGCCTGGTTTGGGATGACTCGAGTTGGGTTCTAGGGGAGCTTGGGGCAACTCGGGCTGTCTTGGTGCAGCCCGGGGTTTTGCCTTGCAAGGGGGTGCCTTAGGATGACTCGAGCCAAGGTGGTTCGAGTTATGTTTTAGGGGAAACCCTAACTAGGTTAGGTTCAGTCAGTCAAGGCCAAGGCAGGCCGGCCAGGGCTGAGCTAGGGCTCGGCCTGGCTGGGTGGAGTCACGGCCAGAGGTAGGTGGCCCAAGGAAATGGCCTGCCTTGTGGCAGGCCGGGGCTTTAGTGGTGTGGATGATACACGGCCTGCACCAGCAGGCCGTCGTGGGCTTGGGGGTGAAGGAAGGGACACGGCCTGCACTAGCAGGCCGTGGGGTTTCTAGGGAGAGGTGGCCTGCCGAGTGGCAGGCCCTGCCCTTGGTAAAGGAGGGGAAGCCTGGCCTGCACTAGCAGGCCGTGGGCTTGTAGGGAGAGGGCCTGCCGAGTGGCAGGCCTTTGCGGGTTTTTGGTAAGAAGTGGCCTGCCGAGTGGCAGGCCCTGGCTGGGTTTGGATGAGGCACAGCCTGCACCAGCAGGCCGTGGGTTTACTAAAGGGAATGGCCTGCCAAGGAGCAGGCCATTGGGTTTGGTTTGGGGCAAGGGATGGTGGCGAAGTGGGGTTCGGTTAAAGGCAGGTTAGGGGCGACGGTTTGTAGGTGGTGGTAGGCTAGTCGGGGTAGGTGAGGTGCAGGTGGAGTTGGGTGGTTAAGGGCAGGTGGTGGTAGGCTTAGGTAGTGTAGGTCAGGGTGGGTTTTGGTTGAGGCGGTGATAGGTAGGTTCGGCCAGGTTGCGGCCGGTGGTGGGGGCGGCGACTAAGGGATGTTGGTTGGTGGCGAGGTGGGGTTCGGCCAGCTAGGGTAGGTCGGTTGGGAAAGGGGTTTTGTGAAGTTCGGCCAGCACTTGGCTGGACTTACTTGGGGCGGTTTAGGGTCAGTTAGGTGTAGGTGGGTTCATATGGGTTAGGTTTAGAAGGGTAGAGAGAAGGGCTAGGTTTAGTTGAGGCTTACCTTAGGTGCAACCCACTAGGTCCAGCCACCTCCAATCGGTCCAACCCACTTTCACGCCCGCGGTCCACCTCTTGGTGTAGCTAGGCTCGAGTTGGTGCAGCCCCTTTGATCTAGCCTTGGCCAACATGGCTCAAGCCCACTTCACTCATGAGCCCACATGGCTAGGTTCATCACTCCCTCTCTCTCCTCCCAAATATTTGCATGAACCCTTTACATGGACCCCCTCACCTCTATTTATAGAGATTTGAGGTGGGTCTTGGATTTGGGTTTGGGTTTGGGTTTGGATCCATACCCAAATCCAAACACTATTTGGATCTGGATATTGGATCTCGGATATTTTGAGATCCATATCCGATCCAAACTCAATATTTTTATGGATACGGATCTGGATATTTTGGTCCAGATCTGATCCAATCCAAACACTATTTGGATCCAATCCAAATCCAAACACTATTTGGATCGACCTAAACACTATTTGGATTGGCCCAAATCCAAACACTATTCATTACATGGATTTGGATCTGGATATTTATGGTCCAGATCCAAATCAAAATTTCTTCGGACAGTCCTTCTTGGCTTCTCGAGGCGAACGATCTGTGCGGGCACTGGCTTCATCAGCGCTCCGTCTGGTGCTGGGTTTTCCCCAACTTTGTCGTCCGGACTCCGTCTCGCCGTTCTGGACTCCGTTGAGCTTTTCATCAAACAGGCTCTGCTTTCTTTTGTTTTTTTATTAGGGAGTGGCTTCTGAAGCTCTGGGCTTGAATCCTCTTCGGGCCTAGGGTCTTCTTTTGCCTTCTGTACCTGTTTTCACATTTCAAAACAGGTCGTCGTTTTGGCTCAAACGAGCTTTTTGGTGTTTTGAGAGTTTTTGAAATATAGAAGATTTGGGGTGTTTACAAAGCCAAACGAACAAGTAAATACCCTCTTAGACACCCAGTTATGATAACAAACATGGAAAAGTTTAGAAAAGTTTAGAGAAGTGAAACATCAAAACTTATGAGAAAGAAAATGTTCATATAAGCACAAAGTCAGCAAGACAAAACGAAATTATTACCTTCGGTAATTCCATCCATGGAAATTGCGGGAATCGATCTTAAGGAACTTATCCAAAAGCCTGAATTCGCGATCAAGAGACGAAAACCCTTTGCTCAGCACCCACTTTCGATGCTGCCACGCACCGTAGGACTTGGGGTTCAGCCTAAGTTCGGTCTCGACCTGTGTAGTTCTTAGATAAAACACTCAATTAAATCAAACAAAAGGGAGACCCCCCGAAACACCAATGAAGTGCCTCGCCAACTGCATTTCTGAAAGTGATTGGAAGATGAAATAATCACAAATTGAAGATATCACCAAATTACAATTGTGGGCAACCATGAATTGTTAAAGAACTAGGAAAGGGAAAAGACGTGGAAAACTATAAGAGATTGAGGTACCACTCTTAGTTCTTCGTCAAGGATCGATGTGATGTTGCTCGGATCAGTTTTGGATTCCAAAAGAAGATGGATTGCGATCTTGCGATAGTTCCAGGCGGTGTATACTTCAGGGTTGATCTCGAGGGGCTTCGCGCTAGTCTCTAGCGCTTCCTTCGTGTATCTGCACAAAAAAATCGAAAGTTGGTTGTCAGTTTGTCAAGAATTCTGACAATGACTGAACTCTAAAGTAAACCCAACATTTGGCGGAAATAAGGTAAAGGGAGAATTTAGAGAGAGACAGAGAGAGCTACATTTTTTCCTGGTGAGCATGGAGGAAATGAAGTTGGAGGGAGCGGAGACGTTCCGCTTTCTCCCTTGACGTTGGATCTTCCACTTTGGCCGGTCTGCGCGGTCTCCCGTGCATCTCTCTCTCTCGTGTGTGCATCGGTGCACCGAAGCCTTTTCGTGCGTTCAGACTCCTTGGCCGATGGGGACCCGGCCACGACCCACACGAATCCGTTAGGCTTAGAATTCGGTAGCGAGAAAATACACCGAGAGCACAGCACTAATGGCAGCACCGTTGGTGTTGAGTTGGACTCTCTCACCAACGTAAGTTCGTGGCACGCGCCCACGCGCCCCCGCCATTCGGCAGGCTTTATCATGTGTATCATACCCCATGTAAATAATTGTCTTTGTAAGGGTCGGGTGTGTCTATAAACCCGACCCCAGTTGTCTAAGCCTAGGTCTAGTCGGTCTTGAGTCGAGTCGAGACTAGGTTAGGTTTTGGTCGTAGGATGGTTCGGTCCTAGTGAGTCTAGTTGACCCGAGTCCATGGTCCGGTTTGGGTCAGGTTACGTCTAGATGGCTAGACCCGGGGTAGGTCTAGGTTGGTTAGTGTAGACGCGCGAAAATCCCCGCCTCTTTGCCTTTTTCAGGGTTTGGAGCGGATCCTCTCGTGTGTCTAAGGCCTATGTATGCAAACAGGGCGTGCCAGCTAGCTTACCTAAGCTAGCGAAGATATTTTTAACACTGACTTCTAAACGTGGCGACTGTGAGCAAGTAAGCTCTTGTCGTCGCAGACCTTCTTACACCGATGCGCAAGGGTCAGTCTGTACGCTTTTGCAAAAATCGAGTTTTTGGAGAGAAAGTCTACGAAGCGGTTCGAGGTGTCTATTTCAGGTCTTTAAAATGCGATTGCATGTTTTAGATCACGTGGATTTGCACGTGCCTAAGTCTTTTCTTTTATCCCTTTTCGGGCCACCTAGTTTGTGTGTTATGAACACTCCACTACGTGGGCGAATTCGAGCGGGGCTTGCTTTGATGCAATATGCGTCCTACCTCGTGGTATGGCGTAGATGCAATGCAAACTCACGCTACTCCAAAGGGAAAACCCGAAATGTAAAGACAATACTGAAGGGAAATAACCAAAGGAAAATAACCAAAGGGAAATAACCGAAGGGAGATATGTATATAGATTATGTATATGAGCCCTTACTCGGGTCTTGCAAATAAGAGCGAAGGCTCAATGTGGGTGTGTGCTTGAATTGAAAGACTTACACACACGACATGAAATTAAACCCAAATATAAATTGCAGTATGGCCTTGACTAAGGTCTTGGGAGTAAGAGCGAAAGCTCAATGTGTGTGAGAGTGCTTGAATTGAAGTACTACACACACGACATAAATGAAACCCAAATATAACTGCAATAAGGCCTTTACTAAGGTCTTGGGAGTAAGAGCGAAGGCTCAATGTGTGTGAGAGTGCTTGAATTGAAAGACTTACACACACGACATGAAATTAAACCCAAATAGTATAGGTCGGCCCTTACTTGGGTCTTTCAAATAAGAGCGAAAGCTCAATGTGTGTGAAAGTGCTTGAATTGAAAGACTTACTCACACGACATGAAATGAAACCCAAATAGTATAGGTCGGCCCTTACTTGGGTCTTTCAAATAAGAGCGAAAGCTCAATGTGTGTGAAAGTGCTTGAATTGAAAGACAACGCACCCAACTTAAGCAAAACCCTTCGAAAATGAAAGTATATATATACACTTATGTACTAAGGGCTGATTAGGCCCGTGTGTGTTCAAAATCGTGCACGACTAAGAGAGTGCACGTGTGTGGTTGTGCCAAGCCACGTTATTACAAGCGGGGGGAGACTATGCTCCGTTATTACAACCCCGTATCAAATTGAATCTCAAGCAAGTATACGACTAAAGACCGAGTTTAGGCACTTACGAGTAGCTGGTCCGTAGAGGCCTTGCTTGAGCGTGGGCTTGGCCTTCGCCTTGGGCTGCAAACGGGAGCTCCGCAAGGATGGGTGACCAAGGGTGCTGGCTGGCTGCAAGTGGGGCGCGGGATAGGCGCCTCGAAGGTGGCCGGCTGCAAATGGGTGTTGCCTCGATGTGGGGGGTTAAAGGGGCTGGACCAAGTGAGTGTTTAGGGTCACGAATGGGGAGTCGAGTGTTTAGGGAATGTGGACCTAAGGGGAGTTTATGGGAAGGCCGAATGGGAGTCCTATAGGGTGGAAGAAATAGCTGGCCGGGTGCAAATGGGATGATTAGGTAGTGGCTGGTAGTTTAGGTTGTGCTAGGTTCGGCTAAGTGAAAAGGGTGGTGACAAAGGGCTGAGATGATGATAGGGTGGGTGGCTAGGAGTGGAGAGGGAGTAGAGAAGGATTTAGGTAGAGTTGGGGAATGCTTACCGAATGGGGAGAGGTGGCGGATGGAAGAGAGAAGCCGGGTGTAGATGGGATGGAGAGCAAGTGTGGCGTCCGGCTGGGAGATGGTGGTGGATGGAAGAGAGATGGTGGCGGTGCAGGTGGAGTAGGTGGAACAGGAGGGAGGTGATGGAACTCGGCTGGACTTGGGGAAGAAGGGGAAAGAGAGGGCCCGGCTGGGATTGGTGAGGTCCCTTCTAGCTAGGAAAACCCGCCCCCAAGGGGGGGGTGTTTAAATAGGGATGGGTAGGTCGGTTAGGGCTGGGCTTGGGGTAGTGGTTAGGTGGTTTAGGTAGGGTGGTATGTAGATAAGGTGGGCTGGAAAGGGTTGGGCCAGATATTTTGAAAACTAGGGGTTTGGATAGATTGTGGGCTAGGGGTGGTTTAGGGGTTTAGGGCTAGGTTAGGTGGTTGGGTTTTAGGGTGAGGTTTAGTGAGCTAGGTTAGGTGATTAGGCTAGGTTTAGGTAAATTAACTTAGGTTTAGGGAAGGATTAGGGAAGTGGGTTAGGTGATTAGGTTGGGATTAGGTCGGGATTAGGGAAGTGACTTAGGTAATTAGGCTCAGATTAGGGGTGGATTAGGTTGGTAGGCTAGGATTAGGCGTTTTGGGTTAGGTTTAGGTGAAGGAGCTCCCTTTGCATGGCCCATAGACCTTAACCACCTCATGTTGGTGCAGCCCTAGGTTAGGTCTTAGCAAATTACAAGCCTAAACCCACTCAATTAGGCTAACCCACATGATTAACCCCAAACTTGACACACAAGTCAAGCTTAATTACAACACTCTTGATATTTTCCATCCCCACTCTCTCTCATGCCCATAATCCCACGTGAATTTCAAGTGGGCCCCACCTCCATTTATGAGAAGGTGATGTGGGCCATGGATATGGATATTGGATTGGATCTCTGGATCCAAATCCAAATCCACGTCCAGATAGGGGTTTGGATTGGGATCTGGATATATATGGTCCAGATCCAATCTAAACTGAACTCTGACTCCTTCGAGCTGGGTTCGAAACGGACGATTCGTGTGGTGTCTGACAGCATCAATACTCCGTCTTCGTTGGGTCTTCGCCAACATGGTCGTCCGTCTCCATTTCTGCCTTCCGGAGATGACTTCAAATGATATTTTGATAAGAACAGGGTCTTGGACGTTCGAGATCCTGAGGGTGTGAATCAGATACAAGAGTTGCTGTGTCGGGCTCGACCTATGCTCCGGTTCCGGGCTCTTCTTAGCTCTCCTGGTCCTGTCTTGATCGGGCCAATGCTTCGGGGTTTCAAAAATGTATTTAAAAGGTTTTCAAAAGCTATATTATATATTTTTGAAATTCAGAGTGTAAGACATATATACAGGGTTGTCTGGAAGACTCCTGGGTTTCCAGACTCAAAATGGCCCTTTGGGGCTGCTTTTTCAAAACCAGGTTTGTTTAAGCAATTCGTGGGATTTCGGGGTGTTTACAGTTAGGTCTTGGCCTAAGTGGGTTCGGCAAGGATAGGTGTGGTCCGGGTAGTTAGGAACCGGCCAGGACATATGGCGCCTGGTCGGGTGACAGTTACGGGACCCCGGAACAGGTGGCATCCCTAGTTGGGCACTAGGGACAGCGCACCAGGGCGAGAGCGGTTACGCCCCCTGCTGGGCATAACCGCCTCCTTAAAAGTAGGGGCGGTTGTCCCCAATCGCCCAGGCCCTCTTTAAGGGCCGGGCTTTACTTGTTGAAGGGGGTTAAACCGGAGAGAGTGAGTGTGTGGAGGAAGAAAGAGAGAGAGAGAGAGAGAGAGAGAGAGAGAGGAAAGTGAGTGTTTCATCGAGTGGCCAGTTCAGTCGGGTGCAGCCAACTGCTGCGCAGGAGACCTCTTCAGCCGGGCGCTAGGAGCCTAGCACCGCGACCTCTCTCGTGCTTCAGCCAGGCCTCTCTTCTCATCATCAACCGGGCGTTCCCCTCCTCCAGCACCAACTGAACGGGAGCCTCCTTCTATCCCAAGTCGGGCGTGACTTCCCCTTTCAGCATGACCCGAAAAGCATCAACACTTGACGTTGTCTTTAGCCTTCGACCTTCCGTCCTTCAACCTTCAGCCAGGCGCATCGCAAGACCCCAAGGACGCAGCAATAGCACCACAGCATCAGCCGGGTACACAACAGACCCCAGGGCTCGGCCACTAGCGCCGTAGTGTTCAACAAGGCGCCTCCAGCTTTGGAATTGGGTTAAAGACCCTATCTTGAATGGTATAAGTAGGCTGATAGAATCCGGAGGGATTATAGCCATCATGGGTATTGAAAAGCTTTGAAAATTTTTCTTTCAAAAATTAACACCGTGACAGTTTGGTATCAGAGTCGTAGGCTCGATTTCCTGAGCTTTTGATGATGAAACTGATTGAAAATAGAATTTGAAACAAAACCAAAAATCGGACAGCTAAATTTTGTTGATTTTTAAAGTCGGTTTTGAAAAGGTTAAGGTGTTTGGAATAGAAAGAAAGTTGTTCCAGGGTGAAGTACTTTTACTGGTCTTTGACAGAAAGTACTTAGTTGGAAGAAAACACATTGGCAAGTGTTTAGAAAACTCGGTCGAAGTGGGCCTGAAAACCAGATTGGCAGAATCTATATTTTCATAGAAATCCGTGGATTTTGGATCTGTTTTGGTAAAAACTAAAGTGGTGGAAATAACCGGAAAACTGTTTTTCAGCAAGTTGCAGAAAAACCAGAAAATATGGATTTTTGCATTTTTTGGCAACGTATTTGACAGAGCAAACGTAGTCGGTTTCAGCCAAATTTTGGTGTATTTGTTCTCTGTAGTTCAGTCTACAGTTTGTAATTTTGGATTTCAGTTTCAGTGTGTGCAAAAGTTTCTAGAAGAGTCTGAAGTCGGGTCAGAAGTCATTTGTGCAGGTTGCAGAGTTTTTTCTGCTAAAGTTTGTATTTTGTTTCGGTTCAGACTGTTGTTCTATTGTGTCGGCCTTGTAACTCAAAAAGAATTATAATAAAATACTGAAGGCCAGGAGAGCAGCTGGGGAAGAAGCCAGTCCTTCCCAACGGACTGAAGAAGATGACATCATGATCATCTTGCTGTAGAGATTGGAGGCGTTACAAGCCAGCCAAGGCTCAATGAGAGCCACTCAAGATTCCATGAAGGTCAACCAGAACCAACTAGCCGTACAGGTTGTTAGACTTCAAAAGCAACCCGACATTGAAATAGGAACCCACTTCATACTCTGATTTCTCCTGTAGGATCGTGTGAAATGACATGCACACTTAACTTCGACTCTTCGAAAGTTAGAATCCCTGAGCCGACACCCTTTGGTGGTGTTAGAGATAGGAAAGTGTTAGAAAATTTCCTATGGGATTTGCAGTGATACTTGGACGTATTCTAGGTAGACAAAAACTGTAGAGTATTAGTGGCTACCGTCTTTCTTAGAGACGATGCAAAGTTATGGTGGCGTATCTTAGAGGACGCAGTCACCAGTGGTGGTGCCCCACTTCCCACGACTTGGGAAAGTTTCCACAGTGAACTTAGGAAGCAGTTCACTCCTAGGAACTGTGGCCATAGAGCAAGAGAGCTTCTATCTAAACTCAGATGCACAGATACTCTGCATGAGTTTGTACAGAAATTTAGCTCCATACTCTTACAAGTCAAGAGAATGGCAGAAGAGGACAAGTTGGTCTACTTCTAGCAGGGATTACAGCCTTGGGCCCAAGTTGAACTTAGGCACCGAGATCTCTCGACCGTCATTGAGGCAATTGCAGCAGTCGAAACGTTTGTGGATCTAAGGTCTAGTAAGACTGATGGAAATTCAAAGAAAAAGAAATCGAGTTTGAGTAAGGGTAAATCTAAGAAATGGAACAAGGAAAAGAGGAACAAGGGATCATTTGGAAATTCAAAGAAATGATCAAATGGAAAAGGTAAAAATATGCCTCCAAGAGATTCGAAGAATCAGGATACATGTTTCATTTGTGGAGGTCCGCATTTGATGAGATTTTACAGAAAGAAGGCAAAAATTGCCCGATGATCGCTGAGGAAGTAGCAGAGGATGCTGGCCCTAGCACCAGCGCCTAAGCAACATCGTTCCAACTCTTAGGTGCCGCATATGTGCGGGAAGAATCTCGCCGTAGTCTGGTGTTCGTATAAGCACAATTAGGCACAGTCATAGTGCGCTCCATAGCAGACACCGGCGCCTCTCACTCGATCATTTCCACATCTCTAGCCACACATTGGGGTTTACGGCTAGAGCAGTCCGAGCAACGATTGAAGATGGTTAATATGAGTGCTTCTGGAGTGGCTAGATTAACCAGAGCTTGTCGCCTCAAAGTTCGATGTTGGAGCAATAGTTTGGATTTTATCGTCAGCACGATGGACGATTTTGGAGTAGTCCTTGGATGCGACATCTTCAGGGAAACGAGCATGATGGCTGCCCCACACCTCGGAGGTTTGGTGTGCGTGGATCCTACCCAACCTGGATTCATACCTTAATGCGACCCCGGTAAAGCTCCTAATCTTCTAACTTGCAGAGCAATTTACTTGTCCGCAATGCAGCTCAAGACCGGCATTCGAAAAGGACACCCCACGTTGTTAGTTGTCTTGAGAGAAGATGAGATGGACTTCGGAGACTTTAGGATTCCACATGAGATTGAGCAAGTCTTGCTCAACTTCCAAGACATGATGCCGACAGATCTCCCGAAGACTTTACCACCTAGGTGGTGCACAAACCATGAGATTGTGCTAGAATCGGGGGCAAAAACACCAGCTCATGCCGCGTATAGGATGAGTCCTCCAGAGCTGGAAGAGCTCCAAAAACAGTTGGGAGAGCTCTTGGAAGCAGGGATGATACAACCTTCAAAGTCACCATTCGGATCTCTAGTACCGTTTGAGAAGAAATCTGATGGTTCTCTACGGATGTGTGTTGATTATCGGGCATTGAACAAGGTAACGGTGAAGGACCGCTACCCAATCCCATTAGTAGCCGATCTTTTCGATCGACTTGGTGGAGTCATGTGGTTCACGAAGTTGGACCTACGATCTGATTACTGGTCGGTGAGAATTGTACATGGGGATGAGGCTAAGACGGCTATGGTGACTTGATACGGAGCATACGAGTTCCCAATGATGCCTTTCGGGCTCACGAATGCCTTTCGTAGTTGTATATCTTGACGATATTGTGATCTATAGTCGAACCCTGGATGAGCATATTCGACACCTCATATTAGTCTTTGAGAGACTCAGGTCATACTCTCTTTATGTGAAAAGGGGAAAATGTGAGTTTGCCTGGAACACCATCACTTTTCTTGGGCATATCATTGGCGGAGGTGAAATCCGCATGGACCCCAAGAAAGTTTGTGCCATTGAGGGATGAGAAACCCCTAGAGATGTTTCTGAGTTGAGGAGTTGCCTAGGGTTGACAAACTATTATTAGAAGTTCATCAGAGACTTTTTAAAGATAGCAACACCATTGACCGAGTTACAAAAGAAGGAAAGAACTTGGGATTGGACACCCGAGTGTGTAGAGTCATTCGAGGCCCTCAAAGCCTTGATCTGTCAGGAACCAGTACTACATCTTCCAAATTTCAGCAGACCCTTTGAGGTATATACGGACGCGAGTGACCGAGCACTCGGAGGTGTTCTTACCTAGGATGGACACCCGATAGCTTTCGAGAGCAGAAAGCTTAAGGATATGGAGACTCGTTACCCTGCACATGAAAAGGAATTGCTGGCAGTGGTTCATTGCTTACAGATATGGAGAGTGTATCTCCTTGGATCCCATTTTACTGTTCTTACAGATAATGTGGCAAATACTTTCTTCAGAACCTAGAAGAAGCTAAACATACGTCAAGCACATTGGCTTGAAACTCTCGAGGAGTACGATTTTGACTGAATCTACAGGCTAGGCAAGGAGAATGTCATAACCGACGCCTTCAGTAGAAAGAGGGTTGAGATATTGAATGTCATCACTCGAGTAAGAGGGGATTTGATTGACCAGGTAAGACAAGTTAAGGACTAGGATACTTCGTATGCACACATCGTTTCTCAAGTTCAGTCAGGTATAATCGATAGATATGACATCAGAGATGGCTTGGTTTGGACCAAGGATAGAAGGTTATTCATTCCTTGAATTGGAGATTTGAGAAAGATCTTGATGCGTGAAGTTCACGATGCAGAGTATGCCGAACATTCGGGCATTGAGCGTACGATAGCTTTGCTTGCTCGCGGGTACTACTGGTCTCGCATGGTACGCGATGTAGCTGACTACATCCGGATGTGTCCTACATGCCAGCAGGACAAAGTTAAGCGACGTCGACCTTGGAAATCTGTTTTCATGGACTTCATCTCAAGATTGCCTAGAGTAGACGACTTCGAGTTGATTTTGGTGATCGTTGATCCGTTCTCGAAGTACGGTGTCTTAATACCCGCACCACGTGAGTGCAGTGCGAAAGAGACAGCCAGTCTGTTCTTTAGAAATGTAGTTAAACATTTCGACATTTCGAAAGAGATCGTCAGTGATCGCAACGCTCGCTTCACTATTCAGTTTTGGATTGAGTTATTTCGATTGATGGGAACTCGTCTCCTATTCTCATCATCTCAGCACCCACAAACCGAAGGACAAACTGAATGACTCAACATGATGCTTGAGGAGTACTTACATCATTATGTGTCCGCAAACCAAAAGAACTAGGTATCACTTCTAGAGGTAGCGTAGTACAGTTACAACTCGCATAGAAGCTCATCTATTGGAAAGACTCCTTTTGAGCTTACTTTGGGTTGGCAGCTGCTTGGACCCCTAGAGCTTGTACAAGGGAATGAGACTGATCATTGTCCCACAGCCTTACGTGAGATACACGATAGGCAAACGACGTACAAGAAAGCGAAAGCTTCGCTCGAGAGAGTTGGGGCCCGTATGATCAAGCAGACGAACAGGCATCGGAGGACAATTGAGTTCGAAGTTGGAGACCATGTGTGGCTTCGGATACCGGACTATATCCGAAAGCAGGTATACAAAGGCAGTCACATGAGCTTGAAGCTGAAGTACGACGGACCATTGAAGGTGATACAGAGGGTAGGTGTTGTTGCCTACAGACTGGAGTTGCCCAATCGACTGAAGATCCATCCGGTCATCCACGTGTCGTAGCTGAAGAAGTACTTCGAAGACCTAGAGATGCTAGATCGTCGACCACCGCCACTGATCTGAGAGGAAATACCAGCAGTCGAGGCCATCATCGCTCACCGAGTCCAAGGAAGCGGACCTCGAAGACAAACATAGTATCTTGTCAGGTGGACAGGTAAGAATGAAGATGACGATTCATGGGTGCCTTGCGCACAATTGTGGCAGTAAGAGTAGTTGCTGAGAGACTACCACATGGCCTCAAGGACGAGTCCAAATTTCGTTGGGGGAGTGTTGTCACGGACGTAAGTTTGTGGTGCACACGCCCACGTGCCCCCACCATTCGGTAGGCTTCATCATGTGTATCATACCCCTAGTCCATGTAAATAATTGTCTTTGTAAGGGCCGGGTGTGTCTATAAACCTTAGCCCAGTTGTCTAAGCCTAGGTCTAGTCGGTCTTGAGTCGAGTCGAGACTAGGTTAGGTTTTGGTTCTAGGATGGTTCGGTCCTAGTGAGTCTAGTTGACTCGAGTCCATGATCCGATTTGGGTCGGGTTAGGTCTAGATGGCTAGACCCGAGGTAGGTCTAGGTTGGTTAGGTCTTGGCCTAAGTGGGTTTGGTCGGGACAAGTGTGGTCCGGGTAGTTAGGAACCGGCCAGGACACATGGCGCCTGGCCGGGTGGCAGTTATGGGACCCCAGGATAGGTGGCGTCCCTAGCTGGGCACTAGGGATAGCGCACCAAGGTGGGAGCGGTTACGTCCCCTGCTGGGCATAACTGCCCCCTTAAAAGTAGGGGCGGTTGTCCCCAACCACCTAGGCCCTCTTTAAGGGTCGGGCTTTACCTGTTGAAGGGGGTTAAATCGGAGAGAGTGAGTGTGTGGAGGAAGAAAGAGAGAGAGAGAGAGAGAGAGAGAGAGAGAGAGAGAGAGAGGGAAGTGAGTGTTTCATCGGGTGGCCAGTCCAGTCGGGTGCAGCCAACTGTCGCGCAGGAGACCTCTTCAGCCGGGCGCTAGGAGCCTAGCACCGCGACCTCCCAAGGACCTCCCTCATGCTTCAGTCGGGCCTCTCTTCTCATCATCAATCGGGCGTTCCCCTCCTCCAGTACCAACCGAACGGGAGCCTCCTTCCATCCCAAGCCGGGCGTGACTTCCCCTTTCAGCATCACCCGAAAGGCATCAACCCTTGACGCTGTCTTCAGCCTTCTACCTTCAACCTTCCGTCCTTCAGCCAGGCACACCGCAGGACCCTAGGGGTGTAGCAATAGCGCCACAGCATCAGTCGAGTGCACAACAGACCCCAGGGCTCGGCAACTAGCGCCGCAGTGTTCACCAAGGCGCCTCCACAAGGTGTCGCTTACCACAGGACAGTCGAAGCCTCCCTTTGTTCCGCAGCAACAGCAGCAAGCGCGGTACACCCGCGCCCTGCCTTGTCAAGTGTCGAATGGTGCTTGCAGCCCAATGCCAACCTTCTTCCTTCAGACCGGTCTTCATCCTTTAGCCGATTGGACTTTTGGGAAGTTGTAAACCTCCCTTGACCTTAGCTAGGCGAATCCAGTGTGGGTTTAACCGAACCCTTAGCTAGTGAAGAGGAAACCCCGATCATAGTCGGGTGAACTGTTTTGGGCGTGTTGCTTGGTTTGAATCGAAGTGTTTGTTTCGTTCACTTAGTGTTCTTGCCTTAAGCTTTGGAATCGGGTTAAAGACCCTGTCTTAAATGGTATAAGTAGGCTGATAGAATCCGGAGGGATTCTAGCCATCACGGGTGTTGAAAAACTTTGAAAAAAATTCCTTCAAAAATTAACACTGTGACGGACTCCTATAGCGTGCACGTGTGAGTGTGTTAGGTTGCCGCCTCTTGTAATAAAAAAGGGAAAAAATATGAAACCGAGCGTAAGCCTATAAAATTCTTCTCTTTTATGCTTTTGCGTGATGGGAGGTGGAACTCGAAGCCTTATGCATGCGAGTGTTGAACTTACAATGTTCAACTCACGGTCATTCCCTTAATTGGTTCTTATAGTACAATATCTACTTCCACTACTGATTTTGGGTGGATATGGATGGGGTCCACGGAGTTTTCGATTCCACTGATTCACATAAGTGAGAATTCTAGCTCAGTTTATCGTGGTTTCAATTTAACAATAACAATTTGGACTTTTGTTCCTTTGTTTAAATTTCTGACTCGATTAGCTGCAAATTTGAACTTCACCTCCAACTAGAAAACTCAACGATTCGTCGTTGATGCCATAACTTACAAGTTAGTTCTGGTCGATGGCTGTTTGCCTGTATAGATAGCCACCTAATTATAGACACAATGACAACACTTCATAAGAAGGCATATCCATAAATAAGATTGAAAAATTACCATGGTTGTTTCGATTCTAGCACCAAGGATTTGGACTGATTCATCCCATTACCAAAATCATGTATTCTCCCTCAACCAGCAGAGTTCAGTTGTTTTCATTGGGGTTGTGAGTGCAAGTTGCTTGGGGTGAGCTCATCTAAGCTTAGGTTTCGAAGTGAACAGGAACTGGGGTTGGCTCACGTGGAGCAATACAGGTCCAAATAACACTTCGCTGTTCATCCCAATAGATGAACAATTACTTATGTTTTGTGTGGGTGCTCTATCTGAATATGAACCGTGCATCTTCTTTGAGATGAATGGTCCAACCATGATTTGTCAAACCGGATCGGATCAGCCAGTCGAACCAACTGTTGAACCAGGAATCACACCATGATCTAGTTTAGTCCTATTCTAAGTTTGCTTCAGCAAAGTACCGGTAAAAGACCGGTGGAGCAGCCAATTTGCCAATGCGTAAGCATGTCTCAAGTCAAAAGATTACGGCTTGTCAACTAGAATCAACATTTTTGACCTTTTAAATATGGGGTATAATCTAAAAAAGATTTATCACAATGAACTACAACTTTCTTGGTTAGCGGATTGATACAAGAGAACCCTGAAGTTGAAGGTCACGAGTTTGATTCCATCCGTATGTATATCTAGTTGAGCTTCTACCTAGCTCACCTAACCTATGAAGAAAAAACTTTGTTAGCGTTGATGAAAACAATCCTATCAAAATTACAAAATTGATAATGCTTAGCTGGTGTTGACACGAGAAAATGCAGGATACGTGGAAGAAGATCAAGAGTCGAAAAATAAAGGGATATGTGGTTTGAGAAGGATTAAGAACATGAACGTGTGAAACAAGCCTATCACCTCCAGCTCATCTTATGGATAATATGGTTAGTTGACATATTGTCAATAATCAGGACAACAAAAGAATAGCATGAACATAGAAGTAGGGAGTTATCAAGAATTATGCTCAACAAGTTTGACATAACATTTATTATTTCTATAAAAGTCTATAAATAACTATATACAATCGAAGATAGGTACCAGAAATCATTAATACAATTAGAGCTCTTTCTTTTTTTACTTTTCTTAGGAGTAGAAGTAGCATAATTTCTTCATCTTCATGAATACGTCGAGTGCTTTTGTTGTTCTATCTAACTCCCTTTCAGCAACTAAGATACATATAGTTGGATTCTTGGGGACCTATTTCATCGCTTGATACCTTATCTAGTCTTCTTTCTCCCTTAATAACGAGGGTAAAAGTTCTCTTTCACACCCTTTCATCTTCTAATATTTCACTTGTGTGTATTGTGCTTTGTCATTTATATGGAATCGTTGATTCAAATGGTGACACATTTTTGGTACGCCTAGTGGAATACATACGCTTACTTGGGGATTGCCCATTTTATGTAGACTTGATTTGGTTGAATGTATTCTATCACATATTGGAGTACAAATGTTGATCATTTTTCGCCATCACTAGTGCATGTCACCTGAGCACCGGGTCTGAACGATCTAGTGGAACATTTCCCACTCTAGCAAAGAGAGAATGTGTTCATTATGTTTCGTGTATAATTGAATGAAGATATCATCGTTGAACATCTTCGACTATTAGTTAACAATTGGTTACATAGGAAATTTGTTGATCTCCAAATGGCGGTGATTTGTCAAATGGCGGAAACCATGGAGAGAACATGTCTATTATGTTTCATGTACAATTGAATGAAGATATTGTCCTCGAACATCTTCGACTATTAGTTAATGATTGGTTACATAGACAATTTGTTGATCTCCAAATAGCATTGTTATGCCAAATGGCAGAAACCATGCCCACCATGATCATCAATCAATTGGCTATCATTTGAGATTAAGATTTGCTTGTCAAGAAAAAAGATGGGCTACATAAGCAATTGCTCAACCAACAATCCAACATGGGTCAGTGTTTGACACTTATTTTGGGAGCCAGAATGCTCCCTATCCCTCCATGGCTCGAGGACCTAATTTGTAATATGAGCAATTTAATATCACTCAACAGTCACCCAAGTTTTTGGTTCCAGTCTTGTCTTTTCAACCAACAATTATTGTTAAGAATGATGTTACCTCAACATTAGTTAATATGTCGGGAGGTACTTACCAAATGCTAGGAGCACATATCTAGGATCTCATCCCACAATGCCTCTTGTCTCTCCAAACTTCATGGTTTCCCAAACAAGAATGGATGTTCCACCACTGGTATATCAACCAAACTTTGTACCACCAGTTCTCCCACCTTATTTGGTGTATCAACGGTCCCGCCTCATTAGGTATCATTCCTACTAACAAATTGTTGGTTGGCATTAGACAATTAGGTATCAAATCCATCTTTAAAGTTACCTTTGAACCATAATAGGGTTATTGACATGGTTTGTGATGCATTTGTAATATAGCTCTAGACTCCTAACACTAAAGTTGATCGTAAATCATATCCTGACTAGGTTGATAGGCTTGTACCAAACCCTAGGGATTTTAAAGCTAAGTTTACTTTTTTGGGACAAGATAGTAAATTTGGCTCGATTCACTCGTGAGTGTAGGAAGTTGGACGATAGTGAGATGCACAAATTCAAGCTTTTTGTTTCTTCCCTCACCAGCCAAATGTATACTTGGTACACTTTGTTGAAACCCATAGCCAATACCTATTGATTTAACGAAGCTTCACTAAAAAAATGACAAAACTAAGGAGGTCATTACGTGAAATTTCATGAGTTAGTTACATATTGCCAAATGCAGTTCATTGAGGTCCAATATGTGACTTTGATATATAATTAGCTAAATAGAGATTAAGAAGGGTTTAACAGGATAATTTTGTCAAAATTTGGTACAATTGGCCAACCAAACAGTAAAGGTCAAATACATGTTAAACACCTTGTATGCATCAGGCAATAAATGAGAAATCCTAAGGTGTAATCAATGACATGCTTTGATTTTTGCTTGAAAGATATGATGTAAGATATCAATGATGAGTCTCACTCTAAGGTTATGGTTGTTGAGATAATACACAAACTTCCTTACATCTGCAATGCTCTTTGACCTCAAAAAGAAAAGAAACAGAAGCCAATGAGAAAGAAACTTGGCTTTTCGATATCTCAAAAGCATATCATATCTTCGATTTGCTTCTCAAGGATCGACACAATATGATTGCAAGTGACGAACTAAACACAACATGACTTCTCATGGTATAAATCAATATGTTAAGTTTTGCTCAATTATAAAGCAAGCTATTAGAGATGGACATCTTAAGTTTTTAAATAGGAAACTTGGGACTGATGCAAATCCATTCAAACCTATATCACCTATAGTGAAAGACAATCATATTTTGCCACTATGCATTATCACAATGGAACATCAACAACAAACTTGATTCATCCTAGGTGAGGGAAATCAATCACTATCACATGTCTCCCCATCAAACAAGACCAGAACACGTGGTGTCTTGTGATAAATTGAAGACAATATATGAATGTGATTTCCCTATACCAATTCATTTGTCTAGTCATTGAATGTACCAAATTGGAGAACATGCCCATAGGAATCTTTGGTCTCACCAAGTGAAGCCATGATAGAATCTAGGGTTTCATCTAAGGCCATATGGCTAATTCTATCATTAAAGAGTTGTCTTGAGTCTACAGGAATGTCGGATCATTGTTTGTGACTCTAGAATTTCTTTGGGAGAGACGACTACCCCAACATCAATGTTTTGTTGGCATCATAGGCGTCCACCTCAAACCATTGAGGCTCAAGTACATAATGGTCTGACTTCATTGGGATGAAAACTACTTTCATTTACAAGGTGAAATGATTAAGCCTCAAACTGACCTCTTGAGAGTTGAGCAATGACTAGAGAATTCTTGATTGACTGTCTGACTCCCATCCAATCATTGGTCGAATAATCATACTCAAAAGCAACGTGCTCAACAAAGGAGCACTCAATATAAGAGGAGATTGGGACATGATGGCTTTTTAATTGTCATGAAAACATAATGTAAATGATCATTCTTGAGTCATTATGGACTTTGATGAGGAGTCAGAGCATGATTATCTCTATAGACAAAGATGGAGCCTTCGACCCTCTAACTCACATAGACCTCAAATGAACACGAGGAATTTGTAATCATCTTGTTCTTTGACAAGTGATTCTATAAGGGTAGACGAGCGAAAAGTGGACACTAAGGATGTCAAGTGTGAAGGGCATCTATATTTTCTACCTAATCAACTAAACGAATGGTTGAAGAAATTCTCAATGATGGAGGAAATATTAGTTGATCGTTCATGATCTCAGAGAGAAAGATATGATACAAAGAGTAGAGTCTCTCACCACTTTATAGCAAGAAGTACTTTGCACATACATTACTGTGCAAAGGAGGTTGAGGAACCAGAAGAAGAGGCCCATGAGCAGAAGGAGGTAAACACTATGTGAAAATATCATCACAAACTTCGGGGTACAATATGATATGAAAATGAAGCCAAATGCATGAGAGTTTTTCGGTTCTACAAGAATTATGGTGAATTCAAATAATTCTTTATTGATGGAAATGGTTAAAGGGTCATAGACACAAACTAACATTAACCAAGAGCAAGAATTGGAAGAAGTTGCTTAGGATGATCACTTCTTGGATGAGACTTACATATTCATTAGGATCCTTTGTACTTTTCGGAAGAGATGATTACTATTTTGGCGGCGAGTTTTCTTTTTGAGGAGATGCTAGACTTATTTCAAGAGATGAATTTAGTTAGTAGTGTTGACATTCTAATAGCATTAAAGAAACTACCAAAAACCATGGTGAAATATTTACGACCGTTATACAATAACACTAAGGTGAATGGTCACTCTTTTAAGGGGGTGTTCATTGATGTTGTTGTTGTATTGAACATAATGCCAAGTAACACATTACAACAAATCAGGAGGATGCCTACCGATTTAATCCCAACTAATCTTAAGATGTTTGATTTTCAAGAGAAATTATCAATTACCATAGGAGTAATAATTATCAAGCTTACAGTGGGCTCAAAGACTTCAACTACTCCTTTCTTTATTGTTGATGCTAATATGAGTTATTTCTTGTTACTTAGGAGAGATTGGATAATTCAAATTATTGTGTTCCCTTGATGGTACGTCAAAAGTTAATGTTTTCGATTAGGCGAAATGGTTGAAGTTGTCGATGTAGAGGAGGATCCTTTTGCAACTGATGTTAAGGCATTATTTTATATACCTTAGATGACCCTGATTGTGATACTTGAGGCCTTGGAAAAGATGTGGTTGTGTCAATTAATTACCTAGGATTTCACTTTTGACTTGGCTGATTTACGACCATTACCCAAGGTAACTTATGTATAGTCAAACCTAGGTTTTCCAAGATTGTTTCTCATGGTTGGAAGCTTATCATATTGAATAGAGTCCAAGAAGTTCATTTGTTAAATCTCTTGAGCAGGAACCTGAGAGTTGTACCATTCTTGAGATTTTGCCTCCCATTGGAGGGGTGTTGAGTTCAATTATCCTAATTAGAAGGATAAGTTGAGTTTCATCTTAGTGGATCTTCTGATTGAGGTAAATTTAGCTTTAGAAGGAACAACGAGACCAATAAATATGAGTGTTATCATGTCTAATGAAGATTTATCACGATTGATGGAGTTGCTTAAGTAGTATAAGGATTGCTTCACCTAAGAATATCACGAAATGCTTGGGTTATCCCGATATTTAGTTGAGTTTACCATTCCATTAAAAGCAAGAATAAAGCCTCACAGACAACCAACAAGGAGACTCAAATGTCTTTAAAGGCCAAGTTCATTAGAACAATCAGGTATGTATATTGGTTGTCTAACATTGTTTCTATCATTAAGAAAAATGAAAAATTACAAATACACATTGATTATCGTAATCTTAACCTTGCCACTCTAAATCATCAATATAACATGCCAATAACAGATATGTTGATTGATGCAGCATATGCCCACATGATTTTAGAATGTTGTTAAGAATGTATATTGGACAGTGCCTTGAGATATAATCAAATTAAAGTAAATCCCAAGGACAAGCATAAAATGACATTCCCATACCGAGGGGATTAGAGATCTACAAGTGGGTAATGATTCCTTTTGGACTTAAGAATGTTGTTGTCACATATCAATGAGCGATAAAATATATTTTCCATGATTTAATCATTAAAACCATGTGTTGTGAGAATTAAGGAGTATTTAGTAAAATCACATGTGTTGGTGCCTCGATTCTTGAGAAACCATTGAAACTTTATATAGACTCTAAAAATTCCATTGATGCCCTTCTAGCACAGGATACTAAGGACAATACTTAGTGGGCTATTTTCTATTTGAGTAAGAGTTAGTTGCTCATTGATATAGAGTTCCGATATTCTCTGATTGAAAAGATATGTTTGGCCTTATGCCATGCTTGTATGATATTAGAACATTACTTATTACAACCGAAGTACATATGATAAGCAAATTTGATATTTTGAGTTACCTCCTTGGAAGCCCAACTTTTTAGGGCAGGTTTGTTAAGTAGGTAATCAAGTTGTGCCCTTTTGGTTTGAAACATTTTCCTCTCAAAGGAACGAAGGGTCAAATGGTTGATTTCTCAATACATTTTGTATACATTGAGGCCACTGATCCACTAGACATAGCACACAATATGGTAGTTGAGCAACCTTGGTTGATTATGTTTGATGGCTCGTGGTGCAATCGAGAGGTGGAATTCTTGTATAATCCCCCCAACTGGTATGTGTACCATCCCCCCAACCGAGAAAGTAGGTATGCTCTCGATGTTCTTGGAAAAATGCATTACTAGTAATGAGGCTGAATGCAAGACTTTGATTTATGGTTTAAGCCTAATCTCTATCACTGGGACAAGGAAAACAAACATTTATGGTGATTCTCAAGTCAGCTAAGATAATTGATGAGGGATTACTAATGCCTTAGTTTGAACTTTCAACCTTTGCATTAGCACGCAAAAGGTTTGTTGGAAACCTTTCTTGAAGTAAAATTATTGTATATTTCCAAAGATGAAAATCAGGTGGTGAATAATTTATCCCAAACTACTTCAGGTTATAAAACAATGCATGGATCTGAGACAGTGATAGTCTCAATTCAAGAGATGGAGCAATCTCCTCATTAAAGAGATTTGTTTGTCAAATACTTGAATCAACATTCTCAATGTTCAGATGTTAAGACTCGACATAGAGCATTAAGCTATATGTTGTTTGATGGTGAGTTGTATAAGCAAAGTAATAGGGGGTTTACTTTTGAGATGTTTGAGTAAGAATATAAATCGAATGGTAATGGCCAAGGTTCATAAAAGAATTTGTGAGGCTCATCAGTCAAGGCTTAAAATGAAGTGGCTAATATATCAACATAAATATTATTGGCCAATTGTGTATCAAGAATGCATGAATTTTGTAAAAGGATACCAACAATGCCAACATTTTGGCCACATACATAAAGTACCTATGGTAGACTTACATCCGATTATCAAACAATGACTATTTGAAGGTTGAGCCATGGACTTAATCGGGAAGATCTATCTGAAATCTTAGAAGGGACATGTTTTCATCATAGTGACAACAAATTACTTCACTAATGGGTTGAGTTTTAATATTGAAAGCATTGACCAAAAATAATGTGATCAAGTTCATCAATGACCATATTATCTTTTGATTTGAAACTCTACAATCGATTACGGCTAATGAAGGGATAATGTTCATAGGAGAGAAGGTAATGTCTTTTCTTGATAGTTTTAGTGTTAAGTTGGTACACTGAATGGTCAAGTTGAAGCTACTAATAGGGTGATTATCAATTTGATTAGGAAGTCACTCAAGAACAATCCGTGGAAATTGCATGAGGTGTTACTTAAGGTCCTTTGGGCATACCAAAACCCCAAAGCCTCGACAGCTAGCATGACTCTATTTTACTTATATGACAAGATGTGCTATTACTAATAGAGATTAATGTTACATCTTTATAGGTAGCCAAGTAGAATAATTTACAACCAAATGAATATTTGCAATCATTGATGATGGAACTTGATCCAGTAGATGAGGATCGCGTGATGGTATTAGATAACTTACTTGCTAATTGTCCAAATCGATTTGGATAATGGAAAAGATGACAAACACCCCTTTCAATGTCTCCCTAGATCTAACCACGAAAATATGGGATCGTCCCAATCTTTAGCAAAATCTCAGTTTTAAAACCCTAGTAGGAGGAGATATCACGCCAAAGGGATATACAAAAAGAGTTCCTAGTCCTAAAATGGGATCATGTTATGCAAATGTTCATGCGTGGAATGCAGATGCATGACATGGGTGTGGTGCCAAGAGTGGCGACCTCCTAGAGACCAGATGTGGTCGAACTCTTGAGACTTACAAGGCCTGCTGCTCCAAGTGAGCAGATCCTATGCTGTTCAATGTTCGATTTTTCAAAATCTATTTACAAAAGCTATTTACAAAAGGGACAACTGTCTTGAGTCTCAATCCTAAGGATCTCGAGCTCTTCGTGTTTGCCTTTGCTTGAGTCTTGACACTCACTTATCTAGTAGAGGTTTTATAAGAAAACAAGCTATATTTCAAATTCCTACGTCTTACTCGAAACGTTGAATTCTCAAACAAAATGAAATTCAAGTAAGTAAATCCTATTTTTACTTTAGGATTCCTCGAAATGAACCATATTTTACTTGGGATAAGCCAGGGATGGGAAAGAGATACCACGGTCCCTTCTGAAGTGTCCCGTGGTTTAAGGCATAGAAGGCAGAAAACTGCTCTTTCTGAGCTTTTTGGCCTCTTTTCCTTTTTTTCATAGAGGGTCTCCCTTTGGGAGTGTTTTTTCTTTAATCCCTCTCTTTTTTCAAAAGAGAATCGATTTTTCTTTTGAATTCCGGTTTCTTTCTTTTGGAAAGAGACTTTGGATAAAAAATTCCCTTTATTTGGGCCGTGTTTTCCTTTTGGAAGGAGAAGAGAAGAGGGGAGGACTTATCCCAAGGTCACACTCGATCCATTCCAGATCAACCTATTTAGAAATAGTACGTACTACATGCAAGTATCTTGCTATGTTGAACTAGGCCTTTCTTTGTAAGAAGAAGGATTTTGAAATGTAACCATGATTTTGAAGACTCCACTCTTTCACAAGTGTGAATTCTCTCACTCAGGGTCACACGATTTTGCCTTTGCACCTTATTTTCAAGTCTCAGGGCAGCTATCCCTAAAGTTTTTTGAAAACTGGAATTTAACCCAAATCCTACACATAATACTTCTTTAAGTATTGAATATTGATAGGATCTGTTAAATTCCTACCTTCTACATCGATCAACCAATACGAGTTGTTCGTGGTGGTTGCACATACCACATAGGGTCCATCCCACTTGGGGCGCCACTTTCCAAGGGGATGTGGGCTACGATAGTGGATGATTTTCAAAACCAGATCCCACACTTCAAAGTGGCGAGGTCTCATGTGTTTGCCATAGTGTCAAGCTATCCTTTGCCGGTATGCACGAGCATGATCCATAGCAAGGAGTCGCCTCTCATCTAGCAAATCTAGTTCGGCCATCCTAGCATGCTGAAGCGTCTCTAGGGGGAGGTCGAGTGCTATGGATGTATGGAATGAATGCAATTGAGTATGAATGGGAAGAATGGCGTTTGTGCCATAGACCAATTCGAATGGTGTGGCATTCGTGGGAGTCCGGATGGAAGTCCTATAAGCCCATAAGGCTTCATCCAGCTTCTTGTGCCACGTCCTACCCTTCTCTAAAGTCTTCTCAATTATGCTAATGAGAGTCTTATTCGTGGCTTCGGCTTGGCCGTTGCCTTGAGGGTAGTAGGGCGAAGAGAAGTGGTGAGTTATGCCATACGTGTTGCACAGCTTAACCATCCGCTCGTTCTTGAATGGGGTGTCATTATCAGACACAAGGTCTCGTGGAACCCCAAATCGAGCCAGGATATTCCTCCTAATGAAAGCCACCACATGTTGCCCCAGCACGTTGGTCAGGGAAATGGCTTCCACCCACTTGGAGAAATACTCAGTGGCTGCTAAAATGAATCGATGCCCATTCGAGGCTTTTGGAAATATAGGGCCTACGATGTCAAACGCCCATATGGTGAATGGTCAGGGGCTGACCACAGAATGCAATGCAGATGAGGGGATATGAATGGCGTGCCCATGCACTTGACATGGATGACACTTTCTAACATGATCGTGACAATCCTTTTTCAGGGTGGACCAAAAATAGCCCCCTCTAAGTATTTTCATTGCCATCATATTGGCATTAACATGACCTCCACATTCTCCATCGTGGAACTCATGCATCACTATCCTAGCCTCCTCTAGATCGATACACCTAAGTAGGATGCCAGTAAAACTTTTCTTATATAGAACCCCACCCAGAATGGTGTATCGGGTCAAAATTTTATAGATGAATGCCTTATCTTTAGACGTGGCATCCTTGGCGAATCCCCCATTTTCTAGAAAATGTTTGATGTCGGAAAACCAGGGTTTTTCAATAGAATCTGGGTTATTTTGGTAAATATCCAAATCGTGTGTGGATGGGTTGGGCGCATGCCATATTTCTAAAGACCGGGTCCCTGAAATGGGATCGACCTTTAGGGCTAAACCCAAGGAGGAGAGGGCATCGGCAATGCCATTGCCCTCTCTTCCTACGTGTGTGAGCTTACATGATTGGAATGACCCAACCAATCGAGTGGCCAACTCGTGATATGGAAGTAGTTTTTCGTTACGTACTTGCCAAATTTTCAAAACTTGGTTTATAACAAGGAGAGAATCTCCAAAGACTTCGATGCATGATGCCCCTAGAGTTTTATAAACCCTTAAACCTTGTATGAGTGCTTCATACTCAGCTATATTGTTGGAACATTCGAAATCTAGGAGGATTGCTATGGGAATCTCGCCCTTTTCAGGGGAGATGAGGATGACCCCAGCACCAGCTCCTCGTTGGTTTCGTGCCCCATCGAAGTGCATCTTCCACACTGGGTTTTCGAAAGAGTTTGTCAAAATGTGGTTTTGGAAATGGTTTTGCAATATGCCTTCATCAGGCATTTCATCAAGTGTGGGATATGCGTCCTCCAGGGAGAACTCAGCCACATAATCTGCTAGGGCTTGTCCCTTAATGGAGATTTGGTGATGGTATTTTAGGTCATACTCCATTAGAAGGATTTGTCATTTACCCAATCTACCCGTGAGAATGGGTTTTTCGAACAAGTGCTTGATTGGATCAAGCTTGGACACTATCCAGATCTCATGATCTAGGAAATAGTGTTTGAATTTCTGGCAGGCCCAGACTAGGGCCAAGCACGTCTTCTCCATGGCTTGATAATTTCGTTCATAAGCCAAGAGAGTTTTCGAAATATAGTAGATGGCATACTCCTTGTGGGTGTCATCCTCGTATTGAGCCAATAGGGCTCCCAAAGCATTCGCATGCACAGAAATGTAAAGTAAAAGCGGTTTTCCTTGCTTTGGAGGATTCAAAATGGGGGGATTAACTAGGTATGCCTTTAGTCTCTCGAAGGACATTTGGCAGTCGTCATCCCATAAGAATTTCGTACCCTTCCTCAACAGCTTGTTGAAGGGTTCGCATCTAGTCGCCAGATTTGATATAAATCAGCGGACGGACTGTAATCGACCCTGGAGGCTACAAATTTGGGTGAGATTGGAGGGTGGAGCCATGTCTATGATGGCTCGACACTTAGAGGGGTCGACTTCTATACCTCTTTGGCTCACCATAAAGCCTAGAAGCTTCCCAGATTCTACCCCGAATACACATTTTTGAGGGTTTAGCTTTACTTTGTAAAGCCTAAGCCTTTCGAAAATCTTTTGCAAATATTCGATATGAGTGCATAGGGTTTTGGATTTTGCCAAGAGATCATCTACATATACTTCTACGAGCTCATGAATTTGATCATGGAAGATCATGGTCATGGTTCTCTGGTATGTCGCGCCGGCATTTTTCAAACCAAAGGGCATGACTGTATAGCAGTACGTGCCCCATGGGGTTGTGAATACGGTCTTACCCTGATCTCGTGGACTTAGTTTGATTTGATTATAGCCTGAATAGCCATCCATAAACGAAAACATTTCATGATTTGTAGTACTATCGACTGTCAAATCTATGTTTGGTAAAGGATAATTATCCTTTGGAGTGGCTTTATTCAAGTTTCTGAAATCAATGCATATTCGAATTTTTTCATTGGTTTTTCGAACTACAACGATGTTTGACAACCAATCAGAATACGCAATGGGTTTTATAAATCTGGCTTTTAACAGATCTTCTAAACCCTCTTTGACTTGCGTGTGTACATTCGGGTGTATTTTCCTAAGCTTCTGCTTTATGGGTTTTACATCCGCATCTAAGGGAATATGATGTTCGACAATGCTGGAGTCTATGCCCGGCATGTCTTCATACTTCCATGCAAATACATCTAAATAGGTTCGTAGGAATGCAATGAATGCTGATCTTTCATGTTCATGCAAACATGCGCCTATCTTGATGGTTTTGGGATTGGAATCATTCCCTAGGTTCACTTCTATGAAATCTCCTCCTACTGACTTGGAAGTTCTTTCAAAATCGAGAATTTTATGAAATTCTAGGAGCTCCGAAGTAGGATCTTCCTCAAGGGGATCCACTTTTGGGCTTTGATCATTCTCGTGGGTTATAGACCCGAGGAAATTTGATGCGTGAGTTTTCAAAAGACCTGGTTTTGTACTTGGATTTTCAATCGATTTCGAAATTTTTGGTCTGGCTATGCAAACGATGTTCCTTTCGAAATCTTTTTCCAAAGTCTTACCAAGAGCAGCTATATACAAAATCTTTTTGGTATTTTGTAGATTTTCGATTTTTTTGGGTTTTTGTAAAACAAGAACTTTAGGAACTATACAAACCACTCTATTTTTGAGTTTTTGATTTTCCATTGTTTTTTGTTTTTCCTCTTTTCCGATTTTTTTTTTTATTTTAAGTTTTCCAAATATTTTTGTATTTTTATGAAAGGGATCTTCCATCATACCTACAAAGGGAAAACACTATGAGTTAGACTCGGAATAAGAGGTCTAAATTGTAGCTCTCTTCTAGGGTAGGCTCCAAGGCACCCTTGACCCAAGTGGTCACAGGGGGTGGCTCTGGCGGTATTTTGGGAGTATAGTCGATCCCGTGTCGGCTTGGGTTGACCCTAGGAAGGATGGGCTCTAGGAGACCCTGGTTTTGTGCCCCTAGACTCCTATAGGGCGTATAGCCCATATTCAACAGCATGTTCCATGATTTTTTTTTTTTGAAAAAGTATGATACAAATCGTGGTCCTGGAACTTGTTGTCGTCCATATTGTGCTCGTATGACTTCTTGTCCAGAGGTTTTGGAAATAGGGGATGCTTGGGTCTTCCTAGAAGGGTTAGAATTGGGAGGGGGCCTGCTTTGGGCGGCCCCTTCACATACACAACCTTCCTAGGGTTGTTTAACACGAGCCTTGGTGGCTCGACTATGGTCTGCCCTAGGTTAGCCTCATGGGCCTAGGAGCTCGACAAACAAGGGGAGTTTATGATCCCCTGAAGCTGAGGGTGACTCTCACCTAGGATCACCACGACTTGGTCCCTGAAAGGGATCTTGACACACCTGTGGAAGGTGGATGGCATAGCGCACAAGCTGTGTATCCAGGGCCTTCCCAGCAACAGGTTATAGTGGGGGTGGATGTCTAAGACATGGAACACCCCTGTGTATGTGATCCCTCCCGTTTCTATTGGGAGTTCGATCGATCCTAAAGGCCTAGACGCATTCCCATCGTATCTAGTGATAACGATGGGGCTTGGGTTTACAGAAGTCAAGGTGACTCCGATTTGGTACGCCACATGAAGTGGAAGGATGTTGAGTCCTCCTCCCCATCGACTAGGCACCTGTCCAGAGAGTGGTTATTCAGAACCACCTCGATATGCAGGGCCTGGTTGTGGGACTCGTAGGGTCTATCTACATCATCGTCCGAGAAAGTGATGGGCGATTTTGCTCCTATTAATGCCACTTGGTCAGACAGGGATTCCGGACTTATGTTCGAACTAACCTTGGCTCTTTCTAGAATTTTCTCTAGCACGAGTCTATGCCTAGGCGAAGTTTGTATTAGCTCTAGGATGGACATGTGGATAGGAATCTTTGAAAGATGGTTTTCAAAATCATAAGGGTTTAGGACGACTTTCCCATTGTCTGCTTTTGGCAGAACTCTAGGAATACATGCTTTTGAGGGGCCAGGCACACTGACCATCTTTTTAGCACTTTGTAGGTGCGGGGGTTGATAGATCCTCCCGGATCTAGTCACTTCCCCCACGACCAGCCTAGGGTTCGCACTAAAATTGGCTCTAATTACGAGTTGAGGAGCACCTTGAAGTTTTAAAACTGGTTTAGCCGGGGATTCAGCTCTTGGTGGTCCCCGGATGACGACTTGGGCAGGCTTCTTGTAGAGTACAAGAGTGGACGCACAAGTGGGTCGACTAGACTCAGATGTTTGCGCTAGTTCTTTTGAAAAGGTGAGGGTACATACCTCCTTTCCTTTCCCACTGCTACTGGTGCGCTTGAGAAAGGGTTCTTTGAAGATAGCTTGAGTTGGCTCAGGTTCCGTAGTGACCTGGAGCCGGCCCTCCGCAATCAAGTTCTCGATTTTATTCAAAAGGGAGAAACAACGCTTTTTATCATAGCCTTTGAGCCGATGATACTTGCAAAAACAATTTAAATATCCCCCTTTGAAAGTGACTCCTTTGGGGATTTCGGAAAGTTCAATCATGCCTTGGGCAAGTAGGAGGTCTAGGACCTCCGACACAAGTTGCCCCAGCGGTGTGTATTCTCGTTTTTTAGTCGGTTTTTAAAAAATTCTCTCCCTTTTGTTTTCTAGCTTTTCAAAATTTTTGGAAGTGCCCGCCAAACCTGGATCCACCCTGACATTGGAGATTTTATGGGGCTTTGCCCCTTTGTCCATCGTGGGTAGCCCATAAGTGATGGGCTTTTCCAAGTGGGTTTTGGAAACGACACTTCCTTTCCATAAATGATCGTATATCCCCTTTTTCAAGTTTGTTTCGAAAAGGGATGCTTTTTTTATCAACTTATGGAAAATTGAGATCTCATGGAGTGAGAGAAGGGTCTTTAACTCGCTTTTAAAATTATCCAGGATGAGCATGACTACGCATCCTTCGGATATGGGCTCTCGCACTTGGCCCAAAAGGGACCTCCATCGAATAATGAAGGCATGTACGTCTTCGTTCATGCCTTGCTTTGTATCCCTTAAAGTATTTAAAGTCGGCGTGACTTCTACGTTATGTGCAAATCTTTGAATGAAGTAGTTCGCTAACTTTTTAAAAAAAGTGATTTGGCTTAAATCGTAGGAAGCCAGCCATTTGGCAGCTGTGCCTTTAAGGGATAAAGGGAACTGATACACCCATTTCATCGAGTCCTTTTTCTTCTTATGAGCTCGACGCGAGAAAAGTTGTAAGTGAGACCTAGGATCTCCCATGTCATCATACCGATGGAAGTTCGGTATTTCATCGTCACTGTCTGTTTCGTAATTCATGGGAAGGAAATCATACAGGGTGTAACTCCTTTTCTCTTTATTTTCCCTTTCAGCAGCTGCTGTAGGGCTTTACGGTCCTTTTGTGTGAAGGACTCGTGGTATTGGTTGTCTTCCATTACGGAGGCCTTTTTGTGCTTGCGAGGTTTTTCAGTTTTTTTCTTGGCCCTTTGTTCACCATTCAATGAACATGAATCGCCTGCTTCAGCCTCTTGGCTGAGAGCATCGATTTTGGCCTCGAATTTCCTTCTCAAGTCCTCTATCTCGTCTAGTTTGATCTTATTTTTCAAAATCCTCCTAGAGTGAGAACTTGATGCGCATGAGCCTTGGCTCGACACTTCACTTGGGTTGGATTTTGACATGCTTTCAAGCTTTCAAAATTCCTAAGTAAAAGAAAAGAATTAAAACAA
Source organism: Brasenia schreberi (assembly GCA_036023115.1). Taxonomy (NCBI): domain Eukaryota; kingdom Viridiplantae; phylum Streptophyta; class Magnoliopsida; order Nymphaeales; family Cabombaceae; genus Brasenia; species Brasenia schreberi. The sequence goes on from JAYKKT010000064.1 coordinate 14,114,544, forward strand.
CACCTTTTTGAAAAATTTTTGCAAGGTTCCTAGAGTAACTCGATTTTTAAAAGACTCACGTCCCACCGGGCGTGCTAAATAACTGTAGACGCAGAAAATTCCCGCTCTTAGTTCTTAGGCCTGAAGCAAACCTTTTCATGTGCCTAAGTCCTAATTAAGCAAAAAAGGCATACCAGCTAGCTTACTTAAGCTAGCGAAGATATATTTTAAACCTGACTCCTAACGTGGCGACTGTGAGCAAGCAAGCTCTTGTCGTCGCAGACCTTCTTGCACCGATGTGCAAGGGTCAGTCTGTATGCTTTTAAAATCGAGTTTTTGAGTATAATAACCTATGGAAGCGGTTTGAGGTGTTTGATTCAGGTTGTTTTGTATGACTTTTAGATTTTATTTCACATGGATTTGCATGTGCCTAAGTCTTTCTTTTTATCCCTTTTTGGGCCAACTAGGTGTGTGTTATGAACACTCAACTAAAATGTGGCAACTTTGAGCGGGAGTATGGGGTTTGCTTTGATGAAATATGCGTCCTAACTCGTGTTATGGCATATATGCAATGCAAACTCACGCAACTCCAAAGGGAAAACTTGAATTTAAAAGACAATGCCGAAGGGAAATGACTTGTAATGGAAATTGCCGAAGGGAAATGACTTGTAAATGTAAATTGCCGAAGGGAAATTGCAAAAGGGAAATATGGCTATATCTTAAGAGCGAAAAGGCTCAATAGTGCAAGTGTGTGCCGTGTATATATTGAAAGACTACGCACACAGCTGAACCTTAAAACCCAAATCTTAAAGACATAGCCAAAAAGGAAATACGTATATAATATATATGGGCCCTTACTTGGGTCTTGCAAATAAGAGCGAAGGCTCAATGTGGGTGCGTGCGAGAATTGAAGTACTACACACACGACATGAAATAAAACCCAAATATAAATTGCAATATGGCCTTAACTAAGGTCTTGGGAGTAAGAGCGAAAGCTCAATGTGTGTGAGTGCTAGAATTGAAGTACTACGCACACAACATGAAATTAAACCCAAATATAAATTGCAATATGGCCTTAACTAAGGTCTTGGGAATAAGAGCGAAAGCTCAATGTGTGTGAGTGCTAGAATTGAAGTACTACACACACGACATGAAATTAAACCCAAGGAAAGTATAACACGGCCCTTACTTGGGTCTTGCAAATAAGAGCGAAAGCTCAATGTGTGTGAGTGCAAGAATTTAAAGACAACACACACAACTCAAGCAAAACCCTACGCGACTTAAAGTATATAAATAAACTTATATCTTAAGGGCTGATTAGGTCCGTGTGTGTTCAAAATCGTGCACAACTAAGAGCGAGGTAGGCTCAAGTGCACGTGTGTGTGAGTGTGCCAAGCCACATAATTACAAGCGGGGGGAAGACAATGCTCTGTTATTACAACCCCGTATCAAATTTAATTTAACTTAAGCAAATCTACAAATGAGGACCGAGTTAGGCACTTACTTATAGCTGGTCCGGAGGTGACTTGCTTGAGCTTGGGCTTGGGCTTCACCTTGGGCTACAAGAGGGAGCTCCTCGGAATGGCACGGCAAGGGTATGCGGCCGAGAGGTGGTGGTGGCGCCTTGGGGACTTGCCGGCTACTAGGAGAGGGTTGTCGTGACGTCTAGGGCTGAAGTGATTAAGGAAGGTCACTAAGGTATAGGGTTGGTGCTAGGGAAGGTGGCGCTAAGGGTGACTAAAGGGAAGATGTCTAAGGAAGAGGGTGTGGCTGGCCGGGTGACTTGGGTGCAGTCGGCTATGACTGGCCTACTAGGGGTGGTTTTAATGGTGGCCGGCTGGGGTAGCTAGGAGTATTTGGGAATGGCGAGGGAGCTAGCTATGGTGCTGTGGAAGGTGGGGTTAATGGGTGACTAAGAGTGGAGGGGACAGGTCCTAGGGAGCGAGGTAAGGTGGTTGGGTTGTCACTAAAGGGAAAGGTAGAGAATCGAGTGGTTGTGGTGTCTAGCCGAATGGGTAAGGGTGGCGGGCAGGCTGTGATGGAGTTATGTGGTGGTGGTATGGGTCGTTGAGAGTGGAGGGGGAGTGAAGAGGAGGTAGAGTTGGGTTGAGGTACTAACCGGATAAGAGAAGGAGGTCGATGTGTGGAAGAAGGGCAGCCGGGGGAGCTGGCCGGGCGACTGTGGTGGCGACGTGGAAGGGAGCAGGCTGGGAGTAGTGGTGGCGCGAGGTGGAGCTGGCCGGGGGTAGTGGTGGTGCAGGTGGAAGAAGAGAGCCAGGTGAGAGAGGGTTCGTCTGGCCCAAGGGCTGGCTGGAAAAACTTGAAAAGCTCGCCTACTAGGGGGGGGGGGGGTTATAGTTTTTCCAAGGTCGGTTTGGGGGTGGTTTGGAGAGGGTGGTAAGGTGGTTTAGGTGGTGGTGGTGTGGTGATAAGGTGGGCTGGTTTTGAGGGGGGGCCAGATATTTTATTTAGGTGGTTTTAGGGATATGGTGTGCTAGGTTTAGGTGGGGTGGTTTAGTGGTTTAGGGCTTAGCTAGGTGGGTTGGTTTTGGGGTGAGGTTTAGTGAGGTGGGTTAGGTGATTAGGCTAGGATTAGGTTAGGATTAAGGGAATTAGGCTAGATTTAGGGAAGGATTAGGGAGGTGGGTTAGGTGATTAGGTTGGGATTAGGCCAGGATTAGGAAAGTGGGTTAGGTGATTAGGCTAGGATTAGGCTGGGATTAGGGTAAAAGGCTAGGATTAGGGGTTTTGGCTTAGGATTGGGTTAGGGAGCTCCCTTTGCATAACCCATAGACTTCATTACATCATGTTGGTGCAGCCCTAGGTTAGGTTTTGGCTAATACAAGCTTAAACCCACACTAATTAAGCTAACCCACATGATTAACCCCAAACTTGACACACAAGTCAAGCTTAATACAATTCCCCTCATGCTTATCCTCCCCATTCTGAATTCTGACTCCTTCGGGGTATGTTCGAAACGAGCGGTTTGTGCGGGGTCTGACAGCATCAGTACTCCGTCTGCGTTGGGTCTTCGCCAACATGGTCGTCCGCTTCTGTTTTCACCTTCCGGAGATGATTTCAAAGGATTTCTGATGATAACAGGGTCTTGGACGTTCGAGATCCTGGGGTGGATTCAACACGAGAGTTGTTGTGCCGGGCTCGACATGTGCTCCGGTTTCGGGCTCTCTTTAGCTCTTCTGGTCCTGCTTGCGTCAGGCCAAGCCGCTTCGTGGGGTTTCAAAATGTATTTTAAAAGGTTTTAAAACATATTATCCATATTTTAAAGCATATACAGTTTTAAACATATGTACAGGGTTGCTTGGAAGGCTCTTGGGTTTCTAGACTCAAAATAGCCCTTTGGGGCTGCTTTTACAAAACCAGGTTTATTTGAGAAGTTCGTGGGATTTCGGGGTGTTTACACTAATAAACAAAAAGTTGCTCGAATGTATATAAGTAAAACAATTTTGAGAAGAGGATATAGTTTGAAAGGTTATCTTATTAATTTCCCTAAAAGACTTGTAGTTTGGAAAATGGCCTCCTAATTGGGATGAGCCTATATAATGACAAAAGTTCTACCAGGAGGGGTGTATAAACAAGCAAAAATTAAAGGACAAGAATATTAGAGTATAAATGACAAGTATTTGAAGAAATATTATCCTTTGGTCTGAGAAAAATATTTTATTTAAAGAATTCAATAAATGTGAGTATACATTTATCAAGAGGATTTCAAATAATATAAAAAAGAAGGGTCAATTATTTATCTCGAGAGAGGTCACTTGTGAAGTAAGAGAAGTGACTTCTCTAGAGAAAGTTGCATCTAAGGAGGTTGATACGCTATCGAGCTTCTCGACATTGGTCTATACTATCTCACTGATTAGATGCTTGAAACTGAAATATGCTAGGAGATACTCTTGATTGAGCTCGTTGTTGTGAAAGATAGTTCAACCTAGAACGAAGATATGACAAGCATGCAAAGAGACCCGATAGTTAATAGTTGATGATCCTTTGGAGATCAAAACAAACTTGTTGAGCTTGGAGATGTACATTTAGTTGGTAGCTAGCCTCTACAAGGCAGAAGAAAGAGTGTCTTGGAGTTCTCTCCCTTTCCAAGAGTCCTTATTGAGTATGCCTTAAATTAGCACTACATTAGTATTGAATCTTGAGGGTAGTGGAGGTACTACTTTTGTATGTATAGTCACGTTTGGCACATCCATATCGATTGGACTCTCCTTTTGGGGAGCACTGGTGACACACTCCATACGGGTGGATTATGGTCCGAAAGCAATGGCTGCTATCAAACTGTCTGAGTGTGGCTACCAGGTACTGGAGGAGATAGGCTCGAGAGCCTCCTTGAATCTCGAAGATGCAAGGACTTTAGTTTGAGTCACTTTTTGAGGTCTCTCATGAGGAGTCACCTCAATTGGGATTTCTAAGACTGGGGTTGCAGCGTCTATGACCTGAGATGCTTCTTCTAAAATCACCTTTTTTATAATCGGGATTGTAGCAAACTCAACTTGTATTTCCTATTCAAGAGCTTACTCAATTACAGGAGGCAAAGCAGAAACTCGGGTTTCTCCTTGGTATGGTGCAACAATGGTTGCAATCAGATTGTTGGATATGCAAATGGCCTCTTGACAAGGTATAGTAAATGCCCTAATAGAAGTAACACAATCCCTCCATCTTCCTAAGCAGATTGAGTGATTTTGCCTTTCTGTGTAGCACCTTGTTGACAATTGAGATACACACAATCAGATTCTTGAGAATCCATTTCATCGCTTGATATCTTATCTAATCCTCTTTTTCTCTTAGAACAAGAGTCAAAGTTGTTTGGCATGCCCTTTCTTCTTCTAGTATATACTCGTGCGTATTGTACTCTATCATTCATGTGGGGCCATTAATCTTGATGCTAATAGATGGTGATTCATTAAAGAGTACTTCAATACCAATAATATTTACAATAGAAAAAGGTTTACTGAAGGTAGACATACTGGTTTCAAGTAACCAAGATGAATGATTTATAACCATTGATTTTTTGTTTCAGTTCAAGTTTGAACCAAAACCTAGAAAAAACAACAAAATTTTAAAAAAATTTAAATAGATTGCAATAAACTGTTTGAACAACCATTAGGCTTTGGGTTCCATCGGAGGAGGAACCAAAATGGAACCATGAGGATCTTCATCTACTTGGTTCTGGTTTCAGCAGGTTTCAAGCCCAATTTTAAATTAACCATGTTGTGGAGGAGCTAGCTAACAATGATATCATGGATAAACATATCATACTATAGATGATGGAACCATGCATGTGATTTCTAACAAGATTTAATCGACCAATAGCTCATGTCGGTGGTCTCTTGCATGCAATTGTAGATTGCAGTTACTTGAATAGATTTCCAGTAGTACAATACACCAATAGTACCCATTGCCAACCATCAAATGAAAAGCCAATTCCAATCTCACTACATCATACAAAGGTTTTTCTTATGATCTGCCAGATATTGATCAAAGTTGTCCATCTGGATGAATCTAAATATCTAGAGGTTTAGTTTGATCCTAGGCATCCACATAAAATCATGACTAAGATATGATGTAATATCATGATTTGGGCATCATACATGTCAGTGAATAGGATCCTCCACCATCATACAGTCATGATGGTAGATCCAATTAATAGGCTTTGATCAAGATTCCAAAATTCTAGATTATAAAGAATCACAAAGAAACCATTACAACCGTTCAATTTTTTAGATGAATGGTTGAGGTAATAAAACAAAAGGTATTCAATACACATGATACACTAAATGCAACCTTTAAAAAGTATCTCCTTTTTAATTTAAATCTCTACTATTGTTCATGCCAATCAAATGATTGATTCCTTTATGGTTCTTTATTTTTATGAGTTCTTTAACTCTAGATTATATATATGTATGTGAAAAATGAATCCTATCATTACTCATATTTGACCATTACTTTTTGATGACATAAGTGTAACTTTGAAGATTGTAAAAGTATTTGAAAAATAGTGAAAGACAATCTTATTATATTCATGTTATAAAAAATAATTATCGAACATAAACAAACAATGTTATTGGTAGACAACAATATCAATATAGAGAGAAACTAGTATATGCTAGCACCCTTAGGTGCTAGCAAATCCAAATAAATCTAATTGATATTTGAATCTATAAAGTAAAAAGTGCATATTTTTTGTAGGTACACTTTATTCATGTGGGCTCTTTTGCTTTTGAGATTTGTTTAGATTTGCTAGCACCTAAGGGTACTAGCATATACCAGTTTCTCTCTATATATATAATATATAGAGAGAGATTATAAGAATCTAAAGAAAAAATTGCATAAAATTTTTCATGTGTTTTCATGGTGTTTGTATTCTTGGCCACCAACAAATGAATGACAATGAATTCATAGTTAGGACCTGGAAGATAGGACTCATGGTTAGGGTTGATGCCCGCATAGGGTCATGCATGTAAAGAGGCATTATAGTAATAGTCCTTTCCAACTTCAAAACCACCTTATATCAGCAAACACAAGATGTTTCTATTCTCTTGCCTCTTAACACTTTAACATAAAATCGAGTCAACTACTAGAAAATTGGCATATTGGTAGAAAATATTTTGATTGTTCTAAACAATCAAATTTGTATGCGACATATTCTAGCTAACAAATAGCTAGATTACAAAGAAACAACAATTGAAAATATGTGATTTGTTATTCTGACTATTGGGATCTTGCACAACAATGGGAAAAAATTCAAGTCAAACAACAAGAATATGTTTTACCCATGCAGGGATAACTTTCCCCTTTCTTTTTTCTTTCCCACATTCACCCTTTCCCTCTCCCTCTCATATTCTTCTTGTTTCACTTAATTTTTTCCCCACTATTGTGCAAGATCCCAACAATCGGAATAACAACTCTCTCTCTACAAAATCCATCTAGATGGTTGGTACTCTCCTTCCCAACATTGTCCCATCATTGCATCACCATTGAATCTACTGGTACTGGTATGGTTACTCTCTCCTTTCTCTCTCTTTTCTATTTCTATTGGTAAAACGATTTGCCTAGGATCATTAGGTTATATCCATTTTGTTTGAACTAACCAACATTGTGATTAGCCGTTTATTGATTGATTCACATCATGCCTATGTCATGCTTGAGTTGTTTCATGTATTTGCTATTTTCCATATTTTCATTGAAGTTATCACTTTTTCCCTCTATGTTGAATCTTTTCATGTGCATATATGTTGAATCTCCTAATCCTTCTTCTTTGGTGTTATGTCGTTGTTTGATTAGATTTCATGATGAATATGTTTGCTCAAATGATTTTTCTAATTTTGATGTCCTATATATATTTTAGTACTTCTATGCTTATTTTGATCCATATTTATATATTTTTTTAAAATAATCTTAAGGTGGGACCTGGTGACTACTCTCCACTATTTGAGCTTATGTCCTATTTCCTCAAGCTTGTCTTTCATGAAGTCTTGATGTATCTTAAAAAAATAGTTCTTTTTCATTCAACATTTAATTGATTACTATTACTTGTGATTGTGCCAACATCATAGATGAATGTCATGAATGCCAATTATTTTTTAGATAGGAGTTGATTTTATAGGCTTATGATTCGAGATCAATGGATCCGTGATAGTAGTTATCATGCCATGACAAATGCTCAACCTAGAAATCATGGGAGGATCTATTGTCCATGTTTGAAATGTAATAATAGAGGCTTTAAAAAGCCAAAACATGTGAATTTTCACCTTATTTATTATGGTTTTACTCAGAACTATACTAGATGGGATCTTTCATAGTGAGAAACAAAGACCAAATGTTTTGATATTATATGATATAGGTGGAAGATGGCACAAGATGCATTTTCTCTACCGAAATACATGGAAATGCAAATGTGTATGATAGGGCACTGGTTAAGATTGAACAAATGTTTACAAATGCAATGAAGCCATTATGGTCGAGATTTACAAAGTATTCACTGTTATCATTTGTGGTCCATTTATTTTAAATAAAATGTATGCATAAGATTTTGAATAAGATAATTGATGACTTGTTAGAAATGTTCAAGGGTGTGGCACTAGAAGATAATATAGTTCTTGAATGTTGGTATAATACTAGGGAGTTGGTAGTGGATTCTGGTTCGAACCACATTAAAATAAATGCATGCCATAATGATTGTGTCTTGTATATAGGTGAATATAAGCATGCAGATATGTGCTCTAATCCAGCATGTAAGTTGCCTAGATAAAAATATGTAAATGATACGATGTGGAAGAAGAATGTTCCTTTTAAGATAGTTCACTAATACCAAGGTTTAAGAGGTTGCAGTTGGTATGCCACAACTCTAAGAGATGCTTTCGTTGTTTGTGTTGTAGCCCCAAAATGTATGACTTGACTTTGAAAGTGATGGGTTTAGTCCATTCGTATATTCATCTAAAAGTAGTCACAATTGTTGACCAATCACATTAATGCCACATAATTTACCTCCATCAATGGTTGTGAAACAACCGTTTATTATAATGTATTGGCTTATACATGTCCTAAGTCACATGTGTGTAATATTGATGTGTATCTCCAACCATTAGTTGATGAAATGAAAATACTTTGAAATGATAGAGTTGTGGCATATGATTTAAATAAGCAAGAAATGTTTCAAATATATGCAACTCTGATGTGGACGATTAATGACTTTTCTACTTAGAACATGTTATCGGGATAAAAGACTAAGGGTTATACAACTTATCCAATTTGTCATGCGAATATTGCTTGCATTCATTTGCCACATGTCAAAGTATGTGTATATATCTATTTATATATACACATATGAGATATCATCATGTCTTACTTATGAGTTATTCTTGGCGAAACAATACGTTATCATTTGATGAGAAGATGAAATATGAAGATCCTCCAATTCCATTAAACGGTGAAGATGAGAAAATGATCAAAGGTTACGAAAACATTGTATATGGAAAATCATCCAACGTGAATATATGTGACTAGAGAAAGATGAGAAAATAGATGATAATATCGAATGAACATGAATGCATTGGGGTTGATGAGTGCATTGCATGCACTGGTCTATAATACTCAAACTGATACGTCACCCCTCTTCCATTGTGATCCTCAGGGCTTCTCTATTTAGAGAGGAAAACAACCTGCATGCCTTATTACAATTCAAACGACGTCCTTCAGATTTTCCACCATGTCACGCCATGCAGATTCTCACTAGTTAATCCATAACCAACGTACCATGCTTCACACATCGTCCTATCAACAATATCCACAACTTGGCTTTTTGGGGCGTTGGTAAATTGTTCTGAACAAACAGATCCTTGGCAGATCTCTCTTCCACCAACAGTAAAGATAACCCGAACCCATACTCGCCCTGTTAAAGCTCGAGTTGGGGCACTCATCTTAATACTATTCCTGTTAAATCATGCAACTCCCATTGATGATAAAATTCGATGCCCGACTCTTGAAGGTCACAAGTTCAATACCCCGAGCGTTCATGTGGCTTCGGTCTCCCCGTCGTTATACAAAAAGAAAGAAAGAATTTAAGGAATACAGAATGCGGTTGGTCAGTGTAACCCTTCTCCTTTCTGGGATCGAGACCCTCAATGGCCATGCGATGTTGATCCCTTCACTAGGAGAATCAAGCAAAAGATATTCATGAACTACAAAAGATTGAAACTGATGGTGTTGGTCCCATCACTTGTAAGTCAGTTCATTCACAGACTCATCCAAGTTTACATATCGTAGCAAGCATTTAATATGCACAAGGACGTGTATGATGACAGAAAATCTCTCCCTCTCTCTCTCACACACATATTTAGGTCCGCGCTTATTACATCAGTAACTCAACTTCTTCTAGAACTAATGTCTCCTGACGACTACTTTCCTACCCTTTCTCACGCTATCTCTGTCCACTCTTATTAAATATTGGTGATTCTTGTGATCGTGTCAACTGCATGGGATCTTCCCAAAGAAACAGTACCTCTTCAACTCAGTAGCACTCCTCACACACCCTGACCTCTTTGTCGGACCATTGGTCGGCAACCTCATTATCAAATCATTGCAGCTGCCAAATCCGGCCAGGCATCAGGTCTGATTGGAAACCTCAACCTCATTTCCGAAGCCGTCCGGTTCGGTTGTGCGCAGCATAAGTTGGGTGCCTTTGTGGTTATTTCTTCTCTGCTCCCTTGCTTTTCCTCTATTTCCTATAGCAAATGTAATGGAAGTATATGTTGTTTTGGGGTTACCTACATAGGGTTTTCACATAAAACTTAAAAACACAGTCGCTAATTTCTTATCTCACTCACAGTATGAGCTATGTAAACTGTGATTTATTTATGGTTTTTTTTCTTCTATGTTTATTGATCTGGGCTTTTCCTTTTTAATAGCCATATCCTTATTGCAACTAAATTGTAACTTACATCCGTTATACGGTTTTTCCACAAGTAATGTGTTTTTCTTGCATAACTCTCAACAAAGTGTATTTTCTACACTTATACTGAATGCATATCTCAACCCCATATAGGTTATATGTTTAGTAAACAATTCTTCTAAGATGCCTTTTGTTAAATGGTCAACCAACATATCATTTGTTGGCATATAACATATAGTTATTTAATTTCTTTTGAGCATATCATGAACATAGTGATATTTAACTATTATATGTTTACTTCATGAGCTATCAGCTATACTCTTAATAAGAGTAATTGTTGCACTATTGTCACAATATATAACAACCGACTCGTTGGCTATATCCAGCTTCAAATCACGTATGAAGTGGCTTATCCAAATGACACTAGTAGCAGTCATACTGTAAGCAACATATTCAACCTCTTGTGTATGTAATGCTACACAACTTTGTTTATTGCATGCCCAAGAAACTGCACAACTTTCAAATAAGAATATTTGTTCTGAGGTTGATTTGTAGTCATCTTTACTTCTAGCAAAGTTAGCATCTGAGTATCCTATCACTTTCAGTTCATCTGCTTGAAAACAAAGGTTCAAGTCTTTTCACGATTATCCAATGCTGCCATCGAGGATTACTTTGATATCTACTTATAAGACCAACAATAATATCAGGTCTTGTACATAACATAGCATACATCAGGCTACCCACAACATTTGCATAAGGAACATTGGGCTTATCATCTCCTTCACTGGGACAACAACCTTACTCAATTTAACCTCTTTTGCAACAGGTGTAGATGCAAATTTACATTCACCCATTTTGAACTGCTTAAGGATATAATCAATATATCTCTCCTGACTTAACCATAAAAGCTTTGATTCTCTTTCTTAAGAAATCTTTATACTTAGGATATAAGATGCTTCCCCATATCTTTCATTTCGAACCTTGAGTTTAACCATGACTTGGTTTTAACAATCATCTCATTGTCATTCCCAGTCAACTATGTCATCTACATATAAAGATAAGATGACAAAGTGGCTCCCACTGTTCCATATATATACACAATGATCAAGTTCGTTAGCCACAAACTAAAGCTTAACTATAGCATTTTGAAAAGTCAAATACCATCAACGAGGTGACTATTTCAGGCCATATAGTGATTTTCTCAACCTATATACTTTATCTTATTGGTGTTTGAAGCCATATAGGCCATATGGTGATTTCATCTAAATCTCCATTTAGAAAAGCAGTTTTTACATCTGTTGATGTAAATACAAATCATAATATGCTAATATAACTAGGATTATTCTAATGAATGCAAATTTCGTAATAGGGGAATATGTCTCATCATAATCTATCCCCTCTTTTTGCGAAAAACTCTTTGCAACCAACTTCACTTTAAACTTGTCGATCGAACCATCGACCTTGTATTTCTTTTTCAGAACCCATTTGCAGCCTACAACTTTCTTTTCTCTTGACAAATCAGCCAACTCAAAGACTTTCCTTTCTCTTCATCCATAGCTTTTTCCTAGTCTGACGATTCTGATGAGTAAATAGCTTGCTGATGAGTCAAGATATCAGTCATCTCATCTAAATCTACCGAATTACATACCTCCTCTACAAGTTACTTGTGATAATCCTTTAAGAATGAAGGTTTGGTCCTAGGCCTTTTCTATTCACTTAAAAATTCAATTTGTTCAGGAAGCTCTTCAATGGGTTTAGAAGATGATTGATCTAGACCTACTAGATCATCAACATAATCATCATCATTCTCAAGGATGTGATTCTTAGTTTCTTTTAAGAATTCCATGTCCCTACTTTCTATTAGTCCATGGTCCTTATGATAAAATCGATATCATTTTAGAGAATATAACTTTATAAGATACTTTATTGAGTATATACACAGTTGTACTTATTGTTTCTCCCTAAAATATCCTTGGTAGAGAGGCATCGATTAACATTAACGTAGTCATGTTCAATAAGGTCTTGTTATATCTTTCTGCTATACCATTTTGTTGAGGTGTTCTAAGTATCATATTTTGTTTTGCAATACTAAAGTCTTTGCATAATTTCAAAAATTATGTTGAGGTATATTCTCTACCTCTATATGATCTTAAGACTTTGATTGTATGCCCTAATTGGTTATTTATTTGTTGCTTATATTCTTTGAATACCTCAAGTGCTTCTGACTTATGTGATAAGATATATATATATATATATATATATATATATATCTCGAGTAATCATCGATAAAGGTTATAAAATAAAGTTTTTCATGATGTGTCCTTACTCTAAATAGTCCACATAAATCTATGTGAATTATCTCTAATAGGGTTGTTGCCCTATTTATCTCTTTGCAAAATGATTTTCTAGACATTTTTCCTTATATACAAGTTTCATACTTATTAAAAGTGTTATCGTGAAAATTGGGCAATAAGTCAAAGTTGGTTAAGTTTCTCAACTTCTTTAGACTTATATGTCCGAATATTTTATGCCACACATTTACATCAATCACATAGGCACTCTCAATATAAACAGAAGAAGAGCTTTCATTTTCATTAATATTGAGTTTGCACAACCCACAATCAACATCAAATAAACCAAAAAATGTTATCTTGTCATGCTTACCACAATGACTTTCCCAAGTACAAACCTTACCTCAAACCCTTTCTTTAGTAAGGCAGGGACTGATACAAGATTGCGCCTAATAGAGAGCACAATTAATACATCTCTAAGTACAATCAATATGCCTTGTACAAAAATCCTAAAGGACCCAATCCCAAGAACATCAGAAAAGGTGTTGTTCCCCTTATATACTCGATGCTTGCCAAACTGGAACTCCATTAGGTCCATCACTCCCTTTTTGCTCTTTGATATGTGTCAGGTAGCTCCAAAATCGATACACCAACCAGTCACTGGGTGGTCCAAGTACATTCAAAAATTGCGTAGATTATTTCCTGCTTCTTTGTTGTATTGTATCATTGGTTGTTATCAGCATTGGTTTTCTTGTTACGATAGTCTCTTTTATAGTGCTTGATCTTACCATAGTTGAAACACTTTACCCGAGAAACGGATATCTGTGATTTCTTAAAATTTTGACCGCTTTGCTTTTTGTTCTTACTAAATTTCTTATTTGTTTTATTTTTTCATGATTATTTTTGGAGCTAGACCCTAAATCATCTTGAGTAACTAGCAATTTTTCTCTTTTGCTTTTGTTCATGTGTTCTTTTCAATTGCTAGTTTCAATGAGAGTTTATAAAGGATAACATCAGATCCAAGTCTTAGGGTTTTGGTTACCATGTTCCAAGAAGGAAGAAGACTGTTTAGAATAGTGGATATTTGTATTGGCTAAGAAATAACTGACTTAGCTACAACCAAATCTCTAGTCATTACCAACATTGGTTAACATGTTCAACTATGTTATCACCTTCTTTCATTCTATAGGAATTATACTTTTGAAGTAGTTGTACATGCAGTTTGATTGTACTATCATACTTAGTGGTCAGAAAATTGAATAGTTCTTTCGCCATTTCAAATTCCTCAAAGACCTTAATTAAGTTATCTTCCATATATATCAACATAATGGTCCTGACTATTATGTCATCCTTTAGAAATGTCTTATACCTTTATTTTTCCTCATCTGTTGCTATTGGAGTAGGAGGTAAAATAGTTTCTTTTAGTACATAAACGACTCTTTCTAAAGTTAATGCTAATGGTATTCTTCTTTTCTAAGTTTGAAAATTTAGGCCATTCAACTTTCTGTCTTTGTCAATTCAGATGCACAAATTCTTGAAGTCATTTTTCTTTTTAAACTTTTTGGTACAGACAATAAGTAAAGAGTCGGTATATTTTAAGATAGAAAATATAAAAACATGTATCAGATAGATTTATATAAGATATTTTATAAATAACCACAAAAAATTAACCAAGCACCTAAATGTAATATCCATAAATTATAGATACTAAACAGGTTGTTAAAAACCAACCACAAAACATTTTATTTAACCTGCAAGTACCATTCTGGAAATACAATAAAAAACAGGAAGTTAAAATTCTCAGGGAATATTATGCAATTTATTTAACCTATAGGTACTTTTCTAAAAAAACTGTAAAAACCAAGATTGAATGTGAAAAACACTATTCATAATATTTCATAAAAAGTACAAGGGCATTTTTGTACTTTCTAGGGAGTTATAATGAATATTTGTAAGACAACCAAGGCTATATCCATAAAATCACCAAAATCCCCGGCTTTGTAATACTTTGAAATGTCTAGGGTAAAACAGTAAAACTACACTCTAGTATTTATCAAGAGTCAGAAAAAACTTTTTACATTGACAAGGGTATAATTGTCTTTTCAACTCAAAATATCTGGTCATTTATGTAATTTTATCCCTTGGTATTCCATAAATTTCATTTCTGTGAATGAGAAAATAGTCTTTTCACACTTTAAAACTATTGTCCTAGGCGGTTTCCCATTTGTGGTTTTGCAAATCTAGCGGTTTCGCTACCCGTGGTTTTACAAAATCCTTGTTTTCACGGTTATATATATACAGAGAGAGACCAAGGGGTTGCCGCTCGTGGAGGGCGGCCCCTATCGCCGCTCGACCGCGGTTGTCGCCCTTCCCTGTTCTTTCTTCTCCGTCCTTCTCTGCCTGAGGCCTTTCAACCTCTAGCGTCTTTCCACTTTCAACCTTTCAGCCTATGGCATCTTTTCGCCTTCAGCCTTTAAACTTGTGGTTGTTTTCTACTACGACCTTTCTTCCTTACGGCTCTTTCTGCCTTGTCTTTGCCTCGGGCCGCCATTGTTTGGCCTCGAGCCGCCTTGGCCTGGTCTTTGGCTACTTCGGCTTAGCCTTTGTTCACTTCAGCTTGGCCTTGGGCTGTCTTGGCCTAGCCTCAAGCCATCTTGGCCTTTTGCCATCATGGTCTGGCCTCAGCCCATCTTGGCGTTTGGCTGTCATGGCCTGGCCTTGGGCCACCTTGGCCTCAGAGACCTTGGCTTTGCTTTAGGCCACCTTTATCAGGTGGCTTACGGCTATTTGCCCGCGACCTTTTCCTCTCCCTTTTTTTCTTCTCTTACAGTTTTTTTAATATAGGATTGCATTCCTATTTTTCGTTGTCATAGAGCTCCAATAGGCTCTGATACCAGATATTGAGGCTGTCTTTAATCTCTAAAGTTGTGGTTCGGTTGTGCCCAATGGAAGTTGATTACCTCTGCGATTATTTCTTCTCTGCTCTCTTGCTTTGCTTATGTTTCGTGTAGCAAGTGTAATGGAAATGTGTGTTGTTTTGAGGTTACCCGTAGAGGGTTTTTATAGAAAACTTAGAAACATAGTCACTAATTTCTTATCTCACTCGAAGTACGAGCTATGTAAACTCTAATTTATTTATGGCTTTCTATCTTCCGTGTTTACCGCTTTGGGCTTTTCCTTTTTAACAGTCATATCCTTCTTTTATCTAGGAGATGCGTGAGTTTCACTTTTGGAAAACTGAGAATCATTTTATGAACTTTTTAATTTTTGAAAATATGATCTCATGAAATTTGGAGAGAGAGCCCTTCTTCCACATTTCATGGTCGTTGTTAGCAATGAGGCCGAGAGTGGCCATCCATTACTTATAGTTAATCCATATAACAATATAGTAACACCCCAAATGCCCACCAATCACTGCCCTTGCCATATCACTCGTTGGAGATTATCTCCGAAGTAAGGTACAAGTTTGTCTTGACACACAACTCCACTACGAATTTGGGTCTCCTGCCAAACCTAGTGGTCTTTCGGAATGACCGCAACATCCGAAATCTAGAGCACTATTTATCGTTAATTAATGGTAGTGATCGAGGTTGGAGAGAAGGCAGATGTCCAAATCCGATAAACCTCCAAGATTCCATTGGCTGAGATAGAGGCCGACCATCACCTTTTTCAAATATGGTAGTTGTATACAACAAACTTCCCAGCTAATCTTAGTACAGTTCAATAGACTAGATGTGTTAGGACTTGCACTTCATGTAAACAAGATTATACACTGAAAATATTATGCATTTACCCCCCCTCTCTCTATATATATATGTGTATTGCATGTGTTGGCTATTTTGGGAGGGGGGGCATACCCGAACCCGAATCCGAACTCAAATCTGATCAAGTCGGGTACTCCCCACCCCTTTGGGTTGAATCAGTTTGGAGGCTAATAGCTCGGGTCAATATTGCCATCCCTATCGGTAAGGAAGGTGAGCTGCCACTAGTGGAATCCAAGGCATCTACTATCATTTTTTTTTGTTTACTCTAGATCAAGAGAAAACCATGAGAAATTCATCCGTCAAGAATAGTAGGTGGAACAAAAGCTTCTCCATCCAATTCCCATTTTACTATGTTAGATATGAGGATTCTTGGTGAAAATAATCCACAATGGTGGCTAGACAAACACCTCCTATTTCTCCACTACTTTGCACGACACGACGTTAGGTTCGCTTGTAATAGCTCATTTAGTATAGTATAAAGTTCCTATTGTCTTTGTCGTGTGATACAACAACAACTAAGCCTTTTCCCATACTAGACGGGGTCGCCTACATGGATTCTTTATTTTTACATAGTCCTATCATGTGCCATATTAGCAGTTAACTCACAATAAGCTAGATCATTCTTTATTGTTTCTTTTCAATACTTTTGTGGTCGTTCTCTATCTCTTTTAATACTCAAAATCTAGTTTTTCATATCTTCTTACATGTTCTTCTTTAGCCATGTTAGCAGTTAACTCACAATAAGCTATCATTCTTTATTGTTTCTTTCCAACACTTTTGTGGTCTTCCTCTACCTCTTTTGATACTCAAAATCTAGTTTTTAATACCTTTTTATAGGTTCTTTTTTCTATTTTCTTTTTATATGCCTAAACCATCTTAAACGTTATTCTCTCATTTTATCCTCTATTGTTGTCATTCCTAATATGTTTCTAATAACCTCATTATGTATATGGTCTTTTCTTGTATGACTACTCATCCATTTCAACATCTTCATTTCTGTCATAGACATCTTTTGTACATGTTGATGATTAACGGCTCAATACTCAAAACCATAAAACATGACAGGTCTAATTGTTGCTCTATAATATTTACCTTTTATCTTTAATGGTATCTTCTTATTACAAAGATTATCTGATGCTCCTCTCTATTTTAACCAGCCAACATTAATTCTATGTGTAACGTCTCCATCAATTCTTTTATCACTCTAAAAAATTGACCCTGAGTATTTAAAACTTTTCTTTTAGGGATGCAATGTGTGCCAATTTTAATTTTTATGTCCTCTGAAGTAATCAAATGACCAAACTTACATTCCATATATTATGTCTTTGTTCTACTAAGTTGGAAGCCTTTACTTTCTAATGTTTCTCTCCATGGTTCCAATTTTTTATTAACTTTTTCCTTAGACTCCTCTACTAATACAATGTCATATGCAAATAACATACAACAAGGTACTTCATCTTGAATATGTTTTGTTAACTCATCAATCACCATTATAAATAAGTGTGGGCTTAAAGAGCATCCTTGATGTAACCCAATATTAACTTCAATATACCCTTATAAAAGAACAACAGAGACATTCAGAATTATACGAATTATGAGGGTATCAAGTTAATGAGCCATATAATAAAATTATGAGAAAGAATTATCAAACGTAGGTTAAGACAAGTATCGAGTACAACACATAACTAAGTTGGATTCATGCTAGACAGATCTACTGTTGAAGCGATTCACTTTTTGAGGCGTCTTCCGCTCACTTTTTTGTCCACAAAAATGGTACTGATTGTCAAAAAATGTGAAAAAAACTGGTGTTTCCTAGTTGAAGAGCAAATTTGGTTTCATATTACAACAACAACTAAGCCTTTTCTCATACTAGATGGGGTCAACCACATGGATTCTTTATTTCCACATAGCCCTATCATGTGCCATGCTAGCAGCTAACTCAATATAAATTAGATCATTCTTTATTGTTTCTTTTCAATGCTTTTGTGGTCGTCCTCTTCTTCTTTTAACTTTTTCACTATCTAGTTTTTCATAAGTGTCTTTGGATCGTCTTTCTACATGTCCAAATCATCTTAAACATTTTTCTCTCATTATATCCTCTATTTGTGCTACTCCCAATTTGTTTCTGATAACCTCGTTATGTATGGTCTTTCCTTGTGTGGTCACTCATCCATCTCAACATCTTCATTTATGCTACAGACATATTTTGTGCATGTTGATGATTAATTGTCCAACACTAAGAACTATAAAACATAGCAGGCCTTAAATTTGGTTTCATATTATCATGGAAAATTGGATGAATTTGATAATCCAGCTGAAAATCTTAGTGCTAAAATTTTGATTATTACTATAATGTTCCCACACAGATTGAAAATAAAAAATAAGGATATAACACAATGAGCAATAGCTATTCTGGCCAGGGAGTGGGCTCACAAGTCGAAGGTTGTGAGTTCAATACCCAGGGCGTTCATTTGGATCAGGCTTCCCCATTGTTACCAGAGAGAGAGAGAGAGAGAGGTGCTTCTGGGGAAGAAATGGTTGGGACGAAGAACGCCACTTAAATTCTCCAGGGCAATTTGGCCAAACATATGGTATTGGTGTGGGAAAACGGCATCGACCCAAGGGCCATCTAACGCTTAATTATTACTTAAAGTTAATCAATTTAAATACAAATCAAGCTCATCGTGGTTTGGCCCGTAATGAGATTGTTCATATTTCAATTATTGATCTAAAAGCACCTAACGCGATTTCAATCATAAAGATGTACAAGCTGATCATGAACGATGTGTGTTTGTTGTTGGCTCAACTCGTTTAGCGAAGTGTGGAAACGCATGTTCTGTTTAGCTCCACTAGAATAAGCTTGTATAGTTGAGTATGTATAATTTCATCTATAAAGTCAACCCCAACTGATCGGGCGGCTTTAATATTACAAGAAAATGTATTTGAAAAGACTTTGACTTAATTTCTTAATAGAAAATTTTAGTTTTTAGCTAAATTGATTTGTGAAAAGTTAAATAATTTACTTTTACAAGTCTTACAAGGACAACTTGTCTAACTCGGCTCATGCTTAGCTCGCCCTGGATAAGCTAATGCATCAAACCTAAGCAAATTTTGATTAACGAACCTAAATCCTAAACAATCCATTTGTATACGTACATAGGCCCAGACTTTCATACGCGGAGTTACACATGGTATCTGCTCTCAAATCTAGTTCTTTGGTTGATATCTAATCTGTTTAGACAAAAACAAAAAAATTGTATCACAATCCCATGCTGCATTCAAGGAGAAATTATTTTGTTACAAAAGTTTTTCTTTGTGCATGCATTCAATCAACTTAGTTATGACAACAATTGAAATTTACTTCAAATGAATGAGATTTCCTTTGAAGGTTTGGGATTAAGTTCTTAAAACGCACACTGCTTGCGTCCACCTAAAGTGACATAAATGAGCTGTGTACTAGTGAACCTAATTTTGACATCGATGTATAGTGACACGACAGTAACACAATATTGTCCGGTAATTTCAAGCATGGCAAAAACCTGAACCGAACATAGTCCGAGTTTGATGACTACACAAAGTAACAAAGAGAGGCGCTAGTGTTGACCACTTTCTGACATGGACAAAAACCAACATGACACCATCAAAACCCAAAACCCGAGTCTTGGTTTTGAACTAGCGGTTGCCTTCAGAGATTGATGTGTTGCCGGTGAACCATGCCATCTGAAGTCAAGTTGGTGGAAAACACTTTCTTTACCTTTTTATTCCTTCATCTAAAATAATAATTGATAATATTTACCCTTTTATATAAGTAAACTCATCTTCTTCGACAGAAAAAAAACTGAATCAACCCTATGAAGCCTTTTAAAGGTGCTTTTCTTTTTAGAGAGAGAGAAGTTCAGACGGACCTTTTATTTCACTAAGTGTTTAAGATGCAAAGCACAATGGCAGCACAAACTTTGAGTGCAAACCGTCGTGTAGATAGATGGCATCTCACTTTCTAAATAGATACTGCACAAGTTTTGAGTGCAATGCATCGTCTAGATGGGCACCATCATTGGTGTTGTAGACAATTTTTGGGTGAGGGCTCCTTCGGACCAATGTCGTCTTGTCTAACATAAGTATGAGATAACCTAGAAGGAGAGTAGCAAGATCATGCACATATCACAAAATGATCGATATTTGCTTGTTTAGATATAGTTGTGTTATAATTGGATTATCCAAATCTCGGTGGGTTGGAGTTGTGATAGAATTTTACAAACATTGGCTCCGCTAGATTGCTAGGATTAACTTAAGTGTAAACTAGCAGATAATTTGATAATAGGAAAAACTGTTATCTTCATCCGTCGTGGAATCAGTTCAAGCTGGAACCTACCTCACGAACGCAAGCCACAACTCCAGGTGTGATGGTACAGGGTTGCGTCTATGACTCAGCTCAGTTAGGGCTAGTAGAGTGTGTGTGTGCACGCCTAATGAAATGTCAAAATATGAAATCTAAATTTGGCTTTTCCTTTGATATATTTTAAAAGAACATCAAGTTAGCAATCTAATTAATGTTATATGAAGCATGATGCATGAGAAAGGAGTTCACAACTCTGATCCAGATTTGACTCGGTTAGGTCAACCCAGAACTGAATTGGCTGGTGATCCCAGCAATCTGGGTCTGCTTGTGGTTGCTCGAATAAAGGGTGGGATCTTGACCAATTTAATGCACGGCACTGGGTTGACTCGGGCGATTCAAAGGATGGATTGCAAAGTCTGTCAACTATGTTGTGAGCATCAATAACATGCCAAATCCAACACAAACCAACTGAATGATGATAAATCACAGACCTCATTCAACTTCTCCTGATGGTGAATGTATAACTTACTGCAGTTATCATTCATTTGCAAAAGAAGCTTTTTGACATCATTTCGAAATAAAACCAGTATTCCATTAATACAAACAAAAGAAATAAGTAACGATGAACTTGAACTCACACTAATGCAGCGGTTAGGCTCTTCGACAGTAAGTCTAAAATTTGATACCTGGGTGTGCATCTGATAGAGGCCCCCCTCAGCTTAGAAGAGAAACTGAATAGGAAGAAGGAACACAAGAAATTTCAAGCATGGCACAAGATCAAAATATACTGGCCCAACTGCGAAAGGCTATGCCAATCATGGTGCAGCATGAAAGCCTACCCGATAGGTGCTATTTGACGCTCAAACACTAAGTAACTTAAGCTGCATTCTAAATAACTTATATTTCTAGATCATTTCCAGGCAAGTGAATCGAAAGTACAAGAAGAAGAGGAAAACAACAAACTGGACGTTACATAAACTCAATTAGGCCAAATAAGATAAAGCATCAACAGAATATAAAAACTAGTAAAGCTAGCCCTGGGCCTCCCAAATAGCAGAAATGAACATAAATAGAAGTAAACAAACACGCTGGATCTCCATGCCATTATTAATAGTCTCTGAGTCGGGTTAGTTGAATAGCATGATTAATAAAGAAAACACAGGTGCACATTTTCTTTGCGCACATCCAAAGTCAGTGCACTTAGATATGACTTAAAGGGCTCCCACAGCTTTGCGGTATCTGCATTGCAGATGACGGTTGTAAGGCCGACCATATGCTTCACTGATACAGGTAGCATTGCTGAGCAACCCCTCATGTCGATCTTTGTCAAGCCACGAAGCATGGATATGCTTTCAGGAAGCTCTGAGAGACCCGAACAATCAGATACATCCAGAAATCTCAGCCTGTTTAGTCCAGACAAAGATTCAGGTAGGCATCTCAACCCGGTACATGCTTCCAATCTTAGATCCTCTAATTGGCTCGACCTTCCGATTTCCTCTGGCAATTCGGTCAGATCATGGCAGTTAGTGATACTCAACTTCTGTAACTTCACAATGTCAAAAACTTCAGATGGCAATCTCTCCAATCCATTACAGTAGTCTATTTCAAGCTCGGTTAGTGCCGGAAATATGGTTCGGGCATTGAGTGGCAGGTGACTTTCCTCTTGGTTGATCTCACAAAGAACCAAGGACAGCTTTTGTAGTTCCTGGAATGGCTCTATAAAATTGCATTGAAGAGGTAGCGATGCCTTCAACACCCTCACCCTTCTAAGATCATTTAGACAACCCGGTGATGGGAATCCACTTATTTCTGCAGCAGTCAAGCTGTTATTTTCTACGATCAAAACCTTGAGTTTTTCCATTTCCTTCAGAAAAGGAGGCAAACAGTAAGCACTGGATGAGAAGTTCAATATAAGAACTTCAGCAGAAGTGAGCAGCAAGTCGGACCAGTCTGAGTGTTTCATCTCACCTGCCAAGTAGCAAAATATGAAACACAAATAAGGGAAGATACTAACCAGGTGTAGGTATAGATGTTTGACTAAATATACCAGTGCATATGGAAACAATCTGAGCGCATGATGTGTCGTTCTGTTGCTTCAATCCAGGAAGTTCGGCTTGATTGATGATGAGTCTCTTCTGATCAATCCTTCTGCTACGATGGATTGCTAATTCACTCAATAGATCATGCTGAATAACAAAGAGATTACTGAAGCTGTCATCCTGATTCTGATCCTCATTCCTGGTGAGAAATGAAAAGGACCAGTTAGCCAAGAGATAACTATTCAAATTGAGCCAAAACATACATCTAGTTACGAAATGTTTGTATACCCTGTTCTTTCAAATAGTTCAATGAGATGTCTCTTTGAAAGCTGCTGCAAAATGCTGCGGGCATCATATTCACTGAGGCTGCGAATTTGAACCCATATATCAATAACAGAACCAGCTCGGATCCTTTTGTTGTGGGGAAAACAGCCCAAGTCCATGAAACATTCAAGCTGTTCTGTGTTTAAGGGCTTCAGACTGGTTTCGAGGCATGTCAGGATCTCGTGGTTGTGGTCGAACTTATCGAGGATCGGTCCTCCTTGAGGAAGTGCTTCTGCTGTTTCTTTCAATTTCCACTTGTCTTCTAGCGAGGCCGCTATTACTTTAAGTACTAATGGATGACGCTTGCACCCTTCCACTATCTGAGAATTGTAGCACTAATGTTAAAAGATTTAAAATTTTCCCAATATCACATTTTGCTCTAACTCCGCCCATATAAGGGATCACTCTTGTATGGCCAGTTCCAAGCTCGGATAAAGGAGAAAGGTTGCGTTAGACTTTCGACGGACAAGGTAAAACTTGTTGGATTTATCTGTTATAGACTTTAAATATTATGAGTATTGTATTGAATTATCCTCTCTTAGCAATACATCGCCGAACCTGAATGCAAAAATAAGCAAGGGCCTCTATATCTTCACCCGAATGTAATAAATAAATTACAGAATTCCCACGTCATAAACGAGTATGGGTAAAAAAGTTAGTCCCATTATATTGTTGCCCAAATATAGTGAACAAATTATAAAGAGACCTTCCACATTTTAAGCATGACCATATGTGAGGGTTAAGGAAGCTAGTCTTAGAAAAATAAGATTTGTATTGGTACTTTCATTATCGAAACATTGCCTAACAAGTCAATAGAGATGGTAGATACTATGATTAAGAGAAGATTCACATTCATATTTACAAGAGACAAAGTAGATTGGAGAAAAAGTAAAGGAGATTGAGAGTAAAGTATTAAATTATGGTACTAAAGAAAGCAAAAGACTCAAAATGGATTTGGTATTATTGTAAATAAAGATTTAAAGGATATTGTAGTATGACCAAATTATGATGGTGAAATTAGTATTAGGAGTAGAGTTTAAATATAGTTTATGCTTATGCACCCCAAACATAACTAGAAGATAACGTAAAAAGGCATTTTGGGAGGTATTAAAAGGTACTACAACAATAACAGCTAAGCCTTTCCCATACTAGACGGGGTCAGCTACATGGATTCTTTGTTTCCACAGATCCTTATCATGTACCATGTTAGCAGTTAACTCACAATAAGCTAGATCATTCTTTATTGTTTCTTTCCAATACTTTTGTGGTTGTCCTCTACCTCTTTTAATACTTTCCAAATTTAGTTTTTCATACCTTCTTAGAGGTTCTTCTTTTGATCTTCTTTCTATATGTCCAAACCATCTTAAATGATATTCTCTCATTTTATTTTCTATTGGTGTCACTCCTAATTTGTTTCTAATAACCTCATTATGTATACGGTCTTTTCTTTTATGACCACTCATCCATCTCAACATTTCATTTGTGTCACAGACATCTTTTATAGATGTTGATAATTAACTGCAAACACTCATAACCATAAAATATGGCAGACCTAGTTAGTGCTCTATAATATTTACCTTTTACCTTTTAACTTTCCTAATATGTATAGCCATATTGTTCCACGTATCACAGGGTGTACCAACATAATTATAAACATCTCCTTGAAGGACTTTTTGTTTAAATATATATTCTTTCTCACTTTTGAGGTTCCACCATTTAGTCTGAATAGCTCGATGCACTCTTTTCTTCTTTGTCTATTTTTTAATTTGTAAATCCATAACTAAAAATCGATGTTGGGTGGTTAAGCTTTTTCCTGGAATTATCTTCCAATCTTTATTACACGCTCTATCTTTTTTTTTTTACAAATAAAGTAATCAATTTGTGTTTGTGATAAGCCACTCTTATAAGTAATTAAATGTTCATCTCGTTTTTCAAGATTGTATTGACTATAAAGAGATCAAATGCCATAGCAAAAAATCTCCCTACCTTCCTCATTTATATCCCCAAAACCAAAGTTTTCATGAATACCTTGATATCCTAATGTCTCTTTACTGACATGTCCATTTAAGTCTCCTAAACAAATCATCTCCCTTTGTGGGATCTTTTGAATCACCTTATCTAACTCTTCCCAAAAAGCTGTCTTTGTACTATCTTTTAGTCCTACTTGCGGTGCGTAAGCATAAACTATATTCAAAACCTTTGCTCCTAACGCTAATTTCAATGTCATGATTCAATCACCATATCGTTGTATGTCTACTACACTATCCTTTAAATCTTTATTTATGATAATACCAACTATGTTTCTGAGTATATAGAGTTACTCAGACTAAAATAGTAGAACCTCAAAAATGAGAAAGATAATATATTTAAACAAAAGTTCTTCAAGGAGACGCTTAAAAAACAATGAAAAAGGTTGTTAGTGAAGCAAAAGCTAAAATTTGATAAGATTTATATAAAAGCTCAACTCAAAAGAAGGTGAAAGAGATATTTTTAAGATAGCTAAGGGTAGAGATAAGAAAACTAAGAAATTTATTTTTATTAGATGCATCAAAGACGAAGATGAAAAGATTCTAGAAGAAGGTGATGATATAGAACATAGATGAAAAAGTTTTTTTCATAAGTTTTTTAATGAAAATATAGGTGTTAACATTAGAAGAGATGAGCAAATTAGAAGTGTATATAAATTGTAGATTCCACCGATGTATTTAAAAGAATGAAGTCAAAGAAGCTTTTAGACTTATGAGGGTTGGTGAATTTGTAAGACCACACAATAATCCTATAAAAGTATGAAAAATCCTACGAGAGATAGTATTACTTGGTTTATAAGATTATTTAATGAAATATGAGAAAACCAAAAGATGCTTGAAAAATAGAGAAAGAACACAATTATATCTATATAAAAGAACAAGGTAGACATTTAGAATTATATAAATTATCAAGATATCAAGTTGATGAGTCACACTATGAAACTATGAAAAAGAATTATTAAATATAGGTTGAGACAAATATCGAGTACAATAGAGAATCAATTTGGATTCATACAAAGATCTACTATTGGGGCTATTATCTATTCATATGTCTTATGAAATATTTTAAAGTAAAAAAGAACCTTCACATGGTATTTATTGATTTAAAAAAACTTAAAAAAGACCTTGACATGGCATTTATTAATCTAGAAAAACTTACGATAGGGTACCAAGAGATATTCTTTGAAGAATCTTGGAAAATAGATGTATCCTTTGTTGGAGAATGAAATCATATCCCAAATTGGACCCTCCACATCATGATTCATACTTTGTAATATCGGTAGTTCTTAATTAATAGTATGGGCAATTTAATCATTCAAGTTAGAATTAGATTATATAATGTAGTTAGAGTTCTGTCCTAAGAGAATGATAGACAACAACCAGAAGTAGCGTAGAGAGCCAACTCCAGTAGGTGGGCAAATTGGATGGTTCTTTTCCTATATTAATATTTGTAAGTATTATTGATTGTCTCAATAAAATTTATGTTTATAACATAGTATTAGAGCTTACAAGGCATTAAATCATGTTTCTTGAAAAAATAGCCCTGACGCCAATCACCAAGAGACTTCGGTGAAGATTGCGTGTGAAGCATTATTTTTGTTTCATTTGTCACCACATCCGTTCCCATTAGAAGACATTGCAAACCCTTAAATAAAGACATGTTGGTATTTGGATCTTCAATGGCGAGGAAAATAACGAAGAGCCTCAAATAAAACTGTGTGCCAATCATGACTATATTGCCTATGATTTTAGCCAAAAAAGATCATCGTATACATGACTGAAAAAGGAAAAGGTATAGAAAGTTCTAAATCATGTTTTTTGATAGAATAGCCCTGACGCCGATCACCAAGAGACTTCGATGAAGATTGCGTGTGAATCATTATTTTTGTTTCATTTGTCACCACATCTGTTCCCATTAGAAGATATTGCAAACCCTTAAATAAAGACATGTTGGTATTTGGATCTTCAATGGTGGGGAAAATAATAAAGAGCCTCAAATAAAACTGTGTGCCAATCATGACTATATTGTGCCTATGATTTTAGCCAAAAAAAGATCATCGTATACATGACTGGAAAAGGAAAAGGTATGGAAAGTTCCTTTGTGGTTCCTAAAAATTTTACAAATGAGAAGATGAAGAACTTTTAGATCACAACAACACGATTAGACAAAAGGAATTTTTTGGAGTGGTTAAGGTCGGTAGAGTTATCAGTGTTGGCCAAGAGGAGATGGGCTCCCTAACTGATCAAATCCCTTGTCCTTCCACCCACGATCCTTAATACTATAATTGGAGGAGGGAAGATGCCTTGATTTCTTCTTGGCTTCTCAAATCCACGATTTCATCCGTTGCAAAAACATTGATGTTTATCGAATCTGCCTAAGACATATGGCTTGTTGTTTGTAAAGCGTATTCAAGGAAAAAAATATAGCAAAAGAATATGAAATATTAGAAAAAATCAGGAAATACAAACAAGGAACACGTTCTATCATTGATTACTATGTTGACCTTCGTGATTTGTGGGATGATTTTTTTTCTACACAAATATCAAGTGTTCTGCCTATTATGCTGAAAGGAATATTGAAACAAAAAAGAAGAAAGTATTTAACTTATGAGATGCAAAATCAATAATTTGAATCCATAAAGATCAACATCTTAGGCTGAGAAGAGGGGGATAGTTTACCCTTTATTAATTCAACAAGAAAATTGCCAAAATCTTGAGGAGGACAACACAACTACTCCTGAACAACATGCACTTCAAGCTAAGGCAGATAGTTCACACTATCGTGGAAGAGGTGGATAGCAAAATCATGGAAGGGGCCATGGTCACTTCTATTTCGAAGAAAAATAGGAAGACAAGACATTTAAAAGAAAACAGTTGGAAAGTTGGAAATTATATGGAAGACCTGAGTTTCATAGACCACACAATAATTCTCCATATGTTTCTCAAAGTACAATGACTAGTACAGATGATATTCAGGAACTCATAAAGAGGATAGAAGGTCTGAAAACCTAATTTTTTGAAAGTCAACAACCTTCTACAGGTCATGCTAAACTGGCATAGGCTACACACTTTGAAGGGTAACAAATCTTCTTCCTCTCATTATACAACTTGGATATCTGATTATGGTATTACTGATCACATGATATGAGAGACATCATATTTTTTAAATTATCGACTTCTTCTTACACAAGAGCCAATCAAGTTGGTTGATGGCTATCACTTATGCATGATTGGACACAAAAGTGTACCCATGAGCCTTACATCTCGGAAATCAGTCTATCATGTCTCTAGTTTTCTAATAAATCTTCTTTCAGTAAGTTACTTGACACGTACTTTGAATTGTAATATAACCTTTCACCCCACCAGTTGTGTTTCTGAGGATCTGAAGAGAGAAAAAATCTTTCTTCGTAGTAGTTTCCAACGTGTATTATACACTCTAGAAGACAACATTCAACATACTGCTTCATATGACACTTCTGCAATAATTGCCTGTGATGAGGAGTTTTGGCTATGATATTTTTGTTTAGGTCATCTTCCTTTGTCCAAACATAACTATATATTACCAAATCATAGGATTGAGTCCAATAAATTCCTTCTTGAATGTGAAGTGTGTCAACTTGGAAAACACCCATAAGCACCTTATCCTTCTAGTGAATCTAGAATATCCCAGCCTTTTGAACCTTTTCATTAAGATATCTGGGGTCCCAGTCCAGTTACATCTCTTCTTGGTCAGAAATACTTTGTCGCTTTTATTGATGATTGTACTCGTACTGTAATATTTTATCTAATAAAATTAAAAATTAAGGTTTGAGTCATCTTTTCTATTGTCCACAAGTTTATCCTTACTCAATTTAACTCTTATGTGAAAGTTCTTCATTTAAATAATGGAGGGAAATATATAAGTGGACAACAAAAAGAAAGAAATGGCATATCCTAGAAGTACCTCAAACACTTTTTATTCAACATAATGTATCAAAAACTTATTGGGAGAAGCAGTTCTTACTGTTGTCTATCTAATTAATAGGATGCCTAGTTCAACACTCAAAGGAGATAGTCCCATAAAATGCCTTGGTAAGGAATTAAATTTTTTTATATCACTCCTTGCATTTTTGGTTGTACATGTTTTGTGTACGTCTACCCACTTAGTCACGATAAACTCAATCCTAGACCCCTCAAATGCATTTTTTTTGGTTATTCGAATTCTCATAAAGGCTATAAGTGCTAAGATCCAAATCCATTGGAATATAAGTGCTAAGATCCAATCTGTCGAAAAATTTATGGATCCATGGATATCACTTTCTCATAGTCTACTCCCTCTAAGTTATGTCTCCGTATGTTCTTCCTCTAATTCCTAGTGAACCAGAAAATGCAGAAGGTGACAATGAAGAAAAGACAACTAAACCGAAAAATGTTGCATATAAGAGAGGACCAAAAAAGATTATTTTCAACCAAGATCCTACTGAAGAGATTACAACCACCAAAGATCTTTCCCTAGACTCAGATCCTCCATCAATGGTAGAAGCAAATCTGAAAATTCTGATTGTCATTCGTAAAGGTAAACATTCATTCTCACGGTATCCTATTTTTAATTGTGTCTCTATGTCAATACCTTTGAAAATTACCAAACCTTTCTTGTAAATGGTGAAAAATATAAGGTACCAACAAGTTTTGAAGAAGCTAACAGGTGCCTTTTATGGAGAGCTGCAATAGATGCTGAATTAAATGCCCTTACTAAGAATAATACCTGGACTATTATAAGTTTTCCTTCTAACAAAAATATGGTGGGTTGCAAGTGATATCAGACACTACAATTGAAAGATATAAGGCAATACTTGTTGCCAAAGGTTATAATCAATCTTAACGAAACCTTTGCATATGTAGCAAAATTGACCTCCATAAGAGTTATTCTAAGCGTGATAATCAATTGGGGATGGATCTATAGCAGTTAGATGTAAAAAATGCATTCCTGCTAGGAGACCTAAGTGAAGAGGTGTTTATGGAACTACCTCATGTAGTAAATATTAAGGTATAAAAAGGTAAAGTTTGCAAACTCAATAAAGCTATCAATGAGTTGAAACAATCACCAAGAGCATGGTTTGAAAAATTCAGTAAGGTCGTGTGTAGCCTAGGATATCGAAGAAGTATAATGAACATATATTATTCTTTAAAAAAGATACAAAATTATCTATTCTTGTGGTATACATGGATGATATTATTGTAACAGGTGATGATACTAAAGAAATATCAAAACTGAAATGAAACCTTAACAAGTTATTTGACTTAAAAAGACTTAGAGCATACTTCACTATTTCTTGAGAATAGAGGTGTTATACTTCAACCAAGGTATCTTCCTAACACAAAGAAAATATACTATGAATCTACTGTAATAAACAAATATGATTGATTATAAACAACGTGATACTCCTATGAAAGTAAATAAAATATTATGCCTTGGAGATATTAAAGAGTTTAGAGATATTCGTAAATATCATAAATTGGTTGGTAAGCTCATTTACTTGACTATTACTCGTCTAGATATAACATACACTATAAGAATTATGAACAGATTTATACATTCACCAACCAAGAACCATATGAATGTAGTGTATCAAATTCACATATATCTTAAATCGACACTTAGAACATGTCTTCTCTATTTAAAATCATATAAATAAAGTATTGAAATTTATTCTGATGCAGACCGGGTTGGTTCTAGAAATGATCACAGATCTACTATAGGATATGTGACGCTATTTGGTGGTAAACTTATATCTTGAAAGAGAAAAATGTTATAATATGTTCTATTTAAAGTTGTTTTATGTTTAGTGTCATTATGTAAGTGTCGAGAGTCTTAGTATAGGTTGTGGTTACTTAGTTAGGCTTAATACTAATTAAGGGTAATATAGTCATTCAAGTTAGATAACCTATATATAAGTAGATTAGGGTTAGGATTAGGAGTGTGCTGGACGGCTGCAAGAGGAGGCCGACTTCTGCATTTTTGGGGCAGATTAGAGGAATGCCTCCAATATGCCGATTTCTGTAAGTTTTGTTATTTTATGAATGAAATTGTTTTCATCATGGTATCAGAGCTTAAAAGGACAGTAAATCAGCGATTTGTTTCTTGAAACGAAAAAATTTTGTGGCTTAGAATAGTGATTAAAAGTTCTGGAAAGAATTCAGACCGAAATCATTTTAGAAAGGTAAGTTCTTGTTATTTCTAATCAGTGGCAAGACAACAACCATTTGGGATCGTTGGAATCAGCCGATTGAAAATCGGACCATTACTATATGTGGAGAAAAAATTGGCTCATTGAAAAGTGGCAGGACAACACCTGGTTTAATATTTTCTTGTGGGTTAATATTTGTGTTTTCTTATTCTTTAAGTATTCAAATCAGCAGATTAAAAACCAGCCGATTCCCTGCATTTTTTGTGTTTAGTTGAAGGATCTACTTTGGTTGACGTATAAGATTGGGTCCTCCTTTTCATTGAATCAGATTACACTTTGAATCTGATTCCTACATATTCGAATTCAGAAAAAATTATAGATATGGCAGGTAAAGGAAAAGGGGTTGAAAACCCTTTCATGATGCCAGAACATGTCATCAATGAAAAATCAGAGAATTTTCAGATTACTACAACTAAGCTAGATCGCAGAAATTACTTAGAGTGGTCTCGATCTGTGGAACTGACTATTATAGCTAGGGGGAGATGGGCTCACCTAATGGGGCAAACCCCTAACCCAGATATTTATGATGCACAATACCCTATTTGGAGAAGAGAAGATGCATTAATATCATCCTGGTTACTTCAATCTATGATTCCATCAATTACAAAAACTTTTATATTCCTTGAATTTGCTCATGAAATCTGGTGTGCTATGTCTAATGCATATTCCAGAAAAAAGAATATGGTGAAGGAATATGAGATTTTGGAAAGAATCAGGAAATGTAAACAGGGAAATCGTTCCGTAAGTGAATACTATGCAGATCTTTGAGGACTTTGGGATGAACTCCTTTATTATACAAGTATAAAGTGTTCCGCGTGTCAGATTAAAAGGAATGCTAAAATTAAAAGGAAAAAAGTTTTTGACTTGTGAGGTGTAACTCAGAATTTGAGTCAATAAAACACAATATATTGGGCAGAGAAGAGCTTCTTTCATTGGGGATAGTATACTCACTATTAATCAGAGAAAAAGATCATAGAAACCTCGAGAAGGACAAAAACCCTATTGCAGATCAACATGCACTTCAAACAAGAAGCGCGAATCCACATTATCGTAGAAGAGGTGGTCAGCAAAATCATGAACGTGAACGTGGTAGATATAACTTTGATGAAAGGGAAAGACTTGTCTGTTCTCATTGCGGTAAATCAAGGCATTCTAGAGAAAATTGTTGGGAATTACATGGCATACCTGAATATTATAGGAATCAAAACTATTATGTTAATGCTACAGAAAACCCAACACCAAGTACAGATGAAATTCAAGATATTATTAAAAGGATAGAGGGTATAGAAACAAAATTATCCGCACAATCTCAACCTTCGACTTTTCAGGGCACAGTAGCACAAGCGACTCATACTGTAAAGGGTAACAACTTTTCTCATTATAATTCTAGAACTGGGATAATTGATTCAGGTGCAATAGATCATATGGTAGGGGAATTATAATTTTTTTTCAGAATAGAGATCTCTTAAAAAACGGGAACCAATTAAATTGGCAGATGGATCGTACACTTATATGATAGGACAGGGAAGTGTACCTACATTGTTTTCAGAATTAGAATCAGTCTATCATGTTCCAAGTTTCCCTATAAACCTGCTTTCAGTTAGTTCTTTAACTCGTGCTATAAACTGCAGTATAACCTTTGACTCTACTGGTTATATATTTCAGGATATGAAGATGGGGAAAATCTTTGGTCATGGTAGACTATAAAGGGGTTTATACATTCTTGAAGATAAATTTCATCATACTTTAACTTACAGTGCTTTAGCTTCTTCAACTTCAACAGTCCAGGATACAGAAATTCACCTTTGGCATTATCGTCTGGGTCATCTACCTGTGTCAAAAATTCAATATGTTCTGCCTCACCTGAAAGTAAAGTCCAATAAATCATATTTTGAATGTGATGCTTGTCAGCTCGGGAAACACCAAAGAGTCTCTTATCCTTTAAGTAACTCTAGGACATCCCAACCTTTTGAGCTTCTTCATTCAGATATATGGGGTCCAGATATATGGGGTCCGAGTCCTGTTACTTCATTGTTTGGTCAGAAATACTTTGTGTCCTTTATTGATAATTGTACACATCTTACAATCGTTTATTTAATAAAATCAAAATCTGATGTTTCTACTATTTTTCCCATTGTGCACAAATTTATTCTTACTCAATTCAATACCTCTGTGAAAATCCTATGTTCCGATAATGGTGGAGAATACACTAGCAGATAGTTGCAAGAATACCTACACACCCATGGTACTATTCATCAAACTTTTTGTTCCTATGCTCCTCAACAAAATGGTGTTGTTGAAAGAAAAAATCGTCATATTTTGGAGGTAGCTAGAACCCTATTACTCCAAAACAATGTTCCTAAGTTCTATTGGAGAAAAGTTGTTCTTACTGCAGTATATCTTATCAATAGGATGCCTAGTAATATTTGGGTGAAAGTCCAATGAAATGTCTTGATAATAAATCGAAACCCTTTCATATAGTCCCACGTATCTTTGGTTGTTCATGCTTTGTTCATATTCATCTTTCAACTCGTGATAAACTAGATCCTAGATCTGTAAAGTGTATCTTGGCTATTCAAATTCTCAAAAGGGCTATAAATGTTATGATCCTCTTCTTAAGAAACTATACGTATCTATGGATGTTACCTTTTCAGAATCAACTCCATATTATCCTTTCCAGGGGGAGTCTATTACACCTCCACATAATACTCCATGTGTGCTTCATCTAATACCTAGTGAGGTTGAAAACAGTGCAGATGCTTGTAAAGAAAAGGCAGGAGAACCAAAGGAAATGGTAATGTATAAAAGAGGATCAAGACAGATCATTTATCCTCAAGAAAAATTTGCTCAACATCAAGGTACCAAAGATATTTCTCCTGATTCAGATCCTCAATTGGAAATGGAAGATGACATGGAAATTCCTATTGCTATTCGAAAAGGTAAGCGCACTTGTGCACGGTATCCTATTGCTGATTTTGTCACCTATGCTAATACTTCTGAGAATTATCAAAACATTGTTATGAATGCTTGTAGACGCTGAAAATCCCCGCCTCTGCTTCTTAGGCCTGAAGCGAATCTTTTTATGTGTCTAAGTCGTATTTAAGCAAAAGGGTGTGCCAGCTAGCTTGCTTAAGCTAGCGAAGAAATGTTTTGAAATCTGACTTCTATCAGGGCGACTGTGAGCAAGCAAGCTCTTTTCGTCGCAGACCTTCTTGCACCGATGCGCAATGGTCAGTCTGTACGCTTAGAAAAATCGAGTTTTTAACATGATAACCTAGGAAAATGTTTGAGGTGTTCGATTGGGCTGATTTGTATGGTTTTCAAGTTTTATTTTCATGTGGATTTGCATGTGCCTATGTCTTTCTTTTTATCCCTTTTCGGGCCAACTAGGTGTGTGTGTGCACAAGTGACCTAAGTTGGGCGATTTTGAGCGGGAGTGTGGGGTTTTGCTTTGATGCAATATGCGTCCTAACTCATGGTATGGCGTATATGCAATGCAAACTCATGCAACTCCAAAGGAAAAACCCGAATTGAAAGACAATGCAGAAGGGAAATGACTTAATGTAAATTTGTAAAAGGGAAATTGCAAAAGGGAAATATGGCTATATCTTAAGAGCGGAAAGGCTCAATTGTGCAAGTGTGTGTCGTGTATATATGGAAAGACTACGCACACAGCTGAACCTTAAAACCTAAATCTTAAAGACATAGCCGAAGGGAAATACTTATAATATATATGGGCTCGAAGGTCGCCAACGTGTGTGTGGGTGTTATGTGTATATTAAAAGACAACTCACACGACTTGTAAATGAAACCCAAATATAATTGCAATAGGCCTTGATTAAGGTCTTGGGAGTAAGAGCGAAAGCTCAATGGGTGTGAGTGTAGAATTGAAGTACTACGCACACGACATGAAATTAAACCCAAATATAATTGCAATAGGCCTTGACTAAGGTCTTGGGAGTAAGAGCGAAAGCTCAATGTGTGTGAGTGTAAAATTGAAATACTACGCACACGACATAAAATTAAACCCAAATATAATTGCAATAGGCCTTGACTAAGGTCTTGGGAGTAAGAGCGAAAGCTCAATGTGTGTGAGTGTAGAATTAAAATACTACGCACACAACTTGAAGTAAAACACCCCAAAACGAAATTGCAATAGGCCCTTACTAGGGTCTTGAAAATAAGAGCGAAAGCTCAATGTGTGTGAGTGTGAAAATTGAAAGACAACACACACAACTTAAATAAAACCCACGCAACTTAAATTATATAAGTATAGCTATATCTTAAGGGTTGATTAGGCCCATGTGTGTGTCAAAATCGTGTGCAGCTAAGAGCGGAATAGGCTCAAGTGCACGTGTGTGTGGGTGTGCCAAACCACATTATTACAAGCGGGAGGAGACAACGCTCCATTATTACAACCCCGGATCGAATTTAATTAAGCATAAGCAAGTCTATAACAAGGACCGAGTTAGGCACTTACGTATAGCTGGTCCGGGTGTGACTTGCTTGCGCTTGGCCTAGAGAGTCGCCTTAGGCTGCAAGAGGGAGCTCTTTGGATGGGCGCGACAAGGGAAGGTGCTGGCCGAAAGATGAAGGCGCAGGTGGTGGCGCCTTGGCGCTAGCCGAGTGGATGGGGTGCTGCCTTGGCTGGGGTTGGGGTGCTTAGGGAAGGTAAGGATGCTAGTTAGGGGCTGCCACTAAGGCTTGGGGTAGGTCTTAGGGAGAGGTAAGGTTAGGGTGTTAGCTAGGGGCTGTCTAAGGGAAGAGGGGCAGGTGGTATGGCCGGTTGATGGAAGGTGGCAGGTGGTGCAACCGAGTGGATGGGAGGTTAGCTAGGCTAAGGAAAGGTGGCGGGTGCGTGGCTAAGAATGGAGGGGAGCGGAGAAGGGATGGTGCTGAGATGGGGTACTAACCGGGATGAAGGCTGGCCGAAGGATGAAGGTGGCGGGTGGCAACTGAAAGACGATGGCAGGCGGTTGTCAAGGTGCAGCCGAGTGGAAGGGGAGGTTGCAGCTGGTGGCGTGGAGCTAGCCGAAGGATGGAGGTGGCGTGGAGTGGAGTGGAGTGGAGTGATGTTGCTGGAGGTTGAAGGGAGTGAAGGGGGTGAGAGAGGAGATAAAGGGCTGGGTTGCCCAAGAATTCCTGCAAAACCCGCCCCAAGAGGGGGGGGTTTTATAGGCTTTAGTAGGGTCGGTTTGGGCTGGTATTGGGGGGTCGGTTTAGGGGTATGGTGGTGGTGGTTTGGGGATATGGTGGGCTAGGCATTTAGGTGGGTCAGATATTTGTCTTGGGTGGTTTGGGGATATGGTGTGCTAGGGATTTAGGTGGGCTGGTTTAGTGGTTTAGGGTTTAGCTAGGTGGGTTGGGCTTAGGGTGAGGTTTAGTGGAGTGGGTTAGGTGTTTAGGCTAGGATTAGAGTGAGGTTAGGGGAATTAGGCTAGGTTTAGAGAAGGATTAGGAAAGTGGGTTAGGTGATTAGGTTAGGATTAGGGAAGGATTAAGGAAGTAGGTTAAGTGATTAGGCTAGGATTAGGTCGGGTTTAGGGGGAATTGGCTAGGTAAGGTGATTAGGCTTAGGATTAGTGTTAGGAGCATCCCTTTGCATGACTCATGGACCTAGTTGCATCAAGTTGGTGCAGCCCTAGGTTAGGTGTAGGTGCATACAAGCTTAAACCCATACTCATTAGGCTAACCCACATGATTAACCCAAAACTTGACACAAAAGTCAAGCTTAACACATGTTCACTCATATTTAATCCCCCCTGCTCTCTCATACCCAAGCTTTCCACGTGATTTTCTTGTGGGCCCCACCTCCATTTATGAGAAGGTGATGTGGGCCATGGATGTGGATATTGGATTGGATCTTTGGATCCAAATACAAATCCAAATCCATATACATGTTTGGATTTGGATCTGGATATATATGGTCCAGATCCGATCCAAATATGATTTCTAACTCCTTCAAGGTATGTTCGAAACGAACGGTTTGTACAGGGCCTGACAGCATCAATACTCCGTCTTGCGTTGGGTCTTCGCCAACATTGTCGTCCGCTCTTCTTTTCACCTTCCGGAGATCATTTCAGCAAATGTGTTGATAATAGGGGCTTGGATGTCCGAGATTCTGGGAATGAATCTGATACGAGAGTTGATGTGCCGGGCTTGAAATATGCTCCGAGTCCAGGCTCTCTTTCGCTCTTCTGGTCCTGCTTTTATCACACCAAGTCGCTTTGTGGGGTTTCAAAACATCTTTTTAAAGGTTTTAAAACTATATTATACATATTTTAAAACATATATAGTCTAAACATATGTACAAGGTTTGCCTGGAAGGCTCTTGGGTTTCCAGACTCAAAATAGCCCTTTGGGGCTCCTTTTGCAAAACCAGGTATTTTGGAAAAATCGTGGGATTTTGGGGTGTTTACAGATGCCCCTCTTTATCATTATTCAAATTGATTTGGATAATGGAAAAGACGACAACACCCCCTTCGATGTCTCCCTAGATCTATGCACGAAAATATGGGATCGTCCCAATCTTTAGCAAAATCTCACTTTTTAAAACCCTGGTAGGAGGAGGATCTGTATGGAATATGGTCCTAAAATGGGATCATGTTATGCAAGTGTCCATGCATGGGTATATAGATGCATGACATGGATGGGATGCCAAGAATGGTGACCTCCCAGAGACCAGATATGGTCGAACTCTTGAGACTTACGAAGGCCTGCTGCTCCAAGTGAGTAGACCCTATGCTGTTCGATGTTCGATTTTTCAAAATCTATTTACAAAAAGGGAAACACTGCTTTGAGCCTCGATCCTAAGGATCTCGAGCTCTTCGTGTTTGCTTTTGCTTGAGTCTTGACACTCGCTAATCTAGCGGAGGTTTTATAAGAAAACAAGCTATATTTCAAGATTCCTACGTCTTACTCGAAACGTCGAATTCTCAAACAAAATGAAATTCAAGTAAGTAAATCCTATTTTTACTTTAGGATTCCTCGAAATGAACCATGTTATACTTGGGATAAGCCAGGGATGGGAAAGAGATACCACGGTCCCTTCTGAAGCGTCCTGTGGTTTAAGGCATAGAAGGCGGAAAACTGTTCTTTTTGAGCTTTTTGGCCTCTTTTCCTTTTTTTGTAGAGGGTCTTCCTTTGGGAATATTTTTTCTTTAATCCCTCTTTTCCATAAAAGAATCGTATTTTTCTTTTTTATTCTGGTTTCTTTCTTTGGGAAAGAGATATTTGACGGGGAATTCCCTTTGTTTTGGCCACGTTTTCCTTTTGGAAGGAGAAGAGAAGAGGGGAAGACTTTATCCCAAGGTCACACTCGATTCGTTCTAGATCAGCCTATTTAGAAATAGCACGTACTACTTGCAAGTATCTTGGTATATTGAACTAGGCCTTTCTTTGTAAGAAGAAGGATTTTGAAATGTAACCACGTATTTGGAAGACTCCACTCTTTCACAAGGGCGAATTCTCTCACTTAGGGTCACACAATTCGTCTTTGAACCTTACTTTCGAAGTTTCAAAGCAGCTATCCCTAAAGGTTTTCGAAAATGAGAATTTAACCCAAATCCTACACATAATACTTCTTTAAGTATTGGATATTGATAGGATCTGCTAAATTCCTACTTTCTACATCGATCAACTAATATGAGTTGTTTGTGGTGGTTGCACGTACAATATAGGGTCCATCCCATTTGGGGCACCACTTTCCAAGTGGATGTGGGCCACGATAGTGGATGATTTTCAAAACTAGATCTCCCACTTTAAAGTGGCGAGGTCTCATGTGTTTGCTATAATGTCGGGCTATCCTTTGCCAGTATGCATGAGCATGATCCATAGCAAGGAGTCGCCTCTCATCTAGCAAATCTAGTTCGGCCATCCTAGCATACTGAATCGTCTCTAGGGGGAGGTCGAGTGCGATGGATGTATGGAATGAATGCAATTGTGTATGAATGGGAAGAATGGCGTTTGTGCCATAGACCAATTCGAATGGTGTGGTATTTGTGGGAGTCCGGATGGAAATCCTATAAGCCCATAAATGTTCCATCCAGCTTCTCATGCCACGTCCTACCCTTCTCTAAAGTCTTCTCAATTATACTAATGAGAGTCTTATTTGTGGCTTCGGCTTGGCCATTGCCTTGAGGGTAGTAGGGCGAAGAGAAGTGGTGAGTTATGCCATAAGTGTTGCACAACTTAACCATCCACTCGTTTTTGAATGGGGTGCCATTATCGGACACAAGGTCTCGTGGAACCCCAAATCGAGCCAAGATATTCCTCCTAATGAAAGCCACCACATGTTGCCCCTGTACGTTGGTCAGGGAGATGGCTTCCACCCACTTGGAGAAATACTCAATGGCTACTAAAATGAATCTATGCCCATTCGATGCTTTTGGAAAGATCGGGCCTACGATATCAAACGCCCACATGGTAAATGGTCAGGGACTGACCACGGAATGCAATGCAAATGAGGGGATATGAATGGTGTGCCCATGCACTTGACATGGATGACACTTCCTAACATGATCGTGACAATCCTTTTTCAGGGTGGATCAAAAATTGCCCGCTCTAAGTATTTTCATTGCCATCATGTTGGCATTAACATGACCTCCACATTCTCCATCGTGGAACTCATACATAACAATCCTAGCCTCCTCTAGATCGACACATCTTAGTAGGATGCCGATAAAGCTTTTC
This sequence comes from Brasenia schreberi, assembly GCA_036023115.1. Taxonomy (NCBI): domain Eukaryota; kingdom Viridiplantae; phylum Streptophyta; class Magnoliopsida; order Nymphaeales; family Cabombaceae; genus Brasenia; species Brasenia schreberi. The sequence continues at coordinate 14,154,636 of JAYKKT010000064.1, forward strand.
TTATACAGAACCCCACCCAGAATGGTGTATCGGGTTAAAAGTTTACGGATGAATGCCTTATCTTTGGATGTGGCATCCTCGGCGAATCCCCCATTTTCTAGAAAATGTTTGATGTCGTAAAACCAAGGTTTTTCAACAGAATATGGGTTATTCTGGCAAATATCCAAATCGTGCGTGGATGGGTTGGGTGCATGCCATATCTCTAAGGATCGGGTCCCTGAAATGGGATCGACCTTTAGGGCTGAACCCAAGGAGGAGAGGGCGTCGGCAATGCCATTATCCTCTCTTCTTACATGTGTGAGTTTACACGATTGGAATGACTCAACCAATCGAGTGGCCAACTCGTGATATGGAAGGAGTTTTTCATTACGTACTTGCCAAATTTTCAAAACTTGGTTTATAACAAGGAGCGAATCTCCAAAGACCTCGATGCATGATGCCCCTAGAATTTTCGAAACCCTTAAGCCTTGTATGAGTGCTTCATACTCAGTTATGTTGTTAGAACATTCGAAATCTAGGCGGATTGCTATGGGAATCTCGCCCTTTTCAAGGGATATGAGGATGACCCTAGCACCAGCCCCTCGTTGGTTTCGTGCCCCATTGAAGTGCATTTTCCACACTTGATTTTCGAAAGAGTTTGCCAAAACATGGTTTTGAAAATGGTTTTGCAATATGCCTTCATCCGGCATTTCATAAGTGTGGGATATGCATCCTCCAGGGGGAACTCAGCCACGTAGTCAGCTAGTGCTTGTCCCTTAATGGAGATCTGATAATGGTATTTCAGGTCATACTCCATTAGAAGGAGTTACCATTTGCCCAATCTACCAGTGAGAATGGGTTTTTCGAATAAGTGCTTGATTGGATCAAGCTTGGACACTATCCAGATCTCATGATCTAGGAAATAGTGTCGAAATTTCTCGCAGGCCCAAACTAGGGCCAAGCATGTCTTCTCCATGGCTTGATAATTTCTTTCGTAAGCCAAGAGAGTTTTTGAAATGTAATAGATGGCATACTCCTTATGGGTGTAATCCTCGTATTGAGCTAATAGAGCTCCCAAAGCATTCGCATGCACGGAAATGTAAAGCAAAAGAGGTTTTCCTTGCTTCGGAGGATTCAAAACAGGGGGATTAACCAGGTATGCCTTTAGTCTTTCGAAGGACTTCTTGCAGTCGTCATCCCATAAAAATTTTGTGCCCTTCCTCAACAGTTTGTTGAAGGGTTCGCATCTATTCGCTAGGTTTCATATAAACCGGCGAACGGACTGTAATCGACCCTGGAGGCTACGAATTTGTGTGAGATTGGAGGGTGGAGCCATGTCTATGATGGCTCGACGCTTAGAGGGGTCGACTTCTATACCCCTTTGGCTCACCATAAAGCCTAGAAGCTTTCCAGACTCTACCCCAAATACACATTTTTGAGGGTTTAGCTTTACTTTGTAAAGTCTAAGCCTTTCGAAAATCTTTTGCAAACATTCGATATGAGTGCATCAGGTTTTGGATTTTGCCAAGAGATCATCTACATACACTTCTACGAGCTCATGAATCTGATCATGGAAGATCGTGGTCATGGCTCTTTGGTATGTTGTGCCGGTATTTTTCAAACCAAAGGGCATGACTGTATAGCAGTATGTGCCCCACGGGGTTGTGAATGCGGTCTTACCCTGATCTCGTGGACTTAATTTAATTTGGTTGTACCCTGAATAGCCATTCATAAACGAAAACATCTCGTGATTCGCAGTACTATCGACTATCAAATCTATGTTTGGTAAAGGATAATTATCCTTTGGAGTAGCTTTATTCAAGTTTCTGAAATCGATGCATATTCGAATTTTCCCATTGGTTTTTCGAACTACAATGATGTTTGATAATCAATCAGAATATGCAATGGGTTTTATAAATCCGGCTTTTAGCAGATCTTCTAAACCCTCTTTGACTTGTGCGTGTACATTCGGATGTATTTTCCTAAGCTTCTGCTTTATGGGTTTTACATCCGCATCTAAGGGAAGACGATGCTCGACGATGCTGGGATCTATGTCCGGCATGTCTTCATACGTCTATGCAAACACATCTAAGTAGGTTCGTAGAAATGCAATGAATGTTGATCTTTCATGCTCATGCAAACATGTGCCTACTTTAATGAGTTTGGGATTGGAATTACTCCCTAGGTTCACCTCTATGAAATCTCCTCCTATTGAATTGGAAGGTCTTTCAAAATCGAGAATTTTATGAAATTCTGGGAGCTCAGACATGGAACACCCCCGTGTGTGTGATCCCTCCCATTTCCATAGGGAGTTCGATTGATCCTAAGGGTCTAGATGCATTCCCATCATATCCAGTGATAACGATGGGACTTGGGTTTATAGAAGTCAAGGTGACTCCGATTTAATATGTCACATGAAGTAGAAGGATGTTGAGCCCTCCTCCCCCATCGACAAGGCACCTGTCCAGAGAGTGGTTATTCAGAACCACCTCGATATGCAGGGCCTGATTATGGGCTTCGTAGGGTCTATCTACATCATCTTTCGAGAAGGTGATGGGTGATTTGCTCCTATTGACGCCACTTGGTCAGACAAGGATTCAGGGGTTATGTTCGAACTAACCTTAGCTCTTTCTAGAATTTTCTCTAGCATGAGTCTATGCCTAGGCGAAGTTTGTATTAGCTCTAGGATGGACATGTGGATAGGAATCTTGGAAAGATGGCTTTCGAAATCATAAGGGTTTAAAATGATTTTCCCATTGTCTGCTTTTGGCAGAACTCTAGGGATACATGCTTTTGAGGGGCCAGGCACACTGACCACCTTTTTAGCACTTTGTAGGTGCGGGGGTTGATAGATCCTTCCGGATCTTGTTACTTCCCCCACGACCAACCTAGGGTTCGCACCTAATATGGCTCTAACCATGAGTTTTGGAGCACCTTGAATCTTTAAAACTGGTTTAGCCGAGGATTCAGCTCTTGGTGTTCCCCGGATGATTACTTGGGCGGGTTTCTTGTAAAGTACAAGAGTAGACGCACAAGTGGATCGACCAGACTCAGATGGATGCGCTAGATCGTTTGAAAAGGTGAGGGTACATACCTCTTTTCCTTTCTCACTGCTACTGGCGTGCTTGGGAAACGGTTCTTTAAAGATAGCTTGGGCTGGCTCGGGTTCCTCAATGACCTGAAGCCGACCCTCCGCTATCAAGTTCTCAATTTTGTTTAAAAGGGAAAAACAACGCTTTGTATCATGGCCTTTGAGCCAATGATACTTACAAAAGCGATTTGAAAATCCCCCTTTGGAAGTGACTCCCTCGGGAATTTCAGAGAGTTCAATCATGCCCTGGGCAAGTAGGAGGTCTAGGACCTCCGACACAGGTTGCCCCAATGGAGTGTACTCCCATTTTTTAAAGGGTTTTTGGAAGTTTTTCTCCCTTTTGTTTTCTAATTTTTCAAAATTTTTCGAAGTGTTCGTCGGGCTTGGATCCACCCAGACATTGGCAATTTTGTGGGGTTTTGCCCCTTTGTCCATCGTGGGTAGCCCATAAGTGATGGGCTTCTTCAAGCAGGTTTTTGAAATGACACTTTCTTTCCATAAGTGATCGTATATCCCTTTCTTCAAATTGGTTTCGAAAATGGATGTTTTTTAAATCAACTTATGGAAAGTTTGAGATTTCGAGAAGAGAGAGAAGGGTTTTTAACTCATTTTTAAAATTATCCAGGATGAGCATGACTGCGCATCCTTCGGATATTGACTCTCGCACTTGCCCTAAAAGGGACCTCCATCGAATAATGAAGGCATACACGTTATCCCTTAAAGTGTTTAAAGTCGGCGAGACTTCTACGTTATGTGCAAATCTTTGCATAAAGCAGTTCGCTAACTCTTCAAAAGTAGCGAACTAGCTTAGATCATAGGAAGCCAGCCATTTGGCAGCTGTGCCTTTAAGGGATAGAGGGAACCAATACACCCATTTCATCGAGTCCTTTTTCTTCTTATGGGCTCAATGCGAGAAAAGTTGCAGGTGAGACCTAGGGTCTCCCATGCCATCATATCGATGGAAGTTCGGTATTTCATCGTCACTGTCTGTTTCATAATCCATAGGTAGAAAATCAGACAAGGCGTAACTCCTTTTCTCTTTACTTTGCCCTTTTAGAGGCTGCTGGAGGGCTTTACGGTCCTTTTGTGTGAAGGACTCGTGGTATTGGTTGCCTTCCATTACGGAGGCCTCTTTATGTTTGTGAGGTTTTTCAGGTCTTTTCTTGGCCTTTTGTTCACCATTCGATGAACATGAATCGCCTACTTCAGCCTCTTGGCTAAGAGCATCCATTTTGGCCTCAAATTCCCTTCTCAAATCTTCTATGTCTTCTAGTTTGTTTTTATTTTTCAAAACCCTCCTAGAGTGAGAACTTGATGCGCATGAGCCCTGGCTCGACACTTCACTTGGATTGGATTTCGACATGCTTTCAAGCTTTCAAAATCCTACGTATGAAGTACAAAAAGAGTTAAAATGACACCTTTGGAAAAATTTTCGCAAGGTTTCTAATATGACTCGATTTTTCAAAAGACTCGTCCCACCGGGCGTGCCAAAATCTGTAAACGCTGAAAATCCCCGCCTCTGCTTCTTAGGCCTGAATTGAATCTTTTTGTGTGTCTAAGTCATATTTAAGCAAAAGGGCATGCCAGCTAGCTTGCTTAAGCTAGCGAAGAAATGTTTTGAAATCTGACTTCTATCGGGGCGACTGTGAGCAACCAAGTTCTTTTCGTCGCAGACCTTGCACCGATGCGCAAGGGTCAGTCTATATGCTTAGAAAAATCGAGTTTTTAACATGATAACCTAGGAAAATGTTTGAGGTGTTCGATTGGGCTGATTTGTATGGTTTTCAAGTTTTATTTTCATGTGGATTTGCACGTGCCTATGTCTTTCTTTTTATCCCTTTTCGAGCCAACTAGGTGTATGTGCACAAGTGACCTAAGTTGGGCGATTTTGAGCGGGAGTGTGGGGTTTTGCTTTGATGCAATATGCGTCCTAACTCGTGGTATGGTGTATATGCAATGCAAACTCATGCAACTCTAAAGGGAAAATCCGAATTGAAAAACAATGCGGAAGGGAAATGACTTAATGTAAATTTGCAAAAGGGAAATTGCAAAAGGGAAATATGGCTATATCTTAAGAGCGGAAAGACTCAATTGTGCAAGTGTGTGTCGTGTATATATGGAAAGACTACGCACACAGCTGAACCTTAAAACCCAAATCTTAAAGACATAGCCGAAGGGAAATACTTATAATATATATGGGCCCGAAGGTCAGCCGAAGGGAAATACTTATAATATATATGGGCCCGAAGGTCGCCAACGTGTGCGTGGGTGTTGTGTGTATATTGAAAGACAACTCACACGACTTGTAAATGAAACCCAAATATAATTGCAATAGGCCTTGACTAAGGTCTTGGGAGTAAGAGCGAAAGCTCAATGTGTGTGAGTGTAGAATTGAAGTACTACGCACACGACATGAAATTAAACCCAAATATAATTGCAATAGGCCTTGACTAAGGTCTTGGGAGTAAGAGCAGCTCAATGTGTGTGAGTGTAGAATTGAAATACTACACACACGACATGAAATTAAACCCAAATATAATTGCAATAGGCCTTGACTAAGGTCTTGGGAGTAAGAGTGAAAGCTCAATGTGTGTGAGTGTAGAATTGAAATACTACGCACACAACTTGAAGTAAAACACCCCAAAACGAAATTGCAATAGGCCCTTACTAGGGTCTTGAAAATAAGAGCGAAAGCCCAATGTGTGTGTGTGAAAATTAAAGACAACACACACAACTTAAATAAAACCCACGCAACTTAAATTATATAAGTATAGCTATATCTTAAGGGCTGATTAGGCCCATGTGCGTGTCAAAATCGTATGCAGCTAAGAGCGGAATAGGCTCAAGTGCACGTGTGTGTGGGTGTGCCAAACCACATTATTACAAGCGAGGGGAGACAACGCTCCATTATTACAACCTCGGATCGAATTTAATTAAGCATAAGCAAGTCTATATCAAGGACCGAGTTAGGCACTTACGTATAGCTGGTCCGGGTGTAACTTGCTTGCGCTTGGCCTAGAGAGTCGCCTTAGTCTGCAAGAGGGAGCTCCTTGGATGGGCGCGGCAAGGGGCCGAAAGATGAAGGCACAGGTGGTGGCGCCCTGGTGCTAGCCGAGTGGATGAGGTGCTGCCTTGGCTGGGGTTGGGGTGCTTAGGGAAGGTAAGGATGCTAGTTAGGGGCTGCCACTAAGGCTTGGGGTAGGTCTTAGGGAGAGGTAAGGTTAGGGTGTTAGCTAGGGGCTGTCTAAGGGAAGAGGGGCAGGTGGTATGGCTGGTTGATGGAAGGTGGTAGGTGGTGCAACCGAGTGGATGGGAGATTAGCTAGGCTAAGGAAAGGTGGCGGGTGCGTGGCTAAGAATGGAGGGGAGCGGAGAAGGGATGGTGCTGAGATGGGGTACTAACCGGGATGAAGGCTGGCCGAAGGATGGAGGTGGGGGGTGGCAACTGAAGGACGATGGCAGGCGGGTGTCAAGGTGCAGTCGAGTGGAAGGGGAGGTTGCAGTCGGTGGCGTGGAGCTGGCCGAAGGATGGAGGTGGCATGGAGTGGAGTGGAGTGATGTTGCTGGAGGTTGAAGGGAGTGAAGGGGGTGAGAGAGGAGATAAAGGGTTGGGCTGCCCAAGAATTCCTGCAAAACCTGCCCTAAGAGGGAGGGGTTTTATAGGCTTTAGTGGGGTCGGTTTGGGCTGGTATTGGGGGGTCGGTTTAGGGGTATGGTGGTGGTGGTTTGAGGATATGGTGGGCTAGGCATTTAGGTGGGCCAGATATTTGTCTTGGGTGGTTTGGGGATATGGTGTGCTAGGGATTTAGGTAGGCTGGTTTAGTGGTTTAGGGTTTAGCTAGGTGGGTTGGGCTTAGGGTGAGGTTTAGTGGAGTGGGTTAGGTGTTTAGGCTAGGATTAGGGTGAGGTTAGGAGAATTAGGCTAGGTTTAGGGAAGGATTAGGGAAGTAGGTTAGGTGATTAGGTTAGGATTAGGGAAGGATTAAGAAAGTAGGTTAGGTGATTAGGCTAGGATTAGGTCGGGTTTAGGGGGAATTGGCTAGGTAAGGTGATTAGGCTTAGGATTAGGGTTAGGAGCATCCCTTTGCATGACCCATGGACCTAGTTGCATCAAGTTGGTGCAACCCTAGGTTAGGTGTAGGTGCATACAAGCTTAAACCCACACTCATTAGGCTAACCCACATGATTAACCCAAAACTTGACACAAAAGTCAAGCTTAACACATGTTCACTCATATTTAATCCCCCCCTGCTCTCTCATACCCAAGCTTTCCACGTGATTTTCTTGTGGGCCCCACCTCCATTTATGAGAAGGTGATGTGGGTCATGGATGTGGATATTGGATTGGATCTTTGGATCCAAATCCAAATCTAAATTCATATACATGTTTGGATTTGGATCTGGATATATATGGTCCAGATCCGATCCAAATCTTATTTCTGACTCCTTTAGGGTATGTTCGAAACGAACGGTTTGTGCGGGGCCTGACAGCATCAGTACTCCGTCTTGCGTTGGGTCTTCGCCAATATTGTCGTCCGCTCCTCTTTTTACCTTTCAAAGATCATTTCAGCAAATGTGTTGATAACAGGGGCTTGAATGTCCGAGATTCTGGGGATGAATCTGATACGAGAGTTGATGTGCCGGGCTTGAAATATGCTCCAGGTCTGGGCTCTCTTTCGCTCTTCTCGTCTTGCTTTCATCACACCAAGTCACTTTGTGGGGTTTCAAAACATCTTTTTAAAGGTTTTAAAACTATATTATACATATTTTAAAACATATATAGTCTAAACATATGTACAGGGTTTGCCTGGAAGGCTCCTGGGTTTCCAGACTCAAAATAGCCCTTTGGGGCTGCTTTTGCAAAACCAGGTATTTTGGAAAAATCGTGGGATTTTGGGGTGTTTACAATGTTGAACAACACAAAGTTAGAAAGTTTGAAGAAGCAATTAAACGTCCATTATGGAAAGCTGTAATTGAAGAGGAACTAAATGCTCTTGAGAAGAATAATACATGGACTATCACACAACTACCCCGTGACAGAAATATTGTTGGATGCAAGTAGGTATTTACTATTAAATATAAGGCAGATGAAACTATTGAAAGATATAAAGCAAGATTAGTTGTAAAAGGATATAGTCAGTCATATGGTATTGATTATACAGAAACATTCGCACCTGTGGCTAAACTTACTTCCATCCGAATACTTCTGATTATGGCTGCGAACTTAAAGTGGGACCTATGGCAACTCGATGTGAAAAACACTTTCTTAGAGGGGGACTTAAATGAAGAAGTCTACATGAAACTACCTCCAAGCATGGATATAAAAACACCTGATATTAGAGTGTGCAGACTAAATAAAGTTATTTATGGGTTGAAACGGTCTCCAAGAGTCTGGTTTGAGAAATTCAGTAAGGCAGTATGCAATCTGGGATATCATAGAAGTTTGAATGATCACACGATTTTCTTTAAGAAATGCACAAAAATATCTATTCTTGTTGTTTATGTTGATGACATCATAGTCACTAGAGATGATCTTGAAGAAATATCCAGCTTAAAAATGAATCTTTATAGATTATTTGACCTCAAAGATTTGGGCAGACTTCACTATTTCTTGGGGATAGAGGTGTTGTATTCCTCCTGAGGTATCTTCCTGATACAACGAAAATATACGATGTATCTCCTTATAGAAACACACATGCTAGAATGCAAACTAAGTGATACTCCTATGAAAGTAAATCAGAAATTGTTCAGTGGTGATAGTGAAGAATTCAGAGATATTCACAAATATCAAAAGTTGGTTGGCAAACTCATATACTTCACAATTACTCGACCAGATATCACTTATGCAGTTGGTATTATTAGCAGATACATGCATTCTCCTACCAAGAATCATATGGAAGCAATATACAAGATTCTAAGATATCTCAAATCAACATCGGGAATGGGTCTACTTTACTCCAAATCTTCCAATCTTGATATTGAAATTTATTCTGATGCAGACTGGGATGGATCTTAAGATGACCGTAAATCGACTACTGGATATGTAACACTACTTGGTGGTAATATTATCTCGTAGAAAAGCAAAAACAGACAGTTGTTGCCCGCTCTACAGCTGAAGCAGAATACAGAGCAACCGCTCAAGCTATGTGTGAAGGAAAATGGGTATCTTCATTTATAAGTGAACTTGGATTTACTCATATTCAGCCTATTCTATTATATTATGATAGCAGTGCAGCAATTCAGATGGCTTCCAATCTTGTCTATCATGAAATAACCAAACATATAGAAATTGATTGTCACTTCATCCGAGAGAAGATATCTAAACAAGAATTCAAGTTGGAATATGTTTAATATGCAAAACAGAGAGTTGGTTTCTTGACTAAGGCTACTACCAACAAACAACTTAAGGAAACATTATCCAAGTGGGGTATTCTCAATATCTTTCACCCAACTTGAGAGGGAGTGTTATAATATGTTCTATTTAAAGTTGTTTTATGTTTAGTGTCATTATGTAAGTGTCGTGAGTCTTAGTATAGGCTATGGTTACTTAGTTAGGCTTAATACTAATTAGGGGTAATATAGTCATTCAAGTTAGATAACCTATATATAAGTAGATTAGGGTTAGGATTAGGAGTGTGCTGGACGGCTGCAAGAGGAGGCCGACTTCTGCATTTTTGGGGCAGATTGGAGGACAATTTCTGTAAGTTTTGTTATTTTATGAATGAAATTGTTTTCATAAAAAAAACAATAGTTGTCAAATCCACTACAAAATAGAGTTGTAGCTCATGCTATTTATGAAGGAAAGTGGGTATCATCATTGATATGTGAACTGGGATTCATAACTATACATCATATATCCTTATATTATGATAGTAGTGCAACAATTCAAATGGCTTCCAATCCAATATCATGAAAGAATAAAGCACTTAGAGATCGATTGTCACTTTATAAGAGAAAAGATATCCAATCAAGAATTTGAACGGGAGTATGCCAAGTCAAAATATCAAAGGGATTTTCTCACCAAAACCATCACCAACAACATCCAACATAAGGGGGAGTGTCATAGAATGATACAGGGTCCCAGTTCATAATTTGCAATATTGTAGTTCTTAATTAATAGTATGAGTAATTTAGTCACTCACGTTAGAATTAGAGTATATAATGTAATTAGGGTTCTCGCCTAAGAGAATGATAGACGACAACCAGAAGTGGCATAGAGAGCCAACTACTGTGGTGGGCAAATTCGATGGTTCTTCTCCAATCTTCCAATACTTGTAAATATTATTGATTCTTAATAAAATGTGTTTATAACATCATTTTGACATACATCAATCTTATAAGAGACATGTATGATAGTGCATAAACATGTGTTATGACCCACGAAGGAATGATAGATTTCTTTGAGGTTAATATTAGATTATATTAAGAATAAGCTTTAAGTCTATATTTATTTGTGTTATTCACGAGCTAATAAAACATATTAAAAATGAAGTCCCTTGGTGTATGTTATTTGAAGATGACATTGTAATAGTAAATAACTTTAAAAAAAATTAATAAGAAATTAGAACTATCGAGAAAAATATTAGAAAGTAAAGGCTTTTGACTTATTAGAACAAAGAAAGAATATAGAATACAAGTTTGATCATTTGGCTCAGATGACATAAATTAAGATTAACATACATTGAATCCCTTAGGTCTAATTTTTTAGAGTGATAAAAAAATTGATGGAGATGTTACGCATAAAATTAGTGCAAGTTGGTTAAAATAGAGAGGTGCAGGATGTTTTCTATGTGCCAAGAAGATACCATTAAAGTTGAAAGATAAATATTATAGAGGAACAATTAGACAATTATTTTGTATGGTTCTCAGTGTTCGAATGAGGTCCTTATGCATGTGTATACGGAACAATACATACACCATTGGAGACCAATCATGAATAAATGCACATAATTCCATCCCGTAAATGGGATGCCGATTCCGTGAAGTTTGAGCTAGTCTATAACAATTAGTTTATCAAAACCCCATTTGTCCACTTTGGCGTCAACCACTCGACTTTTCAGGTATTGGACACATGCAAAACCAACATTATAGTCTTCTGAAGTTTATGTATGTCTGCACATATGCTTGTTTTTATGTGTACCATCCTTGACATGGTATTAAAATGCTAGATTTGAGGTTTAAAGAGATATCACTTCAAACCGGTCACAATTAGAATCCTTGGGAGCTTAAGCATCTTTAGCAAGTCAAACCCTTAAAAGAGGCTTGAACAAGTAGAGTCACCTTAAGTTTATTTTCAAAGGCTTAGAATTCTCATAGGTGTTAAAATGTATAATAGGAAATATGATGGGCCATTAGGGCCCTGTTTGCTACATTGGATAGCCAAGGCCACCAGGACCTTGGCCCACCCCAGCTAGAACCCAACAGCTAGTCAATATTAGTTGTTACTCTTCCCTCCTTAATGTGCTATATACCCTTTGCTCTATAAATAGAGCCTCTTCTTGAAGTTCTTTGATAATTGGCTTGATTTGTAACTTTGGTTTGTTCTTGACTTGAAACACTCATTATTGGGTGTGTTTGTATGTGACTTGTTGATTTGATACTTGATGATACGTGATCGGGATGTTCTACGAATATAGACAATTGTTTACATGGTATTAGAGTCTCGTTTTAAAGAAATCGAGCACATCAAGAAGTGCGCCAAGATTGAAAAAGTTCGTGATATTGCATACTTACGTTCTAGAACTGGAGGTAACATCTAACTCTTGTTTGTTTCTTGAAATGAAAAGTAAAAATGAGTTTTTCCAATGCATTCTTGACCCAAAATGCTATCAAAGTTTGGCAAAAACCATTAAAAGATTATTGGGATTACATAGATGGAACGATTCAAAAATAAAAAATTATCTTTAAAGCCCAAGAAAAAACAAGATTTAAAAAATTAAGAGAAAATCAATGCAAAAATAACATGAATTATTTGTTAAAATGTTGATGAGAAACTTAAAAGCCAAATTAGTGTATTTGAAAATGTTTTTGAAACTTGAAAATATTTGGAAAAAAATCATTTTCATGATGACTTTGTGTTTTAAATAGATTTGATCGAAAGAATGATAATGCTTAAGGAAGAAAACTTAAGTATTAGAGAGTATCATAATGGTTTTTATAAATTGTAGACTCAACTTTGAAGTTTTAATAAATTTAGAAAACTTCAAAAAATAGACGAATTTCAAGATTTTTTAGACAATCAATACTTTTCTTATTTATGGGAGTCTAAGGGATGATTCGAAAATGTTACATCAAATTTGATTCATAGAAAACCTATACTAAAAGGAAATAACTTTTTGGCCGATCTAATTATGGAAGAAACTAGATTGAAAATATTAGCATTGCAAAAGAAGTCGTTTTTGCCACTTTCAAGCCGAAAGCATATGTCAAGACATTCAAGCCTCCTCATGTCAAAAGCTTCAAAGGACAAAAGGTAGTAATGGATCAAGCAAGAAACCAATGGTGTTATGGCCAAATACAGACATTATTTGCCACTATTATAAGGAAAATGGTCACATTAAGACCACTTGTCCTCTCCTTCAATAAAGATACGTGGGAGCCATGAAAGACAAAAATAAAAGAGTCTTACCTTCAAACATCAAAATCTACAAAGAAATATTGAAGGAAAAGGCAAACATCTTCAGAAATGCTCTCTTTATTTCTCAATGTATGTTTTGGTTTTCAGACTCTGGTGCTTTTCATATGATTCAACAACAGCAACAACTAAGCCTTTTCCCATGCTAGACGGGGTCGGCTACATGAATTCTTCTTTTCATATGATTCATGATAAAAAATATTTAAAAAATTCTCAAAATATTTTTGATAAATATCTTTTTATGTTAAATAACTCTGCCTATATAAGGAATCAACCTTGCATGGCCGGTCCCAAGCCCGAAAAAAGAAGGAGGGTTGTGTTAGGCTTCCGACAACCAGCGTAAAACTTTGTCGGACTTAACATGGATTCTAAAAAAAAAAAACAAAGAATCCATGTAGCTGACCCCATCTGGTATGGGAAAAGGCTTAGTTGTAGTTGTAGTAGTAGATCTTTTTACGGTAAATGGTACAAAACTTCAAATTAAAAAAATTGAGAACTTTGAAAAAATTCAAATTTCAAAATATAAGTTTTATACCTAAAATCTAAATCTTCTTTTAATTGCTTAGATTTGTGATAATGGTTGTATAGTTACTTTTTTATCTAATAATTGCATGGTATAAGATCACCTATCGAAAAAGGTGATTGGTTAAGGCCATGGAGAAAGTGAACCCCTTCCTTTGCACTACACTAGAAGACCTAGGGAACAAAACACCTCATGATTGACACCTAGAATTTCAAAACCTTTAAACGCTTTGTATCTTATGAATCTTTTGAACCCCAACAAAAAAACTTGATTGCAACTATTTTATAAGTCAAAGAGCTTAGATTTTATCATGAAGCCAAGGGTATTCTCGAATGAGATGATGCTATGCTAGAAGAGTTAAATGCCTTGGATAAAGCTCAAACATGGATCGTTGTTCCCAAGCCCAATGATCAAAATGTTATTGAATGTAGATGAGTTTACAAAATTAAAACTCATAGTAATGGTAATATAAAAAGATATAATTGGTAGACAGTGATTCTCATAACCCTTAGTACTATCCAGAAATGGGATATTTTTCAACTTGATGTTTGTTGAAAACATGGTTGCGTAGCGGATAATCAATAGTAAAACACATGAACAAAAGAAGAAAGGGGAAAATGGAGATCAGAGGAAGAGGACGGTCCTCCAATGGAGGCCGCTCCCCCCCCTCTTTCTCTCACTTTCTTAATTCCAGCAACACAAACCCTAATACAACCTATCAGCCCTTATATAAGGGACTGTAAAACGTAAAATGACCAAAATACCCCTAGTATAGAAAATTATCAAAATGCCCTTATTACTTCGGACAATTACAATAATACCTAAAAACATCAGAAATCATAAAAATAATACAAAGAACACTAGATAAGCATATTCTTCAACACCCCCCCTCAAGTTGGGAGTGAGATACTTCGAACTCCAAACTTGCCAAAAATCTTCATATTTGTTTGCTACATTCTTCATCTGTTTTCATCATTGATCTGATCATCACCAGCTTCTTTGGCTGAAAATATCTTCAACTTAGCCTTCTTGGCTTATCATCACAAGCAACATCTTTGATTGTAACACCAACTCAACCTTCCTGGCTGTAACATAAACTCAGCCATCTTGACTGTAACATCATCAAATCAGTCATCCTGGTTATAACAACATCAAATCAGCCATCCTGGCTGTAACAATATCAATTCAGCCATTCTAGCTGTAACAACATCAAATCAGTCATCCTGGCTTATCATCACAAGCAACATCTCTGACTGTAACATCAACTCAGTCTTCGTGACTGTAACAACATAAACCCAGCCTTTATGGTTGTAACAACAACTCAGCCATCCTGACTGTAACATCATCAAATCAGTCATCCTAGCTGTAACATTATCAAATCAGCCATCCTAGCTGTAACAACATCAAATCAGTCATCCTTACTGTAACAACATCAAATCAGCCATCCTGACTGTAACAACATCAAATCAGTCATTCTAGCTCTAACAACATTAAATCAACCATCCTGACTATAACAACATCAAATCAGTCATCCTAGCTGTAACAACATCAAATCAACCTTTCTGGCTATAATAACATCAAATCAACCATCCTGTCTTAACAACATCAAATCAGCCTTCCTGACTGTAACAACATCAAATCAGCCTTCTTGGTTGTAACAACATCATAAGCAGCTACTTAGGCTACACCATACATTTTAGCAGTCCTCATGCCTGCAAACTTCACAAGAATTATCCAATTCTTTTAAACATTTTCTCAAACACTTGATGTTCATGTTATTCATCTCTCTTTGAGAATTTCATCAAACACTTCATGTGCAGGTAAACCTCTCTTTGATATTTAATCAAACATTTGATGTGCCATCTCTACTTGAGCATTTCATCAAATAGTAGATGTGCAGGTAATGCACTTGTTGCTGCCACGGATCTCCATTCTGCCTTGCCTCCATAACTCAAATGTCTTAACCGATTATAGTCCTCACCTGCCTGGGACTTAATTATATTCATTGGTGACCAACTAAAGTTCAATCACAAGCCATCGTAACATTTTCTGGACACAGGATGTCGAATGCCTGCCTCTGATGCAGTTCTTATAAATGAGCAGCAACATTCTTCTAGCTTCAATGTGGATCAAGGGTAATACATATCTCTTTAGGATCTCAAATCTGAGCTTGCTGACAGCATTGAATCTCAGGATTTGCAGATGGCGGCTGCGTTTGCTTACATATATTATCAATCCTTCATTATTCCTCACAGCAATAAGGTTACGATTCTTCATCAGCAACATTCTTTCACAAGGAATCCATCATTGAAACACTGGATGATGTTATCTCACTTGTGTTTAAGTCCTTGAAGAATCCAAGAAGTGTTGTATGCAAAACTGCAATCATGACCTCTGCTGATATCTTCAAGATCTACAGAGACCAGTCAATTGATCTTTTTGAGCCTTTGCTCGTACAATCTAAGTCACACAGACACTTCTAAGGGGTGGAGTGTCGACCTCGACATGGGTGTGACACCGACACCGACATCGACACCATGTCGGGTGCGGCATGGCAAAAAAAAAATTTGCAAAAAAAAAAATTTTGCAAATTTTTTTTTTTTTTTTTTTTGTAACTCACGGTTAAATGGGTCTGGATAATGAAGATTGATGTGTGTATTATGATGAAATTAGTAGTTGTTTACCATTTATATGTTTTGCTTTAATATAAACTTATAAAGTTGTGTACTTGCTATTGTAGTTGTATATCATATTAGCTTCAATGATTTTGGGTGCGAACAATTAGTTTCTTATTACTCAATGTGATTGGATTCTTGACTCCATACTGTATGCCTTTGCACAGAATAATCTTTGTCACCAAACACATTTAAAGACCAAGAACATTACCTGATCAATAGAACAGAAGAGTATGACATCACTAGTGGATCCTAGCACAAATACTAGTATATGTTATATCCTACTAAAGATCTCAAAACTCTTTGAATCCATAACTTCGATATTTTGTAGCTCATAAAATCATTGTAAGTTTCAGATCATTATGTGAGAACTTGCTAATTGATACCTATGTGCACCCAAAATTAGCAAATACTAGTTGTATTATGATTGATTTATTTAGGTTGAATATTATATATAATATATAATATTATATACCCTAGCCGTGTCGCCGCACCCAAAATTTTTGAAATTTGCCGTATCCCGCACCCGCACCCGTGTGACATAGCGTACAATTACTTTTGAAGTCTTCACAAGACAAGCGTTTTGTCTGTGATGCTGCTGAGAGGGCGTTAATTACAATGACCACATGTCTTTCTCTCAGTCTGCTATTACCAAAGTTGCAGCCTTTTCTGCAAGACAGGAATCCTCGCATTCATGCAAAGGCTTTGGCATGTATATCCAGAAGTGTACCAAGACTGGGATAGGAGGGTGTAAAAGCTTATGGATTTGATGAGCTGATCAATGTGGCGGCATCCAAACTTAGCGACCAGCTTCCAGAGTCAAGGGAGGCTGCTCGAGTCCTCACTTTGGAACTGCAAACTGTATACAAGAAGTCTTAACTTGCGTCACAGAATTTAGGTGCTGAGGATACTGCAGTTGATAGTTGGGAGCAATTTTGTCGATCCAAGCTGCCACCCTTGAAAGCACAGGCTGTCCTCCGTGTTACCTCAACTACAAGAGAAGGCCTGGTTTCAGAATTCTAGTTCAGGTATTCAATTAGGATACTTTTCATAGAGCCCTTTTCTTAATTTCTGTTTCTACAAATTCAGATATCTGCTATGCTGCTTTGTCCAACAGATCTTGAGTAGCCTTTCAATTAAGGATCAAAATGACTTGTATAGGCAGTTCGGAGATATTCTGAATGTGTCACAAAGAGATCAAAGGCGCTCATCCACTGTCCAATTTTTTATGCTTCAGCCGACGTGCATCTTAGATAGTCACTGTCTGTTTTGGTCACAACTGATCAGGAGCTCAAGGACTGCTATATTGTTGCATCAACCTGTTTTACTTATCGTATCCCTTCTCATTTTTTTTTTCTGGCTTGAACAACATATTTCATTCTTCTTGATTGCCTAGAAGACTCCTTACTTTTCTTGGAAATACAAATAGTACAATAAGTGTAGCCGCCAGCCCACATTTCAATAAGTACAGCCACCATGCAGTAAATTCAGTCCCCATTCCAATAACTGCAGCCATTTCCATTAAATGCATCTGCCAAACTGTTCCACTTTTCCAGACCTACCATCTTTATTCTCAATCTACATTCCAATAACTGTAGCCATCTTCATTAAATGCAGCTACCAAACTGCTCCACTTTTCCAAGCCTACCATCTTTATTCTCAATAAACATGTTCCACTTTGATTGCTTCGTTCCTCTGAATGCAATTACCAGACCCCTTTTGTTGAATCACGACAAATGGCTACGATTCCTTCAACAAGCCGCATCAACTTGATAGTCCCTAGATAATGTTGCAGACATGCCAAAATTAAAAGTCACTTATGGGTGTTGGAAACTGAACATCAGTTCAGTTGCAAGTTGTGTCTATCGAGTCAATGTATATTATTAATTAGTGTTTAGTGTTTGGGTCCCAATGGATCGGATCTGATCCATTGGGAATCGGGTCATTAAGTAGGGGCATAAACATCTTTCAAGTTAGATTAGAGTTAAGTATAAAACAGGGCTTGTAATTAGGGTTGCTGTTAGTAAGTTTTCAAATAAAATAGATGAGGGAGGCGGCAGCCACAAGAGGGCCGACCTGCACCTCTTTTTTATTCCTTTCTTTATTAGATGGAATGTGGATATCGTACCACTATATTCATGTGTTTTTTCAGCATGGTATCAGAGCGGAATTGAGAGTTTGTGGGAATCGATGCAGATGAAAAACATGTAGTTAGTGATTCAGCAGATGCCGCAGGAAGGAAGGAACAGTTGAGAGTCAAAAATAGGTATTTATATTGACGTTGTGTTGTGTATTTGAATCAAGACGTGAACAAACATTTGGTGGGCCTCAGGTGATGTGTGAAAGTTGTTTATGATTATAAGACAGATTCATGAAGCAATTAAGTAAAGCTACGATTCATTCTTAATATTCATTTTGTGTATCTGCGTGGATCATCAATTACAAATAACTGAATATTTGCTGGCTGATTAGATTCTATTGGGGACTCATCAAACAGAG
Source organism: Brasenia schreberi (assembly GCA_036023115.1). NCBI lineage: Eukaryota > Viridiplantae > Streptophyta > Magnoliopsida > Nymphaeales > Cabombaceae > Brasenia > Brasenia schreberi. Next base: position 14,173,035 of record JAYKKT010000064.1, read on the forward strand.
AATCATAGATTACAATATCCAAGGACATCTTTGATAGAGATCAGTTGTTCTCTTTATAATGGAAAGATCTAAATTGGGAGATGGAAATGAACACCTTCCCTCAGACAAAGGAGAGGGATTTTAAATCACAAACTTAAAGTTAGATGGGAAAAACTACCTTCAGTGGGCCAAATCAATAGAATTGGCTATCGTGGCGAGGGGGTGATGGGAGTATTTGACAGGTGACATACCTCAGCCCCCAGTTACTGATCCACTTTACTCACAATAGCTTAAGGAAAATGCATTAGTCAGTGCATGGCTGATTCAATCAATGACTCCTTCAATTGGCAGCACATTTATGTTCTTGGAAACTGCTAAGGATATTTGGCTTGCAGTTCAGGATGCCTATGCACAGACGAAGAATATTGTAAAGAAATATGATATCATTGAGAAAATCAGGAAGTGCAAACAGAGAGGCAGATCAGTAAGTGAATATTATGTTGAACTTAGAGATTTATGGGAAGAAGTACAGTTCTATTCAAAGACCAAGTGCCAGAGTTGCTTATAGGAACGCAATGAAGAGTTCGAAGAAAGTAAAGTATTTGACCTTCTATAGGGTATTTCTTCAGAGTATGGAGTAAAAAATAATATACTAAGTAGAGAAAAACTTCCATCATTGAGTACAGTTTACTCCCTTTTACTCCGAGAAGAAGACAGAAAATTGTTAGAGAAAGAGACCAAGACTAATTCTTAGAAATAATCCCACTCCTCAATTTTCTCGTGGGAGAGGAGGTTATGGACGTGGTAGAAGTATACCTTTCCTTACTCCAGAAGAAAAGAATAAATTAACCTGACATACTAAAGACTCATGTTAGAAAATATTGGGTAGACCCACTTATTTTCAAAATAGAACCAATAAGACTTATTTCAGTGGTGATCAGAGTAGTGCAGCAGAAACATGGAGGGCCCAACAAGGTGATAATCAACATACTGATAATAATTCTACATCATTAGCAGATATGAAAAAAGAAATTGAATTTCTCAAATCTCGGTTAGTTGATGCACATCCTCCATCCACTTCGTCTCACAATGATTCTGAAGCAACAATGGCGTATCCGTTTTCTTTTATGGCTCAGGGTAATATTAGCGTTTCTCATTCTCGAATTTGGGTTATTGATTCTGGTGCAATTGATCACATGGTTAGTAGAAGAGATTATTTTGATAATTATGAGGTAACTCATGAACAGATCAATATTAGACTGGCAGATGGTTCACATACTCCTATTGTGGGAAAAAGAAGTATTACCCTTTGGTGTACTACAAAATGTTCTTCATGTTCCTCATATTTCAGTTAATCTATTATCAGTCTTTGCCATGACTAAAGATCTAAACTATCGTATAATTTTTGAATCTACTAGATATCTCTTTCAAGATGAGAGGACGGGGAGAACCTTTGGACGTGGTAGTGTGAGAAGAAACCTTTACTTGTGCGAGGAATATAGGGGTATAGCTATGCAGTCATCAATTATCATAGAAAATCAGAAAGAAAATATATCTCGGTGGCACCAGAGACTTAGACATTTACCTCTATCTAAGATTAGAATGTTATTACCAAAATTTAGTCATTGTAATGATTTTAATTTGAATTGTGAGACTTGTCAAAAAGTAAAACATCACCGTGTTTCTTTTCTGTTGAGTGATGAGAGATCTTTGACTCCTTTTAAAATTATTCATTCTGACATTTGGGGACCATGTTCTACAGTTTCATTGCATGGGTACAAGTACTTTATTTTATTTATTGATGACTGCACTAGATTCACCATGATATATCTTATGAAAACCAAAGATGAGGTGAAAACTATTCTTCCCATATACTATCAATTTGTACAGACTCAATTTCAGCATACGATCAAAGTTTTCCGAAGTGAAAATAGAGGTGAATTTATGTCTCAATCACTTCACTCATACTTTCTTGATCATGGGATTTTACATCAGACTTCATTTGTGTATTCTCCTCAGCACAGCAGAACGAAATTTTTGAAAGAAAGAACAGGCACATATTAGAGATAGCTACAACCTTATTAATTTGTGGCAATGTTCCTAAGTATTATTGAGGAGAAGCAGTCTTAACAGCAGTATTTCTTATAAATCGTATGCCTAACAGAGTTCTTAATGGGGATACTCTTTTCCACCGATTACTTCCTTCACAAAAACAATTTCATATACTTCCCACAGTATTTGGTTGTACTTGTTTTGTTCATATTCATCAGGGCCTCGGGGATAAACTAGACGCAAGATCGATCAAATGTATCTTCTTAGGATATTCTTCTTCTTAGAAAGGGTACCGATGTTACGATCCTCTCAAGAAGAAACCTTATATTACTATGGATGTCACATTTCATGAAGATTCGCCATTCTATAACATGTCGAAAGTCCTTCCATCAGACCTTCCTTCCCAGACAATGATACCTCTTCCACCGGTTGAGAATCAATCAGTGAATGACTTGGAAGAGGAGGAATTAGTACAACTTCCTGAGAAAAAGTGGCAGGTATATACCAGAGGTGAAAGAGAAATTTGTTTTCCACAACAGCGAATTACCCAGAATCCTCTTCATGAATCAGAATTGCCTCCATCATAGATAGTATCCTCCAAGTCAGACAGTGAATCGAGTGATTTACCCATTGCACTTCGAAAGGGAAAACGTAAGTGGCTAAGTATTCGATGGAAAATATGGTGTCATATACTAATTATCCCAGAGAATATCAGGTGTTTGTGACGAATGCAGATAATATGTATATTCCTAGAATATTTGAAGAGGCGCAATTACACCCAGGATGAAAGGCAGCTATGGAAGAAGAGATTGCAGCACTAGAACGAAATAAAACATGGGATCTAGTGGATCTACCTTCAGAGAGAAAGACAGTGGGTTGTAAATGAGTTTTCTCAGTGAAATATAAAGCCGATGGTAACATAGAGAGATATAAAGCAAGGTTAGTGGCAAAAGGATACACCCAATTATATGGTATAGATTATACAGAAACGTTCGCTCCTGTAGTGAAGATGAATACCATCCGAATTATTCTGAGCATAACAATTAATAAAAGATGGGAATTATGGCAGTTAGATGTAAAAAAATGCATTTCTTCAGGGAGACCTTGCAGAAGATATATATATGGATGTGCCACCTGGATACCACCACAGCAAACTAGGAAATAAGGTATGTAAACTGAGAATATCGATTTATGGATTAAAACAATCCCCACGGGCCTAGTTTGAAAAATTCAGTGAGGGTGTTAAGCATTTGGGATTCAAGTAGTGTGTCAGTGAACATACATTATTTATCAAGCATGGTCAGAAAATTATCATGCTATTAGTTTATGTTGATGATATAATTATTATTGGTGATGATAAGGAAGGTATAATTGATCTGAAGAAAAGACTGAACAACTTATTTGACTTAAAGGATTTGGGAAGGCTACATTATTTCTTAGGAATAGAGGTGATACACAAAAATGATCATTTATTTTTGAGTCAAAGAAAATATATTCTGGATTTACTAAAAGAAACAAAAATAGAGAATTGTAGAGTATGTTCTACTCCTATAGAAGTTGAAAAGGAGGTTTCACATGATTTGTCAGAACCTTATGAGGATACTAGAAGATACCAAAAACTGGTTGGAAAGCTGATTTATGTTACTATTACGAGGCATGATATATGTTTTGCAGTTGGATATGTACGCACATGGATGCATGCCCCTTCTAAACATCATATGAATATGGTGTTTCATATTATTAGGTACTTGAAGTCCACAATTTCATATGGTTTACTATATGCTCCCTATAGTACTCTTGATATAAAGATTTATTCAAATACAGATTGGGTAGGTTTAAAAATGGATAGGAAATCAACTTCTGGATATGTAGTATGCCTGGGAGATAACATTGTATCATGGAAGAGTAAAAAACAAACAGTTATAGCTAGGTCAAGTGCTGAAGCAGAATATAGAGCGATTGCATCAGGAATGTGTGAAGGTTTATGGATTATTTCACTACTTACCGAGATAGGGTTGAAAATAACCACTCCAATCGACTTCTTCACTGACAGCAAAGCGGCTCTACAAATTGCAATGAATCCGGTCTTCCATGAAAGAACCAAGCATATTGAAGTAGACTGTCATTTTATCAGAGAAAAAATTTCACAAGGATTATTCAACCTTACTCATGTGATGTCTGGAAACCAATTAGCAGATATTCTTACAAAGGTTGTTTCGGTTCATGGTTTTAGAAGAGCACTTATCAAGCTAGGCATTTCAAGTCTCCTTGACCCAACTTGAGGGGGCGTGTTGGAAACTGAACATCAGTTCAGTTGCAAGTTGTGTCTATCAAGTCAATGTATATTATTAATTAGTGTTTAGTGTTTGGGTCCCAATGGATCATATATGATCCATTGGGAATCGGGTCATTAAGTAGGGGCATAAACGTCTTTCAAGTTAGATTAGAGTTAAGTATAAAACGGGGCTTGTAATTCGGGTTGTTGTTAGTAAGTTTTCAAATAAAATAGATGAGGGAGGCGGCAACCACAAGAGGGCCGACCTGCACCTCTTTGTGATTCATTTCTTTATTAGATGGAATGTGGATATCGTACCACTATATTCATGTGTTTTTTCAGCAATGGGTCCTCTTTCTCACGCATGGCAGCTTGTCTTAACCATTTTAAAGATCCATCTTGTAAAATAGTCTTTCTGTCAGATGTAGAAATTCTTGCCCGTAATCCATAGGCTACTCCAAGAAGATGATTTGCAGCACCCATCAAATGGCATCTCCATGTCCATGGCTGTTTCAAGTTTCAATGATAGTAGAACTTCTCTGATTTGCCTAAAGAATTTCTTAATAGGTTCAGTGCTGCCTCATTTTGGCCATCAGAATAGTAGCAAAGAGATAGGAGATACCACCTTTCAACTCGATGATAGATACCCGGAAGCAATTGTTCTATATGGTTTGCCAAAGCATCATAGCAGCCTGATATAGACAGTGCATATGTTAGGAGATTCATGATATCTTGATCCCATACTATTTCTTGAAGGGCCAACTTCTTCATGAGTATCAGCAGCAATAAAAATTGCCTCCTCAATATTATTCTTTGGAGTGATTGCACCTAATGTTTGTAAATGCGGAGGAAGAGGAGTTTCACCCCCACAAAAGGGTAAGGTGATACTCAAGTTTTTCTACAACATAGACAAACAAGCTCTTTAATTCCAGGGATTAACCAATGCACGCCTATATACAGCAACAGCTTCTTGAAAACAGCCAGCCTTGTTCCACAATGTAAGAAGCAACTCTAATGCTTTGTGAAACATCTCTTCCAATTTGCAGTCTTTAAATGCTCCAACAGCCATGCCTTCGGGTAATGTAGATTCCACCGTATCTATAACAATTCTACATTCCCTAAAAAACCTCTTGCAACTCCTTCAATAGCAGTAATAGAGCTCTCTCCCATGTCTTCTCTGTTCTGATCCAGTTTGACATCAACATTTGACTCAAACAGATAACTTCCATTCAGTGATTTCAACACACTGTCATCATCTTTTTTCTTCTCAAGAGGCTACATTTCGAGAAATTCAGCTATGATACCATGTTGAAAACATGATTGCGCAATGGATAATCAATAGTAAAACACATGAACAAAAGAAGAAAGGAGAAAATGGAGATCGGAGGAGGGGGGCAGTCCTCCAATGGAGGCCGCCCCCCCTCTTTCTCTCACTTTCTTAATTCTAGCAACACAAACCCTAATACAACCTATCAACCCTTATATAAGGGGTTGTAAAACATAAAATGACCAAAATACCTTAGTATAGAAAATTACCAAAATGCCCTTACTACTTTGGACAATTACAATAATACCTAAAAACATCAGAAATCATAAAACTAACACAAAGAACACTAAATATGCATATTCTTCAACAATGTTAAAAATACCTTTTTGAATGAAAACTTAAATGAATATATTTACATAACTCCTCCTCCTTGACTTGCCATTCCCTAAGATCATGTTCTTAAACTTAAGAAAGCTTGTATGATTTGAATCCATACAACTAGTCAGTTTTAGTAAGCACCTACTACCATTCATATGAATGTTATGAGTGTTGTTATGAGAATTATTCAATATATAAGAAGTTTTACAAATAAAGGAGCAATCTTAACTTCTTTGTCCTTTGATTTATGTATGTATACTGATGTTGACTGGGGTAGATATGTCAACAAACATTCTACTACTGGTTTCTATGTTTTTTAAGGTGAATCACTAATTTCATGAAAATGCAAGAAGCAACAGAAGGTTTCACTTTCCCTTTACGAAGCTGAATATTATGCTATAACTACTATTGCTATAAAAATCTCCTAGATTACAGAGGTACTAAACGACATGATCATCATTTTACAACAACCAGTCATCATGTTTTGCGATAACAAAAGTTTCATATACATCGCCTCCAAGAACACCTTATATAAACGAATGAATCATATTGAGATGGACTGTCATTTTGTTCATAAAAAATACTCAAAGAAGAATATTAGTTTGTGTTATAGCCACATTAGAAATGCAGTTGGCCGATTTCTTCACCAAATACCTCTTAGCTGCTCATTTTCATTCTTTATTAGACAAACTTTTGGTATACCATAAGTTTGAGGGGGAGTTAAAATGTATAATAAAAAACAAGATGGACCACTAGGGCCCATGTTTGTTGCACTAGATAGCCAAGGCCATCAGGGCCCTAGCCTACCCCAACTAGCTATTAGGGACCAGGGCTCCCCAACGGCTAGTTAATATAACCATTAGGGAGACCCTGGTAATGGCTTAATGCCTCTCACTCTTTCCTCCTTAATGTAATATTTTGTACACCCTTTGCTCCATAAATAGAGCCTCTTACCTCTTAATAAACAAGTTGTAATTGCATCTCTTTGATATTTGGCTTGACTTGTGACTTTGGTTTGTTCTTGATTTGAAACACGTATTCTCGGGTGTGTTTGTATGTAACTTATTGATTTGATACTTGACGATACGTGATCGGGCTGCTTCCAACTACGAATATCGACAATTGTTTACAACAAGATGTTCTTTTCATAAAGTGGTAAGATGCATATGAAATGCAAGTCCACTCGACAACAACCATTGTTATTCCTATTAATATAATCCTTTAGAACCATTTAGGTGTACAACCTAATGAGAAATTTCCAAATGCCCAACAAACAGTACAGGTATAAATCTAATGCCGTCAACACTAGTGCACAACTTCAAATACCCCAAAATGTTACCCACACTTACTCAAATCTAGCCACTGAAGGTTTGTGATCTAGTCATGGAAGATGCCTATTATGAAACTACCTTTCAGCCAGCCAGTTGCAAAAAGACTTATCCACAGTGTAAGACCTCCTTTTTCTTATCTTGGAATGGCAATTTTTCCTTTTCAGCTAGTGAAATACCAGGTTTGAAGTAAAAACCTTTTTCATCCTTGGTTGAGGCTACAGTTTTAACTATTGTCAATTTGCATGTTTGTTATGTTTATCCTATATTATAATTTTGTCTAATTAAGAATTTGGGATAAATAGTAGAATTTAGGTTGCCATTTTCTAAAAAAGTGCAAGAATTTGTAAATATTTAACTTTGCTTGCACGAACTTTCTCAAGAAATTTGCATTATGAATATCATGCTTACATGATAACTGTTACACTTTAACAATAATAGGGGAAAATGTCAAACAGATCCCTATGAAATAAAAGAAAGCATCTCTAGTAATATTTGATAATTCACAAATGTAAAGTATGTGATTTTATTATCTCTATGAGACAGTTTTCTTGTATTCATATTCATCCATTTAGGTTTTATTTAGCAAAAAAGTGAGGCTGATGCCTTGCTATAGGGCGGAGGGAAGGTAGGGCCTGTAGGGGCCATGGCCCTCTCCAAAATTTTGGAAACTCACAATATTAGAAATTCTAAATAAACGAGTGCAATGGGTAACTATAGGTTCTCCAGTTCAACTTGTTGACTATAATGACCCTCAACCTTACGGCTAGGGGTTCTAGCCCTAGGACACTTGCTCTTTTTTCTGACAGATAAATTAGAGGTGAAAAAGTAATAGATTCTTCTATTTCTTCTTCATAAAGATAAGAATCAAATACAGCTTTTTTCTTTCTCAAAACATAAAAAGAGCAGGTACTGGACTACCTTACTGTGTTGTTAACAGAACGAAAACATGATTGATTCATTCTTTCTTTTTCCAAAGGATTTTCATTTGCTGAACAAGATAGAATTCCTCTTCCCGAAAACCAATACAAAGCACACTCAGATATTGCTCCAATAGAGACTCAGGTTGCTTCAATAGTGTGTGGCTGTGAATGACTGCGAAAGCTTGTAGATCACAGATATGATTGACGTGTGGGTGACATTGGACTTGAATTTATCCCGTGGCTTCATGCTACTTGCTAAGGTTGTTTTAAGTTGAGTGATTATGTCTATGATAGTTAGATTGTCGTCCTTATATGAATATTTGAATAAACATATATGCCATACTCCTGGACTCCCTACGATAAAAATGTTGGCTTCGCCCCTGCTTTGCTATGACTCAAGTTCATACCTTGTTTGTGTTTCCCAGAATGCCTCATTATGGCTCACATTTTCAAAAGCTCCTTGATGCTATAGGTCAATCATAAAAAGCAACTTATCTTAGAATGCAAAAATCTATCTTAAAGGCAGAACCATAGTCTGATAACACTAGAGAAGACGTGAGAGTACCTTTCCCACAAGTTTAAGATCCAGATCCTTGTGATCTTCATTCTGGGGAAAAGCATAATGCAGGAATAGGGCATTGGCGTCCTCCATCTGCAACTGTGGTACACCATAGGTCCAATTGCATTTCTTTTTAAATTCCACTCGAGATGTGACGATAGTTTTAAAACCAGGTTTCTTGATTAAAAGTTTCTCTAGGTCATGTTCCTCCCAAACATCATCTAAGACCACCAAGACAGTACTGTTATTTGGCTTTCTATCAGATACATGAAGCCTCAGCTGTTGAACTGCATCATCCACACGTAGAAATTTGGGAACAGTGATTGGGTTTACCAAGTCTACCCATAGTCTTCGAACCATCTCCATCATATCTGGTGATTTTGAAACAGGCAAGAAGATGATCTTCCAAAACTGGTCTGGATGATGCAAAGTGGAGAAGAGCATCAGCATATGACTTGTCATGTTAGAATAACAGAAAAAAGAGAAGAAGAACCACTTCTGCACGTTTCTGAAATCAAGTACTAAGAGCAATAAAGAAAGATGCTGATTAAATTTGGCATTATGTAATGTATTTATGGGATTGGATGAAACAAACCCAATCTCATCAGAAGCATAAGAAAACAATAAATATAACTTTTCCTTGATTGAATTATGGCCAATTATTCTGCTGTATGCCGAGCACAACTTTTCCTTAATATTTGTGTCAAATAAATCTGTGGGTCAAATTTATTGAAAGCTAGATCGAAGAAAAATCATATAAGACTACAGCTCATAATACATATCTAAATGGAAACTTTGTACCTTTAATTTGCTCGCAGAGCTTGGTGACTAGAGTAGTTTTCCCACATCCCCCAAAACCACAGACGCCGATCACAGAAACATTTTCCTGCAATAACTTTTGCTTCAACTCTATCACAGGTGCTTGCCAGCCAACAGTAAAACCTGGTTCCGGCAAAGCAGACCCATAGTTTTGCTCTATAGGTTTCGCTGTTATTGATTGTACCCATACATCTGCCATCATGTTTACCGTTACAAATGACTTCAGAGACTCGTTGTATCCACTCAAACGATTAGCATAATCCTTAATCTTGCAGAAATTCCAATTCGAAAGTTTAAGGCATTTGTCAACCAAGATCTTACAGTCCTTCAATGTTTGCACCAGATCCTGCATTTCCGTCCTTCTTTGGATGGTTAACTCATCAGTAGCGTTTTGATTTGCCATTTCCTCATCGAACTGCCTAACTTTGTTGATTCGACATTCCAAAATTCTTAATGTGTTTTTTAGCTTATCGAACTCACCGGCAAACTTGTCATAGATGGCCTTCACTTCGTTGATAGCTGCTATGATCCCCTTGACCAAATCAAGCACTGTCAAGGAAATCAGTTCCATTTTTCGTACTGTTGCTAGGACTCCCTTAGAGAATAACCGGAGAGGTCTAATGTGGAGTACCCAACTCCTGATCCTTCTTTTTTTCTTCAAGCGTCAAGAGGTACGCCTATCTGAAAAATTGGAATTTCAATTACACCGTGAAGAGAAAATCTGGTTTCAAAGTCTTGCCGATCTCAAGTAGAATAAAATCGGATCCAGATAGCTGCTGAAGAACGATCCGGCTTGTGAAGTTAATAAGATAACATCTGTAAAGAAACCTCAACTTATTAGCATAAGGTGATTAACCATTAAATAATTCCACCAAGATGTCTTAACTCAGTGACAGAAATCAGTCAATCTACTCGACCCATCAAGCGATTGGAGCATAAATTAATGGAAGCCAGTGTCAAGCTATCATTAGCTCAGAATTTCAAAATTAGACCAAACAAAATATCAAATCAACCAAAACCAAGCCTTTGCACACTAAGTGAGGTCAGCTACGTGGATTCGGGATTCTCGTTTACCATTGAGCTCCATCTTGTGTAACTCAAAAAAGAAAGATCATTTCTATTGTTTTATTGTTGCCTTCCAACACGTATCTCAAATCAAATCCGCGTTTCGCTCTTTCGGAACTCAATGAATTTGGTCCGAGTTAGCAGTTCAAACGACTCAAGGGTGCAAAATTAACGCCACTGAGAAGGAAGAAACATCTTATGCCATCTAACTCCTAAATCATAAACCAAAAAATAAAAGAAAAATTCTCACCACCCTTACCAGTTTGAAGTCAACCATCCCAACAAGCTGTCCAGAATCTTAAAAGAGGCTGTTTTGATCAACACCATCTTTGACTACCAGCAAAACAAAATCGACGCAGAATCTAGAGCAAGAAAAGAATTCCAATAAAACAAACAACGTTTATTTCCAGACAGGTTAGTTCTCAGAAACTGAAAGAGAGCATCAAATTAAATAACAAAACCCCTATACAGAAAGGGAACCCAATGCTCTACAAAATGATTCTCATCACAGCGAAGAAATAGCCCACCCCTGATGCTTTGAGCTGATACATCCCAAAGAGGACTAGCGCACACACTCTAACACACAAACACACACACACTCTCAAGTGAAGGGAGAAAACCAAGACGTTCGGAGGGGGCCGGGAAAAGTCCTGGCGTCTTGTCATTATGGGCGTGGACCAGTAATGCGTCCCCAAACCCGAAACCAGGCATCGACTCCCTCAGTTAGGTACAAACGAGAGAGAGAGCGTTTAGGCAGATTTCAGCGTTAACGGAAGTCGTTGATCATGCCAAAGGAGTTTAATGGTTTCACTGTATACCGTTCATCTTACACCAACTTTTCAACGACAAGGTAATAGGTGCTGTGAAACATGATGAATTGGCATCTCGCTGTTTTCTTCTTTATCTTATTCTTTTCTTTTAGCGAGAGAGGAGGAAGGTTCGATAACGAGAATATCGTGGGAACGTGGTCATCTTTCTTTTACTTCTTATTTTATTAATTTCTTTTAGGGAGGAAGGAGGAAGGTTGGATAACGAGAATCGCGTGGGAATGTGGTCATCTTTCTCGAAAATGGCCAAAACTAGAGTATTCATTAAGAACACATCTTTTTTTTACTATTGACACCTTCTTCTTTTTTGTATTTCTTAAAATTCGCATCATAATTTGACGGTGATACTCTTTCTTCTTGTACGAATTACTATCCACGACTCCCTTATGCTCTTATGCTCCTGTTCTATATGTTCGCTCTCCGATCTATTCAAGCGCTCAATGTCTCACTTACAACAAAACAACACATAAAAATCGAGAAAAGAAATAAGAAGAAAGGAAAAGAGAGAAAAAAAAAGGTTATAAGATGCAAATTTGAAAGGAGATTGACTTTTTCGTCCAGCTATGTCATTTAGTTTTGGTTTATCATCTTTTGTTGTTTTTATTGGTTTTATCTTTTTGTAGTTTCATTTTGAAACGTACCTGAGACGCGTCTCTCCTATGCGAGAGACATGCATGAGCTACGTCTCCCACCAAGATAGACTCGTACTTCAAGCACACCTCTTATTTCGATTTGATTAACTAATTTCACCTTTTTGCTACACATATATGACTCATGAGGCCTGAGTAGAAGAGTGTAACATCATCGCTTTATTTAAAAGACTCAATGTCCTATCATATAGAGAATGATCTCGTGGATGACAATAAGGAGAAGAAGACATTTTGGTAGAAATGAATATTACTTAAATTAGGCCTTCATGATATGAAGAGGATATATCAACCTTAGAGATTGAGATTGAGATTGTAAGGAGTGAGGATGAGGGATCTCCTGGTATGTCGGGATTACTCTTAAGTTTTGAAAGTCATATTGCTTATAAGATCTGAAGCAAATATATCATTTCTAATTTTTAATGAAATTATCTATTCAATACCAATACTTATTATTCCAACTAACTACATAAATGTAAATATCAAGACAATACGAAAAATAGTAACAACTCATACAAAGTATATTGCTGGCACAACATGGCTAGTGAAGAAGATAGATGTGAGGCCTGATAATTAGGTTGAGGTTGTAATTAGAAGTGGGCTGATTAGGAAAGAAGGTTTGTTATATAAAGTTATTGATCATGTATTCTTAATTGCATTTATTGAGTAGTGTTGACAACCCCACATAGACAACTTTCACATGCCATAAAGTAAAATGATTATCACACTTTATGATATCCATGGGATACTTAGTCTTTCAAATGAAGGGACAACTTATTGTCTTGAGACAAAAGATGATAGCTAAAAGCAGAAAAAACATTTTTAGAGATATGTTGGGATGAACATTGATAGAGTAGTACTAAATATTAAGTTCAGAGCGATTAAGTTAGAGGTACCTCGAAATAACTTTTTAATAAAGGAAGTCAATAAAAAATAAAGCTTTATTATATTTTTGTATTACCTAGGTTGTACATTATATCAAGATAAATCTAAAGACAAAGTACCAATAACAATTGTACATCTATTGACACATGATGTTTGGAGGGTTGGTAGTTATGCTTTGGACGCAACAACATTAACTTACTTGTATATATATAGTTAAGAAAGGCATCTCAAATAGAGATAGAATAACTTGGTGGAGACACTTCTTTGCCCTAGGTAAGAACTTGTATAATTGTTGCTTACTACAATATCTTCTATATTATTATTTTTCATAATTTAATGAGTTATACTTTTAATTATAAGCAATGACTTATGAGTATTTTACAAGCAGGCTGATAAATGAAAAATATATATTACATGAAATCTCCTATTTACCAACTTAATACCATAAGCATATGAATTTGTTAACGACAGAGCAATACGATACATCATTCTTTATATAGATAAACGAATAATTATATATTATCCTATTATTTAACTTTGTTTTGATTTAATTACAACACTATTTTTGTAATTACTTTTTATACTAACGTCTTATCACAATACATGACACACTAATACTAAATTTATTACATTAAGAATGAATGTTACAACCATTAGTAGATGACCCTACATTACTAGAGTTGTTAGAGATATACAAATAGTCTTGTCAACAAATATATCGATTTGCCATATACAAGGATGATGGTGAGGATGCGTAATATTTTGGGATGAGGCATGTATTAGGAATGTTCTTTTATATTATTCATTTCATGTATATGTAAATAACATTTATAATGAAAGAATTTTTGTTTTATCACTTTTTATCCTCAATATATATAATTGTAATGAATTCATGCTTCATTTAAATTGAAAAACAATTGCATGTACAAATTGTGAATAGTATATAATATCGTCTTCAATATTGTGTACAATATCATTTTCATGTCCTCTTATTTGTATATAATTACCGCTAGAAAATATCGTGTAATATGATTATAACATTTGTTCCATATCCCTCTCAAAACTAGTTGCTCAATGTCTGAAACTAGTGACAGAAATAGCATCGACCTTCTTGTAGTGAGGAGCACAAATGCCATGTTTAATCAAGTAGTGATGGTTGAATCCATGTCAAACATGAATATCCAATACTCACTAGGACATGACTGTATGCAATACGATGAACATCAGCGTCAATACTATCATCCTTCATGAAAACTCGTGAATATATGTCATGCCTATTTACCACTTTCTTCAAGCTTCATGTCACTACTTCTCTCCTTGTTTTGAAAGTATACCAATGACTCGATACCTGTAATTTTTATCTCTAATAACATTTACCCAAATATTTATAAATACGCTCATAAACCACGATATCGCCATCTCATATGCCAATTCAAAGTCTAGCTCCCTCGAAATGTTTTTCTCAATAGTTGAAAATTGATCACAACTCTCTCAAGAGGAACAATCCACTCTAAGAGAGACCTCATACTCTCGACTGCATATACGTCCATGCCTTCGTCTAAGAGAGGCATTTCTTTCTATATACTCTCAAGTTAATAAATCACTCTTCGTAAATCTATTACATGGTCTCTCTTTAGGATGATGAATGAGTGACTCTTATGGGGTTGTGTACTTATGTACATATGACTCAATTAGTCATTCAACATATTAATAAATTCATCTTAATGTGGATGGTTTCTTAACTTCTTCCAAATGGTTTCCACTATAGATGTTCCTACATCCTTTCATACATGATCTATCTTCCTTCATGTCTAGCTTCTTCCAAAATAGATTAATTATTGATAGATGCATTAATTCACCATATTTAAGGAGAAGATTGATCTCATGAGCATACGATAACCCATATAAAAGTCACTACATGCAACGACATATTTTTGGGTATGAACCTACTATCTCCACATGCTTATACTTTCTTACAATCAAGTTAAGAGCATGCCATGACACTCTTATAGATTTGCTACAATATCTTCTATCATGTCAACATAATGCATCATGATGGTTCATAATTTTTTCAGATGACTTCTTCAATTATGCAATGTATAACCCTATCAACAAACATAGTTGTCTACAAATTGTATCAAATCTCTTAATTAAGGCATCGATAAACCCTTTCAACCTTTCATGTGTACTTTTCACCTTACAACTATTAATAAACAATCATTATAAATTCAAAAATAGTAGATGATATGTATGCATTAGCAATCTATTTGATATACCTATTAGTTGTATGAATACCTATTAGTTGTATGCATTAGCAATCTATTTGAGATAATTCTCTTCTTATATGGTCAAACAACTACTATTTAATATAAAAGAGTAGAATAAAAAAAAGTCACTTCAATTCAATTACGTCTACTGCCTCATTCTAACTACTTTCATATGATGAGTGAGTGACCTTCATCCAACTTACACCAAATTTACTCACTATCTCTTTATTTATTTTCAATTTTATAATAAATGTTCTAATATTTTTGCTACATGCCGTCTATATAAAAAGTAAATCACATATTTAAAGTTGATGTGAACCTGATAATCCCAAGAAAATGTATCTTATACCTGTAAAATATGAAGTATATATAGCCGTTATATACTAAATATAACCCAATATTAAAAAAAGTGAAACACTTACATGCTTGTCTTATATATGCTATCAAATTCTAATACCCATAGAAATACATATAATAATTAGATTGAACGAGGATCCACAAATACAATATCACCAACAATATTCATATGATATTTTTTATGATGCCAATATGATACTAGTAAGAGTATAAATCATGTAGTAGTAGTTGTAGAATACTTTGAGAACTCCTATCTTCCTTCATAATTTTTATTTGTGAATTATAAATATATTTTTTTTGTACTAAAATTTAGCTCATCAATCCTCTTCAAATGCGTCAAAATGTATTTCAGTTTGCAATAGCTTTTTGTAAGGTCTTTTATCACACTTTACTCGGATCCACTCAATCTCCTTGCAAAAGCATGTCCTTAAAGATACAAGCCTAGAGAGTTATTATGTGTCCCATTCACTATATTCAACTTTTAATAACCATCAATTACATCCTCTCCTCTCAATAAAAATGGATAGTCTACCTTCTTAGTACCTGTCCACTTACTATTTTTAATATCAATATTTTTTACTCGCTTGTATTTGTCACTCCTTCGTACCCATGTTGCCTTTATTCTTAGAACGAAGAATAGTAATATTATACTTCTACCCAATATTTTTACATATTCAATAAGTTATTATGATTTCTAAACACATCCTTTGTTGTAAAACCAATGAATAACAAAGTTCATTATCTTTGCAATCAACAAATATTTCTTCTATTTTATTGGTCAACCAATCAAAGAATACATCATCTGATGTCCTATAATAACTTCCACTCTCATTAGTTGGGTATAATTACTTTAATCAATCATCATCTTCTAGAATCAATTCTATTGTAAATACTGTAGACACCCAAAATTTTCTTTTAAAATTCTTACATTTTTAGGAAAGTGTCCATTTTTGGTAATTTTGGGTTTTCGAATGAAAAAGGCACTAAACGAGTTTGTTTTGGTACCAAAATTTTGTGGAAGCTTTAAAATGATGAAAGAATACTTTCCTTTCTGAAAATTTCGAATTTTGACAAAATTGGAAAAATGACGATTTTGCCCTTAGCACTGGAAAAACAGAATTTCGTTTCCTCAAAAGATTTTGTTGCAAAGCATGTTGAAAATTTGCCGTTTGAAAAGAAACATGCATTGAAAAGACAAGTTGACACCTGAAAAGGAAGGTGGGCGTTAAAAAGGGAAAGTGAGCTTCCCAAAAAGAAAAGCTCATATTTGGAAGAAATCAATTTCCAGAGGTTAAAGTTGGTATTACTAAGAGAAAAAAAGATTGAAGAAAGAATGATGGCTTCCGAAAAGAAAGGTTTGGTATCGAATGCATTTTGTAACATGTCCATGTTATGCTTGGTTATCGAGGTACTTTGGATGTTGCCCTGTCATTACTACCAAAGGGCGAACACACCGTGTTACTACTTATTTCATTGAAGATATCTATGAATCCCTGAATTACCACCTTCCTTGAGACTCACCCGCATCTATTAGTGCCATGACCTATGACAGAAAAAAAGTATGACAGCAAAACTCTTGAATTTCATAAAGGAAAGTTAGCATTTGAATCAAGAACCTTTATGCTTAGTCTGTATCAGATGATATACATCTTGTAACGCATCTATTGAGTATAGAAATGAGCTACAGTTTAAGGAACAACAACAATAACATAAGAGGGACGTGGCGAGTTGTTAGACCAGGGTGCTTCTAGGAGTCTTGAATTTGTGAGCAGAGGACCAATTAGCTTGAATAGGTTGGGCGTTGGCAGTGGATCTGTGTAATCATTTACTGGTAATATTAGCCAGGCCACACTTTGCCTGAGCGATGATGAAAATGTGCAGTAACTTGAAAGGAGTGCTGAACCAGAAGATGATTACGGTATTAAGGCGGACAAGAATGACCCATTTTCTGATGTGTCATTTCACACAAATGAAATACTTGGCGAGGAACATGCAAACGACTTATTTTCTGAGTTGGTTGTTGATGATATGACCAAATTAGCGTATTTAAATGAACCTGGTCTTCTCTATAACCTTGTTAGAAGATGTGCCATCCATCATACACAGGAAGCATATATTGATTGTTGTTAATCCATTCACAAGGCTTCCTCATTTGTGTGATAAGCATATGAAGGAATAGTATAAGGGCAAACCTTTTTAAGTCCTCATGCTTCTGCTGTAGCAGACGCCTCATACAAAGACATGGTAAATGAAAGAAAAAGCCAATCGATCTTGGTTAAGGAAGGAAGTGTCCGCCGAAGCAGTAAATGAGATGCTAGCTAACTTTGTATCGCCAATAAGTAAAGACATGCCTGGTGTAGATGTGTTGTTTGATGAGGTTCTATTTACAGAATTAAATAGAGAAGATTCACAAAGATATTTGGATGAAATGGAGAGTGAGGGTTGAGAACCGCAACAAAATTCACTCCATACTCAACGAGAAGCTCAGTCAAATCACTTAGTAGCTATCATCCACCTAACATCAGTGTCGCAGGAACTTCTGCCTGTGCTCCTCTTCGCTCATCTATTTCACTTCCAAATCCTTGTTTCCAATATTGTCATCAGGATGGCTCGCGTAGCAGCTACAGAGGGAGCGATCTCTACAATGCTTCAAGAGGCAGAAATCCCAGCAATTCATCACATGACGAACTCAGTGGTCATAGTATTGATTATGGACTGAATCATCAAGGCTTACCTAACTTAGATGAAATCAAAGCCTAATCAGATAACGATTCAAAGCTTATCAGATAAAGGAATCATCAAATGCAGATAACGTTATCAACTATAGATAACGTCCCAACCAATTCACAAGAGATCAGATGCATATGATATTCAAATTACAAAGTAACGTTCAACATAGAGTTCAGCAACACAGATCATGTGCAGATCACGTTTAAGATCTGATGAAATCAGGTACCAAATGAGATCTTATCAAAACAACCAAGATAAAGCTCATCCAAATCCCAACAAACAGGTATCTGTGGGCCTATAATAGAGTTCTCTCAAGTCCTGCAGAGGGCATGAACGAGGAAGGGGGGAATCAGCGAGCATCAAGAGGGAACGATCAACCAACACACAGGAACATTAAGTCCGAAAATACAGAGAAATAGAGAGAGAGAGAGAGGGAGAGAAAGGAGGGGAAGAAGAAGAAAAAGGAAGGTCGGACTGGTTTCAACGTCCGACGATCATCCGACGAAGCTCTTCTACGTTCTCTCTCACTCACACAGGTTCGAATCCATTGACAAATTTGTTTTAATTCATGAGAATCTGAAGAAGCACAGATTCTGGAAATTTGTATCTGAATCAAGGCCTCGAGCTCATGTTCTTCATTTATATCGATACAAACACACATGATTACTTCATAAACGAAAGTAAAATCCATGTTTAGATGATTTCCATGCATCATTAGGACTGATACAGGTTGAATTTCGTTTTAGAATCACGTTAGGAACCTTTTGAAATTTTCTGTAAAACTGGTTTCTGAAACTGTCTATGCACATATGTCTGATCACAGAATTTTTATAGACAAACGGATAAGCCAATTACTTCAAAATTTTGCATGAATAATCTAGACATATCAGACATTCTTATATAAAATTTTGAGAAATTGTTATAAACTGTTTCCTAGTCAATTAGATCCGTGAAGATTATATAAAATCCATATTGCGTTTTACAGAAACAGAACGTTCAGTAACAGACCTCTATTCTTTTGCTCATATCTCTGCAACCACTGAATAAAATTGGATGAAATTTGATTCTGTGGAAACCTAACATCCGTATCTTTCTAACACAACAAATTTTATTGAAATTGGATGAATGAGTGCTGAGATATTACTGTTTTTCTGAGCTTCTGATTCACAGAAACAGGGCTGTTATGACTTTTATAACAGTTTCTGATTCTGTATTTAATTCTTAGAAAATAAAGAACTAAATTATAAAATAAAAATATATTCTGATTCTACACACACGTGTCTCTATTTTGTAAACTTTTTAGAATTTTTGGAGAATCAGAAGTATTTTTAAAAACTCAGAGAACAGGTCTCTGGAACTGAACAGATTCTGCAACTTTCATAATCTGAAAATTTTTAGAAATCAAGAACTTAAATACAAATCTGAAACTTTGGAAAATCTGGTTTTTCCTTTCTTGAATTAACGGATTCAAACAAATTTCAAGCGTATAGGCTGACCCTTGAGCGCCGATTCAAGAAGGCCTAAGTTGAAAAGATCTCACTTGTCCACAATCGTTCTTAGAAGTCAGAAAATCAGAATTTGTTAGTTTTGATAAACTAACTGGCACACTCGCGCAACCCGACGTAGTTCGAGGATTTGATTTCGAATCCCACGATTTGAAATAAAATCACATCTACAAATACTTTCATCGAGTTGTTTGTAATTCAACAATACATAAAGAGATGTAGGGATCAAAGCAGATATGACACATGTCTTGTTTAATGGAGACTCGACTCAATTGTGTCTCACCTTAAGGGGAGACATGACTCAATAACATCTTTCCCAAGAAGAGACATGCGTCAGTCATGACTTCCCTTAAGGAAGAAGTGTGAACTAGCGGTGTCTGTTGTAGATACGAAAATTTCACTTCAAGCTTATGTAGAGAATTGAAACAATTTTTTCAAACCTATTTAGTTTGTGCGAACGTGCTAGTTAGTTTTCAAAATCTAGCGAAAGTTTAAAATTTGACTTTTGCGATTATGATTAAGCGATATTTTTTTGCTTTAGACCTTCTTAAATCGATGCTCAAGGGTCAACCTAAGCACTTTAAGGATTTCATATGTGTAAGTAAAGTTCCAAATCCACATTTAAAATGAGGTAGTGATAGAAAAAAATTCGTGCACCTTTGGTCCCAAGTTTGAAAATCTATAAGTTCTTAAAAATAGAAATTGATTCTATTTTCAAAACTTATTCTCAAATTTTTTTTGGTGACTTAGGGATCTCCAAAATTCCTGAAAATTTTACAGACTAGAATGTGGAGATCCTAAGCCTATTTTTGTTTTAAATTTTGGGATTGTAGATCTACATAATTAAATCGGGGATTGAACTCTACTCAGTAGTTTTAGGATATTCTATTTTAGAAACATAAAGGCTCAAAGAAACCTCTGTATCTCAGTGTACAAAACTCCAAATTCTATGATTTTAGTTGTCGGAAAGTTACGGATGTCAACTTTCTGATGAAACTAATTTTATCAAATTTGGTTTACTATAGACAAAGATATGGGACTTTTACCAACTCTTATTGCAAGAAAACCGACTGTGCAGAAACCAAATATGAATTTACCGATCTTTCTTGGTTTTATTCATGTAGCTACATGGCCCTAAAATTCTTTCAAATTTTATTTATAACATGTTTATATGTGTAAAAGTGGTGCCTAAAATTTCAGAGCATTTAGATCATTGGTTTGGAAATGAAAATTACAGCAATAAACATATGCCAGATGTTGAAAAAAAAATCGTTTTTAGAACATACATAATACAAACTCACCCGAATTTAAATTGCATCAACACAACATCTACAAAATAAATTGCTAAAGGGAAATGAATAGAAACATATAGATTAGCTTAAGCATAAAGGGAATTAGGAGTTATACAATTTTTATAACATATAGAGAGGTAAAATCAAGAAAACAAACAAGTAGAGTGCATAAGTAAGGAACGAAAATTGCAACACATCTAATTTTTATTACATCATGGTGGGAGACAAAGCTTTATTTATAGGGCAAGGTGGGCCTTCTCTAGATTCCTCCTTGGGGCGGGTGCTCCATGGCCCAAAACCCAGCTCCAAAGTTCATGTTCTTCATGTGGACACTTGTGGTCCCATTTGATCAAGGTTGGATAAGCCAATGCAGCTCCAAATGAGTCGGTTAGGTCTTGGCTTGAGCCACCTTGGTACTTGATCCCATCGCCTAGACATAGGTCGATTGTTTAATAAAAAAGGTGGGTTGTTCACAATGAGTTCGGCCAAGGCTAGGCAAGGTGCCTTTACTTGTGGTTTGGCCAAGGAGTGTAAAGTGGATATGGCTAAGGTTAATCAGCTCCACTCAATTTAGTTAAGGTCACTTGGTTGGAGCTAGACCACAGGTCATGGTTACCGTAGGTGAATTGAGTCTAGGTTTTGATCAACTTCAAATAGGTTAGGTTGGTGAGTTTACCCACTTAAATTAGTCTTTGATGGAACCATGCCTTGACTTGGTTTAATCCCCTTCCCTGATCTATAGGTTGGTTCACGAGCTTGGTCCTGGCTTGATGCAGGTTTGGCTCAACCGTCACCTTGATCTTCGCTCCCATCATGATTTGTTTCTATCCTCTAAGCTTCATCCCTTTAGCTTTCTCCATTAATTTGGCTAGGTGCCCTTCTTCATGGGTTCTTGGCTAGGTTTGATATTGAATCATCGGATATGCTTCTACCAATTTGTCTTTAACTCATTCTTTACTCTCTCTTGGATTTGGTTTGCAGCTTTATCTTTAAATCGACTTAAATCCTACGCTTGATTTTAGATTCATGATTTCAAATATTTCTTTTGATTATTTAAAACCATTTCATTTGAAATTATATTTGAAAATATTGAGTTTTCTGAAAATCTTCAAATATTGTTCTTTTTGAGAACAATTGAGTTCCATTCCTAGTGTTCGTTTGCATGGACGACCTGCTTTCGCCCCGTGAGTTGGTCTTTACCCTTTCAACCACTTTAACACTTGATTGGGTGTAGGGTATCAAACCACTTTAACCCTGAATGGGTGTGGGGTATCAAACCAATTTAACCCTGGATGGATGTAGGATATCAAACCACTTTAACCCTTGATGGGTGTAGGGTCCTGGAATAGGACTCTTCTCAATTGGGTGAGTTTTTGAGGCCTGATTTGGGTTTAATTTGATTTTAAAAGGTTTTCATAAACTTGATATTTAGCAAACATGCTTGAATTTGATTCCCAATGTCTCATTTTCAATTATTTAAAGAAAATTGTTTGAAACTATCATTTTTCTAGATGAAATCTTTTGAAAAGGCAGAATACTGCCAATTTGGGCTTGAGGGCAAAGAAGTCATTTTCTTAGCTATTTGTCAAAATTTGATTTTTCTGAGAGAGGTACAATGTACCTATATTTTGAAGATGTTACACAATTTTGGTGTGAAAAGGAGTTCGTTTAAGGTGTCTTTATTTGAAAACCCTTAAAAGACCCAAAACCACAAATTTTTTTCTAAAAAGCAAAATTTCTAAAAGATCAAATTATTTTGAGAAATTTTTTGGGTATTTCCAAATGCCCCTCTTTGGCATTAACCCAATTTTATTTGGTTAATGGCAAAGAATAACACCCATAAAAAATTGTATCTTTTTTTGAAATTCTAGAGTTGATTTGGGTTGAACAAAAATTTCATGAACTTTTCCATTTTCGTTAAAGGATTTACTTCTTGGACTTGGGTTATCCTAATTCTAATGGAAGAGGATTTATAGCAAGAGTGACTCAACATTGATGGTGGTCAACCAATGCAAGGATCATATATGCATAAGACCATCTATGAATACATATGTGCAAGAGATGTATGCAATGTATGAATCATGTATGTTTGATGATCTCTACATTTTTTTTAAGGAAGATCCCATGAAAGTTTGCTTCCCTAAGTGGGATGACCCCAATGTTCATTTCCTTGATGCCTTGGATTTTGAAAAAATCATTTTGAAAGAGATAATTTCTTTTTGTTTCTATAAAAAAAGACTTCCATCTCGTATATTTCCCTTCACTTTAGTTTTAATGCAAAATTACTTGGTAGAGGTTTTTATTGTTGAAAAAACATAACAACATTTCAAAACTCTATTTTTCACGCTACAAGCCTAATCCTCAAATAAAATGAGATCGAAATGTGTAGGTTCTATTCCTACTTTTGGACATACAGACAAACTTTTTTCTTTTCGGATAAGCTGTAGGGGTGTGGGAGAGAGCTACCACTTTTCCTTCTAAAGCGTCCCGTAGCTTAAGGCCAAGAAATTTTTAATTGAACATTGCTCTTTTTTCGAGCTTTGGCTTTTTCTTTTTTGGAGGTTTTTTCAAAAAGAAACCTCTATATTGGAGGTTTTTATTTTTTCCTTTTTCTTTTTAGGAAGACCTATATATTGGAGGTTTATTTTCTTCCTTATTTTCTTTCTACTTTTACTTTTTGCTAAATTTTCTTTTTGGAGAGAATGAAGTGGGTCAAACAACTTGTCCCTCTAGATACTCAGTCTAATCAAGCATGCCCTATTTCATAATAGCACATACGATTTGAAAATATTTTGCCATTTTGGACTAGGCCCTATCTTGTAAAAATGGATTTTTGAAGTGTCATCAATCGATTTTGAAAACACTCCACTTTTTTCTTTTGAAAATTTTTGTATTTTTGGTTTATCCTTTTTCAGATTTTTTTAGATTTTGGGAATAACCTATACAACAACAACAACAACAACTAAGCCTTTTCCCATACTAGACGAGGTCGGCTACATGGATTCTTTGTTTCCACAGATCCGTATCGTGTGCCATGTTAGCAGTTAACTCCCAATAAGCTAGATCATTCTTTATAGTTTCTTTCCAACACTTTTGTGGTCGTCCTCTACCTCTTTTAATATTTTCCAAATTTAGTTTTTCTAATATTCTTACCGGTTCTTCTTTTGATCTTCTTTCTATATATCCAAACCATCTTAAACGATGTTCTCTCATTTTATCCTCTATTGGTGCCACTCCTAATTTGTTTCTAATAACCTCATTATGTATACGATCTTTTCTTGTATGACCACTCATCCATCTCAACATCTTCATTTCTCTCACAGACATCTTTTGTACATGTTGATGATTAACTGCCCAACACTCAGAACCATAAAACATGGCAGGCCTAATTGTTGCTCTATAATATTTACCTTTTAATTTTAATGATATCTTCTTATCACAAAGAATACCTGATGCTCCTCTTCATTTTAACCAACCAGCATTAATTCTATGTGTAATATCTCCATCAATTCTTTCATCACTCTGAAAAATTGACCCTAGGTATTTAAATCTTTCCTTATGGGGAATGCAATGTGTGTCAATTTTAATTTCTATGTCCTCTGAAGTAACCAAATGATCAAACTTACATTCTATATATTGTGTCTTTGTTCTACTAAGTCAGAGGCCTTTGCTTTCTAACGTTTCTCTCCATAGTTCCAATTTTCTATTAACTTTTTCCTTAGACTCCTCCATGAATACAATGTCATCTGCAAATAACATACACCAAGGTATTTCATCTTGAATATGTTTTGTTAACTCATCCATCACCATTATAAATAAGTATGGACTTAAAGTTGATCCTTGATGTAACCCAATATTAACTTCAAAGAAGTCCGTCGTTCCTTCACGAGTCCTAACACATGTTTTGCACCATCATACATGTCTCTTATAAGGTTAATATATGTCAAAGGGATACCTCTTTTTTCCAAAGTTCTCCAAAGAACCTCCCTCGGTACCCTATCATAAGCTTTTTCTAGATCAATAAATATCATGTGAAGGTCTTTCTTTTTTGCTCTAAAATGTTCCATAAGACGTCTCAAAAGGTGAATCACTTCAATAGTAGATCTACCTAGCATGAATCCAAATTGGTTCTCTGTTGTACTTGATACTTGTCTTAACTTACGTTCGATAATTCTTTCCCATAATTTCATAGTATGACTCATTAATTTGATACCTCGATAATTCGCACAATTTTGAATGTCTCCCTTGTTCTTATATATGGGTATAAGTGTACTTAATCTCCATTCCTCGGACATCTTTTGGTTTTTTCATATTTCATTAAATAGTCTTGTGAGCCAAGTGATTCCTATTTCTCCTAGTATTTTCCAAACTTATATAGGAATATTATCTTGTCCTACCGATTTACCACCCTTCATATGTTTAAGAGCCTCTTTGACTTCATTCTTTTGAATACGTTGGTAGAAATTATGGTTTATATATTTTCTGACTTGGCTAAATCTCCTAAACTAATATTAACATCTTTATTTTCATTAAAAAGATTATAAAAATAGTTTTTCCATCTATTTCTTATATCATCATTTGCCACTAGAATTTTTTCATCATCGTCTTTTATGCATCTAACATAATTAAGATCTTTAGTTTTTTTATCTCTAGTCCTAGCTATCCTAAAAATATCTCTTTTCACCCTCTTTTGAGTTGAGTTTTTTATATAAGTCTTCCCAAATCTTAGCTTTTACTTCACTAACGGCCTTTTTCACTTCCTTCTTTGCTTTCTTATAAGCTTATAAAGTTTTACTAGTTTTCTTAGCATAATATAATTTGTAACATGCCCTCTTTGCCTTTATTTTATTTTGTACTACTTCACTCCACCACCAAGCTTCTTTTTGTACCGGTACACCTCCCTTAGATACCCCTAACACATTCCTAATATGTATAGCCTAATTGTTCCACATATCACAGGGTATGTCAACATAATTCCAAACATCTCCTTTAAGGACTTTCTGTTTAAATATATCTTCTTTCTCGCTTTTGAGGTTCCACCATTTAGTCTGAATAGCTCGATGCACTCTTTTCTTCTTTGTCCATTTTTTTATTTGTAAATCCATAACTAAAAGCCGATGTTGGGTGGTTAGGCTTTCTCCTAGAATTGCCTTACAATCTTTACAACAATCTCTATCTTTTTTTCTACAAATAAAGTAATCAATTTGTGTTTGTGATAAGCCACTCTTATAAGTAATTAAATGTTTATCTCGTTTTTTGAAAATTGTATTGACTATAAAGAGATCAAATGCCATAGCAAAATTTAAAAGCTCCCTACCTTCCTCGTTTATATCCCCAAAACTAAAGTTTCCATGAATCCCTTGATATCCTAATGCCTCTTTACTGACATGTTCATTTAAATCTCCTCCTAAACAAATCATCTCCCTTTGTGGAGTCTTTTAAAATACCTTATCTAACTCTTCCTAAAAAACTGTCTTTATACTATCTTCTAGTCCTACTTAGGGTGCGTAAGCATAAACTATATTCAAAATCTTTGCTCTTAACACTAATTTCAACATCATGATTCGGTCACCATATCCTTTTATGTCTACTACACTCCTTTAAATCTTTATTTATGATAATACCAACTCCGTTTCGAGCCTTTTCTTTACCTGAGTACCAGAATTTAAAACATGTATCCTCTATCTCCTTTGCTTTTTCTCCAACCCATTTTGTCTCTTCTAAACATAGAATATGAATCTTTCTCCGAATCATAGTATCTACCACCTCCATTAGCTTACCCGATAATGTTCCAATATTCCAAGAACCAATATGAGTCTTGTTATCTAGGATTAACTTCCTTACCCCCACATCCGTCCATAATCAAAATGCGGAGACCCTCTCTGAAAATTTTTCACTACATTCGGGCGACAAAGTAGTGGGACTAACTTCTTTACCCACACCCGTCCATGATGTGGGAACCCTCTCTTCAATTGATTCACTACATTCGGGCAAAAATGTAGTTGCCCTTACTTACTTCTTACTACATTTGGGCTCTGCAGGAAGTCGCTAGGCGGGGATGTCCCAAAGCAATGCTTATAATTTTTGTAATCCATGTTATAAAAATCCGACAAAGTTTTACGCTGGCTGTCGGAAGCCTAACACAACCCTCCTCCTTTATCCAGGCTTGGAACCTGCAATGCAAGGGTGATCCCTTACATGGGCGGAGTTGGAATAACCTATACAATATACAAAAAAAATTAGAGTTAGCTTTATGTCCATAGTGGGTTCGGGGGTTCAAGTGCATCAAGGATGCACACCCAGGGTGTGGTTTTGGAGGATGTTCTTGAAATGGATCCTAGGTGCAACCCAATATACCCCTAGTGATGGATGATGTATATGGGTTTTGTCAAAATCGATTTTGGAATTTGTACATGGTTTTGAAAACCAAAATTTTTGATATTTTCAACTTTTTCATTTTTTTGGATTTTCCCAAACAAATGCTAGAAGGATGAACATAAAAGACTTCCATTTTGGAATTTTCAGATTTTCCAATGTTTTGGGGTTTTGAAAATTTTTAGATTTTTTTGTTTTTTCAAATATATAATTTTTTTTGAATTTTTTCTAGAAAGGGTTCTACAAAGAAAACACTATGATTTAGACTATAAATAAGAGGTCTAAGTCATAGGTTTTGGTGTTAGTTGGTTCTAGGGCACCCTTAACCCAAGTGGTCTTAGGTGGTGGCTCAGGGGGTGTGGATGAGATATATCCCAATCCATGTCGATTTATGTTTGGTGTAGGTAGGATGGGCTCTAACCTATTTTGGCTCTTGGCTCTTAGATCTTTATACGGTATATATCCCATGTTCAACATCATATTCGAAGGCCTTTTGAGTTTGGAAAATTTTTTGTAAAGAGGGTGTCCTTGAAATAAGGTATCATCCATATAATGGTCATACACATTAGTGGGTTTAGGTTTGAGTTGATAAGTTTGGTTTAGAGAGGAGCTGGGCTTCCCTAAAAGATGGAAGACTCTCGGGAAGGACGACTCTATATGTTTGGGAGTTGGGGATGACTTGAGAGGTTTTGGCTTAGACTCTCCCAAGAGGTGGACGATTTTATTATGAACCCTAGGTGCAACCCAATGTGCCCCTAGGGGTGGATGGCTTGAGTTTACATAAATACTAAGGGAGATCATGTTTGATCCCTTTTAAAATTGAGAGGCATGGGTTCCAAGGGAAACCATGGTTGGTCCCTTTGTGGGTTTAGGGATGTTAGGAAAAATCATGGTTGTAGGCTTGGGTTCATGATACAAACCTAGGCTCAAAGGATTTTTTTTGTTCATGAAAGGGTTAGATGTACCTAGGATGTCGATGCATGCCTTAGGAGTAACCATGTCTACCATGTTTTGATTTTGATTTTGATATTGTTTTTCATTTTAAAATTCTTTTTGTTGGTGCGGGACATTCAATACACCTTGAAAATCTATATTCTTGGCATCATTGAGTGGGTTTGTAGGTGCATACATGTGATTTGATACATAGAAGAAATGATTTACTGATCTTATACTAAGAAGGGGAGGATCTAGTAGGGAGTTTTGGGGGAAATGAGTTTTAGACATACCTTTTTTGAGCTTATCTACCTTTTTATGGTGAGAAAAAGCTTCCTTGCAGGTGTCCTCAGGTGGCTCTAACTCATGCATGACTTCAAGCAATGTTGCTTTGTGAGGTCTTGGATTTCATCCTCCAAGCCTATGTATGTGGAACACTCATTCTCCCTTGTGTTTTTGGAAATGTGTGAGGTAGTGCTTATGGGAGTGGAACCTATCTGAGCGAATATTTGTGGAAAATTTTGAGTGACTTGAGTCAAGTGATCCTCATGCCCCACTCTGTGAATGTGCCTGGAAAATTTTGGAATTGTCGGACCACTTTAACCCTTGATGGGTGTAGGGTTCTGAAATAAGACTCTTCTCAATCAGGCGAGTTTTTGAGGCCTAATTTGTATTTGATTTGATTTTAAAAGGTTTTCATAAACTTGATATTTAACAAACATGCTTGGGTTTGGTTCTCAATGTCTCATTTTCAATTATCTAAAGAAAATTATTTGAAACCATAATTTTTTTAGATGAAATCTTTTGAAAAGGCATAATACTGCCAATTTGGGTTTGAGGGCAAAAAAGTTATTTTCTTGCCTCTTTGTCAAAATTTGATTTTTCTGAGAGAGATGCAATGTACCTATATTTTGAGGTTGTCACGAAATTTTGGTGCGAAAAAGAGTTCGTTTAAGGTGTCTTTATTTGAAAACCCTTAAAAAACCAAAACCACGAATTTTTTTCTAAAAGGCAAAATTTCTAAAAGATCAAATTATTTTGAGAAATTTTTTGGGTATTTCCAAATGCCCCTCTTTGGCATTAACCCAATTTTATTTGGTTAATGGCAAAGAATAACACCCATAAAAAATTGTATCTTTTTTTGAAATTCTAGAGTTGATTTGGGTTGAACAAAAATTTCATGAACTTTTCCATTTTCGTTAAAGGATTCACTTCTTGGACTTGGGTTATCCTAATTCTAATGGAAGAGGATTTATAGCAAGAGTGACTCAACATTGATGGTGGTCAACCAATGCAAGGATCATATATGCATAAGACCATCTATGAATACATATGTGCAAGAGATGTATGCAATGTATGAATCATGTATGTTTGATGATCTCTACATTTTTTTTAAGGAAGATCCCATGAAAGTTTGCTTCCCTAAGTGGGATGACCCCAATGTTCATTTCCTTGATGCCTTGGATTTTGAAAAAATCATTTTGAAAGAGATAATTTCTTTTTGTTTCTATAAAAAAAGACTTCCATCTCGTATATTTCCCTTCACTTTAGTTTTAATGCAAAATTACTTGGTACAGGTTTTTATTGTTGAAAAAATACAACATTTCAAAACTCTATTTTTCACGCTACAAGGCCTAATCCTCAAATAAAATGAGATCCAAATGGGTAGGTTCTATTCCTACTTTAGGACCATACTGGCAAACTTTTTTCTTTTGTGATAAGCTGTAGGGTGTGGGAGAGAGTTACCACGGTTCCTTCCGAAGCATCCCGTAGTTTAAGGCTAAGAAATTTTTGTTGAAAAATTGTTCTTTTGCGAACTTTGGCTTTTCTTTTTCTTTTTTCATTGAAAAGGGAACTTCTATATTGGAGGTTTTTGTTTTTCTCCTTTTCTTTTTAGGAAGACCTGTATATTGGAGGTTTATTTTCTTCCATTTTTTGTTTCTATTTTGACTCCTTGCTAGATTTTGTTTTTGGAGAGAATGAAGTGGGGGAAACAACTTGTCCCTCTAGATACTCATCTAATCAAGCATGCCCTATTTCATAATAGCACATATGATTTGAAAATATTTTGCTATTTTGGAGTAGGTCCTATCTTGTAAAAGAAGGATTTTTGAAATGTCATTAATCGATTTTGAAAACACTCCACTTTTCTTAAAGCATCAATCCCTAGTTAAGAGGCATATATTCGACGTGGTCATTTCTTTAAGAAAGTAAAGAAGATCCCTTTTGCATAAATCATTTGATTTTTTTTTTGGTAGACACTAAACATCATATCTTTTTGGTATTGGACGTTTATAGGATCTATCATGTTTTCCCCCTAGGCATCAATGAACCAATATGCATGATTGATTTTTTTGTTGCCCCTTTTATGACATAGGGACATTCTCACTTGGGCCGCCACCTTTTTGGGCCTCTTTGGGTGAATGATGTGTATGTAATGTAGGACATGTAAAAATGTATTCCATATAAGATGATGGAGATACGTGCTTTATGAAATGATTAATGCATTAAGTCTCCATGAAAGGTGTTTAGGGAATGCATTTTATATGCCCCTAATTTGGTGGAGATGACATGAGCATTCATACACTTTGGCAGACCCCTATTGTGTCATGTGATGAATGATTTTCAATGAAATGCATGAATGATTCTTACCTGCACTATGCAATTGGTCATCTTGTTTTTGTGTGAACTAGGGAGATGCATGATATGCAAAATATATCTCCATACGAGATGATGGAGACACATGAAAGGTCTGGATGCATTCTAATGCCCCTAGTTTGTAGGAAATGAATGACTATAGCCAACCCTATCATGTGATAATGATATTTAGTGTGATGAATGAATGATTAATGCATGCACGATTTTGGATTTTGGGAATGGCTTAGGAATATGCATGATATGATCCTAGCCTTGATACATTTTGGGTATAGGTTTGATTCCTATGTTGGTCAATTTGAATGTTTACCCAAGTGGAAGACTTTGTCGATTATGAGGAAGTTCATGTAAATTGATATCACTTAAATCATCTCTTAGGAAATTGACAATTTTTTTGAAAAATGGTTTTGATTTTTCTCTTTTTTCTTTTGAAAATTTTTGTACTTTGGTTTATTCTTTTTTAGATTTTTTTGGATTTTGGGAATAACCTATTGTAAACACCCAAAAGTCAAATTGTTCCCAAACTCCCAATTTCGAAAATCCCAACAATTTAAAACCTTTTTAAAAGTTCAAGTCTTTTTAGAAACATTTCAAAATAAAGGTTTTAAATTTAAGTTAAAAGCCCAGGTGATTCAAGGCCAATCAGACGAACCGGTGAAGACCCAATCCAATTCAAGATCAAGTCTGAGAACGAAAGGATGGACCAAGTCAAAGGCTTATCCTTTTAAACAAATCAAGCAACAAAACATATCAAAGATACCGTTTGGATAAGATGGACTGGTTCACCTCAAATCCAAGTGTAGACATGGAAATTTCACTCCAAATCTATGTAGAGACTTGAAAAAAACTTTTTGACGCTACTTCGTTGCGAGAGTGTGCCAGCTAGTTTCAAAAACTAGCAAAATTTTTAGAAATCTGATTTGTTTGGTGATTACGGCTAAGCTAGATCTTTTCACTCTAGGCCTTCTTGAACCGATACTCAAGGGTCGGCTTAAGCACTTTGAGGATTTTAAAATGTATAGGTGAAGTTCTAAATCCACGTTTAAAAATGAGGTGTTAGTCAAAAACAAATTCGTAAGTTTGAAAATCAACAAGTTTTGAAAAACAGAAATTGTTATGTTTTCAGAGCTTGTTCCCGAATTTGTTTGGCTGATCTACGGATCTCTAAAATTCCTGAAAATTTTACAGGACACAGATTGGAATGTGGAGATCCTAAAACATTTTTTGTTTTGAAATTTGGGATGGTAGGTCTATAGATTTAAATTTGGGATTGGACCTACATTTTTAGGACAGGAACTCTGAGGCTCTAAGAATACCCTGTACCTCGGTTTATCAAATTCCAAATGTTATGATTTTAGTCTTTTCGAAAATCTATGGATAGATGAGACTAAGTTTATCAAATTTGGTTTACTACAGACAGAGAAATGGGATTTTTACCCAAGCCCTGTCTCAGAAAAATCGACCGTGTAGAAATCAAAACATAGTCTGTTCGATATTTGTCAATTTTATTCTCATAGGTATATGGCACTAAAATTCTTGCCAATTTTATTCTTAGCGTGTTTATGTGTGTACATATTGTGCCTAAAATTTCAGAGCATTTAGACCACGGGTTTGAAAATGAAAATTACAGCAATCAAGGTATGGGGATGTTGGAAAACCATAAATTCGTTTTTAGACATACATGATGCAAAACTCATCCGCATTTAAATTGCAACAACACAACATCTCAAAGTAAATTGCTAAAGGAAAATAAATGGAACTATATATCTTATCTTAAGCATAGAGGGGATTAGAAGATATAGAATGTTTATAACATATAGAGAGGTAAAATCAAGAAAACAAAGAAGTAAAGTGCACACACACACACACACGAATTGAAATGGCAACATTTCTACTTGCTATTACAACATGGGAGAGACAAAGCTCCATTAATACAACCCCTTCTTTTAATTTAATATTAAGAGAGGAGTTTAAGATGGGAAAATGGAAAGAAATACTCACTTAGCAGCCCAAAAACCAAATGCACACTGGAGATTTCGGCCCCTTCTTCTTCCACTCTTTTCTTCTCACTCTCTCTCTAACTTACAACACTTTGCCTCTTTTCTTCACTCCTCTCCTCTCTCTCCACTCTCCCTAGGTGAAGCTCACAAAAATCCTCAAGGTGCAGCCACTCTTCAACACCCCAAGCTGCCCTTTCATGCAAGCTCATGCAAGATGCCATGCTCCCCCCCCCTTTGGCTTCTATTTATAGGCCAAGGGGGGCCCATTTGGGCCCTTGTTTAGGGCAGGTTTTCCTTGGTCCAGCTTAAACCCCTTGTTTTGGGTCTTCACGTCGCCATGTGGTCCCCTTTAGTCAAAGATGGATCAATCCCATGTGGGCTTGTTGTTGGTCAAAACCGTGTGCATCTAGTCCTAGCCGATCGAACCTAGATGCACTCGGCTAGGGCTGAATGCCATGCCTTAATCAACCTCCATTGTGACTCATCTTACCTTGCTTGATTTAATCTTGATTTGGGTCATCAACGTGGGGCATTCTAGCCTTCTCTTAGTGCAGCCCATGGACCTAGTGCAGGCCATGGCCTCCAAAGCTTGGTGAGGTACGGTCTTCAAATTCATTGAGTCAGGCTTGGCCCAGGTATCCTATATGCTCAATCCAATCTTCATGAAGCCTATTTCTTGACTTGGTGAGGATGTGCCTTAACTCGGTTCGCTCCATTTCCTAGCTCCATGGCTTGACTTTAGCGAATTTGATCTGGGCTTGGAACAGGCTTTAATCAACCGTTGCCTTGATCTTGTCCTGATTCGTTTATGTCCTATGTGTCTTATCCATTCAGCTTTAATTTGAACATCTTTATCTTCAAAATCTTTATTCAAAAGATTTAGAATTTTCATTTTAAAACAAAGGTTTCAGAACAAGGCGACTTTCGAGATTGAGAGTGTTTTTAACAAAAATGATTTAGGGTGTTTACTAATGCCCCTCTTTGGCACTAATCCAAATTTATTTGGATAATGGCAGAGAGTACAACATCCTTTTTTATTTACTTCCCAAATTATCTTGAGAATATAAATTGTTCTTCATTTTTATTAAACCCTTTTCTTGGATTATAGAGGAGGGAACTTGACCCATACTGAATGCTAGCCCTAACATGATCATGCATAGCCGACCTTGGATGTATGCGTGCATGAGGTGTGTGATGCAAATGAAGTGTGAGGTTTACAGACTCTTTTATGAAAATGGATGAGCTTGAGGAGAAGCTTGTGATGGCCGTCTGCCCTAAGTAAGATAATCTCATGTTGTTTGATATTTCAGGTTTTCAAAAATTCTTTTTTAATGGGAACTCCTTTTTTTTTCTATCAAAAGGACTTCCAATTTTTCATATTTTTCCTCATTTAGGTTTCAATACCTACTACTTAGCAGAGGTTTTGTAGGAAATTTTGGAAAAATATTTCAAAATTACATTTCCTACATAACAAAGTCTAATTCTCAAGTTAAATGAAATCCAAATAAGTAGATTCTATTCCTACTTTAGGATTTTCATGGATAAACCTTTCAACATTGGGATAAGTTGTAGGGATTTGGGAAAGAGTTACCACGATCCCTTCTGAAGCGTCTCGTGGTTTAAGGCAAATAGAGGGAAAATTGCTCTTTTTGAACTTTGACTTTTTTTCATCAACAAGGAGGGCCTCCTTTTTTTCTTTTTGGAGGATTTTTTTGTATTCTCTCTTTTTTCTTTTTTTTCGGTCAAAGAGAAGAACTCTTTCAGAAGAATTTTTGTATTTTCTCTTTCTATTTTGAAAGGAATACCTCTTTATGGAGGAGTTTTTGTATTCTCTTTTTCTTTTGAATTTTTGCCAATTTTTCTTTTTGGAAGAGAAGTAAAATAGGGAAAAACTTATCCCTTTGGTACTCGATTCAACCAAGATCATCCCATTTTCTAATAGCATCTACCATTTGAAAATATTTTGCTGTATTGAATCAGGCTTCATTTTGTAAGCCAAAGATTTTTGAAATGTTACCAAATGATTTTTGAAAACTCTATTTTTCATAAAGCACTAATTCCCTTGTTAAGGGTCATATGATCAACCTTGATCCTTCTTTCAAGAAGTTCAAAGGAGATCAATTTTAAAAATCTTTTGGAAAGAATTTAACAAACCCTATACATAATATTTTTTTAAGTATTGGGCATTTATAAGGTCCACTAAATTTCTATCCTCAACATCAATCAACCAATATGTATTGTTGGTGGTCGTTCCCCTTACAACATAGGGACCATCCTACTTGGGCCACCACTTTCCAAGTGGATGTGGGCCACGATGGTGGTTGATTTTCAATACAAGATCTCCCACTTTGAAGTTGCGAGTCTTCATGTGCTTTTCATAATATCGGGCTATTCTTTGCCGGTATACATGTGCATGATTCATAGCAAGGAGCGTTTTTTCATCTAACAAATCAAGCTCAACCATCGTAGCATGTTATAAAGTCTCTAGGGGTAGGTGATGTATGAAATGAATGCAATTTGGTATGAATGGGGAGTATGACATTTGTACCATAGACCAACTTGAATGGTGTGACATTTGTGGGTGTTCGGATGAAAGTTCTATAAGACCATAAGGCTTCATCAAGCTTCTCATGCCATATCCTACCATTCTCTAAGGTTTTCTCAATGATGCTTATGAGAGTCTTGTTTGTGGCTTCGGCTTCGCCGTTGCCTTGAGGGTAGTAGGGCGATGAGAAGTGTTGAATTATGCCATAGGTATTACATAACTTTTTTATCTTCTCATTCTTGAAAGGGGTGCCATTATCGGACACTAGGTCTCTTGGAACTCCAAATCGAGCCAAGATATTCTTCTTAATGAATGCCACTATATGTTGCCCTTGGACATTAGCCAAAGAGGTAGCTTCAACCCATTTAGAAAAATATTCGATGGCTCCTAAGATGAACCTATGTCCATTTGATGCAATTGGGGAGATTGGTCCTATGATGTCAAACACCCACATGGTGAAAGGCCATGGGCTTACAATGGAATGCAAGGTGGATGATGGGATATGAATGGCATGTCCATGAACTTGACATTTGTGATATTTCCTAACATGATCGTGACAATCTTGCTTAAGGGTGGACCAAAAATAACCGGCTCTAAGTATCTTCATGGCCATCATATTCGCATTGACATGGCCTCCTCATTCTCCATCATGGAATTCATGCATTATAGTCCTAGCCTTATCAAGGTCTACACACCTCAACAAGATGCCGGTAAAACTCTTTTTGTAGAGAACTCCTCCCACAATCACATATCGGGTTGAAATTTTTCGAATAAAAGCTTTATCCTTAGAAGAAACAAATTCTAGAAATCCTCCATTTTCTAAAAAGTTTTTAATATCTTTAAACCAGGGTTTTTCAATGGAATTTTGGTCATTTTGGCAAATCTCCAAATCATGGGTGGATGGAGTGGGTAACTGCAAGATTTCTAAGGATCGAGTTCTCATAGTGGGGTCGACTCTTAGAGATGACCCTAGTGACGAGAGGGCATCTGCTATGGTGTTGTCCTCTCTACCTACGTGGGTGAGTGTATATGATTTGAAGGAATTGACCAACTGAGTGGCCAATTCATGGTAGGGTATGAGTTTTTCATTTTTGACTTGTCAAATTTTTGAAACTTGGTTTATAACAAGCATAGAATCTCCAAAGACTTCACATGATCCTCCTAGATTTTTCAAAATTTTTATGCCTTGTATGAGTGCTTCATATTCAGCCATATTATTTGAGCATGAAAAATCTAATCGAATTGCTATTGAGATCTCTCCTTTCTCGGGAGATATGAGGATAATTCCCACACCTGCCCCTTGTTGATTCTTGGCGCCATCAAAGTACATCTTCCATACTCGATCTTCATTAAGACAATTTGCTAAAACATGGTTTTGAAATTCATTTGCAAAGATGCCTTCGTTAGGCATTTTATCAAGTATGGGATATATATCTTCAAGAGGTAATTCGGCCACGTGATCGGCTAGAACTTGTCCCTTAATGGAGTTTTGATGATGAAACTTTAAATCGTACTCCATTAAGAGGAGCTGCCATTTACCTAGCCTACCTGTTAGGATAGGTTTTTCAAACAAGTGCTTGATTGGATCAAGTTTAGATACTATCCAAATTTCATGATCTAGGAAATAATGTCTAAACTTTTGGCAAGCCCATACCAAGGCCAAACACGTTTTCTCCATGGCTTGATAATTTCTTTCATATGCCAATAGAGTTTTTGAAATGTAGTAAATAGCATACTCCTTAAGACTATCATCCTCATATTGAGCGAGTAAAGCACCCAATGCATTCGCATGAATGGAAATGTAAAGAAATAATGGTTTTCCTCACTTTAGAGGTTTTAAAATTGGAGGATTTACCAAATAAGTTTTCAATCTTTCAAAAGCTTTTTGACAATCAGATACCCACTCAAATTTAACCCCTTTTCTCAGGAGCCTATTGAAAGGTTCATATCTTGTTGCTAGATTAGAGATGAATCTTCTAATTGCTTGGAGTCGACCTTGGAGGCTTCGGATTTGGATCAAATTGGAGGGTGGAGGCATGTCTATAACAGCTCGACACTTAGAGGGGTCGACTTCTATACCCCTTTGGCTTACCATGAACCCTAAGAGTTTTCCCGATTTCACTCCAAAAATACATTTTTGAGAGTTTAGCTTCACTTTAAAAAGCCTAAGTCTTTGAAAAACCTTTTGAAAAGATTCTATGTGTGTGCATCGGATTTTTTATTTTACCAAAAGATCGTTCATATATACTTCTAAGAGCTCATGGATTTGATCATGGAAAATGGAAGTCATGGCTCTTTGGTATGTGGCCCCGGCATTTTTCAAACCAAATGGCATAACCGTGTAACAGTATGTGCCCCAAGGTGTAGTAAAAGCAGTTTTTGCCTGATCTTTTGGTGCTAATTTGATTTGATTATAACCCGAATAGCCATCTATAAAAGAAAACATTTCATGATTGGCAGTCCTATCCACTATCAAATCAATGTTTGGAAGAGGAAAATTATCTTTTGGAGTGGCTTTTTTCAAATTTCTAAAATCAATTCAAATTCAAATTTTCCCATTGGATTTTTAAATTACAACAATATTTGAAAGCCATTTGGAATAAGCAATGGGTTTTATAAATCCTGCTTTTAAAAGATCTTCTAAACCCTCTTTCACTTGGGAGTGAACATCGAGATGAATTTTTCTAAGCTTTTGCTTTACGGGTTTTTTATTTGGTTTTGAGGGTAGATGATGTTCTATGACTTTAGGGTTTAGACCCGGCATGTCTTCATAGGTCCATGTAAATACATCCATATATGAATTAAAAAATGTAATAAATGATGTTTTTTCATGCTCATGCAAACATGCACCTATTTTGACACACTTTGGGTTAGACTCACTCCCTAGATTGATTTCTACAAAATTCCCTCCAACGGAATTTGAAGGTTTTTCTAAGTCAAAGATTCTATGAAATTCGGGAAGCTCGGTGGCTTGATCTTCCTCATAGATGAGGGGTCTTCCTCCTTGCTTTGATCATTCTCAAGCACTTTAATTTCTAAGGAAGTGTTAGGCAAGAGAGTGGGGTTGTGAACGCTAGGTTTCGATAATTTTGGTTTGGATATATACATGGGTTTTGAAGAACTCGAAAATGGGCTTTGTATATGGCTAATATTTTAAAATTTTCAAAATTTTCAAATTTTTTATTTTTTTAAAACAAAGGCAGAAGGATGAAGATAGAAGACTTTTTTTTTGAAATTTTTAGTTTATCTATTTTTTTTGGGATTTTCCTAAACAAAGACTAGGAGAATGAACACAAACAACTTTCTTTTTCAAATTTTTAGGTTTTTCACATGTTTTTGGGTTTTGAAAGTTTTTCAAATTTTTTTGGTCTTTCCAAATATATAATTTTTCTGGATTTTTTTCTAATGAGGGGTCTTTCATGAAATCTACAAAGAAAACACCATGAATCATACTCTAAATAAGAGGTCCAAGCCATAAGTCTCGGTGTTAGGAGGTTCTAGGGCACCCTTGAGCCAAGTGGTCTTAGGTGGTGGCTCAGGGTGTATGGATGGGGTGAAGCCCAATCCATGTCGATTTGTATTTGAAAGTGGTATGATGGGCCCTAACCTACCTTGGTTCTTGGTTCCTAGACCTTGGTACGGTGTATATCCCATGTTTAACATCATATTCCAAGGCTTCTTGAGTTTGGAAATTTTTTGTAAAGTAAATATCCTTGGAATATGGTGTCATCTATATCATGGATATACGCATGACTTGGTTTGACTAAGGGTTTGGAGGTATGGGTCAGAGAGGATTTAGGCTTCCCTAGGATGCACACAAGCTCAGGGGAAGATGGTCCTACACGTTGGGAAGTGGGAGGTGGCTTGGGCTTCCCTAAAAGATGGATGGTTCTAGGGGAGGATAACTCCCCATGTTTGAGGTTGCCTGGGAGGTGGATGGCTTTATGGTGAGGGTCTCCTAGGAGATGGTCGACTAAAGATGGGTGAGGTATTTCCATAGCCTCCTCATTGAATGGGTGACTTGATAGGTAAGGGAAGTTTCGAATTCTCTTAAGTTGAGGGTGGTTTTCTCCAAGGACTACCACCACTTGGTTGTCCCATGGGATTTTTACACACTTGTGAAAGGTTGAAGGAACGGCTTGGAGACTATGAATCCAAGGCCTTCCTAGCAATAGGTTATAATGGAGATTTATGTCTAAGACATGAAACAGTCTCGTGTGTTGGATGTTCCCTACTTCCATGAGCAACTCGATGGCTCCTAGTGGATGGGATGAGTTTCCATCGTATCCGGTGACAGCGATGGGGCTCAGTTCAAGCCTAGACATGGTGACTCCTACTTAGAAGGCCATATGAAGAAGAAGAATATTTAGACCTCTTCCCCTATCGACTAAACACTTGTCTAAAGTGTGGTGATTCAAAACCACCTCTATATGTAAGGCTTGGTTGTAGGCTATATCTGGTCTCTCTAATTCATCCTCCGTGAACACGATAGGGGCCTTGGCACATATTGGGGAGACCAAAAACGATAGGGACTCGGGAGTTATGGATGGGTTAACCTTTACTCTTTTTAGGATTCCCTCTAAAACTCATCTATGTTTAGGTAAAGTTTGTATCAACTCTAAGATAGACATGTTAATGAGAAGTTTTAAAAGATGAAATTCCAAATCGTAAGGGGTTAACACAACACCTTTACCTTTGTCCATGCCATGAGGTGCATTAGGGATGATTGTTTTTGAAGGGTCGGGTAAGATGATTACTTCCTTATTAGCATTTTTAGCTAAGTGAGGGGGTTGATAGATCCTTCTGGACCTAGTTACCTCACCACACCTTTCCTAAGGCTCGTTCCTATCTTGGCTCTAATTTGATGCCATGGAGCACCATGAATTTCTACTAAGACTTTAGCTAGAGGCGAGACTCTAAGCGTTCCCTGGATCACTACTTGCTTGGCTT
Source organism: Brasenia schreberi (assembly GCA_036023115.1). Taxonomy (NCBI): domain Eukaryota; kingdom Viridiplantae; phylum Streptophyta; class Magnoliopsida; order Nymphaeales; family Cabombaceae; genus Brasenia; species Brasenia schreberi. Next base: position 14,213,648 of record JAYKKT010000064.1, read on the forward strand.
TTTTTTATTATGATAGAAGGTGGTGTGTGGCAAGTAGTGTGTACTGTATGCAATGCATGTTCCATCCCATGAGCCTTGAGTGGAAGAAGACATACCTCTTTTTCTTTCCTGCTTATGCTTGCATGATTGGGGAAAGGTTCCTTTAGAATAGCTTGGGAGGGCTCCGGTTCCTCAAAGACGTGGAGCCTTCCTTGCTCTATCAAGTCCTCGATTTGGTGTAGGAGAGCAAAACATTTACTCGTATCATGGCCCTTGAGTCTATAATACTTGCAAAACTCATTCAAAAATCTTCCCTTGGGGGGTGTCCCTTCAGGAATAGCCAGGAGAGTGATTAAACCTTGGGCTAAGAGGATGTCTAGGACTTTCATGATTGGTTGTCCTAGCTGTGTAAATTCCCTATTTTCAAACTTTTTTTTATGTTTTTCTAATAGGTTTTCGTTCAGAAGCTCTGGAGGGTCTGACCGAGCTTGGCTCTATGCGGACATTTACAATCTTTTGGGGTTTTGCCCCATTGTCCGACACGGGTGGCCCATATGCCCCTTGCTTTTCGAAATGGGGTTTTTGAAAGTTTCTCTCCTTCCACAAATCTTCGTAAACTCCCTTTTTCAAGTTTGCTTCAAAGAGCGAAGTCTTCTTTATAAGTTTTTGAAAATTTGAAAATTTATGTAGTGAGAGGAGAGCTTTTAAATCATTTTTGAAATTTTCAAGGATGAGCATTACAACACTTCCTTTAGAGATAGGCTCCCTTACTTGCCCTAAGAGTGACCTCCATCTAACGATGAATGCGTGTGCATCCTCATTAGGTGCTTGCTTTGTGTCTCTCAAGGTGTTTAAAGTGGGTGTCACTTCAACATTGTGGGAAAACCTTTGCATGAAGCAATTCGTTAGTTCCTCGAAGGTGGCAAATTGGCTCAAGTCGTAGGAAGCCAACCATTGAGAGGCATTTCCCTTGAGAGAGAGAGGGAACCAGTAAATCCATTTTGAAGAGTCCTTTTTGTATGCTCTTCGAGAAAATAGCTGAAGGTGGGATCTAGGATCCCCACTCCTATTATACCGACGGAAATTCAGTATGTCATCATCACTATCAGTTTGATAATCGGATGGTAGAAAATCAAATAGTGCGTATGATCTTTTCTCTTTGATTTGGCCTCTCAACAATTGTTGCAAGGCCTTTTTATCTTTTATCGTGAAGGACTCAGGCTCTTGTTCCTCCTCTAATCTAGAGGTCACTTTGGGTTTTCTCGTATGAGTGGGTCTTCTATGAACCCTGACTTTTTTTTCATGGGAGGAACAAGATTTGACCGTATCGGCTTCTTAGCTCAATGAGGCGATTCTTACCTCTATGCCTTTGAGCTCCTTTTTTAGGGAGTCAAGTGAATTCTCCTGGTTTTTGAAATATCCTTTTGAAAGCCTTTTCAAAATTCGACTTATAGAGCGTGAGGCCCGACTTGACACTTCACGAGATCCTTCTGAACTAGACATGCTTGAATTTTGTAAAACCTATGCACAAGAGAGGTGTTAACACCAAAGTTTTGAAGAATTGGATTTTGAAAAGTCACTTAGGTTTGAAATCCTGAAAGACTTGTGTCCCACTGGGTGTGCGAATTCTGTAGATATGAAAATTTCACTCCAAATCTATGTAGAGACTTGAAGAAAACTTTTTGATGCTACTTCGTTGCGCGAGTGTGCCATCTAGTTTCAAAAACTAGCAAAATTTTTAGAAATCTGACTTGTTTGGCGATTGCGATGAAGTGAGATCTTTTCGCTCTAGGCCTTCTTGAACTGATGCTCAAGGGTCAGCCTGAGCTCTTTGAGGATTTCAAAATATATAGGTGAAGTTCCAAATCCATGTTTAAAAATTAGGTGTTGATCAAAAACAAATTCGTGCACTTTGGTTTTAAGTTTGAAAATCAATAAGTTCTGAAAAATAGAAACTGGTTCTATTTTCAGAGCTTGTTCCCAGAATTTTTTGGCTGACCTAGAATCTCCAAAGTTCTTGAAAATTTTATAGGGAACAAATTTGAATATGAAAATCCTAAAACATTTTTTATTTTAAAATTTAGGATGGTAGGTCTATAGATTTAAATTTGGGATTGAACCTAACTTGACATTTTTAGGACAGGAACTCTGAGACTTCAAGAATATCCTGCATCTCGGTGTACCGAATTCCAAATGTTATGATTTTAGTATTTTCGAAAATCTATGGATGTCAGCTTTTAGATGAGACTAAGTTTATCAAATTTGGTTTATTACAGTTAGAGATATGGGATTTTTACCCAACCCCTGTTGAAGAAAAACCGACCGTGTAGAAATCAAAACTAAGTCTATTTGATATTTGTTAATTTTATTCCTATAGCTATATGGCCCTAAAATTCTTGCTAATTTTATTTCTAGCGTGTTTATGTGTGTACATGTTGTGTCTAAACTTTTAGAGCATTCGGACCACGGGTTTGGAAATGAAAATTACAGCAATCAAGGTATGAGGATGTTGGAAAACCAGAAATTCATTTTTAGAATATACATGATGCAAAACTCACCCGAATTTAAATTGCAACAACACAACATACCAAAGTAAATTGCTGAAGGGAAATGAATGAATATATATATCTTATATTAAGCATAGAGGGGATTAGAAGATATAAAATGTTTATAACATATAGAGAGGTAGAATAAAAAAAACAAAGAAGTAGAGTGCACACACACACGAATTGAAATGGCAGCATTTCTACTTGCTATTACAGCATGGGGGGAGACAAAGCTCTATTAATACAACCCCTTCTTTTAATTGAATATTAAGAGAGGAGTTTAAGATGAGAAAATGGAAAGAAATACTCACTAAGCAGCCCAAAAACCAGATTCACATTGGAGATTTCGGCCCCTTCTTCTTCCCTTCTGTTCTTCTCACTCTCTCTAACTTAAAGCACTTTGCCTCTTTTCTACATTCTTCTCCTCTCTCTTCACTCTCCCTAGGTGAAGCTCATGAAAATCCTCATGGTACAACCACTCTTCAACACCCCAAGCTGCCCTTTCATGCAAGCTCAAGCAAGATGCCATCCCCCCGCCTCTATTTATAGGCTAAGGGGGGCCCATTTGGGCCCTTGTTTGGGGCAGGTTTTCCTTGGTCCAACTGCAGCCCCTTATTTTAGGTCTTCACATCGGCATGTGGTCCCCTTTAGTCAAAGATGGACCAGCCCCATGTGGGCTGGTTGTTGGTCAAAACCGTATGCATCTAGTCCTAGCCGATCGAACCTAGATGCACTCGGCTAGGGCTTAATGTCATGCCTTGATCAACCTCCATTGTGGCTCATCTTACTTTGGTTGATTTAATCTTGATTTGGCTCATCAACGTGGGGCGTCCTAGCCTTCTCTTAGTGCAGCCCATGGACCTAGTGCAATCCATGGCCTCCAAAGCTTGGCGAGGTACGATCTTCAAATTCATTGAGTCAGGCTTGGCCCAGGTATCCTGTATGCTCGATCCAATCTTCATGAAGCCTATTTCTTGACTTGGTGAGGATGTGCCTTAACTCAGTTCACTCCATTTCCTAGCTCCATGACTTGACTTTAGCGAATTTTATCTGGGCTTGGAACATACTTTGGTCAACCGTTGCCTTGATCTTCGCCTGATTCGTTTATGTCCTCTATGCCTTATCCCTTCAGCTTTAATTTGAACATCTTTATCTTTAAGATCTTTATTCAAAAGATTTAGAATTTTTATTTAAAAAAAAAGGTTTCAGAACAAGATGACTTTCGAGATTGAGAGTGTTTTTAACAAAAATTATTTAGGAAACATCTTTATATCCAATTCCTGATTTAATTTTGTAAATATGTTGTCCCAAAATTCAAGGCAAAAGGTGGTTGAGGATCATAATACATCAGGAAAGATCATTTAAAAGTTTTATGAATTTTGGAGATTCTTAGACTACCGAGAAAAATTCAGGAACAATGTCTGAAAAATGAGTCAGTTTTTGTTTTTCAGAACTTGGTTAATTTCAAGTTGAAACTAAGTGCACTCACTATTTCTTAGCCAAACACTTCATTTTCATGTGAATTGGAGTCTATCACCTATGAATTTGAAATTTCTAAGCTCTTAGGCTGACCCTTGAGCGTCGGTTTAAGAAGGCCTAAAGCGAAAAGAGCCCCCTTAGCCACAATCGCTAATCAAGTAAGATTTTATACTCTTTTGCTAGTTTTTGAAAACTAGCTGGCACGCTCATGCAAAAAGTAGAATTGAAATTCTTGTTTCACATAGGCTTAGATTGAAAATTTCACGTCTACATCTATACAATATACAAAAAAACCCAGAGTTAGCTTTATGTCCATAGTGGGTCCGGGGGTTCGGGTGCATCAAGGATGCGCACCTGGGGTGTGATTTTGGAGGATGTTCTTGAAATGGATCCTAGGTGCAACCCAATGTGCCCCTAGGGATGGACGATGTATATGGGTTTTGTCAAAACCAATTTTGGAATTTGTACATGGTTTTGAAAACTAAAATTTTTGATATTTTCAACTTTTTCAATTTTTTTTATTTTTCCAAACAAATGCTAGAAGGATGAACATAAAAGACTTTCATTTTGGAATTTTCATATTTTCCAGTGTTTTGGGGTTTTGGAAATTTTCTAGATTTTTTGGTTTTTCTAAATATATATAGTTTTTTTAGATTTTTTTTAGAAAGGGGTCTTCCATCAAACCTACAAAGAAAACACCATGAATTAGACTCTAAATAGGAGGTCTAAGTCATAGGTTTTGGTGTTAGTTGGTTCTAGGGCACCCTTGACCCAAGTGGTCTTAGGTGGTGGCTCAGGAGATATGAATGAGATGTATGCCAATCCATGTCGATTTAGGTTTGGGGTAGGTAGGATAAGCTCTAACCTACCTTGCCTCTTGGCTCCTAGACCTTTATACGGTGTATATCTCATATTCAACATCATATTTCAAGGCATTTTAGGTTTGGAATTTTTTTTGTAAAGAGGGTGACCTTGGAATAAGGTGTCGTCCATATCATTGTCATACACATGAGTGGGTTTAGGTTTGAGTTGAGAAGCTTGGTTTACAGAGGAGTTGAGCTTCCCTAGAAGATGAACGACTCTACATGTTTGGGAGTTGAGGATGACTTGAGAGGTTTTGGCTTGGACTCTCCCAAGAGGTGGACGATTTTGTTATGAACACTAGGTGCAACCAAATGTACCCCTAGGGGTGGATAGCTTGAGTTTACATGGATGCTAAGGAAGAGCCTGTTTGATCCCTTTTAAAATTGAGAGTTATGGGTTCCAAGGGAAACCATGGTTGGTCCCTTTGTGGGTTTAGGGATGTTGGAAAAAATCATGGTTGTAGGCTTGGGTTCATGATACAAACCTAGGCTCAAAGGATTTTTTTTGTTCATGATAGGGTTAGATGTACCTAGAATGTCGATGCATGTCTTAGGAGTAACCATGTCTACCATGTTTTGATTTTGATCTTATTTTTCATTTTAAAATTCTTTTTATTGGTGCGAGACATTCAACGTACCTTGAAAATCCATATCCTTGGCATCATTGAGTGAGTTTGTGGGTGCATACATGTGATTTGATATATGGAATAAATGATTTACTGATCCTACACTAAGAATGGGAGGATCGAGTAGAGAGTTTTGGAAATGCGTGTACAACACTCATTCTTCTTTGTGTTTTTAGAAATGCGTGAGGTGGTGCTCATGGGAGTGGAACTCATCGAAGCGAATATTTGTGGAAAATTTTGAGTGACTTGAGTCAAGTGATCCTCATGCCCCATTCCGCGCACGTGCCTAGAAATGTGCACTTCACTTTCAATTTTTGGAATTTCAACCTTTGCAACTTTTTGTTTTCAAATCTTTTTTATTTTTAAAGATTTTCCAGATTTTTTAATTTTTCTAAATGAAGATTTTTTTTTTCAATGGAAAAGGGGATGTTTGGATGATTAGCATGGTTAGATGATTCAATCTCAATACTTGCTGCATTTGTAGCCTCATTTCCTTAATCGAATTTTTGGCTCAATTTGGTTTTCTAAGTATAATTTTTCTCTCTATGTACCCGAGATGATTTTTCATGGGAATGATGTGCCTTGGCCTTTTGGCTTAGGGCCTCAATTTTCCTTCTAAGTTTCATTGCTTTTCCCACAAAGAGGCAAACTCTTCATCTCAGGCTTTAGAGGATTTGTTTGTGGTTTTGGAAAATCGATTTGGGAAATGTGATAAGGCTTTCTTTGACATGTTTTCAAATGAATCATCCAAACTTAACATTATTTCAAAATCAACTAGTGCACAAAAGATTGATCAAATGATTTTTGAACAAGTGAATTTAACAACAATACCAAATTAATCAACCCTCAAATACTCGAGTTCCACGGGCGTGCCAATTCTGTAGATACGAAAACTTCACTTTAAGTGTATGTAAAGAGTTGAAACAAAATTTTCAAACCTAGTTCTTTTGTGCAAGAGTGCCAAATAGTTTTAAAAAACTAGCAAAAGTTTAAAATCTAACTTTGGTGATTGTGACTCAGCGAGACCTTTTCGCTTTAAACCTTCTTAAACCAATGCTCAAGGGTCAGTCTAAGCACTTTGAGGATTTCATATGTGTAGGTGAAGCTCCAAATCCATGTTGAAAATGAGGTGGTGATAGAAAAAATGCGTGCACCTTTGGTCTCAAGTTTGAAAATCTGCAAGTTCTAAAAAACAGGAATTGGTTCTGTTTTTGGAATTTATTTCCGAATTTTTTTTGTGACTTAGGGATCTCCAAAATTCCAAAAAATTTTACAAATTGGAATGTGGGGATCGTAAGCCTATTTTTGTTTTGAATTTTGAGACTGCAGATCTACAAAATTAAATTTGGGATTGAACTCTACTCGACAGTTTCAAGATATTCTGTTTCAGAAACATAGAGGCTCAAAGAAACCTTTGTATCTTGGTGTGCAAAACTCAAAATTCTATGATTTTTGTCTTACCAAAAAGTTGTCAATTTTTCGATTAGACTAATTTGATAAAATTTGGTTTACTATAGACAGAGATATGGGACTTTTACCCAACCCTCGTTATAGGAAAATCGAATGTGTAGAAACCAAATCTGAATTGGCCCGATCTTTCTCGGTTTTATTCACGTAGCTACACGGTCCTAAAATTCTTGCAAATTTTATTTCTAATATGCTTATGTGTAGATGTGGTGCCTAAAATTTTAGAGCATTCAGATAATTGATTTGGAAATGAAAATTGCAGCAATCAACGTATGCCAGATGTTGAAAAAAAATTGTTTTTAGAACATACATGATGTAACCCAAATTTAAATTGCAACAGCACAACATCTACAAAATAAATTGCTAAAGGAAAATGAATAGAAATATATAGATTAGCTTAAGCATAAAGGGGATTAGGAGTTATATGATTTTTATAACATATAGAGAGGTAAAATGAAGAAAACAAACAAGTAGAGTGCATAAGTAAGGAACAAAAATTGTACCACATCTACTTCTTATTACATCATGAGGGGAGACAAAGCTCCATTTATACAACACCTTTCTTGAATTGAATGTTAAGAAGAGAATAGAGAAGAATAATAGATGAGAAACACTTACTTGATGGCCACCACGAAACGACTTACAAAGGAACCACTCGATCCTTACCTTTCCCTCTCTTCTCTCTTCTTTCTTTTCTCACTCTCACTCTCTTATTTTTGTAGCACTTTCCTATCTTTCCTATCTTTCCTATACTCCCTCTCTCTCTCCACTCTTCCCTAGATGAAACTCATGAAATACTCCAACTAAGAATGCCCTCCCAATGCTCACCAATGCTGGAAATCGTCCCCCTTGGCCTCTATTTATAGGCCAAGGAGGGCCTTCTCTAGTTCCCTCCTTGGGGGTGGGTGCTCCGTGGCCGAAACCCAGCCCCAAAGTCCATGCTCTTCACGTGGACACTTGTGATCCCACTTGGTCAAGACTGGATGAGCCAATGCAACTCTAAGTGAGTCGGTTAGGTCTTGGCTCAAGCAACCTTGGTACTTGATCCCATCGCCTAGACATAGGTCGATTGTTTAATGAAAAAGGTGGGTTGTTCACAACGAGTTCAACCAAGGCTAGGCAAAGTGCTTTTACTTGTGGTTTGGCCAAGGAGTGTAAAGTGGATATGGCTAAAGTTAATCAACTCCACTAGGTTTGGTTAAGGTCACTTGGTTGGAGTTAGACCACGAGTCATGGTTAGCATAGGTGAATTGAGTCTAGGCTTTGACCAACTTCAAATAGGTTAGGTTGGAGAGGCTACCCACTTGAATTAGTTTTTGATAGAGTTGTGTCTTTACTTGGTTTAATCCCCTTCCTTGATCCATAACTTGGTTCACGAGCTTGGTCCTGGCTTGATGCGGGCTTGGCTCAACCGTTGCCTTGATCTTCGCTCCCATCTTGATTTGTTTCTATTCTCTGGGCTTCATCCCTTTAGCTTTCTCCATTGTCTAGCAAGGTGACCTTCTTTATGGGTCCTTGGCTAGGATTGGCCTTGAATCATCGGCTTTGCTTCTGCCAATTTGTCTTTATCTCATGCTTTAATCTGTCTTGGAAATTGTTCGCAACTTTATCCCTGAATCAGACTTGAATCATGTGCTTGATTTTAGATTTATAGTTTTAAATATTTCTTTTGATTATTTAAAACCATTTCATTTGAAATTATATTTGAAAATATTGAATTTTGTGAAAATCTTCAAATATTGTTCTTTTTTAGAACAACTGAGTTCCATTTCTGGAGTTCGTTTGCATGGGCAACCTGTTTTTGCCCCATGAGTTGGTCATTACAGTTTCAACTACTTTAACCCTTGATTGGGTGTAGGGTATCAAACCACTTTAACTCTGGATGGGTATAGGGTATCAAACCACTTTAACTCTGGATGGGTGTAGGGTGTCGAACCACTTTAACCCTTGATGGGTGTAGGGTCCTGGAATTGGACTCTTCTCAATCAAGTAAGTTTTGAGGTCTGATTTCGATTTAAATAGTTTTCATAAACTTGATATTTAGAAAACATGCTTGGGTTTGGTTCCCAATTCTCATTTTCAATTATTTAAAGAAAATTGTTTGAAAACTTGATTAATGTGTTATATTTTGAGAAGGTAGAATACTGCCAGTTTGGGCTTGAGGGCAAAATAGTCATTTTCTTGTCTCTTTGTCGAAATTTGTTTTTTCTAAGAGAAGTGTAATGTACCTATATTTTGAGGTTGTCACAAAATTTTCGTGTGAAAAGGAGTTCGTTTAAGGTGTTTATAGACAAGAAATTTTTACTCTAAGCCTATTTTACCACTTTAACTCTGGATGGGTGTAGGGTGTTGGACCACTTTAACCCTTGATGGGTGTAGGGTCCCGGAATAGGACTCTTCTCAATCGAGTAAGTTTTTGAGGTTTGATTTGAATTTGAATGATTTCAAAAGGTTTTCATAAACTTGATATTTAGCAAACATGCTTGGGTTTGGTTCCCAATGTCTTATTTTCAATTATTTAAAGAAAATTGTTTGAAAACTTGATTAATGTGTTATATTTTGAGAGGGCAGAATGCTGCTAGTTTGGACTTGAGGGCAAAGCAATCATTTTCTTGGATTTTTGTCGAAATTTGATTTTTTTGAAAGAGGTGCAATATACCTATATTTTGAGGTTGCCACAAAATATTGGTGTGAAAAAGAGTTTGTTTAAGGTGTTTATAGACGAAAACCTTCAACTCTACTTAATGCGTTAGCATGCCAGCTAGTTTCTAAAAACTAGCAAAAATGTGAATTTGACTTAGCGATTGTGGCTAAGCGAACTCTTTTCGCTTTAGGCCTTATTAAACCGATACTCAAGGGTCAGCCTATGCACTTAAGGATTCCAACTAGATAGGTGATATTTTCAAATTCACGTGAAAGCAAAGGTGCTTGAGAATGGAAAACAAGTGCACTTTATTTCAAGTTCAAGATGTATAAGTTTTAAAAATTAGAAAACTTTGTTTTTAGGACTTATTTCCCAAATATTTTTAAATGTCTTACAGACCTCAAAAAATCATCAAAATTTTACAAGACTAAGCCTGGAGAGTCTAGGATATTTTTTAGATTTGCATCCGGGGTTATGGTGTTACAGAATTAATTCAAGGAAATGCCTATGCTTAGGCACCCCAGACTATTCTATCATAGAAATACAGAGACTTAAAGATGAGCCTATATCTCAGTATTCGGAGTTCCAAATTTAGTGAATTTGGTTTTATTGAAAATCTATGGATGTCAACTTTCCAATAAACCAAAAATCACTGATTTGAGATACCTACAAATAGAGATATGGGATGAATACCGAGACTTTGTTGCAGGAAAATTGAATGGACAGACAGTTTGCAAAAATGTTCTTGATTTTGCACTGTTTTAATTATATAATTGTACGTCTCTAAAATTCTTAAAAAATTTATTAGCAGTGGGTCTGTGTATGTAGGAGTAGTGTGCAAAATTTTGAAATGATTGGAATAGAGGTTAGTAAATGAAAAATCAAACAATCAACATATGCAATGATGCTGAAAATTAGATTTTAGGTTTTTATAACATTCGTGATGCAAAACTCACCCAAATTGAAATAGCAACTCACTCGACTTTAAGTAAACCCACACAAATTGAAGTGCAACTCTACTTTCCCAAAAGTAAACTCACACAAATTGAAATGCGACTCTACTTTCACTAAAGTAAACTCACACAAACGGAAATGCAACTCTACTTTCACAAAGCAAACTCACACGACTTGAAATGTATATATAGATTTTATCCTAAGAGCAAAAAGGCTCAATGTGTGTGAGTGTAAAGAGCGGAAAGGCTCGAGTGCTCGTAGTTGTCCTTGTGTGAAATTAAAATTACAACTCACACAACTTGAAAGTAAATCCACCTGAATGTAATTGCAACTCACATGACTTGAAAGTAAATCCACGTGAATTGAAAATATATATGTTTAGCTTAAGAGCGGAAAGGCTCAGGGTGTGTGAGTGTAAAGAGCGGAAAGGCTCAAGTGCACGTAGGTGTTTCTTGTGTGAAATTTAAATTGCAACTCACACAACTTGAAAGTAAATCCACCCGAATGTAATTGCAACTCACACGACTTGAAAGTAAATCCATGCGAATTGAAAATATATATGTTTAGTTTAAGAGCAGAAAGGCTCGATGTGTGTGAGTGTAAAGAGTGGAAAGGCTCAAGTGCACGTGTGTGGTCGTGTTTCATCCACGAATATTACATTTCGGGGGGAGACTTCTCTCCATTACTACAACCCCGTTTCGAATTGAATTGAATTGAAACTGAGTAGTTTAAAACCGAATATAAATGTACTTACAAGTTCTCGTTCGGTTGTCTCTCGGGTTCGCTCGAGTCTTCCTTCGTCGCAGCCGTGAGGTAAGTCCCTTGGTTTGGTTCCAAGGTCAAAGCTTGAGTATGAGTGAACCTAGGTGCAACCGGTTTTGATTGGGTGCAGCTGGGTGTAGGTGCAAATTGGCCTTGGCTGGGTTTGGCCAAGAGGTCTAGTTGGTCAAGGTTTAAGGCAAGTGGTTAGGTGCGGTTTTAGGGACTGCTGGTTAGGTTTGGTTTAGGACATGGCTGGGTCAAGTCCTAGGTTAGTTCAAGCTTGTCTTGGTTCAGCCAAGCTAGCTAAGTAGGTTTAGTTTTGCTAGTTTTGAATGAGTTCAAGGGGACAAGCTAGGTGCAGCCAGCACCTAGCCCAATCGGTTTAGGTTGGTGTTGGGGCAGTCAATGCAACACAAGTCTTGGCCAAGGATGCGAGTTGGCCAAAGGGTGGCGGTTTAGCTAGGTGTTTCAAGGGGTAGGTCAAACCAAGTTAGGTTTAGGCCAAGTCTAGCTAGGGTAGGTTCAGTGTGGGGCGTGGTTGTAGCCAAGGGCAACACTAGGTGGCTACGTCTTTTGCGGACGTGCCAGCTAGCTTTTACTCAAACTAACGAAGGTTTTTGAAATATTTCTGACTTTTTGGCGATTGTGGGAAAGCGGGATCTTTTCGCTTTAAACCTTCTTGAACCGACGCTCAAGGGTCAGTTTAAGCGCTTAGAAACTTCGATTTTCCAAACAAATATTACCTTCGAATGATAAGTGTTTGATGAATTTGATTCATGCCTTCTTTGCAAATTTTATTATGAATGCTGGATGACCCTAAGTCTTTGTGGATTTTATCTATTTAGGCCTGATATGTGTGTGAATGTGTGGCCTAATTTCAACATGGTTTGAGCGAGGATTTCGAGGGATTTTGAAAGCGAGCGAATGCAGGGATGCTGAAATCCTTTTTGGGCTTTTCGAGAGCGATGATGAAAACTCACCCAAATTGAAATAGCAACTCACACGACTTGAAAGTAAATCCACGCGAATTGAAAATATATATATGTTTAGCTTAAGAGCGGAAAGGCTCAATGTGTGTGAGTGTAAAGCACGGAAAGGCTCAAGTGCACGTGGGTGTTTCTTGTGTGAAATTTAAATTGCAACTCACACAACTTGAAAGTAAATCCACCCGAATGTAATTGCAACTCACACGACTTGAAAGCAAATCCATGCGAATTGAAATTATATATATTTAGCTTAAGAGCAGAAAGGCTCAATGTGTGTGAGTGTAAAGAGTGGAAAGTCTCAAGTGCACGTTTTCTAGTCGTGTTTCATCCACGAATATTACATCTCGGGGGGAGACTTCGCTCCATTACTACAACCCCATTTCGAATAGAATTGAATTGAAATTGAGTAGTTTAAAACCGAATATAAATGTACTTACAAGTTCTCGTTCGGTTGTCTCTCGGGTTCGCTCGAGTCTTCCTTCATCGCAGCCGTGAGGTAAGTCCCTTGGTTTGGTTCCAAGGTCAAAGCTTGAGTATGAGTGAACCTAGGTGCAACCGGTTTTGATTGGGTGCAGCTGGGTGTAGGTGCAAATTGGCCTTGGCTGGGTTTGGCCAAGAGGTCTAGTTGGTCAAGGTTTAAGGCAAGTGGTTAGGTGCGGTTTTAGGGACTGCTGGTTAGGTTTGGTTTAGGACATGGCTGGGTCAAGTCCTAGGTTAGTTCAAGCTTGTCTTGGTTCAGCCAAGCTAGCTAAGTAGGTTTAGTTTTGCTAGTTTTGAATGAGTTCAAGGGGACAAGCTAGGTGCAGCCAGCACCTAGCCAAATCGGTTTAGGTTGGTGTTGGGGCAGTCAATGCAGCCCAAATCTTGGACAAGGATGCGAGTCAGCCAAAGGGTGGTGGTTTAGCTAGGTGTTTCAAGGGGTAGGTCAAACCAAGTTAGGTTTAGGCCAAGTCTAGCTAGGGTAGGTTCAGTGTGGGGCGTGGTTGTATCCAAGGGCAGCACTAGGTGGCTTGGTTCAAGTAGGTTTAGCCAATTTGATGCAGCTGAGGTCGGTTCTGCCGAGCTTGGTTCAACCAAGTGGGGCAAGCTAAGGCTAGGTTCAAAGGATCAGCCAAGGTGTTAGGCAAGGGATGGCTAGGTTTAAATGGGTTTAGCCTAGTTGGGTTCAGCCAACATGGGTGCAGTCAGCCGTGGGGTGCAGCTGGGTACATCAAGGGCTAGGTTTAGGTCAAGGTTTCGGTTGATGGCAGGTTGAGTGGTGAGGGGCTCGGTTCTGGCTGGGTGCAGTCAGCCATGGGTTTTAGGGCAGGTTTTAGCTAGGTGTTGGGGCAGGTTAGGGTGCGGTTGGCCAAGGCCGTGGGGTTCAAGTTCGATTGACACCAAGGAGGTGAGTCAACAGGTTTTTAGCTAGGTGCGGCCAACACCTAGCCCAGTTGTTTTTTGAGTGGGTTAGCTAGGGTGATGTTCGACTGGGTTTAAGGGAGGTTTCAGCCTAGGTCTAGGTTGGTTCAAGCTGGGATTCAGCCAACTAAGTCTAGGGGTTTTGGTGAAATGCAGTTAAGTGGGCCAAGGGTGATTCGGCTAGGTTAGGGCAACAAGTGGTGGTTTAGGCTGTGGTTCAAGTGGACTAGGTAGGTCAGTTAGGTGTAAGCTAGGTGGGTTCAAGGGATGGCTCGGCTAGGTTTTAGTGGGGCAGGTTTTAGGTCATGGGGTAGGTCGGTTAGGGTAGGTTTGGTCCAGCCGAGTGGGTGTGGTTTGGCTAGGTTTGGTGGGGGCCGGTTGGGTATGTTCTAGGCTAGGTATGGTTTAGAGACTTACCTCTTGCAGCCGGTCCACCATAGTCCACCATTTGCAGCCACTTTGATCTTCTTTGTTGTAGCCCAAGCTAGGTTCAAGCCACAAGGTTCAAGCCCACCTCACCCTTGATCAAGCCCACATGGCTAAATTCCACCATTGTTGACTTTTCCCACACTCTCTCTCTTGCTTTTCAAGCCCAACCATTCCCAATTGAAATTCACATGAACCCTTTCTTCCCCCCCTTGGCTCTATTTATAAGCCAAGGGGTGGGTCTTGGATTTGGGTTTGGATCCAAGGATCCAACCCAATCCAAATTTTAAATGGATCTGGATCTAGATATTTTTGTCCAGATCCAATCCAAAATTTTCTTTCTTCAGTCCTTCTTTTGTGTTTTGTAAACACCCTAAAATGGGATTATTTTCAAACAAACACCTGATTTTCGAAAACTACTTCATAGCACTATGCTAAACTTTCTAAAACCTCAGAGTTTCAAAGTTTTAACTTCTTTCTAAAAATCTTTGAAAATAAAGGTTTTTAAACCCGAGCCAAAACCCCAATTTTGCAAAGCAGCTGAAACTAGCAGGTAAAGCCTGATCAAGAAGCAGCTCAAGAACAGGTCAAAAAGCAAAGGATTCAGCCCGACCGATTGAAAACAAGGTCGAAGAGCGAAACGAGCCTCTAGGCCAGAAGCAGACATCAACCCCGAAACATGAAATATGAAGCCAAAGCCCTGATGAAGCTGTCAGAAATCAAATCCCAAGCCGGTTGAAACAAAAATCAGACAAAACAGAGTCCATAAAGTGAGAAACAGGTCAGACAAGAAGACTGGGAAAACCCCAGCCCAAACGAGTCATTGGCGGAGCCAGGGCCCATTCAAAACCGCCCGTTTCAAAACACCAAGAAGGACTGAAGAAAGAAGATTTTTGGATTGGATTTGGACAAAAATATCCAAATCCAATTCCAAATAGTGTTTGGATCGAATTTTGATCTCAAAATCTAAATCCAAGATCCAAATCCAAGACCCACCCCTTGGCCTATAAATAGGACCAGGGGGGGGGGAGAAAAAGTTCACGTGAATTTGCTTGGGAGGGCTTGTGAAGAGAGAGAGAGAGTGTAGTGAAAAAGTCAACATTGGTGTGCTTTAGCCATGTGGGCTCAAACAAGGGCTAAGTGGGTTCAAGCCTTGTGACCTAGATCTGGCTTGGGGCTGCAACAACAAGGTGGAACAACTTGGACATGGGCTGCAACCATGGCTGTACAAGATGGACCGGCTGCAAGGTAAGTCCCCTAAAACTTAACCCTAAACCTAGCCTAGACCTAGCCGACTTGACACAACCCATACCGCCTAGACCTAACCGACCTAACCCACTTGCACTAAACCTAGCCCTAAGACACCCTAACCAAATCCGCACCTTGGCTCCACCCTAACCAGCCACAACTGACCCCATCTAAACCTAACCCAGCCACAATCGACCCCACCTAAACTTAGCCAAAACTGCCCCCAATTGGACCTAACTACCCCCAACCGACTCCACTTAATCCTAGCTAAACCACTCTCTCTTGAACCTAGTTAACTACACCCTACACCCAGCACCCAGCCACTACTTGCCCCCACACACCTAGCCCTAGTCTACCCGACACCCAACCGACTCCACCCTAAACCAACTCCACTGCCCCACCCACATAACCCACCAAAAACTGAACCCTCACCATATGGGCTGCAACCTAGTTGCACTCGACCCACTTAAACCTAGCCCTAGGACACACCTAACCGATCGCCACAACCTGCCCCACAAGACACCCTATCAAACCCCCACTTGACCAACCTACAACACCCAAACCGAGTGCACTTGGCACTCGGTCTACCCCCAACCACGCACCCGATTCGACTGGCCCTTAGGCTAGCTTGTGCCCTAACCCAGCCGAGTGCATCACTCGGCCAGACCCTGTTGGCCTGCACATCACCCAGTCACCAGGCCTAGTTGGCCTGCACTAAGCCACGCCCAAACACCACCCGGCCTGCCTTTGCTGGCTTGCACTCCTTTGTTTACCTTCACCCCAGTTCGCCCCTCTAAAACCCTAATTAAGCTAGGTGCCGGCTGTACCTAGCTCATCACTTGACCTAGCCAATTCACCTTGGCTCGACCAACCATATCCTAAACCTAACCAAGATACCTTGGCCGAACGCAACCAAGACCAATCCCACACCCACTCGGCTGCGCCTAAGTGGACCCATACCCAAGCAACCTCTTGGAACCCAAACGAGGGACTTACCTCCCGGCTGCAACAAAGGAAGACCCGAGCGACCTGAGAGGCAAAACTGAACACTTGTAAGTGCCATTTACATTCGGTTTTACATTACTCGTTTAAGTTCAATTCAATTCGGAATGGGGTTGTAATAATGGAGCGAAGTCTCCTCCCGAGATATAATATTGGTGTATAAAACACATCCACACACGTGCACTTGAGCCTTCTCACTCTAAACTGCACACAAAGGACACCCACGTGCACTTGAGCCTTTTCGCTCTTAAGCTAAACGTATATACTTTAATTTGGGTATTTACTTTAGTGAAAGCTGTGTGAGTTGCAATTAATTTCGGGTGGATTTAATTTCAAGTCGTGTGAGTTGCAATTTCAATTTCACACAAAAACACCCACGACCACTCGAGCCTTTCTGTTCTTCACATTCACACACATTGAGCCTTTCCACTCTTAAGCTAAACGTATATACTTTAATTTGGGTATTTACTTTAGTGAAAGCAGTGTGAGTTGCAATTTCATTTCGGGTGGATTTACTTTAAGTTGTGTGAGTTGTCATTTAAATTTCATACGAGAAACACCCACAAGCACTCGAGCCTTTCCGCTCTTTACACTCACACACATTGAGCCTTTTCGCTCTTAGGATAAAACATATTTATATATTTTCAAGTCGTGTGAGTTTACTTTAGTGAAAGTCGAGTTGCATTTCCCTTTGTGTTGATTTACATTTAAGTCGCGTGAGTTGCACTTTCATTTCGGGTATTTACATTAGTGAAAGTCGCGTGAGTTGCACTTTCATTTCGGGTATTTACATTAGTAAAAGCTGTGTGAGTTGCACTTTCATTTCGGGTATTTATATTAGTGAAAGCAGTGTGAGTTGTACTTTCAATTCGTGCCTAGCTCACATCATCGCTTTCAAAAACCCGAAAAGGATTTCAGCATCCTTGCATTCGCTCGCTTTCAAAAGCCCCCAAAATCCTCGCTCAAACCACATTGAAAATAGGCCACACATTCACACACATATCAAGCCTAATAGATAAAACTCACAAAGACTTAGGGTCATTCAGCAACTGTAATTAAAATTGCAAAGAAGGCATACATCGAATTCTTAAAACACTGATCTTTTGAAGTTTGTATTTGATTTGAAAAATCGAAGTTTCTAAGCGTTTAAACTCACCCTTGAGCATCGATTCAAGAAGGTTTAAACGAAAAGATCCCGCTTTCCCAAAATCACCAAGAAAAAATAAAAATCCTTTCAAAAATCTTCGCTAGTTTGAGTAAGCTAGCTGGCACGCTCGCAAAAACGACGTAGGCATGAAAAGGTTCATTTTTGGTCTCATAAACCGGGAGTGGAAATTTTCATGTTTACATGTTTGAAACGGGCAGTTTTGAACAGGCTCGGGTTCCGTCGGTGACCCGATTTCAGGCTGGGTTTTTCCCAGTCCCTTTGACCGACCCATTTCTCATAAACCGGAAGTGAAAATTTTCAAGTCTGATTCTGCTTTTCGGCCTTGTTTTCATATGGATGGGCTGAACTTTCTCTTTGCTTTTTGACCCGATCTTGAGCTACTTTTTGATCGGGTTTCACCTGCTTGTGTGAGCTGCTTTACAAAACTTGGGTTTTGACTTGGGTTTTAAAGCCTTTATTTCGAAAGATTTTTTGAAAAAGAAGTTTGAACTTCAAAACTCTAGGGTTTTTAACAGTTCAAAATAAGGTTGTGAAAGGGTTTTCGAAAATCAGGTGTTTGTTTGAAAATATTCTCATTTTGGGGTGTTTACAGATGCCCCTATTTGGCATTATCCAAATTGATTTAGATAATGGAAAAGAAGATACCACTCCTTTTGTTTTTCTCCCTGGATTTATCCCTGAGAATATGGATCGTCCTAGTTTTCTGAAAAAAACTTTTTCTTATTACAGGTAAGAGGGGATTTTCGCCAAAGGGGACTTTGCCTAATGTTGTTCTAGTCCTAATTGGGATCATGTATTTGACGACCCTGTGTGCATGCATGAGTGGGTGACATGGATGATATGCTAGAGAAAATAATTTTCTAGAGACCCTAATCATGCCATGATCGAATTTTTGGGAGGCTCATGAAGATCGGCTGCCCCGAGTGAGCTGGTCTCATATTGCTTGATGTTCGGGGTTTTTCTCAATTCGATTTCGAAAGAGGGAAAACCCTTTTAGGTTCCATCACAAGGATTTCAGCTTCTTGCATTTTCCTTCACTTGAGTCTTAATACTCGCTACTTTAGCGGAGGTTTTATAAGGAAATCAGGAAACATTGCAAAATTTCTACGCCTTACCCAATAACGTCTAATTCTCAAACAAAATGAGATTCAAATAAGCAGATCCTATTTTTACTTTAGGACTTTCTGAAATGAATCTTTTTTCCATTGGGATAAATCATAGGGATAGGGGCAAGAGTTACCACAATCCCTTCTGAAGCATCCCGTGGTTTGAGGCAAAGAGGCACAAAATTTTGCTCTTTTGAGCTTTTTGGCAAATTCTCTCTTTTTCTTTCATAGAGGGCCTCGCCTTTGGGAGGATTTTTCTTTTCATTTTTCCCTCTTTTCTTTTTCAATCGAAGAATGATTTTCTTTCTTTTTCTAATTCTGCCTTTCTTTGGAAGGCGACTTTTTGGAGGGATTTCCCTTTTTTCTGCTTTTTGCCAAATTTTCCTTTTGGAGAAGAGAAGTGAAAAGGGAAAAGACTTATCCCAATGACTTACTCGATTCATCCTAGATCACCCTATTTTGAAATAGCATATACTACTTGGAAATATTTTGCTATATTGAACAAGGCCTTCCTTTGTAAGATGAAGACTTTTGAAATGTAACCAATCAATTTTTGAAAACTCCACTTTTCACAAGCATCGATTCCCTTATTCAGGGTTACACAATCCACCTTGATCCTTCCTTTACGAAGTTTTAAAGGAGATCCCCTCAAAACATTTTCAAAAAGGTATTCAGCTTAGACCCTACACATGATATTTTTTCAAATATTGGGCATTTGTAGGGTCTGTTAAATTCCTACCGTCGACATCGATTAACCATTAGGCATTATTGGTGGTTGTTCTCCTTACAACATAGGAACCATCCCACTTGGGCCGCCACTTTCCAAGTGGATGGGGGCCATGATGGTGGATGATTTTCAATATGAGGTCTCCCACTTGAAAATGGCGAGTCTTCATACGCTTTTCATAATGTCGGGCTATCCTTTGCTAGTATGCATGCTCATGATCCATACCAAGGAGCCTTTTTTCATCTAACAAATCAAGCTCGGCCATTCTAGCATGTTGAAAAGTCTCTAGGGGGAGGTCGAGTGCAAGTGATGTATGAAATGAATGCAATTTGGTATGAATGGGAAGAATAGCGTTTGTACCATAGACCAACTCAAATGGCGTGGCATTGGTGGGTGTTCAGATGGAGGTCCTATAAACCCATAAGGCTTCATCAAGCTTCTCATGCCATGTCCTACCCTTCTCTAAAGTTTTCTCAATGGTGCTAATGAGAGTTTTGTTTGTGGCTTCGGCTTGGCCGTTGCCTTGAGGGTAGTAGGGCGACGAGAAGTGTTGAGTTATGACATAGGTATTACATAACTTTTCCATCTTCTCATTCTTGAAAGGGGTGCCATTATCAGACACTAGGTCTCTTGGAACTCCAAATCGAGCCAAGATATTCTTCTTAATGAATGCCACTACATGTTGCCCCTAGACATTAGTCAAGGAGGTAGCTTCAACCCATTTAGAAAAATATTCGGTAGCTGTTAGGATGAACCTATGCCCATTTGATGCATTCGGGGAGATTGGTCCTACGATATCAAACGCCCACATGGTGAAAGGCCATGGGCTGACAATGGAATGCAAGGTCGATGATGGGATATGAATGGCATGTCCATGCACTTGACATGGGTGACATTTCCTAACATGATCATGACAGTCTTGCTTAAGGTCTACACACCTCAACAAGGTGCCGGTAAAACTCTTTTTATAGAGAATTCCTCTCAAAATCATGTATCGGGTTGAAATCTTTCGAATGAAAGCTTTATCCCTAAAAGAAGCAAATTCTGAAAATCCTCCATTTTCTAAGAAGTTTTTAATGTCTTGAAACTAGGGTTTTTCAGTGGAACTTTGGTCATTTTGGCAAATCTCCAAATCATGGGTGGATGGAGTGGGTGAGTACCATATCTCTAAGGATTAGGTTCCCAAGGTGGGATCGACCCTTAGGGCTGATCCTAAGGATGAGAGGGCATCTGCTATGGCATTGTCCTCTCTTCCTACGTGAGTGTGTGTACGTGATTTGAAGGAATCGACCAGCTTGGTGGCCAATTCGTGGTATGGAAGGAGTTTTTCATTTTTGACTTGCCAAATTTTCAAGACTTGGTTTATAACAAGTAAACAATCTCCAAAGACCTCGATGCATGATGCCCCTAGATTTTTCAAAATTTTCAAGCCTTGTATTAGTGTCTCATACTCGGCTATGTTATTGGAACATTAAAAATCTATGCGAATAGCAATGGGGATCTCTCCATTTTCAAGGGATATGAGGATGACTCCCACACCTGCCCCTCTTTGGTTTCTTGTCCCATCAAAGTGCATTTTTCATACTTGGTTTTTGTTTAAACAATTTGCTAAAACATGGTTTTGAAAATCATTTGTAAAGATGCCCTCATCGGGCATTTCATCAAGTATGAGATATGTCTCTTTTAGGGGGAATTCAGCCACATAATCAGCTAGGGCTTATCCCTTAATGGAGGTTTGATGATGGAATTTTAAGTCATACTCCATTAATAGGAGCTGCCATTTACCAAGCCTACCTGTGAGGATAGGTTTTTCAAATAAGTGCTTGATCGGATCAAGCCTAGACACTATCCATATCTCATGATCTAGGAGGTAGTGTCTGAATTTTTGGCAGGCTCATACCAAGGCCAAGCATGTTTTCTCCATGGCTTGATAATTTCTTTCATATGCCAGTAGAGTTTTTGAAATGTAGTAAATAGCATACTCTTTATGGTTGTCGTCCTCATATTGGGCTAATAAAGCACCCAAGACATTCGTATGCATGGAAATGTAAAGTAATAGTGGTTTTCCTTGCTTTGGAGGTTTTAAAACCGGAGGATTTACCAAATAAGTTTTTAATCTTTCGAAAGCTTTTTGACAATCGTCGTCCCATATAAACTTCACCCCTTTTCTCAAAAGCTTATTGAAAGGTTCGCATCTTGTTGCTATGTTTGAAATAAACCTTCTGATAGATTGGAGGCGACCTTGGAGGCTTTGGATTTGGGTTAAGTTGGAGGGTGGAGGCATGCCTATGATGGCTCGACACTTAGAGGGGTCGACTTCAATGCCCCTTTGGCTTACCATAAAGCCTAAAAGCTTACCTAATTCTACTCCGAAAACACACTTTTGAGGGTTTAGTTTCACTTTGTAAATCCTAAGCCTTTCGAAAACTTTTTGCAAAGATTCAATGTGTGTGAATCGGGTTTTTGATTTTACCAAGAGATCATCCACATATACTTCTAAGAGCTCATGAATTTCATCGTGGAAAATGGTAGTCATGGCCCTTTGGTATGTGGCACTGGCATTTTTCAATCCAAAGGGCATAAATGTGTAATAGTATGTGCCCCAGGGTGTAGTAAAAGCAGTTTTAGCCTGATCTCTTGGAGCAAACTTGATTTGATTATAACCCGAGTAGCCATCCATAAAAGAAAACATTTCATGATTCGCAGTGTTGTCTACTATCAAATCAATGTTTGGTAAAGGAAAATTATCTTTTGGAGTGGCTTTGTTTAGATTTCTAAAATCGATGCAAATCTGAATTTTTCCATTGGATTTTCGAACTACCACTATATTTGAAAGCCAATCAGAATACGCAATGGGTTTTATAAATCTGGCTTTTAAAAGATCTTCTAAACCCTCTTTTACTTACGAGTGGACATTCAGATTTATTTTCCTAAGCTTTTGCTTTATAGGTCTAGCATCTGTAAGTAGGGAAAGACAATGCTCTACAATTTTTGGGTCTAGAGCAGGCATGTCTTCGTAGGTCCATGCAAACACATCTACGTAGGCTTTCAGAAATACAATGAATGATGCTTTTTCATGCTCATGCAAACATGTGCCTATCTTAATACGCTTAGGATTCAACTCGCTCCCTAGGTTGATTTCTATAAAATCCCCTCCTATAGAGTTCGAAGGTTTTTCCAAATCAAGGATTTTGTGAAACTCGAGAAGCTCGGAGGTTTGATCCTCCTTAGGGAAGAGGGGATCCTCCTCCGCGCTTTGATCATTCTTGAGAATTTTAGGTCCTAGGAAAGTTTGAGGCGACGCCTGGTTTTCAAAAACACCTGGTTTTGGTTTTAAAATTTTTGCAAGTTTTGAAGAATTTGGGCCTTTTATAAAGACAATTTTTTCTTCAAATCTTTCAATTTTCTTGGCTTTTTTGAAATTTACACTAGGAGCTGGTATATACAAAACCTTGTTTTTGGTATTTTTAGGCATTTCGATTTTTTTGGTTTTTTGTATGGAAATGACAGTAGGAAAGATGCAAATCACACTTTTTTTGGATTTTTCAAAATTTTCCAATGTTTTTGAGTTTTAAGGTTTTTCCAATTGTTTTTGGATTTTGAGAATTTGTAATTTTTTTGGATTTTTGGTTGAGGAGGGGTCTTCCATCATACCTACAAAGAAAACACCATGAATCAGTCTCTAAATAAGAGGTCTAAGTCATAGGTTTCAGTTTTAGGAGGTTCTAGGGTATCCTTGACCCAAGTGGTTGGAGGTGGTGGCTCAGGGAGTATGTTTGGAGTGTACCCTATCCCATGTCGGTTTTGATTTGGATTTGGTAAGATGGGTTCTAAGTAACCTCGGTTTTGGTTTCCTAAACTTTGATAGGGCATATAACCCATGTTTAACAGCATGTTCCAAGGCTTTTTTAATTTTGAGAATGTTTTGTAAAGTGGATGGCCTTGGAACTTGCTGTCATCCATGTCATGCTCAAATGGTTTTCTGTTCAGGGTTTTTGAAAACATTTGGATTTTGGTTTTACCTGGGATGCTCACGATTTTGGGTGGGCAGGCTTTGGGCTACCCCTTGATATATATGACATTCCTAGGTCTTTTGAGGACGAACTTGGATGGTTCGTCCAAGGATTTCCCGGGGTTGTTTTCATAGGCTTGATGGTTTGACAGGCAAGGGAAGTTTTGAACTCCCTTAAGTTGAGGATGGTTTTCGCCTAGAATTACCACAATTTGGTTTTCATAGGAGATTTTGACACACCTATGGAAGGTGGATGGCACGGCCCAAAGGCTATGTATTCATGGTCTTCCCAGCAGTAGGTTGTAGTGGGGGTGTATATCTAAGACATGGAACACCCCTGCATGGGTTATGCCCCCTATCTCCATTGGTAGCTCTATGGCTCCTAAGGGTTTTGATGCAATTCCATCGTATCCCATGATAACGATGGGGCTTGGGTTCACAGAGGTCAAGGAGACTCCGATTTGACAGGCCATGTGTAATAGAAGGATGTTTAAACCTCCTCCCCCATCAACCAAACACCTGTCTAGAGAATGGTCATTCAATACCACTTCTATATGCAAGGCTTGGTTATGGGTTTGGTATGATCTTTTTATCTCATCTTCCGTGAACATGATGGGGGTTTTAGCACATATAGGTGCGACTAGGAAGGACAGAGACTAAGGAGTTATGGTCAAGTTAACCTTGGCTTTTTCTAAGATTTTCTCTAAAACCTGTCTATGCCTGGGGAGGTTTGGATTAATTCTAGGATATACATGTTTATAGGGATCTTGAAAAGATGTGTTTCAAAATAATATGGGGTTAACATGTTTTTTCCTTTATCCATGACCTGAGATGCTTTGGGAATGCATGATTTCGAAGGGCTAGGAATACTAACCATTTCTTTAGTAGCATCTTTTGCTAGATGTGGGGGTTGATAGATCCTTCCAGACCTAATCACCTCGCCCACACCTTCCCTAAGGCTCGCTCCTATGTTGGCTCTATTTTTGTGCTTTGGAGCACTCCGAATTTCTAAAATGGCTCTAGCCAGGGGCGGGACTCTAAGCATTCCCCGGATTACTACTTGTTTGGCATTTTTGAATATGATGAGAGAAGGTGGTGTGTGACAAATAGTGAAGCCTGTATGCAATGCATGCACTAAACCTTTTGAGGAAGTCGAGAAAGCACATACCTCTTTTCCCTTCCCACTAGTACTTACGTGGTTGGGGAAGAGTTCTTTAAGAACAACTTGGGCAGGCTCCGGTTCCTCAGTGACCTGGAGCCGGCCTTGCTCTATCAAGTCCTCGATTTTGTTCAAAAGGGAGAAGCATTTGTTTTATCATGACCCTTGAGCCGATGATATTTGTAAAACTTGTTTAGGAATCTCCCTTTCGTAGGTGTTCCCTCAGAAATTTTAGGGAGTGTTACCAACCCTTGGGTGAGCAGGAGGTCAAGGACCTCTGAGATGGGCTGCCCCAGTAGGGTATACTCCCTTTTTTCAAATGTTTTTTGAAACTTTTTTTCATTTTTTTGTTCAATCTTCTTTGAAGTGCCGGCCGGGTTTGTTTGCACTCAGACATTGGCAATCTTTTGAGGTTTTGCCCCTTTGTCCGTCGTGGGTAGCCCGTAAGTTTCGGGTTTTTCAAATCTTGGTTTTGAAAGAATTTTTCCTTTCCACAAGTCATCGTAGATCCCCTTTTTCAGATTTGTTTCGAAGAGGGAAGCCTTTTTAATTAACTTATGAAAAGTTGAAATTTCATGCAAAGAAAGAAGCGTTTTCAACTCCGTTTTAAAATTTTTAAGGATGAGCATTATTGTGCATCCTTCGGAGATGGGCTCTCTTAATTGCTCGAGGAGGGACCTCCATCGAACGATGAATGCATGTACATCCTCGTTCGAAGCTTGTTTTGTGTCCCTCAAGGTGTTCAAAGTGGGCATCACTTCTACATTGTGGGAAAACGTTTGCATAAAGCTATTCACTAACTCTTCAAAAGTTGCGAACTGGCTTAGGTTGTAGGAAGCGAGCCATTTTGAAGCAGTCCCCTTGAGGGAGAAGGAGAACCAATATATCCATTTCACAGAGTCCTTCTTCTTTTTGTGGGCTCTGCGAGAAAAGAGTTGCAGGTGGGATCTAGGATCCCCCGTGCCATTACACCGATGGAAGTTCAGTATATCGTCGTCACTATCTGTTTCGTAATCCATAGGAAGAAAATCAGATAGGGCGTACGATCTCTTTTCTTTGTTTTGGCCCTTCAATAGTTGTTGAAGGGCTTTTCGATCCTTCAGTGTGAAGGACTCGTGATATTGGTCCCCCTCCATGGTGGAGGTTTCTTTGGGCTTTTTCAACTTGCCAGGTTTTTTCTTAGCTTTAGCAGGTTCGCCATGAGACGAACAAGAGTCGGCCGCCTCAGCCTCTTAGCTAAGGGCAACGATTTTTGCTTCGAATTCCCTTCGCAAGTCTTCGAGCTCTTCTTTTTTGCTTTTGAGATTTGTTTTTGAATTTTTTTTTGAAAAGGAGCTTCATGAGCATGAGGCTCGACTAGACACTTCATTGGAGTCTGAACTCGACATTTCTTAGAATTTTGAAATCCTATAAGTGCAAACAGGCAAAAGTTAAACACTTTTCTTTGGAAATTTTTTTGAAGTTTTGTTTTATTTGATCGAAGTTTGCTTAAGACCTGGGTTCCACCAGGCATGCCAAATCTGTGAACATAAAAATTTCTACTCCCAGTTTATGGAACCTGAAGTGAACCTTTTCATGCCTACGTCTTTTGTGGGCGTGCCAACTAGCTTACTCAAACTAGTGAAGGTTTTTGAAATATTTCTGACTTTTTGGCGATTGTGGGAAAGCGGGATCTTTTCGCTTTAAACCTTCTTGAACCGATGCTCAAGGGTCAGTTTAAGCGCTTAGAAACTTCGATTTTCCAAACAAATATTAACTTCGAATGATAAGTGTTTGATGAATTTGATTCATGCCTTCTTTGCAAATTTTATTACGAATGTTGGATGACCCTAAGTCTTTGTGGATTTTATCTATTTAGGCCTAATATATGTGTGAATGTGTGGCCTAATTTCAACATGGTTTGAGCGAGGATTTCAAGGGATTTTGAAAGCGAGTGAATGCAGGGATGCTGAAATCCTTTTTGGGCTTTTCGAGAGCGATGATGCAAACTCACCCAAATTGAAATAGCAACTCACACGACTTGAAAGTAAATCCACAAGAATTGAAAAAATATATATGTTTAGCTTAAGAGCGGAAAGGCTCAATGTGTGTGAGTGTAAAGCGCGGAAAGGCTCAAGTGCACGTGGGTGTTTCTTGTGTGAAATTTAAATTGCAACTCACATAACTTGAAAGTAAATCCACCCGAATGTAATTGCAACTCACACGACTTGAAAGCAAATCCACGCGAATTGAAAATATATATATTTAGCTTCAGAGCGGAAAGGCTCAATGTGTGTGAGTGTAAAGAGTGGAAAGGCTGAAGTGCACGTGTGTGGTCGTGTTTCATCCACGAATATTACATCTCGGGGGGAGACTTCGCTCCATTACTACAACCCCATTTCAAATTGAATTGAATTGAAACTGAGTAGTTTAAAACCGAATATAAATGTACTTATAAGTTCTCATTCGGTTTTGTCTCTCGGGTTCGCTCGAGTCTTCCTTCGTCGCAGCCGTGAGGTAAGTCCCTTGGTTTGGTTCCAAGGTCAAAGCTTGAGTATGAGTCAACCTAGGTGCAGCCGGTTTTGATTGGGTGCAGCTGGGTGTAGGTTCAAATTGGCCTTGGCTGGGTTTGGCCAAGAGGTCTAGTTGGTCAAGGTTTAAGGCAAGTGGTTAGGTGTGGTTTTAGGGACTGCTGGTTAGGTTTGGTTTAGGACATGGCTGGGTCAAGTCCTAGGTTAGTTCAAGCTTGTCTTGGTTCAGCCAAGCTAGCTAAGTAGGTTTAGTTTTGCTAGTTTTGAATGAGTTCAAGGGGACGAGCTAGGTGCAGCCAGCACCTAGCCAAATTGGTTTAGGTTGGGTGTTGGGGCAGTCAATGCAGTCCAAGTCTTGGCCAAGGATGCGAGTCGGCCAAAGGGTGGCGATTTAGCTAGGTGTTTCAAGGGGTAGGTCAAACCAAGTTAGGTTTAGGCCAAGTCTAGCTAGGGTAGGTTCAATGTGGGGCGTGGTTGTAGCCAAGGGCAGCATTAGGTGGCTTGGTTCAAGTAGGTTTAGCCAATTTGTTGCAACCAAGGTCGGTTCTGCCGACCTTGGTTCAGCCAAGTGGGGCGAGCTAGGGCTAGGTTCAAAGGATCGGCCAAGGTGTTAGGCAAGGGATGGCTAGGTTTAAATGGGTTTAGCCTAGTTGGGTTCAGCCAACATGGGTGCAGTCAGCTGCGGGGTGCAGTTGGGTACATCAAGGGCTAGGTTTAGGTCAAGGTTTCGGTTGATGGCAGGTCGAGTGGTGAGGGGCTCGATTCTGGTTGGGTGCAGTCAGCCGTGAGTTTTAGGGTAGGTTTTAGCTAGGTGTTGGGGCAGGTTAGGGTGCAATTGGCCAAGGCCGTGGGGTTCAAGTTCGGTTGACACCAAGGAGGTGAGTCAAAAGGTTTTTAGCTAGGTGCGGCCAACACCTAGCCGAGTTGGGTTTAGAGTGGGTTAGTGTAGACGCGCGAAAATCCCTGCCTCTTCGCCTCTTTCGGGGGCTTGGAGTGGATCTTCTCGTGTGTCTAAGGCCTATGTATACAAATAGGGCGTGCCAGCTAGCTTACTTAAGCTAGCGAAGATATTTTTAACACTGACTTCTAAACGTGGCGACTGTGAGCAAGTAAGCTCTTGTCGTCGCAGACCTTCTTGCACCGATGCGCAAGGGTCAGTCTGTACGCTTTGCAAAAATCGAGTTTTGGGGAGAAAGTCTACGAAGCGATTCGAGGTGTCTATTTCGGGTCTTTAGGATGCGATTTGCATATTTTAGATCACGTGGATTTGCACGTGCCTAAGTCTTTTCTTTTATCCCTTTTTGGGCCACCTAGTTTGTGTGTTATGAACACTCCACTACATGGGCGAATTCGAGCGGGGCTTGCTTTGATGCAATATGCGTCCTACCTCATGGTATGGCGTAGATGCAATGTAAACTCACGCTACTCCAAAGGGAAAACCCGAAATGTAAAGACAATACTGAAGGGAAATAACAGAAGGGAAATAACTGAAGGGAAATAACCGAAGGGAAATATGTATATATCTTATGTATATGAGCCCTTACTCGGGTCTTGCAAATAAGAGCGAAGGCTCAATGTGGGTGCGTGCTTGAATTGAAAGACTTACACACACGACATGAAATTAAACCCAAATATAAATTGCAGTATGGCCTTGACTAAGGTCTTGGGAGTAAGAGCAATGGAGATCAAGACTCTTCTCTCTTTACACGAAATTTCTACCTTTCATAAGTTAATAAAGAAGGCTTCCTTATTTGAAACCAATCTGAAAAAGGGAGTCTATGACGACTTTGGAAGGGAAAAATACTTCCAAAAATGAGATTTGAAAATCCCGGAACTTACTGGCCACCCATGACGGACAAAGGGGCAAAACCCCAAAAGATTGCAAATGTTTGAGTGGAATCGAGCCCGACAGGCACTTCGAAAAAGCTCGAACACCAAAAAAATGAAAAAAATGAAAATTTTCAAAAAAACTTTGAAAAACAGGAGTACACCGCACTGGGGCAACCTGTCTCGGAGGTCCTAGACCTCCTACTCTCCCAAGGCTTGGTAGTACTCCCGGAAATTCCCGAGGGGACCCCTCCAAAAGGGAGGATTTTGAAATGATATTGTAAGTATCATCGACTCAAAGGCTATGATACGAACAATTGTTTTTCCCTCCTAAACAAAATTGAAAACTTGATCGAGTAGGGCCGGCTCCAGGTCATTGAAGAACCTAAGCCTACACAAGCTATGCTCAAAGAACCCTTCTCCAATCACGCAAGTACCAGTGGGAAGGGAAAAGAGGTGTGTGCTTTCGCAACCTCTAAAAGTTTTGTGCATGCATATTCTGGCTTCACTACTTGTCCACCATCTCTCATCATTTATAAGAAAGTCGCCCAAGTAGTGATCCGAGGAGTGCTTAGAGTCCCGCCCCCGGCTAGAGCCGTCTTAAGAATTCTGGGTGCTCCAAAGCACACAAATAGTGCCAACTTAGGAGCGAGCCTTAGGCAAAGTGTAGGGGAGGTGACCAGGTCCGGGAGGATCTATCAACCCCAACACTTAGAAAAAACTGCTAAAAAAGTGGTTAGTGTTCTTGGCCCTTCAAAAGCATGCATTCCTAAGGTTTTGCAAATCATGGACAAAGGTAAAAATGTTTTAACCTTATATGATTTTGAAAATCATCTTTCTAAGATCCAGATAAACATGTCCATCCTAGAGTTGATACAAACCTCTCCTAGGCATAGACTAGTTTTAGAAAAAATCTTAGAGAGAGCCAAGGTTAACTCGAGTATAACTCCTGAGTCCTTGTCATTCCTAGTTGCACCCCTCTGTGCAAAAATGCCAATTGTCAATGTGTGTGAAAGTGCTTGAATTGAAAGACTTACTCACACGACATGAAATGAAACCCAAATAGTATAGGTCGGCCCTTACTTGGGTCTTTCAAATAAGAGCGAAAGCTCAATGTGTGTGAGAGTGCTTGAATTGAAAGGCTTACTCACACGACATGAAATGAAACCCAAATAGTATAGGTCGGCCCTTACTTGGGTCTTTCAAATAAGAGCGAAAGCTCAATGTGTGTGAGAGTGCTTGAATTGAAAGACAACGCACCCAACTTAAACAAAAACCCTTCGAAAAAATGAAAGTATATGTACACTTATATATTAGGGGCTGATTAGGCCCGTGTGTGTTCAAAATCGTGCACGACTAAGAGAGTGCACGTGTGTGGTTGTGCCAAGCCACGTTATTACAAGCGGGGGGAGACTATGCTCCGTTATTACAACCCCGTATCAAATTGAATCTCAAGCAAGTGTACAACTAAGGACCGAGTTTAGGCACTTACGAGTAGCTGGTCCGTAGAGGCTTTGCTTGAGCATGGGCTTGACCTTCGCCTTGGGCTGCAAACGGGAGCTCCGCGAAGATAGGTGATCAAAGGTGCTGGCCGGCTGCAAGTGGGGCGTGGGATAGGCGCCTCGAAGGTGGCCGGTGGCAAGTAGATGTTGGATCAAAGTAGGGGGTTTAAAGGGGCTGAACGAGTGAGGTCTTAGGATCACTAGGGGAGTTGAGTACTTAGGGAAAACTGGCCCTAAGGGAGAGTTTGTGGGAAGGCCGAATGGGACACCTAGGGGAAGGTAGTGGTCGGCAGTTTGGGTTGTGCTAGGTTCGACTAAGTTAAAGTGGTGGTGGCGGGCTGCTAGGGTGACTAAGGCTGGAGTATGGGAAGGTGGCTAGTTAGGGGATGGGACTAGGTGATAGTGGGAATAGTGGGTTTAAAGTAGTGCCACGGGCAAGTCTTAGGAAATCTAATAGGGTGGCCGGGTATAGTTGATGTGAGTTAGGTAGGAAGCAAACGGTTGAGGCGGCTAAGGTTTGGCCGAGCGGAGTGGTGGCAAAGGCTGAGATGATGATAGGATGGGTGGCTAGGAGTGGAGAGGTAGTAGAGAAGGGGGCTAGGTAAGGTGCAGGGTACTTACCGAATGGGGAGAGGCGGTGGAAGGCAATGAGAAGCAGGCGGGCAGGTGGGCTGATGGCTGGTTCGGTTGGATGAAGGTGGTGGCGTCCGGCTGGGGGATGGTGGTGGTGGATGGAAGAGGGAAGGTGGCGGTGCAGGTGGAGCTGGCCAAGGTGATGGAGAGTGGTCCCGGCTGGGTGAGAGATGGAAGAAGGAGAGGGCCCGGCTGGGTGAGATGGTGGTTCCCACTTAGAAAACCCGCCCCCAAGGAGGGGGGTTTAAATAGGGGATGGGTAGGTCGGTTAGGGCTGGGCTGAGGGTAGTGGTTAGGTGGTTTAGGTAGGGTGATATGTAGATAAGGTGGGCTGGAAAGGGTTGGGCCAGATATTTTAAAACTAGGGGTTTGGGTAAATCGTGGGCTAAGGGTGGTTTAGGGGTTTAGGGCTAGGTTAGGTGGTTGGGTTTTAGGGTGAGGTTTAGTGAGCTAGGTTAGGTGATTAGGCTAGGTTTAGGCTAGGATTAGGGAAATTAATCTAGGTTTAGGGAAGGATTAGGGAAGTGGGTTAGGTGATTAGGTTGGGATTAGGCCGGGATTAGGGAAGTGGGTTAGGTGATTAGGTTCAGATTAGGGGTGGATTAGGGGTTTAGGCTAGGATTAGGCATTTTGGGTTAGGTTTAGATGAGGGAGCTCCCCTAGCATGGCCCATAGACCTTGATCACCCCATGTTGGTGCAGCCCTAGGTTAGGTTTTAGCTAATTACAAGCTTAAACCCACTCAATTAGGCTAACCCACATGATTAACCCAAACTTGACACACAAGTCAAGCTTAATACAACACTCTTGATATTTTTCACCCCCCACTCTCTCTCATGCCCAATATCCCACGTGAATTTCAAGTGGGCCCCACCTCCATTTATGAGAAGGTGATGTGGGCCATGGATATGGATATTGGATTGGATCTCTGGATCCAAATCCAAATCCAAGTCCACATATGGGTTTGGATTGGGATCTGGATATATATGGTCCAGATCCACTCCAAACTGAACTCTGACTCCTTCGAGCTGGGTTCGAAACGGACGATTCGTGCGGGGCCTGACAGCATCAGTACTCCGTCTGCGTTGGGTCTTCGCCAACATGGTCGTCCGCCTCCGTTTCTGCCTTCCGGAGATGACTTCAAATGATATTTTGGTAAGAACAGGGTCTTGGACGTTCGAGATCCTGGGGTGTGAATCAGATACAAGAGTTGCTGTGCCGGGCTCGACAGGTGCTCCGATTCCGGGCTCTTCTTGGCTCTCCTGGTCCTGTCTTGATCGGGTCAAGCCACTTCGGGGTTTTAAAACATGTATTAAAAGGGTTTTCAAAAGCTATATCATATATTTTTGAAAGATAAAGTTTAAAACATATATACAGGGTTGTTTGGAAGGCTCCTGGGTTTCTAAACTCAAAAATGGCCCTTTGGGGCTGCTTTTACAAAACCAGGTTTGTTTTAAGGAATTCGTGGGATTTCGGGGTGTTTACAGTTAGCTAGGGTGATGTTCGGCTGGGTTTAAGGGAGGTTTCAGCCTAGGTCTAGGTTGGTTCAAGCTGGGATTCGGCCAGCTAAGTCTAGGGGTTTTGGTGAAATGCAGTCAAGTGGGCCAAGGGTGATTCGGCCAGGTTAGGGCAGCAGGTGGCGGTTTAGGGTGTGGTCCAAGTGGACTAGGTAGGTATGTTAGGTGTAAGCTAGGTGGGTTCAAGGGATGGCTCGGCCAAGTTTTAGTGGGGTAGGTTTTGGGTCATGGGGTAGGTCGGTTAGGGTAGGTTTGGTCCAGCCGAGTGGGTGTGGTTTGGCTAGGTTTGGTGGGGGTCGGTTGGGGTATGGTCTAGGCTAGGTATGGTTTAGGGACTTACATCTTGCAGCCGGTCCACCATAGTCCACCATTTGCAGCCACTTTGATCTTCTTTGTTGCAGCCCAAGCTAGGTTCAAGCCCACCTCACCCTTGATCAAGCCCACATGGCTAAATTCCACCATTGTTGACTTTTCCCACACACTCTCTCTCTTGCTTTTCAAGCCCCACCATTCCCAATTGAAATTCACGTGAACCCTTTCTTCCCCCTGGCTCTATTTATAGGCCAAGGGTGGGTCTTGGATTTAGGTTTGGATCCAAGGATCCAACCCAATCCAAATTTCAAATGGATTTGGATCTGGATATTTTTATCCAAATCTAATTCAAAATTTTCTTTTTTCAGTCCTTTTTTGGTGTTTGAAATGGGCGGTTTTGAACGGGCTCGGGTTCCGCCGATGACCCGATTTCAAGCTGGGTTTTTCCCAGTCCCTTTGACCGACCCATTTCTCACTTTCTAAACTATTTTTGTCTACTTTTTTATCTGTTTGGCCCCGTTTGATGTTTCCATTTGGTGAGGCCAATCTTGGATTTCTTCGTGAATTTCTGATTTTCGTTTTTACAGGCTTGCGACTTGATCTTTGACGTCTTCGTCGGGGCTTTGTCTTCATCTTTTATGGTTTTTGAGTTGAAGTCTGATTCTGACCTAGATGCCTGTTTTGCTTTTCGACCTTGTTTTCATCCGGACGGGCTGAACTTTCCCTTTGCTTTTTGACCCGATATTGAGTTGCTTTTTTATCGAGTTTCACCTGCTTGTGCGAGCTGCTTTACAAAACTTGGGTTTTGGCTTGGATTTTAAAGCCTTTATTTCGAAAGATTTTCTGAAAAAGAAGTTTGAACTTCAAAACTCTGGGGGGGTTAACAATTCAAAATAAGGTTGTGAAAGGGTTTTCGAAAATCAGGCGTTTGTTTGAAAATATTCTCATTTTGGGGTGTTTACAGAATTCACAACCCTTTTGAATTGAATATGAAGAAGAGATGTGAATGAATCAAGTTGGAGCAGCACTTACCCGAATTCCCACGAAATCAGCCTCATAAGGTGGTGCACGACCCTCACTTGCCATCTTTTCACCCTTGATTGCTCACTCCAACTCTCACTAAAACTTAGCCTAAATCCTACACTGTCTTCCCTCTCTAAACTCTCCCCTAGCAGCCCACAAACTCTTACAAAGAGCCCAAGATGCAACACTTTGATTCCCTCCCTTCAAGATGGCTCTCAAAGATGGGATTCATGCCCCACCCTTGGCCTCTATTTATCGGCCAAGGGTGGGTCTTCTAGGCCCTTCCTTGGAGCGAGTGATCCAAGATCCAACCCAACCCCCAAGGGCTTCATCTCCATGTATTCTTGTGGTCCCTCATGGTCAAATATGGATCAGCCCCATGTGGGCTAGTTCTAGGCTCAAACCATGTGCACCTTGTCCTAGTCGATTAGACCTAGATGCACTTGGCTAGACTTGGTTTCATGGCTTGATCAACCTCCATTATGGCTCGTCTTTCCTTGCTTGATTTAAACTTGGTACATGGGCTGGATATGGCTTGATAAATCTTTGGAATCAGCCCAAGGTTCAATCTGCTTCAACTTGCAAAAGTCGGCTAACACTTGTAAAAAAATTGTATTCGATTCAAAAAAGTTGTCGACTCAATTTGATAAGCAACTCGAGCTACCATATAATGATGCTGGCACATTTGATTGAATTTTTTATGAAGATATGCCTCGACGTGGTCCACTCCCTTGCTTCTCGACTTCTCTTTCGTGAACTCGATCCATGGTTGAATCAGGCCCCACTTGTTCGCCTGATTTGCTCAAATCTTCTGGGCTTTATCCTTTTAGTTTAAATTTGAAACTTTTCAAAACCTTTATTTTAAAGATTTAAAAGTTTTCATTTGAAAGCACAAGGCTTTTTTAAAACGAGTGAGCTTTCAAAGTTGGGAGTGTTTAGAAAAATTTTAGGGTGTTTACAGATGCCTCTCTTTGGCATTAATCCAAATTTATTTGGATAATGGTAAAGAATAAAACATCATTTTCGATTTTACTTCCCAAAATATCAATTGAGAATATGAATTGTTCTTTATTTCATAAAATTCGTTCCCTGGATTATAGGGGAGGGGATTTTAGCCAAAGGGGACTTGACCTACATTGGGTATCTGTCCTAAATATGATCATGCATAGATGACTTTGGATGTATGCATACATGGTGTGTGATGCACATGGAGTGTGAGTTTTTAGAGACTTATTTAAGAGATGGATGAGCTGAAGGAGAAGCCTATGAAGGCCGGTTGTCCCAAGTAAGATAATCCCTATGTCGATTGACATTTTGGGTTTTCAAAATTTGTTTTTAAAGGGAACTCCTTTTAGTTTCTTTCAAAAGGACTTCCAATTTTCATATTTCCCCTCATTTGGGTTTCAATACCCACTACTTAGCAGAGGTTTTGTAGGAAATTTTGGAAAACATTTCAAAATTCTATTTCCCATACAACAAAGTTTAATTCTCCAATAAAATGAAATCCAAATAAGTAGATTCTATTCCTACTTTAGGATTTTCATGGAAAAACCTTTCTCCATTGGGATAAGTTGTAGAGATTTGAGAAAGAGTTACCACGGTCCCTTCTGAAGCGTCCTGTGGTTTAAGGCAAAGATATAGAAAATTTGCTCTTTTTGAGCTTTGACTTTTTCTTTTCTATCTTTTTCTTTTTCTTCATTCAAAGAGAAGACCTCTTTCAGAGGAATTTTTGTATTCCCTCTTTCTATTTGAAGGAAAGACCTCTTTACGAAGGAGTTTTTATATTCTCTTTTTCTTTTTTTCTTTCAAAGAGAAGACCTTTTACAGAAGAATTTTTGTATTCCTCTTTCTATTTAAAGGGAAGACCTCCCCTGATTTTAAAAGTTTCAAAAATCGTGACTAAGTTCTGGATTTTTGAAAATTTCAGGTTGTTCTGTTTTCAGATACCTGTTCTGTGATTTTTTTAAAATGCCTTTGGGTTTGTAAAAATTCTTAACATTTTACAAAAGCTAGGAATATATGTGCAGAATCATAAAGTATTTTTATTTTTATGCTATAAACCATGAGAATTAAATCTGGGACCAATGATTGTTCAGGAACTCGGAATAGTTCTACGTTTGGAATTCATAAACTCAAAAAAACAGGCATATCTCCGCACTCAAACATTCAAATTCAATGAAATTTGTTTTGTTAGAAAGTTATCTTTCAAATAATCAATTTTCATGCACTCAGTATGCACAGAGATATGAATAAAATAACACACATGTTTCTGAATGTTCTGTTTCTGTAGAACATAATCTGATTTTTTCCAAACTTCATGGATTTTATTAACCATGTAAACGATCATATAAAATCTTTAAAAGGACATTCACTGATATGTCTGGATTAGTCGTGCCAAATATAGACTTGATTGGATCAGTCGTTTGTCTCAAAACAATCCGTGATCAGGCATGTGCAGACATGCACTTCAGAATTTCAGTTTTTGCAGAAAATTTAAACATGTTCCTTTAATGATTTGGAACGATCTACAACAAGTAATCAATCCTAAAAATCATGCAAATCAAAGAGGTTTATAGTTTTTAGTTTGTTCCTAGAGATTAAGGGATTTAGATACATGTTTCGTATTAACAATGATCATAAACAACGTCCTTGGTTCAATCTGCATACAATCATTCGTAGGAGCTATTGCTTCCTACAGATTTTCAAACAATTGTATGCCTAAAACAATAGTTCAAACCTGTGGTTTAGATGAAGAGCACGATGTGGAGGCGATGAACCTAACATGGACGAAGAGCTGCCACAATCGAATGCCGGACGGCGGGGCAGGGAGCAGCCTGCATTCCTTCCTTCTTTCCCTCTCTTCTTCTCCTTCCCTCTCTCTTTCTCTCTCTTTCTGCTGTCCACTCTTCTCTCACGAATTGGTGTTTGGCACTCACCGGTTGATGCCTTTGCAGCACCTTTGAGGCCCCTTTTATAGGCCCAGGAATGCCTCTTTGCTATAGATTTTCATAAGGCAAGTTGCCTTATTGAAAAGGACAGCATTTTGGCAAGTGAATGCTGGCTATTCTTGCCAAAATCTGTTCCATTCGTATTTAGGCAATTGATATGCTGTATATGCCTTCCAAATCAGCCACTAAACTATCTTTTGGCAAGTGGGCTCAGCCAAGATTGATTTACTCAAATTGGTACATCTAGCTGTTGTGGGAGGTAAGTTTCCAAGCTCATCGTGTCCTGTCAAATTCTGTGGCGCTTGTTATGAGAAATTGCCAAGCAAGGCGTCTGCTGGAGCTAGCACCTCATTGATGGATGGAAATGCTTTTGATGTTGAAGTAGAAACCTGGCCATGTAGATACCCGAATCAGGACCATGGTCATCTTCCTCTCTTTTGGTGTCATCGTCATCAGTTGCAGCATCACCATCAGCACTTTCATGATCGTTGTCAGAACAAATATTGTTACCACTGCCATCCTGATTCCCTACCAGTTTTCTCTGCCTGAATTTAAGATGCATCAGGCCTCTGTTCTCATCCTGAACATTGATGAACGTTACTCTCCTGAATTTCGATTTCTGCTGCCTTCGTTTCTTTCATTCTGATTCAGATGAACTTCTTCTTTCTGCTTTTCTTTTGTCATGACCTGAAACTTTTACCTGGTTTTCAGTTTTGGTTTCACCTCGTCCACATCTGCGACTCTTAATTCGTAAAGTCCTCTGATGATTTCGCAATGACGGAGATGGAGGTGTCGTTGGTGGTGATGATCGTGATG
Organism: Brasenia schreberi; assembly: GCA_036023115.1. Taxonomy (NCBI): domain Eukaryota; kingdom Viridiplantae; phylum Streptophyta; class Magnoliopsida; order Nymphaeales; family Cabombaceae; genus Brasenia; species Brasenia schreberi. The sequence goes on from JAYKKT010000064.1 coordinate 14,251,290, forward strand.
CCGACGAGGATGATGCATATGATGGATTCTATTGGTGACCCGCAGCACATATTTTACATTTGGCGACTCAATACGAGGATGATGCTAGATCTCATCTTTCGAACAGAAAGGTCTTTGAGTTTCATGGACTTCAAACTTGGATTTCCATTTGCAAGTGAAGATGACCAAGATGTATTTAACACTCTTTTGTTTCTGGAATTCTTCAATCCCAAATTTGTAGTTCTTGGAGCATGTGAATTCGAAGCTGAAGAAGTTGATGACTTGACCTCTCTTTTCGCTGTGGTTGACAATGAATGTTTAGATATATTTCTTGCAGGGAATCGACCACTTGAATTCCCTGAAATGTGTGATAGTCGAGGCTTTGTTAGCTTTTTTATTCGAAACCAACATTGACTTGAAAGGTGTTCCAACTTTCCGTGACGAAGATGCAATTTTCTTGACTCTGGAAAATTCATGGTCTTGAACCGATGGGGAGAAAGAATTTGTCTCCAAATCCACTTCTGTGATTTCTTTGACTTCTGACAAAATGTCCTTAAATGTCGTTCCTGCAGTTGTTGTACCACTCGAGTCCCCTAAAACTTTTGAAATTGGAGGCTTAGCTACAGGGTCTTTCTGTCTAACTTTTGTTTTTAGAGATGATACAGTCTTTTGCCCAGGTTTTGAAGCAGCTTGTGTTTTAGAGTAATTATGCGACCTCAAGCTTGCATTTCCATAAGAACGAGCACTAAGAGTCGATGATGAACTAAATGTTACAGCTTATTTTCTAGAAATTTTGGTGCATCCATGGCCATAAGTTTTTTTTATCAAGGTCAATCGCTTTTTCTGAACCTTTCTGACCATCAAGTAGAGAAGATTTCACCAATTGTTTTGGGTTAAAACCAGATTTCCTCTTCAAAGGTGATTCAATTTTCAATCGTGATGCTGACATGACTCGAGGACTTCCCATTGAGATCTGTTTTACATCCTCTTGTTTCCTTGTGTTGCTTACTTCTGAAGATGGAAGAGGGAGTGGTTGTTTTCCTTATTTGCAGAAATCTTGACAAGAGCTAGTAGCCGTCCGTAGATAATTAGGAAGATTTTTCTCTTCACTGTTAGCAGGAGAAGTTGTATATGGCGTGAACTTGTTCTCGTATTGCCTACCTTTGTCCCTATACCTTCAAAACTCAATGATTACTTGCTCTTTTCCATATTCCCTTTCTTATGAAGTAACCGATTCTTATTTTCTCCTTTGCACACTTTCTAGATCCAAATGGGCATTTCTCAAATTAAACATCGCTTCTTGTCAAATCGAGTATCGCTTTTCCCTTCCATGGACAATGTCGGTTTTTCTTCCGGAATAGTGACCTTTCCTTTTTGGGTGACCTTCTTTTCTGGGTGTCGATTTCCTTTCGAATGTGAGTTTTCCTTTCTCGGTCATTGGCTTTTCTTTCTGGGCGCCCTCCTTCATTTTTAGGTGTCAACTTGCCTTTTTGATGCCTATTTCTTTCAAATGGCAAGTTTCAAAATACTTTTCAACACAAATTTTTTAAGGAAACGAAATCCTACTCTTTTGGTATTGAGGGCAAAATCATCATTTTATCCAATTTTTTCCAAATTCAAAATTTTCAGAAAGGGATGCAAGATTTTATCATTTTAACACCACAATATAATTTTGACATCCAAAACTAGCTCTTTTGAAGGATTTTATTAAAAACTCAAAGCTGTCTAAAATAACCAGCTTTCTAAAGATAAAAATTTTTCATAAAAAATTTGGGTGTTTACACATGTTTTCTCCATGGCTTGATAATTTAGAGTTTTCGAAATGTAGTAAATAACATACTCCTTAAGGCTATCATCCTCTTATTGAGCAGGCAAAGCACCCAATGCATTCGCACGAATGGAAATGTAAAGCAATAAAAGTTTTTCTTGCTTTGGAGGTTTTAAAATTGAAGGATTTACCAAATAAGTTTTTAATCTTTCAAAAGTTTTTTGGCAATCGAAATCCCATTCAAATTTAACCCCTTTTCTCAAAAGCCTATTGAAAGGTTCACATCTTGTTGCTAAATTGGAGATAAATCTCCTAATTGCTTGGAGTAGACCTTGGAGGCTTTGGATTTGGGTCAAGTTGGAAGGTAGAGGCATGGCTCTTTTGGTACTGAGGGCAAAATCATCATTTTATCCAATTTTTTCCAAATTTAAAATTTTCAGAAAGGGATGCAAGATTTTATCATTTTAACACCACCATATAATTTTGACATCCAAAACTAGCTCTTTTGAAGGATTTTATTAAAAACTCAAAGCTATCTAAAATAACCAGCTTTCTAAAGATAAAAATTTTTCATAAAAATTTTGGGTGTTTACACACGTTTTCTCCATGGCTTGATAATTTCTTTCATATGCCAATAGAGTTTTCGAAATATAGTAAATAGCATACTCCTTAAGGCTATCATCCTCATATTGAGGAGGCAAAGCACCCAATGCATTCGCATGAATAGAAATGTAAAGCAATAAAAGTTTTCCTTACTTTGGAGGTTTTAAAATTAGAGAATTTACCAAATAAGTTTTCAATCTTTCAAAAGTTTTTTAGCAATCGAAATCCCATTCAAATTTAACCCCTTTTCTCAAAAGCCTATTGAAAGATTCACATCTTGTTGCTAAATTGGAGATAAATCTTCTAATTGCTTGGAGTAGACCTTGGAGGCTTTGAATTTGGGTCAAGTTGGAAGGTGGAGGCATGTATATGATGACTCAACTTATATGCCCCTTTGGCTTGCTATAAACTCTAAGAGTTTTCCCGATTCCACTCCAAAAACACATTTTTGAGGGTTTAGCTTTACTTTATAAAGCCTAAGTCTTTTGAAACCTTTTGCAAAGATTCTATGTGTGCGCATCGGGTTTTTTATTTTACCAAAACATCATCCACATACACTTCCAAGAGCTCATGGATTTGATCATGAAAAATGGTAGTCATGGCTCTTTCGTATGTGGCACTAACATTTTTCAAACCAAATGGCATAACCATTAATATTATGTGCCCCAAGTGTAGTAAAAGCAGTTTTTGTCTGATCTTTTGGTGCTAACTTGATTTGTTTATAACCCGAATAACCATCCATGAAAGAAAACATTTTATGATTTGCAGTGCTAACCACTATCAAATCAATGTTTGGAAGAGGAAAATTATCTTTTAGAGTGGCTTTGTTCTAATTTTTAAAATCAATGCAAATTTGAATTTCCCCATTGGATTTTTGAACCACAATAATATTTGAAAGCCATTCCGAATAAGCAATGGGTTTTATAAATCCGACTTTTAAAAGATCTTCTAAACCCTCTTTCACTTGAGAGTGAACATCGGGATGGATTTTTCTAAGCTTTTGCTTCACGGGCTTTGCATTGGATTCTAAGAGTAGGTGATGTTCTACGACTCTTGGGTCTAAACCCGACATGTCTTCATAGGTTCATGCAAATACATCAACATAGGATTTCAAAAATGCAATGAATGATGCTCTTTTATGCTCATGCAAACATGGACCTATTTTTACACACTTTGGGTTAGACTCACTTTCTAAGTTGATCTCTACAAAATCTCCTCCTACGGAATTTGAAACTTTTTCAAAGTCAAGGATTCTATGGAATTCAAGAGCTCGGAGGCTTGATCTTCTTCATGGATGAGGGATCTTCTTCCTTGCTTTGATCATTCTCAAGCACTTTAATTTCTAGGAAAGTGCTTAGCAAGAGAGGGGGGTCGTGCATGACAATCTTGGACGATTTTGGTTTGGGAATATATACAATCTTGTAAGAAATCGAAAATGGGCTTTGTACATGGCCAATGTTTTTGAAATTTTTGATTTTTTCATTTTTTTTGTCTTTTTGGGATTTTCAGATTTTTCAATTATTTTGGCTTTTTCCAAACAAAGACTAGGAGAAGAAATATAAATAACTTTGCTTTTGGAATTTTTAGATTTTTCAAATATTTTTGGGTTTTGAGAGTTTTGTAATTTTTTTGAATTTTGCAAATATATATATTTTATGGATTTTTGTGTATGGAGGGGTCTTCCATCAAACCTACAAAGAAAACACCATGAATTAGACTTTAAATAAGAGGTCTAAGTCATAGGTCTCGGTGTTAGCGAGTTATAGGGCATCCTTGACCCAAGGGGTCTTAGGTGTTGGCTCAAGGGGTATGGATGGGGTATAGCCAAACCATATCGACTTGGGTTAGGTGTAGGTAGGATGGGCTCTAACCTACCTTAGTTTTGGGCTCCTAGACCTTGGTAAGGTGTGTATCCCATATTCAACATCATGTTCTAAGGTTTCTTGAGTTTTGAAAAGTTTTTATAAAGTGGATTGCCTTGGAATTGAGTGTCGTCCATATCATGGATATACACACGACTTGGCTTGGATGGGGTTTTGGGGGTAGGAGCTAGGGATGGCCTGGGTTTTCCTAGAAAAGGCATGATCCTAGGTTGAGATGGCTTGGGATTGATTTTGGGTTTCCCTAGGAGATGGACGACCTTGGCCAGGTGTGGCTTGGTTTCTCCTAGTAGATGGATGATAGTGAGATGAATCCTAGGTGCAACCAACTATGTCCCTTCGGGTGGATGACTTGAGTATATTTAAAGGGAGAGCATGTTTGATCCCTTGCAAATTGTGAAAGTATGGATTCCAAGGGAAACCATGGTCGGACCCTTGATGGATTTAGGGATGTTGGGAAATCATGGCCACAGGCTTGGGTTTATAATGCAAACCTAGGCTCAAGGAGATCTGTTTATACATGGTAGGGTTAGGTGAACCTAGGATGTCAATGCATGCCTTAGGAGTAACTATGTCTACCATATTTTGAACTTTATTTTGATCTTGTTTTTCTTTTTGTAATTCTTTTTCTTGATGCAGGACATTTGGTGCACATTGAAAATACACATCTTTGGGCACATTTTGTGTGCTTATGGGTGCATGAGTGTGATTCGATGCATCCAATGTATATGAATGATTTACTGATCCTACACTAAGAAGAGGAGGATCGAGTAGGGAGTTATGGGGCTTTCGAAATTCTCTAAACTCAATTTCAAGAATGAGTTTTGGACATACCTTTTTCAAGCTTGTCTACCTTTTCATGATGAGAGCAAGCATCCTTGCAAGTGTCCTGAGGTTGCTCTAGCTCATTCATGGCTTCGAGCTCCTGTTGCTTTGCGAGGTCTTGGATTTCATCCTCCAAGCCTACGTGTGTGCAACACTCATTCTCTTGTGAAGTGATGCTCATATGATTGGAACCCATCAGAGCGAATATTTGTGGAACATGTGGAGTGATGTGGGGGAAGTGATCCTCATACCCCACTCCGCTTATATGCCTAGAAACGTAGACTTCACTTTTAATTTTCAGTTTTCAAAATTTTGATTTTCAAATCTTTTTTATTTTAGAAGATTTTCCAATTTTTATGATCTTTCCAAACGTAAAAAACTTTTTTTGGTTTTTCAATGAAAAATAGGGTGCTTGAAGGATGGGAAAGGTTAGATGATTCAATCTCAACACTTGTTGCATTTGTAGTCTCATTTCCTTCATCGGATTCTAGGCTCAATTTGGTTTTTCGGGTATGCTTTTTCTCTCTATGTACCCGAGATGAATTTTCATGGATCAATATGCCTTGGCCTTTTGGCTTAGGGCCTCGAGTTCCCATTCAAGTTCCCTTGCTCTTTCTCTCAAGGAGGCAAGTTTTTCATCTCAAGTTTTAGAGGATTTCTTTGAGCTTTTGGAAAACATGGAATGAATGATTTACTAATCCTACACTAAGAAGGGGAGGATTGAGTAGAGAGTTTTGGAGAAATGAGTTTTAGACATACCTTTTTTGAGCTTGTCTACATTTTTATAGTGAGAGCAAGCTTCCTTTCAGGCGTCCTTAGGTGGATCTAGCTCATGCATGGCTTCGAGCTCCCGTTGATTTGGGAGGTCTTGGATTTCATCCTCCAAGCCTATGTTTGTGTAATACTCATTCTCCCTTGTATTTTTTAAAATGTGTGAGGTAGTGCTCATGGGAGTGGAACCCATCAGAGCGAATATTTATGAAAAATTTTGAGTGACTTGAGTCAAGTGATCCTCATGCCCCACTCCACACATGTGCCTAGAAATGTGAACTTCACTTACAATTTTCAAAATTTCAACCTTTGCAACTTCTTGCTTTTCAAATCTTTTTGATTTTTGAAGATTTTTTAGAATTTTATTTTTCTAAATGAAGATTTTTTTTGGTTTTTTAATGGAAAATGGGATGTTTGGATGATTAGCAAGGTTAGATGATTCAACCTCAATACTTGCTGCATTTGTAGCCTCATTTCCTTCATCGGATTTTTGTCTCAATTTGGTTTTTCAAGTATGATTTTTCTCTCTATGTACCCAAGATGATTTTTCATGAAAATGATGTATCTTGGCCTTTTGGCTTAGGGCCTCAATTACCATAATCCTCTTTCTACAAATCTCCATCAATTTAGAGAGGTGCAACCGATTCCAAATATATTAACATTTTGAATAAAGCATGAAATTGTACACAACTGTGATATAGAAATAATGATCCTTGTTCACAGGAAAGACAAAACAAATTGGGTTGTGTTCAGATTTGCATGTTTTGACACAAATATAGGGTGACACAACATAGAGCACAAAAACTGGAAATTTCAGGTTCCACACAGCCTGAGCATGCAACAGAAGGTCTGTGACTGTATTGGTGTAGACATGAAATTTTCACTCTAAGCCTATGTAGAAACTTGAAATAAAAGTTTTCAACTCCACTTTGTGCGCGAGCATGCAGAAAACTAGCGAAATTGAATCCGATTGGCGATTGTGGTTAAGCGAGATCTTTTCGCATTAGACCTTCTCGAACAGATGCTCAAGGGTCCGTCTAAGTGCTTAGGGATTCCAACTAAATGTGTAAAACTTCTAAATTCACGTGAAAAGTAAAGGTGTTGAGAATGAAATCATGTGCACTTTATTCAAGTTTCAAAATGAACAAGTTTTGAAAAACAGAAAGTTCTATTTTCATGACTTGTTTCCCGAATCCGTTTGGATGTCTTTTGGACCTTCTAAAATCATCAAAATTTTATAAGCCGAAGCTTGAGATGTAGAGAGTTTGTATCATCTTTCATATCATGATTTGGAGTTGTACTGTTATAAACTTAAATATGAGAAGTATCTCTACCTAGGCTCTATTGTAGGAAAATTGGTTGGACAGACAATTTACAAAAACTTTTTTCATTTTGCACAATTTCAATTACGATGTTGGACGACACTAAAATTTTTGCAAATTTTATTAGAAGTGGGCTTGTGTGTAGAATATGTGTTCAAAGTTTCGAAACAATTGAAGCAGAGGTTCGATAATTAAAAATTAAACAATCCACGTATGCAGAGATGATGAAATCCAGTTTTCAGGTTTTTAGAATCATACATGATGCAAACTCACACGAATTGAAAAGCAACAACCCAACATCATAAATTGAAATTGCTGAAGAGAAATGAATGGAAATATACTTAATAGCTTAAGCATAGAGGAGATTAGAGAATATAGAGTATTTATAGAATATAGAGAGGTAGAATCAAGAAATCAAACACATAGAGTACATAATCAAAGAAAAGGAAATTTCAGCAACATCTACTTCTATTACATCATGGGGGGAGACAAAACTCCATTAATACAATCCATTTTGAATTGAATTTGAAGAAGAGATATAAAAAAAATAAAATGGAGCATCACTTACCGGACTTACAAAAAGAAACATCCTCCAAGGTAGTGGCCTACCACCCCTTTTTTTCACCCTTTCCCCCCTTAATCAAACACTCACCTTTCAAAAACGTGGCCTACCTTCTACACTCCCCTTTCCCTCTATAGGCTATTCCCTAGCAGCTCTCACACCTCACAAAGCTCTCAAAGTACTGGCTTCTCTCTCACTCTTCTAAGATCCCAAGATGATTCACGCCCCCTAGCCTATATTTATAGGCAAAGGGAGTGCTCTTCTAGGCCCTTCCTTTGCGCAGGTTACCCAAGGTCCAAATCCAGCCCCAAGGATCCATCAAATCACATGGCTTTGGTAGTCTTTTATGGTCAAATGCGGATCAGCCCCATATGGGCTGGTTTATCCTTAAGTTCCACGCTTTGGTCCTAGCCAATTGGACTTGAAGGCACTCGACTAGGCTTGTTTTAAGGCCTTGATTGACCTTGCTTGATAGCTCTTCTTTACTTTGCTTGACTTATGTTGATATGTGGGCTGTATATACATTTGATAAGCCTTTGGAATCATCCCCTAAGTTCCACCATTTCAAATTTGAAATAAGTCGGCCCATCCTTATCCCAAGGTTAGATTTGATCCAAATGGCACCTTGATTCGAATCAATAACCAACTCGAGTTGCCTTGTTTCTGTCCTATTTTAATTTGATTTGTTGAGGAAGATATTCCTTTGACTTAGTCCATTCCTTTGCTTTTGGGCTTGAGCTCGATCTTGAATTGAATTGGGCTCCACCTGTTCACCTGCTTTGATCAAATCATTTGGGCTTTTTAACTTCAATTTAAAACCTTTAATTTTGAAACATTTTTGAAAGATTTGAACTTTTTATTTAAAACAAAAGGTTTTAAATCATTTGAATTTTCGAGAAGGTTTTAAATTCTTTGAATTTGCGAAATTGAGAGTGTTAGGGAAAAAAAATTAGGGTGTTTACAGATGTCCCTCTTTGGAATTAATCTAAATTTATTTGGATAATGGCAAAGAAGAAAACACCCTTTTTAATTTACTTCCTAGATTATTCTCGAGAATATAAATCATCATTCATTTTCTAAAATACTTTTCCTTGGATTATATAGAAGGAGGTTTTAGCCAAAGGGAACTTGACATACATTGGGTATCTGTCCTAAATATGATCATACATGGATGACTTTGAATGTATGCATACATGGTGTGGGTGACGCAAATGAAGTGTGAGGTTTTAGAGACTCACTTAAGGCATGAATGAGCTTGAGGAGAAGCCTATGAAGGTCAACTGCCCCAAATAGGACAATCTCATGTTGTTTTGACATTTCAGGTTTTTCAAAATTCATTTTCAAAAGGAAACTCCTTTTAGCTTCAATCAAAAGGACTTCCAATTTTTCATATTTTCCTTCATTTGGGTTTCAATACCTACTACTTAGTAGAGGTTTTGTGGGAAATTTTTGGAAAACATTTCAAAATTCCATTTCTCACACAACAAAGTCTAATTCTCAAACAAAATGAAATCCAAATAAGTAGATTCTATTCCTATTTTAGGATTTTCATGGATAAATCTTTCTCCATTGCAATAAGTTGTAGGGATATGAGAAAGAGTTACCACGGTCCCTTCTAAAGCGTCCCGTGACTTAAGGCAAAGAGATGAAAAATTGCTCTTTGAGCTTTGGTTTTTTCTTTTCTATCTTTTTTTCTTTTTCTCATTCAAATAGAAGACCTCTTTCGGAGGAATTTTTGTATTCCCTCTTTCTATCAAAAAGGAAAACCTCTTTTCTAGAGGAGTTTTTGCATTCTCTTTTCTTTCTTTCTTTTTTTCATTCAAAGAGAATACCTCTTTCAGAGGAGTTTTTGTATTCCCTCTTTCTATTCGAAGGGAAGACCTCTTTATAGAGGAGTTTTTGTATTCTCTTTTTCTTTTTATTTTGTCAATTTTCCTTTTAGAGAAAGAAGTAAAATGGGGGGAAAACTTATCTCTTTGGCTACTGGATTCAACTAAGATCACCTCATTTCCTAATAGCATCTACCATTTGAAAATATTTTGCTATTTTGAACAAGGCTTCATTTTGTAAGCCAAGGATTTTTGAAATGTTACCACATGATTTTGAAAACTCTACTTTTCATAAAGCATCAATTCTCTTATTCAGGGCCATACAATCAATCTTGATCCTTCTTTCAAGAAGTTCAAAGGAGATCCATTTTAAACATCTTTTTGAAAGAATTTAACATAGACCCTATACATAATATTTTTTTCAAGTATTGGATATTTATAAAGTTTACTAAATTTCTGCCCTCAACATCAATCAATCAATATGCATTATTGATTTCTTTGTTGCCCCTTTTATGACATGGGAACATTCCTACTTCCCCTTTTTGAACCTCTTTGGGTGAATGATGTGCATGTGATGCATAACCTGTAAAAATATATTCCATGTGATATGACAGAGATACATGCTTTATGAGATGATGAATATATTCGGTCTCCATGAAAATATTTTTAGGGAATACATTCTAAATGCCCCTAGTTTGGTAGAGATGAGTCTTATGATGTCAAATGCCCACATGGTTAAGGGTCACGAGCTTATAATAGAATGCAAAGTGGATGATGGGGTATGAATGGTATGTCCATGCACTTGACATTGATGACATTTCCTAACATGATCATAACAATCTTACTTAATGGTGGACCAAAAATAACCGGCTCTAAGTATCTTCATGGCCATCATATTTGTATTGACATGACCTCCACATTCTCCATCATGGAATTCATGTATTATGGTTCTAGCCTCATCAAGGTCTATACATCTCAACAAGATGCCAGTAAAATTCTTTTTATAAAGAGTCCCTCCTAAAATCACATATCGGGTTGAAATCTTTTGAATAAAAGCTTTATCTTTTGAAGAAGCAAATTGAGGAAATCCTCCATTTTCTAAAAAGTTTTTAAGGTTTTGAAACCAAGGTTTTTCAATTGAATTTTGGTTATTTTGGCAAATCTTCAAATCGTGGGTGGATGGAGTGGGTGAGTGCCAAATTTCTAAGGACCGAGTTCCCATGGTGTGATTGATCCTTAGAGATGAACCTAGGGATGAGAGGGTATCTACTATGGTGTTATCCTCTTTTTCTATATGAGTGAGAGTGCATGATTTGAAAGAATTGACCAATTTAGTGGCCAATTCATGGTATAGTATGAGTTTTTCATTTTTTATTTGCCAAATTTTCAAAACTTGGTTTATGACAAGCATAGAATCTCCAAAGACTTCAATACACGATGCCCCTAGATTTTTCAAAATTTGTAGGCCATGTATAAGTGCTTCATATTCAGCCATATTATTTAAGCATGCAAAATCTAGTCGAATGGCAATTGGGATTTCTCCTTTCTCGGGAGATATGAGGATGATTCCCACACCTACCCCTTGTTGATTCTTTGCCCCATCAAAATACATTTTTCATACTTGATCTTTATTAAAACAATTTGCTAAAACATGGTTTTGAAATTCATTTGCAAATATGCTTCATCGGGCATTTCATCAAGTATGGGATATGTATCCTCAAGAGGGAATTCGGCCATATGATCGACTAGGGCTTGTCCCTTAATAGAGATTTGATGATGAAACTTTAAATCATACTCCATTAAGAGGAGCTGCCATTTACCTAGCCTATCTATTAAGATAGGCTTTTCAAACAAGTGCTTGATTGGATCAAGCTTAGACACTATCCAATTTCATGATCTAGGAAATAATGTCTAAACTTTTGGCAAGCCCATACCAAGGCCAAGCATATTTTCTCCGTGGCTTGATAATTTATTTCATATACCAATAGAGTTTTCGAACTGTAATAAATGGCATACTCCCTAAGACTATCATCCTCATATTGAGCAAGCAAAGTATCCAATGCATTCGCATGAATGGAAATGTAAAGCAATAATGGTTTTCCTTGCTTTGGAGGTTTTAAAATCAGAGTATTTACCAAATAAGTTTTCAATCTTTCAAAAGTTTTTTGGCAATCAGTATCCCATTCAAATTCAACCCCTTTTCTTAAAAGCCTATTGAAAGGTTCGCATCTTGTTGCTAAATTGGAGATAAATCTCCTAATTGCGTGGAGTCGACCTTTGAGGCTACAGATTTTGGTCAAGTTGGAGGGTGGAGGCATATCTATGATGGTTCGATACTTAGAGGGGTTGACTTCTATTCCTCTTTAGCTTACCATGAACCCTTTCCTAAGCTTTCGCTTAACAGGTTTCACATTGGGTTCTAAGGGTAGATGATATTCTACAATTCTAGGATCTAAACCCAGCATGTCTTTATAGGTTCATGCAAATACATCAATATAAGATTTCAAAAATACAATGAATGATGTTCTTTCATGCTCATGCAAAACATGAACCAATCTTGACATACTTTGGGCTAAACTCACTCCCTAGATTGATTTCTACAAAATCCTCTCATACGAAATTTGAAGGTTTTTCCAAGTCAAGGATTCTATTAAATTCGAGAAGCTCGGAGGCTTGATCTTTCTCATTATGAGGGGATCTTCCTCCTTGCTTTGATCATTCTCAAGCACTTTAATTTCTAGGAAAGTGTTAGGCAAGACAGTAGGGTTGTGCATAATAGACTTAGTTGATTTTGGTTTTGATATATACATGAGTTTTGAAGAACTCGAAAATGGGCTTTGTACATGGCCAATATTTTTCAAATTTTTTGATATTTTTATCTTTTTCAAAACTCAAACTAAAAAGATCAATATAAAAGACTTTCTTTTTGAGGCTTTTTTCCAAACAAGGAATAGGAGAATGAATATAAACAATTTCCCTTTTGGATTTTCAGATTTTTCACATGTTTTTGGGTTTTGAAAATTTTCTATTTTTTTATTTTTCTAAATATATAATTTTTTTGGATTTTTCTACAGAGGGGACTTCTATCAAACCTACAAAGAAAACACTATGATTTAGACTCTAAACAAGAGGTCTAAGCCATAGGTTTCAGTTTAGTGGGTTCTAGGGCACCCTTGACCCAAGTGGTCTTAGGTGGTGGTTCAGGGGGTATGAATGGGGTATAGCCCAATCCATATCGACTCGAGTTAGGTGTAGGTAGGATGGGTTCTAGCTTACCTTGGTTGTAGGTTCCTAGACCTTGGTAAGGTGTGTACCTCATATTCAACATCATGTTCAAAGGTTTCTTGAGTTTTGGAAAGTTTTTATATAATAGATGGCCTTGGAACATGGTGTCGTTCATGTCATGTATGTACACACATTGGGACTTGGTTAGGGTCTTGGAGGCATGGGTGGTGGAAGACTTGGACTTCCACATAACCCTAGGAGTGAGTGTCTTGAGAGGTTTTGGCTTAGGCTCTCCCAAGGGGTGGACGGTTTTGACATGGTCCCTAGGTGCAACCCAATGTGCCCCTAGGGGTGGATGATTTGGGTGCAAAGAAAAAATATGCTTGATCCCTTACAATTTATGAGGGTATGGATTCCAAGGGAAACCATAGTTGGTCCCTTGGTAGGTTTATGGATATTGGGAAAAATCATGGCCGTAGGTTCGGGTTCACGATACAAACCTAGACTTAAGGAGACTTGTTTATGCATGGTAAGGTTAGGTGTACCTAGGATGTCGATGCATGCCTTAGGAATAGCCATGTCTACCATATTTTGAACTTTATTTTGATCTTTTTTTTCATTTTGAAATTCTTTTTCTTGGTGCAGGACATTCAGCGCACCTTGAAAATCCATATCCTTGGGCATATTTTATAGGTATGTGGGTGCATGAGTGTGATTCGATGCATCAAATGTATATGAATGATCTATCGATCCTATACTAAGAAGGGGAGGATCGAGTAGGAAGTTTATGGGGGAATGAGTTTCGGACATACCTTTTTCAAGCTTGTCTACCTTTTCATGGTAAGAGCAAGCATCCTCAAGTTGCTCTATCTCATGCACAGCTTCGAGATCCTGTTGCTTTGTGAGGTCTTGGATTTCATCTTCCAAGACTACGTGTGTGCAACACTCATTCTCTTGTGGAGTGGTGCTCATGGGATTGGAACCCATCGGAGCGAATATTTATGGAGTGATGTGGATCTCACGCCCCATTCTATTTGTGTCCCGGAAATGTGGACTTCCCTTTTAACTTTCAGAATTTCAAATTTTTGATTTTCAAATTTTTTAGATTTTATAAGATTTTCTAATTTTTTTATCTTTCAATTTTTTTTTTTCAATGGAAAATGGGGTGCTTGGAGGATGGACAAGGTTAGATGATTCAATCTTAACACTTGTTGCATTTAAAGCCTCATTTCCTTCATCGAATTCTAGGCTCAATTTGGGTTCTCAGGTATGCTTTTTCTCTCTATGCACCCGAGATAAATTTTCATGGGATCGATGTGCCTTAGTCTTTTGGCTTATGGCATCGATTTTTTTCTTCATTTCCCTCATTATTTCCCTTAGAGAGGCAAGCTCTTCATCTTAGGTTTTAGAGGATTTTCTTGAGCTTTTGGAAAATCGATTTGAGAAGTACGATGAGGATTTTCTTGGCTTGTTTTCAAAGGAATCATCTAAACTTGACATTGTTTCAAAATCAACTTGTTCAAAAAAAAGGTATTAACACGAAAGTTTTGAAGAATTGGAATTTGAAGAATTACCTAGACTTAGAATCCCAAAAGACTCGAATCTCATCAGGCGTGCTAATTCTGTATACGTGAAATTTTCACTCCAAGCCTATGTAGAGACTTGAAATAAAAGTTTTCAACTCCACTTTGTGCGCGAGCGTGACAGCTAGTTTTCTAAAAACTAGCAAAATCGAATCTGATGGGCCATTGTGGTTAAACGGGCTCTTTTCGCATTAGACCTTCTTGAACCGATGCTCAAGGATCCACCTAAGCGCTTAGAGATTCCAACTAAATGGGTGAAACTTCTAAATTCACGTGAAAAGTAAAGGTGTGGAGAATGAAATCATGTGCACTTGATTCAAGTTTCAAAATGAACAAGTTCTGAAAAACAAAAAGTTTTATTTTCAAGATCCGTTTGGATGCCTTTTAGACCTTCTAAAATCATAAAAATTTTACAGGCCGAAGCTTGAGATGTGTAGAGTCTATATCATATTTAAGATTATAATTCGGAGTTGTATTTTTACAAAATTAAATCTAAGAAATGTCTCTACTCAAGCACCCAGAATTGTTCTATCATAGAGATACAGAGACTCAAATATTATCCTGTATCTTAGTTCTTATAACTCTAAATTTAATGAATTTTATCTTGATAGAAAGCTATGGATGTCAGCTTTCTAATGAATCAAAATTTATTAATTTTGGATACTCACAGACAGAGTTATGAGATGAAAATTCAGGCTCTATTCTAGGAAAATTGGTTGGACAGATAATTTACAAAAACTTTTATGATTTTGCATAATTTTAATTATTATATTGGAAGACCTTAAAAATTTTGAAAATTTTATTAGAAGTGGGCCTGTGTGTGTAGAATTTGGAACAATTGGAGCTGAGGTTTAATAATTAAAAATCAAGCAATCTACATATGCAAAGATGATGAAATCGAGTTTTCAGGTTTTTAGAATCATACGTGATGCAAACTCACACGAATTAAAAAGCAACAACCCAACATCATGAATTGAAATTGTTGAAGGGAAATGAATGAAAATATACTTAATAGCTTAAGCATAGAGAAGATTAGAGAATATAGAGTATTTATAGAATATAGAGAGGTAGAATCAAGAAATCAAACACATAGAGTACATAATCAAAGAAAAGGAAATTTCAGTAACATCTACTTCTATTACATTATGGGGGGAGACAAAGCTCCATTAATACAATCCATTTTGAATTGAATTTGAAGAAGAGATATAGAAGAAATAAAATGGAGTAGCACTTACCGGACTTACACAAAGAAACGTCCTCCAAAGTAGTGGCCGACCACCTCTTTTCTTCACCCTTTTCCCCCTTGATCAAACACTCACCTCTCAAAAACGTGCCTACCTTTTACACTCCCCTTTCCCTCTCTAGGCTATTTCCTAGCAGCTCTCATACCTCACAAAGCTCTCAAAGTGTTGGCCTCTCTCTCACTCCTCTAAGATCCCAAGATGATTCACACCCCCCTAGCCTCTATTTATAGGCCAAGGGAGGGCTCTTCTAGGCCTTTCCTTGGGGCAAGTGACCCAAGGTCCAAACCTAGCCCCAAGGCCCCATCAAATCACGTGGTTTTGGTGGTCTTTTGTGGTCAAATGTGAGCCTTGAGTCTCATGCCTTGATCCTACCTGATTGGACTTGAAGGCACTCGACTGACTTGTTTTAAGGCCTTGATCGACCTTGCTTTTTGCTTGACTTATGTTGATATGTGGGCTGGATATATATTTGATAAGCCTTTGGAATCATCCCCTAAATTCCACCATTTCAAATTAGAAATAAGCTGGCCCATCCTTATCCCAAGGTTACATTTGATCCAAACGGCACCTTTATTCGAATCAATAACCAACTCGAGTTGCCTTATTGCTGGCCTATTTTAATTTGATTTGTTGAGGAAGATATGCCTTTGACTTAGTCCATTCTTTTGCTTTCGGGCTTGAGCTCAATCCTAGATTGAATTGGGCCCCACCTGTTTGCCTGATTTGATCGAATCATTTGGGTTTTTTAACTTCAATTTAAAACCTTTAATTTTGAAAGATTTTTAAAAGATTTGAACTTTTTCATTTAAAACAAACTGTTTTAAATCATTTGAATTTTTTAGAAGGTTTTAAATCCTTCGAATTTTTGAAATTGGGAGTGTTAGAAAAAAAAATTAGGGTGTTTACAATTGGCATAGTGATAAAAAATTTGGTTATGTTTTGAGATAACATAGTTTTGACATGAACATGAAATGATACCAAATATGATAACTTTTCACCGAACTCACCCCTCTATCCTACTAAGTGAGACATGGAGCCATGCCTCTCCCAGTTGGGCGTTGGTGTTTTATGTGGAACATGGTTCACTTAATGAAGCATTTTCAAGTATATATATATATATAGAGAGAGAGAGAGAAAGAGAATATAATTCATGCACACACTTATCCATTCTCTAAACGTTTAAAGATATTAATCATTCGACCTTTAAGATCAATAGTTGAGTTTAAAGCAAAAAACAAGTGGTACCTTGTGCATTGAATGCATATACAAAAGTACCAAAATACTTTTTTCTTTTAGAGTTTGAAGTTAAGCCGTCTATTGGACGGTTGAGATTCTTGAGGATGTTTAAGTATAGATATGGTGTGTGCTTTTACCATGTTCTCTCTCTTTATATATATATAAATATAAAAAGCTAGTTTATGCAAAACTTATGCAAAACATTTTCTAACATAGAGATCAATAGCTTAAATCGACAAGTACACCAACTTAAAAAATAAAAAGTCATTATTAAAGCACATTGTAACCTTTCACTTTTCAAGTGAGTAATTTTTAAAATATGGTTGTTTATTTCATTTGATCTAAATGTCAAAAAAATGACTGCATATGCAAACCGGTTTGCACATACAAGCTCTCTCTCTCTCTCTCTCTCTCTCTCTCTCTCTCTCTCTCTCTCTATATATATATATATATATATATATATATATATATATATATATATATACATATACATACATACACTATGTTGTCATCTTCTTGTTTGAACATTGCAAAGCATCTCCTTATATGGAGGAAAAATAACTCTCCATAAACCACATCAATCATTTTTCTAAAACATTTTCTCGTTCATTCTTTGTCCGAACTCTCAAGTGGACTTGAAAAGAATGAAGTTAAAATGCCAAAAGCTTTATATGTTCGATAAAACTGTAGGATTACATGCATGAATAAATAATATGTAACAATTATAAGCATGCCGATATCAATAACAACTATAGATCCATATAAATTATTTGCAAACAATATAAAAAATAAGCAAAGTAAAACGAAATCAATAAGAAAAACATATCTTTTTGAGTCATTCGTATGAACTTACTTTAGATAATTCAATGTCCTACTGCTCCATATGCATGGGTGGCAACACCTTTCTCCCAAGATAAAATAAACACATATTAGGATCATCTCTAACCTCACTTTATAATAAAATGATAGATGTTTGAGTCAGATACGTACTCCTGTCGTATGTTTATTTTATCCTAGGACAAAGGTGTTGCCACCAATGCATACCCAACAATAGAGTGTTGATTTCTCTAAGGTAAGTTCATATGAATTACTCAAATAGATAAGTTCTTATTGATTTCATTTTGCTTCGCTTATTTTTTTCTTTATAATGGACTTTTATGGATATGTAGTTGTTACTGATATCAACATGTTTATAATTGTTGCATATTATTTATTTATGCAAGTAAGTGAGATTAGAGCATTCCTAATCTCACTTTATAATAAAATGATGGATGCTTAAGTCAAGTACTTTCTTCTATCATGTGTTTATTTTATCTTGGGACAAAGGTGTTGCCACCCATGCATATTGAACAAAAGGGTGTTGATTTTTCCAAGGCAAGTTCATATTTATCTTATTGATTCCATTTTCCTTTTCTTATTTCCTACACTGTTTGTAATGGATTTCTATGGATATGTAGTTGTTATTGATATCACCATGTTTATAATTATTACATATTATTTATTTATGCAAGTAAGCAAGATCAGAGCATTCCTAATCTCACTTTATAATAAAATGATGGATGCTTAAGTCAGGTACATGCTCCTATCATGTGTTTATTTTATCTTGGGACAAAGGTGTTGCCACCCATGCATACCCAACAACAAGGCATTGATTTCTCTAAGGCAAGTTCATACGAATGACTCAAACAAGATTAGAGAATTCCTAATCTCACTTTATAATAAAATGATGGATGTTTAAGTCAAGTACGTGCTCCTATCATGTGTTTATTTTATCTCAGGACAAAGGTGTTGCCACCCATGCATACCCAACAACAAGGCATTGATTTCTCTAAGGGAAGTTCATACGAATGACTCAAACAGATAAGTTCTTATTGATTCTATTTTGCTTTGCTTATTTTCTACACTATTTGTAATGGATTTCTATGGATCTTTAGTTGATATTGATATCAACATGATTATAATTATTGCATATTATTTATTTATGAACATAAAAGACTTTTGTATTTATCAAAGATACATCACATAAATATTTAAGGATACTTAATATGAATTAAATGTAATTAATTCACATAGGTTTAATTAACCCAACATCATTAATTAGAATCAATTATAACAATCTCCTACAAAGTCCTAAAGTGTAAAGTGCTCTACCAAACCAACCATCATATTATCCAATATTGCCCTTATAGGAATTAGGTGAACATACATCTTAAATTTGAAGTTTGGGTATAAGGGTGTCTATTGGTAACAATATAATAAAGGCTATGACATGATCTTTAAGGTTGATGCATTAATGACTATTCATCTATATCATGTATCATGATTGATTTCAAGGAACAACTCAATTCTCCTATTGCAGCCTCACAATATCAATCACTTAGATGAGCATCTCAAAAGATATATTGCTAGTAGCATGTCCTAAGACTTGATCTCATTTAAAAAATAATCTCTTACTAAATTGTAGTCATAATACTTTAGATTTATAAGGGACACACATATATTCACAGTATTATATATTATTAAGTCTCATTAGGTTCTATTAGGGTGATTGGAATATCTACTCAACCTACATATGATGAAGCAATATTCATTCATCATACTAAAACTTTCATATGTTTGAGTGAATCGTATGGGGTAATAGCACTCATCATATCATGAATGAATATTGCTATTACATATGATACATCAAACTTATGATAATATGAGTGTATTGTAATTGAGACACAGTAATAGCACTCTCATTCTTGTACAAGGCTTTGAATGAATCATATGGGGTATTAATAAGTTTATAATTTGTATATTTAAATCTCTCTAAAACTTTCTCAACATAGTGAAACTAAAAGATTACTATACTATCAGTAGACCTTATAATTTTAATCTTGAAAATCAAATCAACTGTACCCATATCTTTTATCTTAAATTTACTACACAAAAATGCTTTAGTCTCATTTATGATTCTCATATTAGAATCAAATAATAAAATATTATCTACATATAGGCATATAATGATAAATGCATTATTAACAAACTTATAGTAGATTCACTTATCAAATTCATTAGAAATGAAGTCAAAAGATGATATGACATAATCAAACTTTTCATGCTATTGTTTAGGGTCTTATTTCAAATCATATAATAATTTAATAAGTTTATATATACCTTAGACTCATTCTCACGAGCCACAAAACCCTCTAACTGATTTATATAAATTTTTTCTTTGAGGTCACTATGCAAAAAATAGTGTTCACATCCATCTGATAGGTTGTGAAATCATATACGAAAACCAATACTATAAGCACTCAGAATATGATCATAAGTAAAATAAGATAATAGATTTCAAAATAATCTATCCATTCCTTTTGTATGTACTACTTGACAACTAACCTAGTCTTATATTTATTGATTGTTTTATTTGTATTTAGTTTCTTTTTAAAAACTATTTACAACCCAAAGTAAAACAACTAGGAGGCAAATCAATCAATTCCCAAGTTCTATTTGAAAAAATTGATTGGATTTTATAATTAATGACTTCATTATAAAACTTAACCTCAAGTGAGATCATAGCCTATTAGAAGGTAGTAATATTATCCTCAACATTAAGATGTTCAAACAAGTTTACTTCTCGTTGGTTTAGTTATTTTCTCAGAGTTATCTGTTATAAAAATAATACAATTAAAGTCACCCTCAATATTAGTTATCCTTTTCACATTATTGAGAATAAAACTATTAGTAGGGTTAGGATCTATAGAAGACAAACTTTGAGAAACCATGGGAAACATATTCTCAAAGAATGTTGTATCACAGAGCTCTATAATCATATTGCCATCTATGCCATATACATTAGATCTAATGACTAAGAATATGTATGCATAACTAGTTTCTACATACCCTAGAAATATGATATTTATAGTTTTAGGTCTCAATTTTTTTCTTCTATTAAGTATAAGTACTTTTGGAAGACAACCTCACACTTTGAGATATTTGAAACTGGTCTTTCAACCCTTCCAAAGTTTAAAGGAGCTACTTTCCTTGTGCTTATGGAAAACTCTATTCACAATATAACAAGCCGTATTCAAAGCTTCCCCACATGTAGGTAACTGAAAACTTTATAAACATTAATCATATCACACATATTTTATTTTTTCATTAAGCAATTCTATTAAATTGAGGTGAATAAGGATCCGTAACCTCATGTACAATATCATTGTTTTGAAAGTATTTGAAATAGGTTTAAGGTATACTCTCCTGTCTTATCAGACTTTAATCGTTTAAGTTTCCTATCAGTTTGTGTTTGTACCTTGTTTCTAAAGATTTGAAACTTTCCTAAAGCTTCATCTTTGCTTTTAAGCTAGTAAATGTAATAATATTTACTACAATCATCAATGAACATAATGAAATATTTTTTATTATTCATAATTGTCATTCCATTGAATTCCTAATGTGAGTGAAAAAATCCAAAATTTTGGATTTCCGATCAATCGTATAAAGTGGCTTACTATTTCTTTTCTTGTATACAAATGCCACATTTATGTTTTCTATCTATGATAGTCTTAGAGATAAGATTCAACTTCATTATTCATTTCATGAAATTAAAATTAACATAACCCAACCTAATATGCCATATATCATATGATTTAATACTATAACTAATACAAGTAGAAGCTTTATTATCAACATTAAAATTCATATAAGAATCAATAACATGTTATACATGAATTTTAAACAAATCATAGTCCTTCCTAAAAGTATACCTAGTACTAAGTCATGTAATTACAACTTTATTATATTTATAATCTAACCTCAAACCTTTTCTAATTAAAACTGGACCACTAAAGATATTCTGACAAATCATATGAATATGCCTAACTCCTGAAGAGTTAGGACTTTTCTTGAAAGAAACTTCAAATGCACACATCCTTCGCCCTAAACTTCAACAGATGAATGATCCCCTAGGGTTACGGTTCTACCATAGACGACATGGTATGACATAAATAGAACTTGGTGTGCACATTTGCTTAAGTATACTCAATAAAATAATATGGATCATAACTAAAAAATATTTGGTTTAAGGGATATATACCCATCAGTAGATGTAGGTGCAGTGGTCACTATATTGACTATAACTCCATCAACTGTAGGTTTCTCAACTTTCTTTGTGAGACACTCTTTAGCCCAATGCCCAACCTAACTAGAAAGCCAACACAATTTGCTTTAGGTTTCTTTGGATTATTACATTTTGCCTATTTTTACTTAGCATCAGTACATTATTTTTTATCATCAAGTTGACTTCAGGATCAATAGAAATAACAGGTTTTGGGGTTCTATACTCTTCTTCTATTATTATATCTATCATGAGATAATCTAGGGTCATATTATCCTTTTTACGATTCAGATCTACGCCAAAACCCTCTTAAGACTTAGAGAACTTTTCAATAATAGATATAAGAATAAACTTATCAAGAAGTGATATATCTGTTTCTTTTAGGCCATGACATACAAACTAAAACTCAAGTATTTATTCAACTACTAATTTCTCCTCTACCATTTGATAATTTAGAAACTTGACCATAAAATACTCTTCAATATCATATTTTCGATCAAAGGCATCTCATAGATCTTTCATTGTGATGAAAGTGTAAGAACTAAATTCATCGAACAATACATTCGACAATCAACCAAATTTTTATGCATTGTTGCCAATGCTTAAGGTTAGAATCGGTTAACTTTTTCGGCAACAAGGTCATGTCGACCTTAGGCAGGAGAGAAAACAATGAAAACATATTTGCTACGGATGATGATTTCTCTAAGAATGTTGGATAAAACCATAGGATTATATGAATAAATAAGTAATATGCAACAATCATAAAAATACCAATATCAATAGCAACTACAAATCCATAGAAATCCATTACAAAAGTATAGGAAATAAGCAAAGCAAAATAAAATCAATAAGAACTTATCTGATCGAGTTGTCTATACAAACTTGCCTTAGAAAAATTAGTGTCTCGCTATTGGAAAAGCACAGGTTGTAGTGTCTT
The DNA here is from genome assembly GCA_036023115.1 of Brasenia schreberi. Lineage (NCBI taxonomy): Eukaryota > Viridiplantae > Streptophyta > Magnoliopsida > Nymphaeales > Cabombaceae > Brasenia > Brasenia schreberi. Next base: position 14,274,155 of record JAYKKT010000064.1, read on the forward strand.
TCTTGCAAGATAAAACAAATGTACAATAAGAGCACGTACCTAACTCAAAGTCACCTTCGACCACAATTCAATTGTCTTAGCTGAAGGATGGAGGAAGAGCAATCACTCTACAGGAAAAACGTAGAGAGTAGGGAAGAGGAGAGAAAATGTGGTTTTTGTAACTACGAATTACAGGAGCACTAATCTTACTTTATAATAAAACTATGGATCATGGATCCTATATCCAATCCAAATGATACACCTCTTTGCCATTTGTGTGATTTGTTACAGAAATAGACAGAAGGTGAAAAACCAAAACCAAGTATTTGAAATAAACAAGGCCATTTCTGCGATTTGTTACAGAAAAGTTTGCTTGTCTTTTGTTCTTTGTTGGCTTAGTCACCAGCAAAATGCCATAAGGCAATAACTTTTGGTTGTGGGGCTCGCTGATTTGAGCTATTCATTTACGGAACTTGAGGTGGATCAGCCACTAATTTTTATAAGAGCTGCAATTTTGTCCCTAAGACTTCAAAGTAAGAGCATGTTTTCCCTTAACGTTAAAAGTTGCTCCAAATTACTTCTAATTAGATTTTATGGATATTTAATATTTTTTAGATCAAAATGGCGCGCTCCACCCATCTCTCTCTCTCTCTCTCTCTCTCTATATATATATATATATATATATATATATATATGCAATTACAAAAATTATCACGGTTGAACGTGACCTAAGTGACGTCTGCAGAACTTTGTGTGGACATGACCAAGCGACGTCTGCACTTCGATTGGGAAACTCTCTTTGTCTAGCACTTTGATCGGGAAACGATCTCTTTGTTCGTCGGTTTGATTTGCACTTTGATTGAGAAACTATCTCTTTGTTCCTGGGTTAAGTTCGGTGTCTCGGTTGAACGTGACCAAGCAACATGTCTGCAGAACTTTGGGTGTTAACATAAGGGAAGTATGACTCCATAGAACATGGATGGTTGGGTGATTAATGGTCAATGTAATGGGATTGAATTAGGGTCGATGGTAGAAAACAGCCTACGGCTTTAACCAGCAGGCCGTTGAGCTTTCGTCTAATAATTGAAAAGTTGTGTGAAAGCCCACCAACAGTACCAGCAGGCCATGTACCTCAATATAGTGGCGTGCAATACATGGTCCAAAATAAAACAGTGGTTTGTTCTTCTGCATTGAGAAATTTTCTTGTGCCACTGTCGAAGTTATATGAACTCATTATCAAGCTGTGGTGACCCTCGAATCAGAGACAGATTTACCAACTGCGAGAAGAAACTGAAACTACTCTGAACCGATGTGCTCAAAGAGTGAAGAAGGCGCACAGCTGACTGCTAAGTTCGGAGAAGACTTATAGCAGATAAAGAGCGAACCCCTTGTAAAGTAACCACTTGATCTTCATGGGAATAAAAACCAAAGAGAGGAATACTCAATTTCACCATAAAACAAGATTTTGTGGTTACGAGAGTTAATTCTCGCCTCCTACACCACTGTGATCAAATTCGGATTACAATATGGGAGCTCATTTTAATATATGAAGGGCATCCCTAAAAAGCTGAGAATTTTACTCTTACTATATTCAGAAAGGACGCGCTCAGCCTTATTGGGATCAATAGAAGTAAGAAGTTTTTCAGAAATTTATGGGAGAGTGAATCAGGCTCCACAGCTCTTACCAGCTACATCAGGTTGCTTATGTTGCAATGCTTCTTTAATAACTACTTCTGCACATACATGCTTCCGTTTGCCAGATGATTGAGCCATTCGGGCTACCTCCATAGACATGCCTACAGTCTCTGAAGGCGACCGAATGCTGAAAGAGGGCAAGAAGAACCTGTAACGAAGAAGAGGAAGAAGAAGCTTCTTCCGTGAACGGTTCACTTCCAAAAGGTTAGGGAAGAGAATTTTTTTCTTTTTTAATGTATATTTGATGTACGAGATGATTCATATATATAATCTTCCGTTAACTTACTATTCTTGACTTTTCGTTAACGTTTCCATTTATGGGAGAATAACGATTCACATCTTTCCAACATTATTTTGTAAATAAAAAGCTTTTACTGTAAAACTTTTGTTACGTAATAAGAAATCACATCTCCGAAATCCATAAGGTGGGTCTTACGGATTTCGGGTATGCATTGAAGACTGAATGTACTACTTCTGTTTACATCTCTCAGTTGGCCATAAGGTGGGTCCTTATAGATTTTGGGTATGCATTGAAGACTGAATGTACCACTTATATTTACATCTCCCAATTGGCCACATGAGCCATATAATGATACATTGTTTATGCTCTTACTATTTTGTAGATTACCAAGTTATATATCTCTAGTAACTCAAGTATAGCTAATGACCTTTGGTTATACCTATTATACGGTTTTTTATAATCAATAAGTTTTTCATACATAACAACAAACAATGTGTGTTTTAACACTTAATATTTCAGTTATATCTCAAATTCATGCGTGTATCATAATTTGTAATGAGATCTTTTGAAGTACTTTTAGTCAAGGGGTCAACCAATATGTCCCTAGCTGACATATAAAATATAGATATTTCATTTTGTTTAAGCATATCATGAGCATAGTAATATTTAATCACTATATACTTGCTTTTAGATATATCAACCTACTCTTAATAAGATTAATTGTTATACTATTGTCACAATAATGACAACTTGCTCATTGGCTATATCCAACCTCAAATCATTTATGAAGCGGATCATCTAAACGACACTTGCTATATCCACTTTTACTTCATTTGTTTGAAAACATACTTTTAAATCTTTTGTTCTTTTGGATATCGTAGAATCTTTTTTATAGCTATCAAGTACTATCAACCAAGATTACTTTGATACCTACTTATAATACCAATAGCAAAGCTGCTATCAGGTGTCATACATAACATAGCATACATCAACCTACCAACAACTTATACATAAGGAACATTAGGCTTGTTTTCTCTGTCATGAAGGCAATCAATCTTATTCAATTTGATCCCTTTAGCAACGGGTGTACTTGTAGATTTGCAATCACTTATTATAAAATTCTTGAAAATATAATCAATATCTCTCTTAATTTAAGCACAAAAGTTTAGATTCTCTGTCAAAAGAAATTTTTATATCCAGTATATAGGATGCTTTTTTCATATCCTTCATTTCAATCTTTTAGTTCAACCATGTCATGGTTTTGACAATCAAATCATTGCCATTTTCAATTAATAATATGTCATCTAAATATAAAGATAGAATGACAAAGTAACTCCCACTTTTCTAAATATATACATAGTAGTTAAGTTCATTAGTCACAAACCTAAGTTCAAAAATGATATTTTGAAAAGTTAAATACCATTGATGAGGTGATTATTTAAGAACATATAGGAAATTCTTCAATCCAGATACTTTATCTTCTTAGCCTTCAATCACATAACTTTCTAGCTATTGCATAATGATTTCATCTAAATCATTGTTTAGAAAAGCACTTTTACATCTAGGTTATGTATATCCAAATCATAAAATACAAAAATAGTCAAAATAATCTTAATGGATGCAAATTTCAAAACAGGAGAATATCTTTCTACATAATTTATTTCCTCTTTTTGTGAAAAACCCTTATACTTGTTGATTGTGCCGTCAACTATATATTTCATTTTGACAACCATTTATAGCTTATGACTTTTTTTTCTTTAGGAAAATCTGCTAATTTTAAGACTTTGTTTTTCTCAATAGATTCAATTTCCTTATCCATTTTTTTTCAATTTGATATTCAAATAAGCTAATAGCTTGCTAATAAGTCGAGCTATCAGTTAACTCATCTAAATCTATTGAACGTACTTTTCTATGAGGTAAGTGTGATAATCCTTTAAGTAGGAAAGTATGACTCTAGGCCTTTTATGTAAACTTAAAGTTTCAATTTAACCCGAAAAGTAATTTCAATCACTATTTATAGATTCAAATGATGATGAATCCAAATCTACTAAATCATCAATGCTTTCATTATCATTTTTAAGGACAACATTCTTAATATATTCTAAGAATTCAACACTCTACTTTCTATTAAACAATGGTCCTTGTGATTAAATCTATATCCCTTGAAATCTTTAGGGTATCCAATGAAAATACATCTTAAGAACCTAATATCTAGTTTATCTCTAGACTAACCAAGGATCTTTACGTGAGCAATAGATCAACACCTCCTAAAATGACTTAGGTTTAATTTCCTTCAAAACCACATCTCATATAGTACGAGAATGCAACCTTATAATGTACTCTATTTACTATATATACGGTTGTAGTCACTACCTCCCCCAAAAATTCTTTAAAAAGAGAAACATCAATTAATGTAAACCTAATCATATTTAGTAAGGTCTTTTATATCTTTTAGCTACACCATTTTGTTGAGGTGTATTGGATATTATATTTTATTTTAAAATACCAAAGTCTTTACTAATTGATTATCTAACTAATTTTCAATTTCTACTTATATGTTTTAAATATTTCAAGTGTCTCATATTCATATGCTAAGAGATATAAATAACCACATCTTGAATAGTTATCAATAAGGGTTATAAAATAAAATTTCTCACGATAAGGCATTACTATAAAGGGTCGACATATATTTGTGTGAATAATTTCTAATAGGATTGTTACTCTAATTATTTCTTTAAAAAAATAATTTTTAGTTATTTTTCCTTATATACAGGATTCACACTTATCAAAAGTGTTCTCCTAAAACCTAAGCAAAAGTCAAAGTTAGTTAATTTCCTCAATTTATTCAAACTTATATTGCCTAGTCTTTTATATCATACATTTACATCAATAGAAAAGGCATAATTAATATAAGCAGCAACAACAAAAGAAGAAAGTTCATTTTCATTTATATTAAATTTGAACAGACTATGATCGGAGTCAAATGAACCAGAAAAGAAAATACATCCATGCTTCCCTACAGTAATCTTTCGAGGCATAAACCTATCCTCAAACCCTTTCTTAACAAGGATAGGTACAGACACCAGATTAAGATGGCATAATTAGTATATAAGTCAAAACAACTGTGGTGCCTTCTATATCAATTTTGAAGGATCTAACACACAAGATATCAACAAAACATTTATTGCCCATATACACATGATACTCTCCAAGCTTGTATTCCTTTAGATTGAAAGCTCTCTCCTTGCTCTTTGAAATATGATGGGTCGCTTCAAAATCCATCCACCAACCACAAACAAGATGGTCCATTTACATAAATTTGAGGATGATGTATATCACCTCCTACTCCTTTTGCTAGTCTTATTAATTGTTGCACTCATTTTTTTTTTGTTGTGGCAATACTTCTTAAAGTACTGAATCTTTTTATAATTAAAGCAGTTGATCCAAGAACTATGTCTCCATGATTTCTTAAAATTTTGATCGCCCTTATTGTTATATTTGTCACTTTGTATTTGGCTTCGCTTTGTTATGGTTGATTTTGGAGTACATCCATAAGTCGCTATGAACATTTTTTCTTTCTTATTTTTATTAATATGCTCTTGCTCAATGGCATGTTTCAAGAGAAGTTCAGCAACGGTGAAGTCAGGTCCCAATCTAAGTATAGTTGTTACCATATTCCAAGAGGGAGGCAAACTATTTAAAATAGTTGATATCTCCATATGTTCTGGGATTACCGATTTTGCTACAACTATATCCCTAGCCATAACTAGCATTTGATTTACATGTTCGATTACGTTATCCCCTTCTATCATTCCATAACAATTGTATTTTTTGAAAGAGTAGTTGAACATGTTACTTGGTCATAGTATCATACTTTGTAATTAAAAAATCAAAAAGGTTCTTTTATGGTTTTACATTCCTCAAAAACCCTAATTAAGTCATCCTCCATATATATAAGCATGATTGTTCTTTTGAAAGGTTTTGAAAATTATGTGTTTATCATCAATTGTTTTGGGTTCTAGTGGGATTTTTGTTTCCTTTAGAACATAATCAATGCCCTCTACAGCCAAAATAATTCTCCTTTTCAAGATTTTGAAGTTTAACCCTTTTAATTTTTTTTGTCTTTACCAATTCAAAAACACAAATTCTTGTAGACATTTTTATGTTTTTGATAAAAATAATCCCCTATTGTGGCTACATAATATCAATCATTTATCTGGGTATTTCTAAAGATGTACTGCTAGCATTCTGTCACAAGACTTTATTCTATTCAAAAAATAATCTTTTTCTTAACTTACACTTATGACACTTTAGGTTTAAAGGAAACAAACATACAAATACTGAAAATATCAAATAATATAAAGTATTATCCTATTTACCCAATAGTTTGTTATTAACCTACTTTATGTAATCTCCACTTAATTATGTTATGTTGCTACTACTTGTGAATAAATCGTGGGTTTAAGTCTCATCCCCAACTTAGATTTCTCAACTAAGGTTACTAATAAACCCTTAGTCAAAAGATCAATTATGTTATCTTTGGGTCCAACAAAATTTATACCCGTAATCTCATCAAACACAATAACATTTACAAACTTTAGTCTAACTTTGATGTATTTTCGTTACTTTTGGTTATATTTGAAACTATTAGTCTTAGCAATTATAGTCATGCTATTGGAATGTATTTAAATTGCATGAAGTGACTTCTTTACTATACATAAAGTATACATAAGTGCCTTAAATCATTGAGTTTTCAATCTAACCTATCTAAAACACATTTCTTCTTCAAAGATAAAATGAGCCACAATAGTATGTTTCTGGAATTTATAGGTAACATTGCCATCACCCACAAGAAATACATATTTAGTGACCCATTACTTGCTGAGTTCTTTGCAATCCAGTTATCATCACCAAATCTTTTAAGAATAGAAATATGTTTACTATAATGCAACCCAAAAGAAATAGTTTCTTTAACATCGCAAAGTACTCTGTTTATAGCTTTCCAATGAGTTCTATTTGAACAACTAGTATATTTTCTCAACTTACATATGACAAAAGCAATATCCGGTAGTATATAGTTGGTTAAATACATCAAACTACCAATAATTGAGAATATCATATTTGAGATAAAACAATACTACTTTCATTCTTGTACAAAACTTTAGATGAATCATATAAGGTCTTAACAAGTCTACAATTTGTATAATCATATAAGGTCTTAAATTCTATTATTTGTATATTTAAATCTCTGTAAAACTCTTGAATATAGTGAAACTGAGAGATTATTATACTACCGATAGATATAATTTTAAGCCCTAAAATCATATAAGTTATACCCATATCTTTCATCTCAAACTTAAATGCAAGAAAAGACTTTGTTCTTATCACCATATCATTACAAGTACTAAAGATAAGCATGTCATCCACATATAAACATATGATTCACACATTCACCATTCATTAATTTAGTAAACACATTTATCAACTTCAATAAGTAAACCATCATCAATCAATATTTGATTAAATTTTTCATGCCATTGTTTCGTGTTTGCCTGCTTTCAAACCATATAATGATTTGGAAAGTTTACAAACTTTATTTTTCGAATTACTTTCACATTCTTCAAGTCAAAATATGGCAATTTTTTCTTCCAAATCACCATTTAAGAAAACAGCTTTTAACATCCATTTGGTGAATAAGTTTGTAAATTGAAGTCAAGGCTATCGCAAACTGATTTGAAGAAATTTCCGTCACAGGTGAGCAAAGGTATCAAAATAATCAATATTTTGTTTTTGAGTAAAACCTGCTAATATTAATAATCTAACTTGTATTTTTCAATCGGCAACCATCAGATTATATTTTCTTTTAAAATCCATTTGCAACCAATAGGTTTTCGGTCCAGAGATAAGTCAACTAAAGTCCAAGTTGTTGTATTTTGAAATAGAATCATTTGATTTTAATAGCTTCTTTCCAAAATCGAGAATGTAAGATAAATAATTTTCAAAAACGATACGAAGTTTTCACAATAATTTCCTAAAGAAATACTTTCTAAAGAAATATTTTCTAAAGATTGTTTATTTCAGATTTCAAAGGAAATATATGTTCTAAAAATTCAACATTTTTAGTTTTCATTATCAGATATGATCAAGCACATCACTTCACAAAACAAGCGAACCTATAAGCAACAGCATGCCACGTTTAGCGTGCAACCAATAAACATACAATCAGTAAGTTTTAAGTCTATTTTTATTTTCTTAGATCGTAGAAGCATTACCTTAGCTAGACACCCACACTAATTTTAAATATTTTAAATTAGGCATATAACATTTCCATAATTCATATGTGGTATTTTACCGCTTTTCTTACGTAGGTATCCTATTTGTAAAAAATATGCAAGCAGCAAAGCTTCTCCCCCAAAGTTATCGAGGCCGAGGAACTAACTAGCATTGTATTCATTATTTCTTTTAATGTTCTATTTTTTCTTTCACCATACACCATTAGATTCAAAATAAAGTGTAGAGTTACTTCATGTATTATGCCTTCTTTTTCACAAAATTCATTAAATAAGATATATTCATCACCTCTTATCTGGATCTAACCCTTTTAATTTTTCTATTTAATTGATTTTCTACTTTGCCTTATAGGAAACAAACATTTCAAAAGTTTCATTTTTATTTCTAATTAAATAAATCTTAACAGTGTATCTAGAAAAATCATCTATAAAGTGTCACATAATATTTTTACTAATTCACCTCTAGTCATTGTATTTTTAAATCTTCTAGATCTAGCATGAATTAAACTAAGTAATCTCAAGTTCACGCTATTGTTACAGAAAGACAAAATTTTTAGTTAACTTAGATTCAATACAAATATCACATTTATGTTTTTCATCTATAATAATCTTAGGGATAAGATTTAAATTCATCATTATTTTCATGGAATAAAAATTAACATGACCCAACCTAACATGTTATACACCAGATGATTCAATATTGCAAATAAAAGAAGAAAAATAAGAAAATTTGAAAAAAGATATAGAAGCTTTATTAACATTAAAATTCATACAATAACCAGTAACTAGTCATGTGTGGATCTTAAACATATCCTCTATATCACACAAATAATCAGTAACTAGACTATTAAGGATATTCTAGCAAATTGTTGGAATATGCATAACTAAATCTCAAGTCACATATTTTCCGTCTATCATTTGATACTTAAGGAACTCAACTACAAAATACTCAACTTTAATAAACATACCCATGCCCTCCTCAAAACTAAGGTTTATCACCTACCAAATATATAAAAGAATATATGAGTTTGTTATTCTCAGGGATTAAACTTTTATCTTATCTCACATGTGACTCGTACATTTCAGGACTTTCACATATATCGATGATACATCAATTAATTATCGAGTGATACTAAATATGAATTAAATATTATTAATACATGTAAGTTTAATTAACCCAACTTTAATTAAAGTTAATTCCAATAATCCTCATCACTTCCAACAAGCTCTGTGCAGTTTTTTCTTTAGCCAAATCCGAAGCTTTCAAAGGCAATAGACCAGATTTAGATTGTTCAGTTAATCTTGATGAGTCTAGCTAGCGGATAAGGTCCGCAAAACGATCCCCAATCTCTATCACAGGCAAAATTTTGTGGCGCGTGCACCTACGCGCATCCTTCATTCAGAGGCTTCAAAGGACACACGCACTAGGAGATGCTCAGGCATAGGCACGTGCACCATGCTCATGAGGGGAGCATAAACCCCTCTTGGTTCAGTTGTCGTGTGTTTGGTGTCATGTGGCATGTGTTGTGTCATGTAAATACACAAAGTGTAGCTCGTGTATAGTCGAGTCAAGCAAGTGGCTAGGTCGTGCACACTTGTGGTGTGAGTCATGTGTGTCATGAGTCATGGAAATAATCCTTGTGTAACTCGAGTCTAGGTAGTAGAGTCAGGTCGGGTTTTGTATGGGATGACTCATACACGGGTTAGCATTGGTTAACTATGGGTTAGAACCTAACTAGTGTGGTTAGGGTAAGAAAGAATATGCTGGAATATTCTTTCCAGCCCATAACCCAGTCAAGCTCTATAAATAGAGCACGGTTAGGCAGGTTCTAAGGGGACTGAACTTAGTGAGTGACTTGGAGTGAAAGGGGTCAGACGGTCACTAGGTGAGAGCTGAGTGTGTGCCTTGATCGAGTGAGTCGTGAGCTCTCTTGGAGGAAGAGAGAACCTCCCTAGCTAGGTTGAGGGTAAACCTGAGCTAGGATAGTTCCAAGTCCTGTCTAGAGTTGTGTTCAACAATGAGTCGTGTGTGTGCAAAGGTGTAAACCGTGTATGCAGAATTATGTAATAAAGTGTAGAGATTCAGTAAGGCTTGAGTGTGATTCTGTTTCTATGCAAGGCATGAGCATTTAGTCGTTCCTGTTCTCGTGTGAGCAAGATCGATGTCTGGCATGGAATACTTCCGCAAGTTGATGAAGAACAGTAGTTGTGAACATTGAGGAACCGTGAACAACAACCGTTCTGCACAACATAAAGAGTTGAGAGAACCGAGCATCAATTCTCCGCTATCACAGGTGCAAAATTTTAATTTTGAAATAAAATCTATGACAAAATGGTATAAGAGCTTGTAAGCATGAATTAATCACTTTAATCTCAGTTTTTAACAAAATACACATGCCGAAAACGGATCAGAGAGCTGCAGAATTTTCTGCCAGAAAATTCCTATGCGCTTATGTAGAAAATTTGTAATTTCTAATTTACTGTTGCTGCGTGCTCTAAATTTCGTGTGGAAAATGATCAATCATGTGTGGATCTATTTGGAGTAGATAGATCGGGAACAGATTTGGACGGAAATTGACAGATCACAACTGTTCTTAAGGAAGAACTCGACGAAAAATAGTTACAAGCGTGAAACTAGTTTCAGTGATTTGTTACTTGGAATCTGAGACTCAATTCAAGGATAAACATGATCCTCACTTAAACAATAGTGTTTAAGTAAGATCCAGTCACTAGAGTGACAGATCGGGTGGATCTATCACCGGAACTTCAGAAAAGTCGGCCGAAAAGTTGAAATTTCAGGACTGTGAAATTGATCCGCTGAATGTGAAGTTTCTTATCCAATCCTTACTTAATTCGACTAACAAGAGTGTTGTTTAGTAAATGTAAGGTGAGGACATGTGTGGACTACACGGAGCTGCTCTGAATTGACGAAATTTTCAAGAAATTTGCCGAAAAAAATGTGTAGAAAAAGTTAAACAGTATAGAAAATTCGCCGATGGATTTTCTCAATTTTGAGCGAGCTGTTTGAGTAGGTTTTACTGGTCGGAATTGCGTGAAAATTTGCACATGGCTTGTTTGTATAATAGCGAAGATCTGTGTGTCTTGGAATTTTGAAAATAGAGTGTAATGCTTCAGAGCTGGTCCGTAACAGGTCGCAAAAATCAACTGTGCAAAAACGTTGTTTTCTACACAAATTTGGTTCGGGAAGTCTGTAACTTGTTTGTTCAGTCCAGTTTCAGGTCTTTAACGTGTAATTCAGGTTGACAATCATATGCGTGGGGAAGACAAGGCGAAAGATGGCGGAGGAGGCCCGTTTCCAGCAGATTGTTCTTGGACAAAGTTTTGCAGCAGGTGTTGCAGGAGCTAGTTGTGATACAAGTGATGTCAGATCGAATAGACGTGCTGGTGGCCCATTTGCAAAAGCAAACTGTGCAGACGTCTATAGTACTAGAGGGTATCCGCCAAGGGGGTGAAGTTCCAATTCAGCCCGTTAACATGTGTGAACAGGCACGTTGTTCTTTTGCCTCTTTTTCTGCTTTATCGAATGCAGAAGCGACAAACATAAGTGAGTGGACAGCAAACCCAGGGAGAGAAGTGAACAAAGAGATCGTTCCAAAGGCTATAACATCGACAGATGTGAGTCGAGTAGGTGGCGAGGGAAGCGAAGCTGATGCGAGTCAAGGAGAGGTAGGTGCGAAGTGCAGTGGCGTTCGCACGCCGATGCTTGTGAGGGACCAAAAGAGACCTTTTGGGGCGAGGAGTTGCAAAACGAAGGAACTCACATCGGAGGCATGAGGTGCTATCCCGGAGGTCGCGTGGTGGGCCTAGGGCAGCCAGGTGGGTAGACGATAGGCATGTGCATACATGCAGAAAGTGGGCAGGTGGCCCAAAGGAGATGAAAAGAAGGGACGGGAGCCGACCTAGTGAAGAGTCGAAGAGGGGTTGCCGGTGGTGTTAGGAGTGCACGCATCAAAACGCCTATGGTAGCTATAGGGAGCACAAGTGCTCGAGAATTCGGGTGAGGATGGGGTGTCCTCAAAGTGGCCAAAGGTCTTGAGGTGTATGCATAGTGGAGAAGTATAGTGCGAGGGATGGTGTGAGTTCCACGCATGAGAGGTACATCCCGAGATGCGCATGGGGGCGCATGGGGGTGGTACTTAGAAATAGGCGTGTCGAGTATCGATCACGTTCAAGTAAGAGACATGTGGAGTCTTATCGTCGAGTTTCTCGAAAGAGCGAGATTAGACGCCGGAACAAGATGACATTGCAAGGTGGGGAACATAGTGGAGGCATGACACTTGAGACGTTGAGAGATGTTGCCGTATATCTAACCAGTGAGAGGTGGGTGGTAAGGCAGGAAGTCACTCGTAGCGGGGGGTCATCCAGTGGGGACAAGACCGAGAGCCAAGGTTGGGTAGGGCAGTGTTAGGAGTACCAACCGAGGAAGAAAAACCCCCTTCAATGAGGGAGGTTTTCCAACGATAGTGGCGACAGGGTCAGTGCGCTAGCGCCAGTGCGAGCTGTAGAGACAGGGGTGTAGCGCCTAGCGCTAGGGTCAGACCACAGGGGTGGTTAACCAGCACTGCTCCAAGGTCATACCGTAGGGGGCGGGTGACCAACACCACGCCAGGGCCGTACAACAGGGGGCGGGTGGCCAACACCAGGTCGAAGCGCCAGAGAGGCTTATTTCAGGAGAAGTGCATACATGCCAGAAGCTAAAAGGGACGAAGGAGTAGATGGTCGGGATCGTGAGGAGTGATCAGTCGAGAGAGTGCATAGGGCGAGACACACGCTCACGAGATCTCGAGGGCGAGGTCTTGCTTGGTCGGGGGAGAGTTATCACAGGCAAAATTCTGTGGAGCACACACTCGCGCGCATCCTTCATCCAAAGGCTTCAGAGGGCACGCGCACCGGGAGATGCTCGGGCGTAGGTGCGCGCACCATGCTTATGAGGTGAGCATAAACCCCTTAGTTCAGTTGTCATGTGCTTGGTATCATGTGGCATGTATGGTGTCATGTAAATACATAAAGTGCAGCTCGTGTGTTGTCAAGTCAAGTAAGTGGCTAGGTCGTGCACACTTGTGGTGTGAGTCATGTGTATCATGAGTCATGGAAATAACCCTTGTGTAACTCGAGTCTAGGTAGTAGAGTCGGGTCGGGTTTTGTATGGGATGACTCGTACACGGATTAGGTTAGAACCTAACTAGTGTGGTTAGGGTAAGAAAGAATATGCTGGAATATTCTTTCCAGCCCATAACTCATCCAAGCTCTATGAATAGAGCACGGTTAGGCAGGTTCTGAGGGGACTGAACTTAGTGAGTGACTTGGAGTGAAAGGGGTCACACGATCACTAGGTGAGAGGTAAGTGTGTGCCTTATCGAGTGAGTCGTGAGATCTCTTGGAAGAAGAGAGAACCTCCTTAGCTAGGTTGAGGGTAAACCTGAGCTAGGATACTTCCAAGTCCTGTCCAGAGTTGGTGAGTCGTGTGTGTGCAAAGGTGTAAACCGTGTATGCAGAATTCTATAATAAAGTGCAGAGATTCAATAAGGCTCGAGTGTGATTCTGTTTCTACGCAAGGCATGAGCATTTAACCGTTCATGTTCTCGTGTGAGCAAGATCGATGTCTGGCATGGAATACTTCCGCAAGTTGATGACTGTGAACGTTGAGAAACCGTGAACAGCAGCCGTTCTGCGCAAAACAAAGGGCTGAGAGAACCGAGCATCGATTCTCTGCCATCACGAAGTGCAGAATTTCAATTTTGAAATTAAATCTGTGACAAGCTCCGTATAGCCATGGAGTAAGATTCATCAATGCCTCCCAAACACGAACACTTGGCTCAATCGTCACGTTCTCAACAAACTCCAACTCTTCATCTATATGACCAGCTTTCCCAAGAATGTGTACAATCGATACATAATTCTCCACGCTCGGAACAATCACCGATTCCTTACTCATGGACTCGAAATGCAGCATTCCCTCGTCAACGCTAACAAGGCACCACAAGCTGCAAAGACACTAATGAACATCAATCGGTCTGGCTTCAATCCAGTCAGCTTAAATTGATTAAACACATCAACAGCATCCTCTCCCAATCCTGTACAAGACCATTTATCACCTTATCCCATGTCGTCAGATTTCTTTCAGGCATTTCCCCGAACACTTGGTAAGAGCCGTTCATTGCACCTCATCACGTGTAAATCTATACACTTTCACCTCAATCCACTCCCACGAGTTTTTTATATAGCCGTGAACTGCCTTTCCTTGCTCCAACGTCTTCTTGCCTTCGCATGCCTTCAGAAGCCTCAGGCAGCTCGCATATCCACAGCAATTCCTTGTTTCTCCAACAAAACGAGTACCTTTACGGCCTCCTTTAACTTTCCTTCCTTACAGAAACTATCCATTTCATGAATGGTCACCTTGTAGCCACCACCCTCAACAGGTTGATCTTCCGGCCTTCAATCCCGCCCCGGGGCTAGAGACAACGACATCCATTTCGTTGCCGTAACCATAGTTGGTGTGCGGGAAATTTGTTGGATATCTGTTAAAATCTGCGGGTTCGGCTTGGGACGTCCCCCTGGTAGCAAAAGCAGTGGCAGTGCAGAGGGTTCTCGCAAAAGGTTGAAGTTTTCCAGACGATACGACTCGCAAAAGGTTGAAGTTTTCTGCTAGAACTGTATGATTAGGGTTCGTGAAATATCGATTATCCATCGGATTGAAGAAATACATAGTGTAAATAAAAAGCAAAAGTTAAAATATTTTTCTAAACAAAAGAATAAACTGTCATATACTTTTCTTTCTTCTTTTATAATATAAATTATTCGTCTTTTAATCCGATGGTCCCAATTAATATAGTTAGTCCAGACTGAATGAGAGTTTAATAACTCTCTCCTTATATATTCTAAATTTAGAGAATCCACATAAATAAACAACCACAAAAAACTCATGTTAATTGTTTGATGTTTGAGACGAACACAAAGTATAAAGTATAACAGTACTTTTAATTCAAATATCTATATTGATCATTTCAATTAAACAATGAGACTATGAGTTTCTTGTGGTTATCAATTTATGGAGATCCTTAAATCTAAACTCTTTCTCTATATAAAACTTATTAAAAGAAATTCGATGGTCCAAGAATCTCCTAAACATATATATATATATATATAAAGAGAGAGAAAGAAAGAAAGAAAAGACGAAATGCAACAAAAGATCTCAACAAACAATGTGTGCTTAATAAAGCTTTATTTTGTTCCATGGTGGATAGCTATAAAGGGGGAAGTCCATTTTGGATGACATAATACCAGAATATGTTATGGTTGATAATTGTAGACACCCAAAATTTTCTTTTAATTCTTACCTTTTTAGGAAAGCGTCCATTTTTGGTAATTTTGGGTTTTCGAAGGAAAAAGGCACTAAACGAGTTTGTTTTGGTACCAAAATTTTATAAAAGCTTTAAAATGATGAAAGAATACTTTCCTTTCTGAAAAATTCGAATTTTGACAAAATTAGAAAAAAATGACGATTTTGCCCCTGTCATGGAAAAGCTGGATTTCGTTTTCTTAAAAGATTTATGACAAAAACATATGTTGAAAGCTTGCCAGGTGGGTGCCCAAAAAGGAGAGCGGGCATCAAAAAGGGAAAGTGAGCTTCCCAAAAAGAAAAGTTCATATTCGGAAAGAAATCAGTTGCCCGAGGGAAAAGTTGATGTTATCAAAGGAAAGGAAAGATGGAAGCAAGAACGAACGCTTCCGAAAACGAAGGTTTGGTATCAAACGCCTTTCGTAACGTGTCTACGTTATGTTTGGGTATCGAGGTAATTAGTATTGATATACATCAATTTGCATCGTCATGCTATTGATATGTTATGATAATAGCAATTTTAATATCCCAACACTCGTAGAAAGGATTGAATGAGCATGATAGTTGATTTTCAAAAACGTAACATGGGCTTAATAGAACACATTCATAGTAGAAAGGCATGTAACATGTATTTGCTTAACCACTGTTACAGCAAGTATGTAGGTGGAAGTTCAGAATGCTCAGGAGAACGTGGAAGGTGCAGTGAACAGGCTGATTAATTTGTCCGCTGAAAATGAAATTGCTAATGCTGCTGTAAAAGTTGCTGACATAATGTGTGCTGATTTGGTCTATGAAGTTATATCAGCTTGTGTCCCGCCAGTTTACCCATGAAGATCTAGTCATGCTTGGGCTTGTATTCCCCTAATATCATTCTTTCGGAGGATGAGCCAAGGGAACAAATCTCTATCTAATGTTTTTGCTGAAGCCAAGACCACCAGGATTGGGAGCAGTCGATCAATGAGAAGGAAAAGAAACTCCGCGGTGAGAGTGGCGACCCCCATAACAAGGATGCTGCAGCTAAGCATGAAGAGAAAAGTCATTATGGGAGAGTTCCACTTCCATCATCTGAGGTTCGAAAGCAACTTGGCGTCAAATGCTCTGCATACAGATTACAGATAACAGCTTCAACAGAAGGATGAAGGCTGAAGATCACGATCTCCCAATGTGGATAAGATAAAATGCAGATGACGTTCAACAACTTCAAATGCTTCGACAACCTTGGTTGAATCCAACAAGCTGTTCTTCCTGCAAACGAACGCAGAGTCGATCAAGGCAACGAAAACAACAAACTATATTGAATATTGCAGTACCAGAATCAAAACAAAGCAATTCTGAGTTGGCCATATGCATTCTTAATGCCAGAGCTCCATTGAGCCTCGACCTTCTTCCATATTAACAGTTAAAGAGTATAGTAGTGGTACAGCAACAACCAAGCCTTTTTCCACATTGATCGGAGTTGGATACAATGGACTCTTTGATACCATAAAGCTCACACTCCGCTTCTATGATAAGTGGATCTGCAGATCTCACAATAGACCACCCTGGCCTCATATTCAATGCTGATCAGCTCCTCCCTTTCATCGTCAAGACGTAGAGGGATTGAAGATGGCTTCCCATGTGGCACTTCGACACAAGTCAAAGGCAGGGCAAAGAGCAAGCTTTCTTGCTTCTTGGTGAACTCGTCCATGGCCAGGAAATGTCCGCCTAGGAATTCGGCAAGACCTTCTCAATTTTACTGAGAGTTGAATGACGCTTGGCCTGATCTAGAAGGAGGACAACAACAACAACTCACCTTGCCGATGAACAGATCCTGATTCCAAATTCAACAGCGTCAACTTACCTCTTTCAGCTAGAACTAACTTCAGTCGATGACAGCTGATCTTTCTTTGGTAAGTGCCAAAGCCAACCTTTGGACAAAAATGAGCCAAGCAAACTCCTTCTGCCCTGTACAGTTACCGCCAACAACACCCACTTACCATTCAACGTGAATAACAGCAAGCCTTTGCCAGGGCAGCATAGTTGCCGATTTCAGTCCCCACAGCAGTTGATCGATGGAAGGTCCACTTGCTATGTACAACTGCCAACTTACCATGTCAAATCACACCAAGCCTCATCCGATTCTCTGGCCTAATTCAGAAACTAAGAGGGATCGGACGAAGCCAAGCAATCTTGGCAAGAAGAGAACCTCCACTCACTATTAACAGCAAGCAAACCGAATTTTGGAAGGTTTGCACAGTAGCAACCTTCCAAAATCTGTTTTTACAGCAATCACCTGCCAAAAACAAGTTTGCTTAGCAAGGCAATTTCCCTTGCCCAATGCTACACCCAAGAGGCATCTTTGGGCCTATAAAAGGAGCCTCAATGAGGCTGCAAAGAAGGAACCAGCACACAGGAACATTCAGTCCGAAAATTCAGAGAAATAGAGAGAGAGAGAAAGGAAGAGAAGAAAGAGAAGAAGGAAGTCCGGCCTGGTTCTGACGTCCGACGATCGTCCGGCAAAGTGCTCCTACGTCCCCTCTCACTCACACAGGTTGGAATTCTTGCACAAATTGGTTTTAATTCATGAGAATCTGAAAAAGCACAGATTCTGGAAATTTGTACATGAATCAAGGCTTTGAGCCCATGTTCTTCATTTATATCGATGCAAACATGCATGATTCCTTCATAAACGAAATTAAAACCCATGTTTAGATGATTTTCATGATTTATTAGGACTGATACAGGTTGAACTTTGTTCTAGAATCACGTTAGGAACCTTCTGAAATTTTCTGTAAAACTGGTTTCTGAAACTGTCTATGTACACGTGTCCGATCACAGAATTTTTATAGACAAAGGATAAGCCAATTGCTTCGAAATTTTGCATGAATAATCTAGACATATCGGACGTTCTTAGATAAAATTTTGAGGAATTTTTATGAATGGTTGCCTAGCTAATTAGATCCGTGAAGTTTATACAAAATCCAGATTGCGTTTTACAGAAACAGAACGTTCAGTAACAGACCTCTGTTCTTTTGCCCATATCTCTGCAACCACTAAATGAAATTGGATGAAATTTGATTCTTTGGAAACCTAACATCCGTATATTTCTAACACATCAAATTTTATCGAAATTGGATGACTGAGTGCGGAGATATTGCTGTTTTTCTGAGCTTCTAATTCACAGAAACAGGACTGTTCCGAATTTTATAACAGTTTCTGATTCTGTATTTAATTCTCAGAAAATAGGGAACTAAATTGTAAAATAAAAATATATTCTGATTCTACACATACGTATCTCTATTTTGTAAAAGTTTTAGAATTTTTGGAGAATCAGAAATATTTTTAAAAATTCAGAGAACAGGCCTCTGAAACTGAACAGGTTCTGCAAATCTAAGAATCTGAAATTTTTCAGAAATCAAGAACTTAAACACAAATCTGAAACTTTGGAAAATCTGGTTTTTCCTTTTTCGAATTAACGGATTCAAACAAATTTCAAGCGTCTAGGCTGACCCTTGAGCGCCAGTTCCAGAAGGCCTAAGTCGAAAAGATCTCACTTGTCCATAATCGTTCTAAGAAGTCAGAAAAACATAATTTGTTAGTTTTGGTAAACTTACTGGCACGCTCGCGCAACCCGACGTAATTCGAAGGTTTGATTTCGAATCCCAAACGATTTGAAATAAAATCACGTCTACAGAATTGGCACGCCCGGTGGGACTTGAGTCTTAGAAACTTGTTTGAATCCGTGATACTAACTAAATTTTCAGATTTGTGATAAGATTCCATTCACAGGTTGATCATGTCGATCTCAGAAGGATCTTGCGAGGTATCCAGCCGGGTCTCCCACTCTACCAGCCACTACTCGAACAAAATTTCAAAAAGCTTTTTAAAAGGAGACAGGTTCGCTGCCCTAAGGGAGGGAATAAAGGTACTAAGAGAAGAAATCGACACTTTAAGCCAAGAAGCTGAAGTAGTCGAATCCTGCTCTTCCCATGATAGGAAAACCAAGACGAATAGGAAATCAAACCACTCTAGGAAGCCTAGGATCGTTTCCAAAATTGAAGAAGAACTTGAGCCTGAATCCTTCACCATGAAAGATCGAAAGGCTCTACATCAACTTTTGAAAAACCAAAAACATGAGAAAAAGTCCTATGCCTTATCAGATTTCCTACCTTTCGATTACCAAACCGATAGTAATGATAAGATACCCAGCTTCCACCGTTATGATGGAAATGGAGACCCTAGGTCTCATCTCCAACTTTTCTCCCGAAGTGCCTATAAAAAGAAAAAAGACTCCTCTAAGTGGGTCTATTGGTTCCCTCATTCTCTAAAAGGAAATACTGCAAAATGGTTGGCCTTTTATGACTTAAGCCAGTTTACCGATTTTGAAGAATTAGCCAACTGTTTTATGCAAAGATTTTCGCACAATGTTGAAGTTACTCCCACTTTAAATACATTGAGAGACACCAAACAAGGCCCTAACGAAGACGCCCACGCGTTCATCGTTAGATGGAGATCAATCCTGGGGCAAGTCAAAGAACCTATCTCTGAAGGGTGTGCAGTGATGCTCATCCTAGACAATTTCAAAACTGATTTGAAAATCCTCCTTTCCTTACATGAGATTTCTACTTTCCAAAAATTGATCAAGAAAGCTTCCCTCTTCGAGACTAATTTGAAAAAGGGAACTTATGAAGATTTATGGAAAGAAAAAAGTTTTCCAAAAAAGTTTGAAAAACCTGGGGCATATGGGCCACATGCACCAGAGGGAGGGATAAAGGTACCAAAAGTGGCTAATGTTCGAGTAGAGCAAGGTTCAGCAGGACCCTCAAAACCTTTAGGGCAAAAAGATTTCGAAAAAAACCAAAAAAATAAAAAGAGATTTGAAAGAAGGGAGTACACTAACCTAGGACAACCACTCACAGAGGTCCTAGACATCCTATTGGCACAAGGTCTCACAACACTCCCAGAGATTCTCGAAGGGGCACCACCCCAAGGAAAGTTTTTAAACAAGTTTTGTAAATATCATAGGCTCAAGGGCCATGATACCCAACACTGCTATGCCCTGAAGAATAGGATAGAGGATTTGATCGAGCAAGGTAAGTTGCACGTGTCTGAAGAGCCGGAGTCACCCCAGGCCATTTTTAAAGAGCCCTTCCCTAACCACGCCAGTACAAGTGGAAAGGAAAAAGAGGTACGCTCCCTATCACACTCCAATCATGCAGTGCATATCGTGCATCCCACACGTCACACACCACACTTTCCTGAAATAAAAAATGCCCAAGCAATAGTGATCCGGGGAGCGCTTAGAAACCCGCCCCCGACTAAAGCCTTGGTAGTGATTCGAGGTGTCCCAAGACACCAAGTTAGAGCCAAAGTAGGAATGAGCCCTAGGGATAGTGTAGAGGAAGTGACTAGATCGGGGAGGATCTATCAACCCCCACACTTAGCAAAACAAACAAGCAAGGGAGTGGTCGTTCTATCAGCCCCCCCACAAGCATGCATACCAAACTCATCTCAGGGTGTCGATAAAAAGGGTGTGGTAATAAACCCCTATGACCTAGAAATGCATCTTTCTAAACTCCCCATAAACATGTCTATCTTGGAATTGATAAAAATTTCTCCCAAGCATAGACGAGTCCTAGAGAAGATTTTAGAGAAGACTAGAGTCGACACTACCATATCCCCTGAATCCCTATCTACCTTGGTTTCTCCCGTCTTTGCAAAAACTTCCATTGTATTCACAGAGAATGATTTGGGAAAGTATGATGTGATCCATAACCAAGCACTCCATATAGAAGTTGTGTTAAACGGCTACCCTATTAGTAAATGCCTAGTCGATGGAGGAGGAGGCCTTAATATCCTCCCCCTCCATGTGGCTTTCCAAATAGGAATCTCTACCTCTATGCTTGAACCGAGTCCCATAACCATTACAGGATATGATGGGAACCCATCCAACCCCTTAGGCTCCATAAAATTACCCATGAAAGTTGGACAAATACCTCACGAGGGATTATTCCATGTCTTGGATATAAATCTCCATTACAACCTATTATTAGGAAGACCATGGATACACTCTCTTAGAGCCGTCCCATCCACCTTCAACAGATGTCTCAAAATCTCATGAAAAAATCGGGTAGTGGTTGTTTTTGGAGAAGACCATCCCCAATTAAATGGAATACAAACCTTTCCTTGTATATCAGGAGAGCCAAATCAGGAAGTAAAGACCGATCGGGAAACTGCCAAAATAAACCTCCCTGAAATAGCCAAACCTTCTAAAATGAGAGTAGTCCGTATTTTAGGCAAGTCAAAACCTTCCAAATCCCTCCATCTTCCCAAAAGAACCATTAGGATAAGTAAACCTGCCATAGATGATTCATCTTTCCAAAATCATCCTCTATATCAAAAATTTTCAAAATTCAAAAAACCTTGGAAGATGTTGCTAAATATGGGATATACTCCTTACCAAGGATTGGGGGTTCAAGGCCAAGGAAAACTAGAGCCTATTATACCTATGCCAAATATAGGACGCCATGGTTTAGGATATAGCCTATCCATACCACCCGAGCCACCAACCGAAACCAATTGGGTTAAGGGTGCCTTAGAACCCGCTAAAACCGAGGCCTATGGTTTAGACATCTTATTTGGAGTCTAATTCATAGCGTTTTCTTTGCAGGTTTGATGGAAGATCCCTCTTTTGAGAAAAATACAAAAAAGTATATATTTCCAAAAACCAAAAAAATCTAGAAAAACCCAAAAACCCAAAAAAATGTTTGATTTCCAAAGATTTAGTTGTTTCCCCTTTTGCTATTTATGGTGAAAATTATCAAAAATCCAAAAAAATGTTGGTTTCCCCTTCTGTTTGTTTTCAAAAATCCAAAAAAATAGAAAATTATGAAAACTCAAAAAAAATATTTATTTCCCAAAAACAGAAAAGTTTAGATTCAAAAATGTCTTCTTTTGATAGTTTCCTAGAGACAAAGATGCTTGAAAATGATCAAGGCGAAAAGGAGGATCCCCTCATTCATGAGGATGATCTCGCCTCTAGCCTGCCTGAATTCCATAAAGTCCTAGACTTGGATAAACCTTCTAGTGCCGTAGGGGGAGATTTTGTGGAAGTCAACTTAGGGAGTGAGTTAAATCCAAAGAAAGTCAAGATAGGTCTTTGTTTGCATGAACATGAGAAAGCATCCTTCATTGCATTCTTAAAAGACTATATAGACGTGTTTGCCTGGACTTATGAGGATATGCCCGGTTTAGATCCTTGTGTGGTAGAGCATCAGTTGCCATTAGACCCCCAAGTCAAACCCATAAAACAAAAACTTAGGAAAATTCATCCTGATATCCACTCCCAAGTAAAAGAAGGGTTAGAAGATCTTTTAAAAGCTGGATTTATAAAATCCATTGCATATTCTGATTGGCTTTCAAATATTGTTATAGTTAGAAAAAGCAATGGAAAAATTCGTATTTGCATAGATTTTCGAAATTTGAATAAAGCAACTCCAAAAGATAACTTTCTGCTTCCAAATATAGATTTGATAGTAGATAGCACTGCAAATCATGAAATGTTTTCTTTTATGGATGGTTATTCGGGTTACAACCAAATTAAACTAGCACCAAAAGACCGAGCCAAAACGGCTTTCACTACTCCTTGGGGTACGTATTGTTATACTGTTATGCCTTTTGGTTTGAAAAATGCAGGGGCCATGTACCAAAGAGCCATGACCACAATTTTCCATGATCAAATTCATGAGATTTTGGAAGTATACGTAGATGATCTCTTAGTAAAATCAAAAACCCAAAATTTACATTTGGAAACTTTGCAAAAGGTTTTTGAAAGACTTAGGATTTATAAAGTGAAATTGAACCCTCAAAAATGTGTTTTTGGAGTGGAATTAGGGAAACTTCTAGGGTTTATGGTCAGCCAAAGAGGTATAGAGGTCGACCCTTCTAAATGTCGAGCCATCATAGACATGCCTCCACCTTCTAATCTGACCCAGATTCGAAGTCTCTAAGGACGACTTCAAGCAATTCGGAGATTTATCTCCAACTTAGCCACGAGATGTGAGCCTTTCAACAAACTCCTAAGGAAAGGGGTTAAGTTTGATTGGGATAGTGACTGTCAAAATGCTTTTGAAAGACTAAAATCATATTTGACAAACCCTCCCGTTTTGAAACCTCCAAAACCAGGAAAACCCTTGTTACTTTACATTTCCATTCATAAGAATGCATTGGGAGCTTTGCTGGCTCAATATGAAAATGATAGTCTTAAAGAATATGCTATTTACTATATTTCAAAAACTCTGTTGGCATATGAAAGAAAATATCCAGCCATGGAGAAGACGTGTTTAGCTTTGGTATGGGCTTGCCAAAAGTTTAGGCACTATTTCTTAGATCATGAGATCTGGATAGTATCTAAACTAGACCCTATCAAACATCTTTTCGAAAAACGTATCTTAACAGGTAGGCTCGGTAAATGGCAGCTTCTTTTGATGGAATATGATTTAAAATTCCATCACCAAAGTTCTATCAAGGGGCAGGCCTTGGCCGACCATGTTGCTGACTTACCTTTGAAAGATACGTATTCCATACATGACAAAATGCCCGATGAAGGCATCTTTTCCCACGACTTTCAAAAACATATTTTATCAAATCATTTCAATAATAACCAAGTATGGAAAATGTATTTTGATGGGTCAAGAAATCAACATGGAGCAGGTGTGGGAATCTTGCTCATATCCCCTGAAAAGGCAGAAATCCCAATGGCTTTCCGATTAGATTTTTCATGTACCAATAATGTGGCTGAATATGAAGCACTCATACAAGGCCTAAAAGTCTTGAAAAATCTAGGGGCATCACGAGTGGAAATTTTTGGAGATTCCATGCTTGTTATAAATCAAGTTTCAAAAATTTGGCAGGTTAAGAATGAGAAGTTGACTCCCTACTTTGAATTAGCCATCCAATTGGTTAGCTCTTTCCAAGAATGCACACTCACTCACATAGGCAGGGAGGATAATAGTGTGGCAGACGCCCTGTCATCACTAGGATCTTTCATAAAAATAGACCCCTTTACAGGAGCTAGGTTTTTAGAAATCGTCCACCTGCCTAATCCATCCACACACACTTTTGAAACCTGCCAAAATGACCAAAATAGCAATGAAAAACCCTGGTTTTATGATATTAGAAACTTTTTAGAAAATGGAAGTTTTCCTGATTTTGCTTCCCCTAAAGATAAGATTTTTATAAGGAAAGTTTCAACCCGATATGTTATCTTGGGAGGTGTCCTTTATAAGAAAAGTTTCACTGGGATTTTGTTGAGGTGTATAGATGACGAAGAGGCTAAGGTAATCATGCATGAATTCCATGATGGGGAATGTGGAGGTCATGTCAATGCTAATATGATGGCAATGAAAATACTTAGAGCAGGGTATTTCTGGTCCACACTAAAGTAGGATTGTCACCAACATGTTAGGAAGTGTCACCAATGTCAGGTACATGGGAACGCCATCCATATCCCATCATCAGCATTGCATTCAGTCGTGAGTCCATGGCCCTTCACCATGTGGGCATTTGACATCATAGGACCCATCTTACCCGTTGCCTCAAACGGGCATAGATTCATTTTAGGAGCAACAGAATATTTTTCTAAATGGGTTGAAGCTACTTCCTTGGCTAACGTCCAAGGGCAACAGGTAGTGGCATTCATTAAGAAAAATATACTTACTAGATTTGGAATCCCAAAGGATTTGGTTTCAGATAATGGCACTCCCTTTAAGAATGAAAAAGTCGAGAAATTATGTAGAACCTATGGGATTACCCAGCATTTTTCATCACCCTACTATCCCCAAGGTAACGGTCAAGCCGAAGCTACCAATAAGACCCTCATAAGCATAATAGAAAAGATCTTAGAGAAGGGTAGGGCATGGCATGAGAAATTAGATGAGGCTCTGTGGGCTTATAGGACATCCATTCGCACACCCACAAACACTACACCATTTGAATTAGTTTATGGTACAAGTGCCATATTACCCATCCATGCAAAACTGCATTCATACCATACTGCTTTAGCATTGGACCTACCTATAGAAACTCTACAAGAAGCCAGGTTGGCCGAGCTTGACCTTATTGATGAAAAAAGACTTCTTGCCATGAATCATGCATATGCATATAGGCAAAGGATAGCTAGGCACTATGAAAAACACATGAAAGCTCGCGATTTCAAGGTAGGAGACCTAGTTCTGAAAATCATCCATCATAGAGGCCCACATCCACTAGGAAAATGGCGACCCAAATGGGATGGTCCTTATGTCATAAGAGGGGCAACTTCTAATAATGCCTATTGGTTGGTTGATGCAGAAGGAAAGAATATGGCAGATCCCATCAATGCCCAGTATTTGAAAAGGTATTACATCTAAAATCCCCCTTATTTCCATTTGAAAAAAAAAAAATGTTTCCAAAAACAAAAAGGGAGGATTGGAGAATCTCCTCTAAATTTCTAGGAAAGTATACAGAAGATGGATTACCCAATCCCAAGTTAGGAGGCTGGTGTGATATAAAAGGTAGAATTTCAAAAACATTTCCTGGTGATGTTCCAAAGATCTTTGACTTGCCATACGAAACCTAGTTTTGAAGGAGCAGGATATTTTCAAATGACAGGTGCTATTAGGAAATAGGATGTTCCTATTCAAGTCAATAATCCAAAAGGATGAGTTGTTTCCCATTCAATATCCCTGAGGAGAGGAAAAAGTCAAAAGTCGAAAAAAAAAGGGAAGGAAACAAAAACCTCCAATATAGAGGCCTTCCTAGGAAAAAAAAAAAAAAAAAAGGAAAGAAAAAGCTCAAAAGAGCAACTTCCTTTAAAAGCCCATCTATTTGGAGCCCCGAGACGCTTCAGAAGGGACCGCGGGTAATGCTTCCTCAAAAACCCCCACAGCTCATCCTTATGGAGAAAAGCCTCGTTAGGAAAGTCCTAGAGTAAGAATAGGACCTGCTCAATTTGGATCTCATGCTGTTCCCAAGATTAGGTCTTTGTAAAGTAAGGAGGGGAGCTTTGAAATGCTATCCAAAACTTTCCATAAAACCTCTACTGAGTAGTAAGCATCAACATCTAAATGAAGGAAAAGGTGAGAAATTGGAAGTATCATTTTCTAGAAGCTGACAGGAGTTTCCTTTTTGAAAAGATGATTTCCATAACTCCAAGCATTAAAAGCACAGATTCTGGAAATTTGTACATGAATCAAGGCTTTGAGCCCATGTTCTTCATTTATATCGATACAAACATGCATGATTCCTTCATAAACGAAATTAAAATCCATGTTTAGACGATTTTCATGATTTATTAGGACTGATACAGGTTGAACTTTGTTCTAGAATCACGTTAGGAACCTTCTGAAATTTTCTGTAAAACTGGTTTCTGAAACTGTCTGTGCACACGTGTCCGATCACAGAATTTTTATAGACAAACGGATAAGCCAATTGCTTCAAAATTTTGCATGAATAATCTAGACATATCAGACGTTCTTAAATAAAATTTTGAGTTATTTTTATGAATGGTTGCCTAGCTAATTAGATCCGTGAAGTTTATACAAAATCCAGATTGCGTTTTACAGAAACAGAACGTTCAGTAACAGACCTCTGTTCTTTTGCCCATATCTCTGCAACCACTAAATGAAATTGGATGAAATTTGATTCTTTGGAAACCTAATATCCGTATATTTCTAACACATCAAATTTTATCGAAATTGGATGACTGAGTGCGGAGATATTGCTGTTTTTCTGAGCTTCTAATCATAGAAATAGGACTGTTCCGAATTTTATAACAGTTTCTGATTCTGTATTTAATTCTCAGAAAATAGGGAACTAAATTGTAAAATAAAAATATATTCTGATTCTACACATACGTGTCTCTATTTTGTAAAAGTTTTAGAATTTTTGGAGAATCAGAAATATTTTTAAAAATTCAGAGAACAGGCCTCTGAAACTGAACAGGTTCTACAAATCTAAGAATCTGAAATTTTTCAGAAATCAAGAACTTAAACACAAATCTGAAACTTTGGAAAATCTGGTTTTT
Organism: Brasenia schreberi; assembly: GCA_036023115.1. NCBI lineage: Eukaryota > Viridiplantae > Streptophyta > Magnoliopsida > Nymphaeales > Cabombaceae > Brasenia > Brasenia schreberi. The sequence continues at coordinate 14,301,763 of JAYKKT010000064.1, forward strand.
CCTTTTTCGAATTAACGGATTCAAACAAATTTCAAGCGTCTAGGCTGACCCTTGAGCGCCGGTTCAAGAAGGCCTAAGTCGAAAAGATTTCACTTGTCCACAATCGTTCTAAGAAGTCAGAAAAACATAATTTGTTAGTTTTGGTAAACTAACTGGCACGCTCGCGCAACCCGATGTAGTTCGAGGGTTTGATTTCAAATCCCAAACGATTTAAAATAAAATCACGTCTACAATAATGAACACCCCTACTAAACTTTTATGACAATACAAAGGCCTGTCGAGTCCAGTTAGGACTGTCAAGTTTGTGGTTTACCGATACAAACAGCCATGGCTGCCCCACACAGAAATCAAGCCAAGAAAACCCTTTAAGTTGAAGGTCATGAGTTCAATACCTGAAGGCTAGCATATAAATTCAGTAAGGCTTTGCTCAGCCAAGCACGTTGACAAAAAAAGAAAAAGAAAAAGTTAACTTGTCACTCGATAATGCATTGAATTCCTACCTCATGTAGAACCAAATTCATCAAGACTGGACGGGGCCCGATAACCATGCAACTCATTTAAGGGTCAGTTCTGATCTGATCGCATGAAGATACCGGGATCCAAAATGGTTGCAATGCAGTGGGATACAAGCCCTGAGAAAGATAAATACACAGTTTTTGCTACTAAGAGTTGAGACTTATAATTGGATCCAGATCCGTTGGCCATAGTGTCTCGTGAATAGACACAAATTACCACCCATTTGAATGAAGCAGGTACTTCCCTGTTTGACCGGGTCCAGATTTAGGTACAGAATTTACCCGAATTGCTTTGAGCGGTATGAGGTGGAATCTATATCACTTGTGATTCTAGCTCAAGGGCTATCCAGGAGTACGATACCGGGTCTTGACCTAACAGGACCTCCAATATAACATACACCACAAAAAATTGACACCAACACGACACAAGGACCCTAAGTAAAAAGAAAGAATTGGGTAGTGTTTCAGTTGAACTGCTTTTTACTTGAAAACACATAACATGATACACAAACAATCAACATCTCACATGGACATAACTTGGAAAACGTGTCCTCTAGGAATATTATTAAGGTCGACCTTTTCCTGACACGAGTAAGGAGATCACACGATAAGGAAGTGATTCAAGACACGAATTTGTCACCCTAACCCCCCACCCGAATCACAAGTTGTTTATTTCCAATTTGAGTAATTACAAATGTAAGTCAAGCGTACACCATTTTCCATTCAATTCTTATAACTGTATATTCTGGTTGGGTACCCGCCCAAAGAACAACTGATCTCCACCACCTGTCACGGGTAGCTCTGTGAAAAATACCCGGGATCCACCACGGGTAAAATAATAATAGCTGAAACCCGATCCGTTTGACCTTGGTCGTCTAGAAAATGGGGGGGGACAAGGAGAGGATCACCCGCCACGCTGGTTTTACATAGTCGCCGTTACGGAAATTCTGCCCGCTTTCTACGAATCAGCGAACCTTCCGCATTCAACCACCCTCTGCTTTCTCAATTGAATTGCTTCGATTACTTCTCTCATTCTCTCTCTCTTGATTTGGTGAAGGAGTGAAGATGGGGAGGACGGAGTCTCTGAAGATGAAGATGGACAGAGCCAGCAGCGATTCGATCGATTCTGATCTGAAGGAATTGGTGACGGCCGCTCGGAACCTGGCGAGGCACGCCGTTGCCCTCGGGAGCCTTGGGGTTGGCACCACCATCCTCAAATCGCCACTTTTGCAGCTATTTGAGTTTAATTTACTCTTCTTATTGATTTGTTCTCTTGGATTTCTATGTAGATTTGTTTATTTTTCATAACGGAATAATTGGTTTCTTTGTTTAGTTTTTCTTTTCCTGTTTTCCTTGTGGTTGATATTCAGTAATGTGGATGGGAGTTCAATTTGTGATTTTGTTAATTGTTTAGTGTCATTTGAAGCAGGTTTGACCATGCGTTTTTTTATTATGACCGAGTTGTTGGTTTCTGTATCTACTTTTTGTTTGATCAGATGGTTTGGTCGACAAAAATGTTTGTTCGTGTGCGCATTCCTTTTCTCCGTTCTTATTAAGAGCTAATATTGCTTCTCTGTTTCTGTTCTCTTCAGTTTACAAGCAATGAACTATTGGACAATGTATTAGAACTCTAAAAAGCTGTGTCGTCAACTTCCTTGTCAATTTGTACAAACGCGGTGTTGAAGGGGAAGAATACACAGCCATTGTTTGGATATTTTGCTGTCTTCTGAACATGTTTATGTGGTTTCAATTTTGAAGAATGGTTGCTAAATGTATATTTGTTAAGATACCATTTTGAGGGATTATGATTGCTTTCCTGACAGTAAAAAGGAAAACTCAATTACTGGTATTTCATTTGATGATTTATGAGAATGGTACAACGGAAAGCTTGCTCGGTAGTCAGGAATCCTAATGTCGCTCAACTTCATTCAGATATTTGCTGATACTGGATCGGACAAATTGGAAGTCTAACATCCTTACAGCACTTTTGGTTCCATATATCTTCTTCTCCCTTCCATCAAGCTTGTTCTCCTTTTTCAGGTGATGAGGAATTGTCTCTCTTTTGTCTCTAGTTTGTCTTGCCAATTTGACAGCTATAATGCATACATTTTTGTTGCAGTGGGCAGGTTGGAAAATGGATAGCCTTTATTGCTGTTATTCTGCGACTATTCTTTCCGAGACATTTCCCAGGTGACTCTTTTGTTAATGTCGAAGATAATTTTATGGAAGTGGATTCTTAAGTGACTTTTCCTACACCTTGGACCGGTAGACTTTAATTCCATGTATGCAAATACATACATATATACATACTTGTGTATGTATGTACGTATGTATGTATCAGTTATATGCAGAGATCATGGCAGACTGACTTGGTGTTGACTTTCATATTATCTAAGATCTGTTGCATTCGACAATGGATATGACTTGCACCTTGGTCCTTTCTTTTCATTGTTTCTCTGTGTGCTTTCTTTTGAACTTTTTACTTGAGTTGCTGCAAACAAATTACTCTGTTCACTCCAAGGCAATTAAAAATTTAGGAAGAAGCTGAAGTTGTGTAACCACATTAGGGGATGGAAGTTCTTTCTTCTGTGGAACACTTAGAAATTATTTCTCTTTGTTTGATGAGGTATCGAGAAGAATTATTCTCTTTGCTAACACACTATAGTCCTGCTAAATCTTTTGTTGGTCCTTGAAACCCTCGTCTGAACAATTTTTAGTCTTGCTTATATTTTAATTTTTCTTGTTTGCTTATGAGTTATATACAGATTGTGTTCCTAAGTTTTTGACAGGTTTCATGCACGATTGTATCATTCTTTTGCCTGTTTAGGTCAGGTTCCTCATATTTTCTGCGAACATGTAGCCATTTGGTTCTGATTTCTCTCTGTGAACAAGAGAAATTCAGCACAAGCTTATCAAAATAAGCATGATGATGCAGTGAAGCGGAGCCTTGCTCCTCACTGAATCTTATACTTGCAGTCCACTAGTGTATGATTTATTTGTCTTGATGATAATGACCCATCACGCTTTCATTCTATCAGACCACCCTCTCAATGCCCAGTTATTCTTTCATATCCGGCATAAATTTGAGGAGGAAAACCCCAGATAACTTGCATTGATCTTCAATGGCAAGTCTGACATTTTATAGGATTCTTCTTAAAGATGAGGACACAAATGTTTTGTTTATTATGAACGGTTCATTAACATTAACTCAACATCATTCCGTAATGCTGCAGATTGGCTGGAGTTGCCGGGATCCTTGATTCTCATCATCGTGGTTGCCCTGAGCTTCTTTTTGACACCCTAAGAGACGATGTGGTTGGCGTGGTGATATGCCTTATAATCAGCTCATACCTTTTGCAAGAGCATATTAGGGCAAGCGGTGGATTTAGGAACTCATGCTCTGAGGCATGGGATCTCAAACACTCTAGGTATCACAGTTTTACTGGTTTATCCCGTTTGGCGCTTGGTGGTGCTTTCCGTATGAGTTTTGGTCTTGCTATTTTTCATTTGTGGTGAATCATGTTCTTGAACTTCCATCCTGTATTATGAATTCTTCGTACTTGTTATGTTGATATTAGCTCCTTTCAAGAAGATCGTGTTGATCTTTGCTAGTAATGGTGATAATCTCCTTCATAATCCTTCATTTCACATGATTCTATCTAAATGAATAAGTGAGTAAAGCGTTAATACACAGTCTTACATAATCTCTATCTAGACATGTCCGGGAAACTTGGAACCATAACCAAATCCGCTGGCTGGTTACGATTCTTGAACCCTCAAGAGAATGACCATATCAACTCTTATGATTAGAAACTATGAAAAATTGTATAGCAAATCCTGTAGAATTGGGTTTGAACCCTACAAATTGACCATATCAACTCTTGATTAGAAACTACAACAACAACTAAGCCTTTTCCCATACTAGACGGGGTCGGCTACTTGGATTCTTTGTTTCCACAGATCCCTGTCGTGTGCCATGTTGGCCGTTAACTCCCAATAAGCTAGATCATTCTTTATTGTTTCTTTCCAACACTTTTGTAGTCATCCCCAAACTCTTTTAATACTTTCCAAATTTAGTTTTTCTAACTTCTTCTTAGTTCTTCTTTTCATCTTCTTTCTATATGTTCAAACCATGTTAAACGATGTTCTCTCATTTTATCCTCTATTAGTGTCACTCCTAATTTGTTTCTAATAACCTCATTATGTATACGATCTTTTCTTGTATGACCACTCATCCATCTCAACATCTTCATTTCTGTCCCAGACATCTTTTGTACATGTTGATGATTAACTGACCAACACTCAGAACCATAAAACATGACAGGCCTAATTGTTGCTCTATAATATTTAGTATCCTCTTATCACAAAGAATACTAGATGCTCCTCTCCATCTTAACCAACCTGCAGTAATTCTATGTGTAACATCTCCATCAATTCTTCCATCACACTGAAAAATTGACTCTAGGTATTTAAAATTTTCCTTTTGGGGAATGCAATGTGTGCCATTTTAAAACTCTTGATTAGAAACTATGAAAATTTATATAGTAAAACAGATATTTCGTGTACGTCTGTAGACGTGATTTTATTTCAAATCGTTTGGGATTCGAAATCAAACCCTCCAACTATGTCGGGTTGTGCGAGCATGCCAGTTAGTTTGCTAAAACTAACAAATTATGTTTTTCTGACTTCTTAGAACGATTGTGGACAAGTGAGATCTTTTCGACTTAGGCCTTCTTGAACCGACGCTCAAGGGTCAGCCTAGACGCTTAAAATTTGTTTGAATCCGTTAATTCGAGAAAGGAAAAACTAGATTTTCTAAAGTTTCAGATTTGTGTTTAAGTTCTTGATTTCTGAAAAATTTTCAGATTCTGAAAGTTGCAGAATCTGTTAAGTCCCAAAGACCTGTTCTCCAAATTTTTCTAAAAATACTTCTGATTCTCCAAAAATTCTAAAACTTTTACAAAATAGAGACACATGTGTATAGAATCAGAATATATTTTTATTTTATAATTTAATTCTTTATTTTCTGAGAATTAAATACAGAATAAAAAACTGTTATAAAATTCGGAACAGTCCTGTTTCTGTGAATTAGAAGCTCAGAAAAACAGCAATATCTCAGCGCTCAGTCATCCAATTTCGATAAAATTTATTGTGTTAGAAAGGTACAGATGTTAGGTTTCCAAAGAATCAAATTTCATCCAATTTCATTCAGTGGTCGCAGAGATATGGGCAAAAGAACAGAGGTCTATTACTGAACGTTCTGTTTCTATAAAACGCAATCTGGATTTTGTATAAACTTCACGGATCTAATTGACTAGGCAACAGTTCATAACAATTCCTCAAAATTTTATCTAAGAACGTCTGATATGTCTAGATTATTCATGCAAAATTTTGAAGTAATTAGATTATTCGTTTGTCTATGAAAATTTCGTGATCAGACGCGTGTACACAGACAGTTTCAGAAACCAGTTTTACAGAAATTTTCAAAAGATTCCTAATGTGATTCTAGGAATGATGTTCAACCTGTATCAGTCCTAATAAAGCATGGAAATCATACAAACATGGATTTTTGTTTCGTTCATGAAGGAATTATGCATGTTTGTATCGATATAGATCAAGAACATGGGCTCGTAGCCTCGATTCATATACAATTCTGCAGAATCTGTGGTTTTTCAGATTCGCATGAATTAAAACTAGTTTATGAAAGAATTCCAACCTGTATAATCGAGATGGAACGTAGAATAACTTTGTCGGGCGATCGTCGGACGTCAGAACCAGGCCGGCCTCCCTTCTTCCTCTTCCTTTCTCTCTCTCTCTCTCTCTATTTCTCTGAATTTTCGGACTGAATGTTCCTGTTTGCTGGTTCCTCCGGATTGATGCTTTGTGGTGACTGGAGGATTAATTTTCGGACTAATACTTTGCTCTGGCTGGTTTTTCCTTCGCAGCCTCATTGAGGCTCCTTTTATAGGCCAAAGGGTGCCCCTTTGGTATGGAATTGGACAAGGCAAGTTGCCTTGCTGAACAAACTCGTTTTTGGCAGGTGATGGCTGCAAAAATTGGATTTTGGAAAGTATCGCTGGTTCCGGCAACTGGTTGCTGGGTTTGGCAGTAAGGGAAGATCAGCTAGTCCGGTGGAGCTGGTTGTTTCACGTTGCTATAGATGGACCTGCCTTCACCGAGTCGATCACCACCGTTACTTGCTGAAATCAATCATCGTCCTATTTGGTAAGTGGATGCTGTACACGTCCTCCTTACTGTTATGGTGTTCCTTGCAGAAATCGATGGGAGCTGAACTTGGTAAGTGGCTGTTGTACATGCCTTCCAAATTGATAATCGTTTGCTGTGGAGAAGTTGCTAAAATGGGTTTGCTCCAACTGGTGCGGCGTATGGCAAGTGGAGTGTTTTCCTTGCCTTGATCGTCTTTGTCTTCATTTGCAGGAAAAACAGCTTGCTGTGTCCGGCCAACATGATAAGCAGCCACGGATTTGATTGGTTCTCTTTAGATGGTTCCATTACGTTGATGGTAACGACAACTGAATCATGAAAGACTAAAAGCCATTCTTCTTCGTCTTCAAGCATAGGAGCAGGTAATTTCATGACACCTTGTGCAACGATCAAGTCCACTACTTTTATTTGATACATATCCAATAAGCGTCCTAGTTGCATCTTGGTCTTTTGAAGATGGAAATCAAGACAAGCAATTCTTGCAGGCGCAACTCTTGTAGGCACTCCTTGTGCAGCACGGCCTGTGTTTAAAGCATAACCTTTTAACAGGTAGCTGTCTTTTGTGTTTTTCCCAAGCGCTTTCAGAATGTTTATGGCCTTGATGGGGTATTTAACCTCCCCCCTCTCATTGGCTATTTTCACTGCTTCAACGGCATCTACAACCATATATATTCTTCCATATTTTAACATCAATCAGTGCAATCATCAACTGAACTCTATTTTTCACCTTTAACACTTTCATTGTTTAATGGTTGAATTGAACTTTCTGAGAGTGCAGCTGAGGCTTAAAGAGAGTCTGGAATCACTCCAGAAGCATTAGAGGAACTACCTGCAGTTTCCCCCTGAACCACTATTCTGCATTCTACGTCGGCTTTGACTTCATTAAGAGTAGCCTAACGGTCATCAACCCCAGAACCAACAGACTTACCATCCTCCACAGTTGTTGAAGCATCGGTTTCAGACACATCTGGATTTCCAAAATGCAAACCAGCACAACTGTCAGTAACAGAGCTTGACATTGCTTCCAGTCGAATATGTGTACCCTTCATGAGTTTAAAATATGAAATTGCCTTTGAGTACTGAGCACCATTCTTTAGAGCAGACAACATGATGTTATGAGTTACTAGATCAGGTCCAACTCCTTTGTCTGCCGAACAATATCATCCATTGCATCATCCATATTAACTGCTAATGTTTTCATAATTGAAGTAGGCTTTTCGAATGAATAATTCTTTGATGAAGCGTTTTAGAAGTCCCACACATCATACTGTTCTGCCGCATTGGCAATCGATAAATGATCGTGCACAGTGGATGAGGATAATGGTAGTGTTAAGAGTGATGACAAGGTAGAAAGATGCCACTCCTCATGAGTGGAGAAAGTAGTTGGTTTCTGCGAGTAGTCCATCCACTCAGAGATAATAACGTCAACATGCTCCACTAGTAACACAATTTAGCAGTTTGTGACCATCTGATTCTGATCAACAGTGTCAACAAGCGGTTCCATCATGGCTTGCTTCTTGATACAACTCATGTTGAAGCCATACACATCGCTCCAAAATTCAATTTTGTCACCCTTGTAATCTGCATCCTGAATGGCAGTCAAGTACAGAGACGCCTTGTCTGGCAGCATAACACTTTGTTCTCGGAAGTTATCGTTCTTGCCTCCGTCTTTCCTTTCCTTTGGTGAGACCAACTTTCCCTTCTCGAAGTGATTTCTTTCCAAATATGAACTTTTCTTTTTGGAAAGTTCACTTTACCTTTTTGATGCCCGCTCTCCTTTTTGGGCACCCACCTACCTTTTCAGGTGTTCAATTGTCTTATAAATGCATGTATCTTTTCAAAAGGCAAGCTTTCAACATTTTTTTTTTCATAAATCTTTTAAGAAAACGAAATCCAGCTTTTCCATGCCGGGGGCAAAATCGTCATTTTTTTTCAATTTTGTCAAAATTCGAAATTTTCAGAAAGGAAAGTATTCTTTCATCATTTTAAAGCTTTCATAAAATTTTGGTACCGAAATAACTCGTTTAGTGCCTTTTTCCTTCAAAAACCCAAAATTACCAAAAATGGACACTTTCCTAAAAAGATAAGAATTAAAAGAAAATTTTGTGTGTCTACAACGTCATAAGAAAGGAACAACAAAAAGCAAGCATATATCTCTAGTAGACCCCACAGCTCCCTTACAGATCTTCACACATGATCAATACTGTTGCCGCATTGAAGAGGTGAGATGGAAGAGACAAAAAAGAAGAGCTAGAAAAGTCTTGCATTCAGGAACTAACAAGGAGACATTTGGAAGTACTTAGTTTTCTCACAACCAAAACAAGATTCAAAAGAAAGAAACCTCCGACTTGCATATCATATAACATGTCCATTTTTTGGCGATATACAGGATATTCGTGACGACTGGATTCTAGAAGTGAGGAGACTCCAATGCTGGAAAGAAATAAAAAGAGTGGGTTCGGAAGAGAACCTGAACCCTCTCATGCACATCCCTATCGTGAATCTGATTATCTTTCTCTAACAAATATTTTTCCTTAATAGCACTAGGTTCGTGACGATTGAATTCTAGAAGTGAGGAGACCCAATGCTGGAAAGAAATAAAAAGAGTGGGTTCGGAAGAGAACCTGAATCCTATCATGCACATCCCTATCGTGAATCTGATTATCTTTCTCTAACAAATATTTTTCCCTAATAGCACTAGGTTGGGACTTGTTCTGAAGCCTTATTCCTTTCCAGTCACCCTGGTCATCAATGTTGCCATCTCTTTTCGGTCCTCTCTTCCGGGGGAAAGAGGCTCATCAACTTCACCAAATATATCATGCGCTTCACGCAATGCAGAAGATAAGACTCCCGGGATTAGGCTTAAAGCCCTTTTCTTTGGGTACTTCCTAAAATAACAACAAACCCGACGAATAAAGAACATGCATGACATAAACAACATGCCCTTCATTCCAAATGACAACGTGGGTGAGATACAGAACATGTAGAACAGGAAAGGCTGCCCTTTACCCAAAACATGTACGGTATATATTATGAAAAGCATGCAAACATTTACCACAAACGTAAACTTTTGCTAGAACCGTTGATATGAAGTGAGGTAAGAGTTTAATTTATGTGTCTGATCACTGAGTTCTACCATTCAATCAAAAGGTTTTTATCTTCGCTGGCACGTTCGCCAATGCAACCAATATGATCGGTTCCATCGTTTTCTTCTCCTGCATATTGTTGAATGTAATTTTAGATGGACACTCAAACTCAAGCAGAAGAAGATAGACAGATAACACATTACCAGACAACTCATACAACAAAGGAACAGGAACATAATATGAGATGAAAAATCCATAAAGACGTCCGTCCAGTAACTAAACACCATTCCAACTTCACCTGCTGAGAGGCCGAAGCCAGTTGCATCCTCTGGGTACTGATCTAAAGATCTTCAACTGGTAAAACAACATTCTAGCCAGGTGAGCTATTGTTCTTTGTTATAGGAGGTCATCATACGAGTAGTCGGGGTTCAAATCTTATAAGTGCTGCCTTCCTTCTCAGTTAAGCAAAAGACTTGTTTACGCTCCATAGGCGAGGGTGCTGAGCATGGATGCTCCAAGTTAACAGCTTTCAATTTGAGATTTTTAAGCAATACATTGAAAACCAAAAAATGAAAACATAGAAGCGCCTCTTCCTTGCGCATTCGGTTGGATCCACCAAAAAACTCTGATCTTCTCTTTTGGAAGGTAGGGGAAGAGAATTAGCCTGTGCGTCCTCGGATAAACATCAAACAGTTCACACAATACTGTATACTGTCCTTGTGGATTGGTGGATCATCCATCTAGGATACAAAAATAAACTCATATTGCTCTACGAACGACCAAAACTGTGAAAAGATTACTTTAAATTGGACGGTTACTAATTAATTAAAAGTAACAAGAAAAGGGACAAGGTAAATAAAGTATAAATGATTAAGCTCAACAAAATAAAAGCTTATATTTTTCCTGAAAATGTTTTCAAATAAAGAAGATTACGAACAGAACTCGCAAGTTTGGAGGTTGTCATCGCACAAAATGCAGCTCAAAAGTGCTTGAAAGATAATCACTTTTCCTCCATCATCATGCACATTAAAGAGAAAGAATTCTCATCATCGCTGCTTCTGACACAAGCTCCACAAACAAGAGAGCGGGGGGATTTAATCGCAATAAAATAAAAAGGAATTTGGATAAAGAAACATAATAACTTGGTACCATATAAGCAACCCCCTAAAAGGAAAGCATTTGCATCCATATCCATGAGCGGATTTCAGGAGAGAGAAACATTCAATCACAAGAAGAAAAAAAAAGAAAGGCAGATAAAATAAACCTAATAATTTGGTTCCATATAAGCAACCCATTAAGAACGACAGCGTCGGCTCCCATGATTGGATCAACGTCGGAAAGAATAAAAAGAAAAAGCCCCATTAAACCGATCAGCAGAAGTGTCCAGATTTCAACGAATAAAGATGCAAAATATCGCGGTGGGATTCGTCTCTCTGAGACAAATGCCTCGGTAAGCATCACTAAGATCGATAATGGAGTTTCAGACTCGTCATCTTCCTTGCTCAACATGGAGAAAGCGAACCCTGATTTTACAAAACTCGAAGACTCAAACAGGACGCGTCATCATTGTATCCAAGCCTAACCCTCAGCCCAGAAACGAAACGAGGGGATGCTTTAAAAATGCAGCTCTAGGGTTTACCTTTGCGCAAAGGACCAAGATACCCTTTTGGCATTGTAAAGATGAAGATCACTAAGGACTCGTCACATGGACACGATAATATGGTTGAGTCTCACGTCCTAAAACAAGAGAAGAGTTGCACTCGGGCTGAACCCATTTGGCAGGTCTCAACTCCACATGACACATGGTGTGAGTTGGATTCTCAAGACTTGCAAAACTGACTTTGGCCTAAGAAGAGAAAGAGAGAGAGAGAGAGAGAGATTAGAGTTGCATAAAGAGTAATAACTCACCTGGCCTCTAGGGGTCGGCTCACAAGTTAGATATCATGAGCTCAATACCTTGGGCGTGCATTGCCTTCATCCTTCCATTGTACTAAAAATAAGACCATAGTTGTAAATTAGACGAGCTACCCGTGGTTCGTGGTTCGAGTTTGGTTTAAATTGAGCTACAGTGTGGAGGGTGGCAGCACCCAAAAAGTTTGTTAGCGCCAACGATCTAGGCTTATCCTAGGAGTTTGTTTGGCTGATCCGAGGTAGATGAACAAGGCTTGTCCTCGGAGTTTGTTTGGCCGATCCGAGGTAGATGAACAAGGTACAAACAAGTAATTTTCACCAACTGAACTCGGGTTGGAAAGGTACGTGTGACCGACTTTATATAACAAAGTAAAGAAAATCATGCTACGCTGATTAGTTGATGATGGTATTATTTTACCTTGCATTTTATGTAGAGAACGTGACCCAAGCAATTCAACGGTTGTATTTTCTTTTTGCAATCGGTAGGAAATGCTGTCAATCTCAATTAATTCTTGCTTTATGAGATTAGTACACAAATTTAACTTGCAATGAAAAAAGATAAGACATTAGGCATTCAATCTCAATCAATCTCTCATGTAAAGCCTTCACATGTTTGCAATAAAATATTAAAATTAAATTGAATGAAGTTGAAAATTTCAACAATCATCTACTACATCAAAATAACATATATACATATGTTATATACAGTATCAGTGTATATATATACACATATGCATGTACATAGATAATCATCCATTGTGAGAAGAAAGCACTCCAGTTGGAACAGAACATCACATGGTATCCTTAAAGAAAGAACCAAAGAAAACTACAGTTTACATATTTTCTTGTAAATACTATAGGAGAGCCTAAAATAAAAATATATTAATGATATGCAAATGCATGTCTTATATCGTCATAGGTATAAAGTATCTTTTTTTTTATTCTAAATGTGATAAAGCTGAGAACCATAATCACACCATTATGCTTTTACTCATAATAAGGATGAAGAAAACTATCGTCTGATTATGCCAAGTCAAACACTGTCATTTTGATTTTCCTAAATCACCATAAGATACCCATCAACAAACAAATTTAAAAATGTCATCCACCGACAATTGTTTACGTAGGTTTCTCCTTTCCCAAATCTCGATCAGACTAATAAAAAAACTTCACTGTAAAGTACTTTTACTTTCTTGCTATCATACAAGCACACATCAGAAGTAAAAGAATATTATAAAAATAATATAAAACGAATTGGTAATAAAATGTTCTTTGGATTCATACTGCACAATCTTTCTTTGTCCTACCTGCAGCTTTTTGGGCAAGAGTGTATGATCGTACATACTATACACCCACCGAGGCCAATATGGTCTCAGGTCCAAGTGACCGCGTAGATCTATCTAACTCAAATGCATCCTAAGGTACACGTAGTGTGCTTCTTCTTCGGTAATTTTTACATATGTCTAAAAACATTAGGGTAGTTAGATACAAAATGTTGCAAAGAATTGAAGTTGAAGAACACTTACACGTTTTCCTCCAATCGGCTGGAAATTCCAAGAATGGAAATCCAACCACTCTTCTTCTTGCTTGCTTCAAACTCTCTCTCACCCACCACCTAACACTACCCCACTCTCTTTCCCTTTTTCCTAAGATTCTTGCAGCCCATGTTTTTTATTGTGCAACACCTCTTTTATCAGCCAAAAACCAGCCCTTCTCTCCCCTAGCTAGCCCCCATTTGATGAAAGATAGAAAGTATTGCAAGATGCTTCACCCGCCCCCACTTGGCCCTTTTTATAGTTCCAGGGGCTGGTTCTAGTCCCTTTTTTGGGGCGGGTTGGATAGCATCTAGGTCCAACTTTGATCCACATGGTGGTCCCCTTTGTGATGGAATGGACCAGCCCCATGTGGGCTGGTTCCAAGACTTGGATCGACTCTTTGGACTTGATCAAATCGGGTGCTTCACTTGGCTTGGCTGGCTATGTAAGCTTGACTTGATTTTGATCATACGAGCTGGATGTGGCCAACCTTACCAATTCGGTCCCTTCTATGATGATATGGACCTGGTGAGTTAGGTCTTGCTCAAGCTCAATCGGGTTCGCTTGTTTGGATTGGCCTTGGGAACTTGGTCCAATTTGGGTGCATGATTGGCCAGCCCATGATGTGAACTTGGCTCGATCATAGTGATGCTTCAATTGCCATATTCCAAACCATGTCACTTGATGAAACATGATTTATCCCAGCCATATCTCTGAATTGGATCCATCATGATCTTGGCCCATGCATATGTAGTTGAATTGCATCTTTTGATTTGGGCTAATTCATCATAAGCTCGACCCGTGCATTTGAATTTTTGAATTGCCTTGAACCGCCTGGTGAAGCTTGATTCAATCCATAATTCTAGACCAATCCATTTGTGATCTTCATTTACTTCTGATAGGCTTCAATCTTACTTGCTTTACCTGACTCGATCTTTCTTTTGCTTTCTGAAATTGGTCTCGATCCAAACTTAGATTGGGTCTCACCTATTTATCTGCTTTATTTCGAAATTCATGGGTTGTTTAACTTGAATTTAAAACCTTTATTTTGAAACATTCCCAAAAAGACTTGAACTTTAAAAAGTTAGGGTTTTTGAATTTAAAGGATCATAAAGGCTTTAAATTGACTTTCGAAATTTAGGAGTTTTGAAAACATTTTAAATTTTTGGGTATTTACACAAACCTACAAAGAAAACGCCATGAATTAGACTCTAAACAAGAGGTCTAAGCCATAGGTTTCAGTGTTAGTGGGTTCTAGGGCACCCTTGACCCAAGTGGTCTTAGGTGGTGGCTCAGGGGGTTTGGATGGGATGTATCCCAATCCATATCGATTTGGGTTAGATATGGGTAGGATGGTGTAAACACCCCAAAATCCCACGATTTTCTCAAATATGCCTGGTTTTTACAAAAGCAGCCCCAAAGGGCTATTTTGAGTCTGGAAATCAAGGAGCCTTCCAAACAACCCTATACATATTTTAAACCTATATATATGTTTTAATACTTTATACATATAGCTTTTAAACTATAAAAAATATTTTTAAACCCCAAAAGCCTCATGGCCTGACAAAAGCGGATCGAAAAGGTAAAGGAGAGCTTGGACCCGAAGCATACTTCAAGCCCGACATATCAACTCTCATGACAAAAGTATCCCCAAATTCTCAGACATCCAAGCCCCAAATATCAGAAAAATGGTCAGAATGAACTCCTGAAGGTGAGAAGAAGAGCAGTCGACAATGTTGGCGAAGACCAACGCAAGACGAAGTATTGATAAAGTCAGGCCCCGCACAAACCGTCCATCTCGAAACGCCATGAAGGAATCAAAAAATCAGATTTGGGTCAGATCTGGACCATATATATCCAGATCCAAACCCAACATGCATTTGGATTTGGATT
This sequence comes from Brasenia schreberi, assembly GCA_036023115.1. NCBI lineage: Eukaryota > Viridiplantae > Streptophyta > Magnoliopsida > Nymphaeales > Cabombaceae > Brasenia > Brasenia schreberi. The sequence goes on from JAYKKT010000064.1 coordinate 14,316,928, forward strand.
TGGATCCCAAGATCCAAATCCAATATCTGTATCCATGGCCCACTTCACCTCCTCATAAATGAGGGTGAGGGGACCACAATATTTCACATGAAATGCCTTGGAAGGCTTGGGTAGAGAGAGAAAGGGGGCCATAAAGTATGAGTAAGAAAGTTGGTAGGCTTGACTTTTAGTCAAAAGTGGGTTAGCCTTGTGGGTTTAACCAAGAGTGTGGGTTTAAGCTTGTATGCACCTACACTTAACCTAGGGCTGCACCAACTTGGACATGGCTGCAACTAAGGCAATGGACTGGCGCCAAGGGGTGGTTCCTAAACCTAGCCCTAAGCTAGCTCACCTCACCTAGCCATTTCCCCTAAAGCCTAACCCAAACCTAACCTAAACCTAACCCTTCTCACCCAAAACTACCCCAACCTCACCTAGCTAGACCACCTAGACCCTAACCAACTAGGCCTAAACTAACCTTAGTTCACCTAACTAAATCCCTAACCAACTAGAACCCAGCCCACCTAACCGACCTACCCCAAACCACTAACCAGCCCCCCCTAACCGACCTACCCCAAACCATGTCCCAGCCCACCTAATGAAAATATCTAGCCCACAACCCCCCCACCGACCTAGCTCTCAATCCCAGCCTATATAAACCCCCTCCTTCATGCGAGTTCCCTCTCTCTCCAGGCTTTTGAGACCCGACCAACTCTCTTGGCTCCTCTTCATCCATCCCTTCACCCTTGGGACCCAGCCAGCACCTCTCTTCATCAACCGGCCACCCTTCCACCTTTGGCGAGGAGCTCTACCCGGTCACCTTCCATCCACCTGCCGCCTCCTTCTCGGCCACCATCAGCCTTCCTCCTCCACCACATTCCAACTCCAACTACCACCACCTTCCCAGTTAGTACCACCTCCCCTTTCACCTCCCGGAACTCCTATCTTCACCCTCTTCTTCCCAGCCGAACAACACCCTTAGTCGCCCACTTCCCAGCCTTCACCATTCCCCAATGCCTCCCTCACTTCTAGCCGAGCCCTACCTATCCCCAAAACCCATCCTAGCTCCTAGCACCATACCCTAGATCAGCCTACCTTCCCTACCATGCCTCAACCTCAACCGACCAAGACACCTCCTTCCACCCGGCCAGCACCTGGACACTCCACCACTCGACCAACACTCCTACCTGCCGCAACCATCCACCTAAGGGACTCCTCTTGGCTGCCCAAGGCGACTCATTAAGGCCAAGTCCATGCAAGTTGAACATGGACCAGCTACATATAAGTGCCTAAACTTGGTCCATTATATGAACTTGCTTTATATTCAATTAAATTTTGACATGGGGTTGTAATAATGGAGCGTAGTCTCCCCTCAAGATGTAATAACGTGGTTTGACATACAAGCACCCACGTGCACTTGAGCCTTTCCGCTCTTAGCTGCACACCTTTTTTGCACACACACGGGCCTTGACAACCCCTAAGATATAGTTCTATTTATATATATTCAGTTGCGTGGGTTTATATTTAAGTCGTGGGTGTTGTCTTTCAATTCTACACTCACACACATTGAGCTTTCGCTCTTATTCCCAAGACCCTAATAAGGGCCATATTGCAATTTAATTTGGGGTTTTCATTCAAGTTGTGTGTGTGGTCTTTCAATTCTATACTCACACACATTGAGCTTTCGCTCTTACTCCCAAGACCCTAATAAGGGCCATATTGCAATTCTATTTGGGTTTTACATTACAAGTTATGTGAGTTGTCTTTACATATATACACAACACCCACGCACACCTTGGCGACCTTCGGGCCCATATATATATAGTTGTATTTCCCTTCTGCTATGTCTTTAAGATTTGGGTTTTAAGGTTCAGCTGTGTGAGTAGTCTTTCAATATATACACGACACACACTTACACAATTGAGCCTTTCTGCTCTTAAGATATAGCCATATTTCCCTTTTGCAATTTCCCTTTTGCAGTTTACATTACGCAATTTCCCTTAAGCATTGTCTTTCAATTTCGGGTTTTCCCTTGGAGTTGTGTGAGTTTGCATTGCATATTCTCCATACCACGAGTTAGGACGCATATTGCATCAAAGCAAACCCCATACTCCCGTGCAAAAATCGTCCAACTTAGGTCACTTGCGCACACACCTAGTTAGCCTAAATAGCATAAAATTGAAAGACATAGGCACGTGCAAATCCCACGTGAAATAAAACTTACAACCATACAAACAAAACCCAAACACTTCGTGTATTTTCAAAGAGGTTACTTGTTTAAAAACGACTTTGCTAAGCGTACAGACTGACCCTTGCACATCAGTGCAAGAAGGTCTGCGACGAAAAGAGCTCACTTGCTCACAGTCGCCCCAAAAGAGTTAGATTTTCAAAACTTACTTCGCTAGCTTGAGTAAGCTAACTGGCATGCCCTTTTCATAAAAATGACTTAGACACACAAAAAGGTTCACTTTGGGCCTAAGAACCAGAAGTGAGAATTTTTCGTGTCTACAGGATTGGCACGCCCTGTGGGACCTGGGCCTTGTGCAAAGTCAATTCATATAGAAAAACCTCACGAAACTTTTTCAAGGAAAGTGTTTTAACTTTTGTTTATTGCATTTCATACCTAGGATTTTGAAAAGCATTGAAGCATGTCGAGTCCAAGCTCCCAAGAAGTGTCTAGCAATGGCTCATGCGCATCAAGTTCTCACTCTAGGAGGTTTTCGAAAAAACAAAACAAACTAGAAGAGATTGAGGACTTGAGAAGGGATTTTGAGGCCAAGATCGATGCTCTTAGCCAAGAGGCTGAAGCAGGTGACTCATGTACGTCAAATGGCGAACCAAAGGCCAAAAAAAGTTTGAAAAACCTCGCAAACATAAAGAGGCTTTCGCAATAGAAGGCAACCAATACCACGAGTCCTTCACACACAAGGACCATAAAGCCCTACAACAGTTGCTGAGAGGGTAAAATAAAGAGAAAAGGAGTTACGCCCTGTCTGATTTCTTGCCTGTGGACTATGAAACAGATAGTAACGATGAAATACCGAACTTCCATCGGTATGATGGCATGGGAGACCCTAGGTCTCACTTGCAACTTTTCTCTCATCGAGCCCATAAGAAAAAGGACTCGATGAAATGGGTGTATTGGTTCTCTTTGTCCCTCAAAGGCACAACTGCCAAATGGCTGGCTTCCTATGACCTTAGCCAGTTCGCAACTTTTGAAGAGTTAGTGAATTGCTTTATGTAGAGATACGTTCACCGTTCGTTGGAGGTATCTCCTAGGACAAGTGCAAGAGCCAATATCCGAAGGATGCACAGTCATGCTCATCTTGGATAATTTTAAAAATGAGTTGAAAACCCTTCTCTCACTTCACGAAATCTCAACTTTCCATAAGTTGAAAAAAAAAGCATCTCTTTTCAAAATGAATTTGAAAAAGAGATTTATGATCATCTGTGGAAAGGAAGCGTGGTTTCAAAAACTCGCTTGGAGAAGCCCAATACTTATGGGCTACCCACCGCGGACAAAGGGGCAAAACCCCACAAAATCGCCAATGTCCGGGTGGATCCAAGCCCGGCAAGTGCTTCAAAAAATTTTGAAAAAATAGAAAATAAAAGGAAGAAAAACTTTCAAAAACCCTTTGAAAGATGGGAGTACACTCCGCTAGGGCAACCTGTGTCAGAGGTCCTAGACCTCCTACTTGCCCAAGGAATGATCGAACTCCCCCAGATTCTCGATGGAGTCACTTTCAAAGGGGGATTTTTAAACAGATTCTACAAGTATCATCGGCTCAAAGGCCATGATACAAAGCGGTGTTTCTCCCTCTTAAATAAAATCGAGAACTTGATAGTAGAAGGCCGGCTCCAGGTCGCTGAGGAACCTGAGCCTACCCAAGATATCTTCAAGGAACCCTTCCCCAAGCACGCAAGTACCAGTGGGAAGGGAAAAGAGGTATGTGCTCTCATGATTTCGAAGAGTCTAACGTATGCATATGAGTCTGGTGTGTCTACTTGTGCATCTACTCTCATACTTTACAAAAAACCCGCCCAAGTAGTCATCCGGGGACCACCAAGAGTTCTGTCCCTGGTTAGGCCAGTTTTAAAAATTCAAGGTGCTCCAAATCTTTCGATTAGAGCCATGTTAGGTGCGAACCCTAGGTTGATCGTGGGGGAGGTGACAAGATCCGGGAGGATCTACCAACCCCCACATCTGCAAAGTGCTAAAAAGGTGGTCAGTGTGCCTGGCCCCTCAAAAGCATGTATTCCTAGAGGTATGCTAAAAACGGATAAAGGAAATGTCGTGTTAAAACTATATGATTTTGAAAACCATCTTTCAAAGATTCCTATCAACATGTCCATCCTAGAGCTAATACAAACTTCGCCTAGGCATAGACTCGTGTTAGAGAAAATTCTAGAAAGAGCAAAGGTTAGTTCGAACCTAACCCAGAATCCTTGTCCAATCAAGTGGCATCCATACGAGCGAAAGCGCCCATCGTATTCTCGGAAGACGATGTAGAAAGACCCTACGAGTCCCATAACCAGGCCCTACATATCGAGGTGGTTCTGAATAACCACTCTCTGAATAGGTGCCTAGTCAATGGGGGAGGAGGGCTCAACATCATTCCACTTCATGTGGCGAACCAAATCGGAGTCACCTTGACATCCGTAAACCCAAGCCCCATCTTCATCACTAGATACGATAGGAATGCGTCTAGACCACTAGGATCCATCGAAGTTCCCATTGAAACGGGAGGGATAGCACACACGGGGGTGTTCCATGTCCTGGACATCCACCCCCACTATAACCTGTTGTTGGGAAGGCCCTAGATACACAACCTGTGTGCTGTGCCGTCCACCTTCCACAGGTGTGTCAAAATCCTTTTTAGGGACAAAGTCGTAGTGATCCTAGGTGAGAGTCATCCTCAGCTTCAAGGGGTCATAAATTTCCCTTGCTTGTCGAGTTCCCAGACCCACGAGGTAAAACTAGGGCAGACCTTGCTCAAGCCACCAAGGCTCACATTGAAAAACCCTAGGAAGGTCGTATATGTCAAGGGGCCACCCAAGGTTGGCCCACTCAAAGTCCTGACCATCCCAAGAAAACACAAAAATCCCCTATTTTCAAAACCCCTAGACAAAAAGCCCTATGTGCATAACATAGACGACAACAAGTTCCAAGACCACGATTTATATCAAAACTTCTCTAAAAACAAAAAATCGTGGAACATGCTGTTAAATATGGGCTATTTGTCATATAAGAGTCTAGGGGCACAAAATCAGGGTCTCCTAGAACCCATACTGCCTAGGGCAAATCCAAGCCGATATGGGATCAACTATACTCCCAGAATACCACCAGAACCACCCCCTGTGACCACCTAGATCAAGGGTGCCCTGGAGCCTACCTTAGAAGAGACCTAAGATTTAGACCTCTTATTCAGAGTCTAACTTGTAGCGTTTTCTCTTTGTAGGTATGATGGAAGATCCCTCAATCGAAAAATACAAAAACATTTGAAAAATTCGAAATTCAAAAAATGGAAAAATTACAAAAGCCAAAAACACTTGAAAATGAAAAACTCGAAAAAGGAGTAATTTGTATAGTTCCCAAAGTGCTCGTTTTACAAAAACACAAAAAAATCGAAAATTTACAAAATTCCAAAAAGATTTTGTACATAACCAGACCAAAAATTTCCTGGTAAGGATTTGGAAAAAGCAAAAGATTTCGAAAGAAACGTTGTCTGCATAACCAGACCAAAAATTTCGAAATCAATAGAAATTCTAAGTGTAAAACCAGGTCTTTTAAAAATCCATGCATTAAATTCCCTAGGATCTATAAACCTCGAGAATGATCAAAGCCCAGAGGTGGATCCCCTTGAGGAAGATCCCACTTCTGAGCTCCCAAAATTTCATAAAATTGTCGATTTTGAAAAACCTTCGAATTCAGTAGGAGGAGATTTCATAGAGGTAAATCTAGGGAGTGATTCAAAGCCCAAACTCATTAAGGTAGGTGTATGTTTGCATGAGCATGAAATATCATCATTCATTGTATTTCTAAAAACCTACTTAGATGTGTTTGCATGGACGTATGAAGACATGCCGAGCATAGACCCAAGTATTGTCGAACATCGTCTTCCCTTAGATGCGGATGTAAAGCCCATAAAGCAAAAGCTTAGGAAACTATATCCGAACGTACACGCACAAGTCAAAGAGGGTTTAGAAGATCTGTTAAAAACCGGATTTATAAAACCCATTGCATATTCTGATTGGCTATCCAATATAGTTGTCGTTCGAAAAACCAGTGGGAAGATTCGAATATGCATAGACTTTAGAAACCTGAATAAAGCCACTCCCAAGGATAATTATCCTTTACCAAACATAGATTTGATAGTCGATAGTACTGCAAATCACGAAATGTTTTCGTTTATAGATGACTATTCAGGGTATAACCAAATCAAACTAAGCCCACGAGATCAGGGTAAGACCATTTTCACAACCCCATGGGGCACATACTGCTATACAGTCATGCCCTTTGGTTTGAAAAATGTCGGCACCACATACCAAAGAGCTATGACCACGATCTTCTATGATCAAATTCATGAGCTTGTAGAGGTATATGTGGATGATCTCTTGTCCAAATCCAAAACTCGATGCACTCATATCGAATGCTTACAAAAGATTTTCGAAAGGCTTAGACTTTATAAAGTGAAGCTAAACCCTCAGAAATGTGTGTTCGGAGTAGAGTTCGAAAAGCTCTTAGACTTTATGGTAAGCCAAAGGGGCATAGAAGTCGACCCATCTAAGTATCGAGCCATCATAGACATGGCTCCACCCTCCAATCTCACGCAGATTCGTTACCTCCAAGGTCGGTTGCAATCCATTTGCAAGTTTATCTCAAACCTGATGACTAGATGCGAACCCTTCAACAAGTTATTGAGAAAGGGCACGAAATTTTCATGGGATGATGACTGCCAAAAGTCATTTGAAAGACTAAAGGCATACTTAGTTAACCCCCCTGTTTTAAATCCTCCAAAGCAAGGAAAACCTCTTCTGCTTTACATTTCCGTGTATGCGAATGCCTTAGGAGCTTTGTTAGCTCAATACGAGGATGACACTCACAAGGAGTATGCCATCTATTATATTTCAAAAACTCTCTTGGCTTACGAAAGGAATTATCAAGCCATAGAGAAGACGTGCTTGGCCCTAGTTGGGGCCTGCCAGAAATTTCGACACTATTTCCTAGATCATGAGATCTGGATAGAGTCCAAGCTTGATCCAATCAAGCATTTGTTCGAAAAACCCATTCTCACTGGTAGATTGGGCAAATGGCAACTCCTTCTAATGGAGTATGACCTGAAATACCATCATCAGATCCATTAAGGGGCAAGCCCTAGCAGACTACGTGGTTGAGTTCCCCCTAGACGATGCATATCCCACACTTAATGAAATGATTGATGAAGGCATATTGCAAAACCAATTTTAAAACCACATATTGGCAAACTCTTTCGAAAACCAAGTGTGGAAGATCACTTCGATGGGGCACAAAACCAACGAGAGGCTGGTGCCGGGGTCATCCTCGTATCCCCTGAAAAGGGTGAGATCCCCATAGCAATTCACCTAGATTTCAAATGTTACAACAACATAGCTGAGTATGAAGCACTCATACAAGGCTTAAGGATTTTGAAAACTCTAGGGGCATCATGCATCGAGGTCTTTGGAGATTCGCTCCTCGTTATAAACCAAGTTTTAAAAATTTGGCAAGTTAGAAACGAAAAGCTTCTTCCATATCACGAGTTGGCCACTCGATTGGTTGAGTCATTCCAATTATGTACACTCACACACATAGGAAGAGAGGATAATGGCGTTGCCGACGCCCTCGCCTCCTTGGGTTCAGCCCTAAGGGTTGATCCCACTTTGGGAACCGGATCCTTAGAAATATGGCATGCGCCCACTCCATCCACACACGATTTGGAAATTTGCCAAAACAATCCAGATTCTGTCGAAAAACCTTGGTTCTATGATATAAAATGTTTTTTAGAAAATGGGGGATTCGCTGAGGATGCCACATCCAAAGATAAGGCATTCATCCGGAAAATTTCTACCCGATACATGATTTTGGGTGGGGCTTTGTATAAAAAGAGTTTTACCGACATCTCCCTGACCAACGTACAGGGGCAACATGTGGTGGCTTTCATTAGGAGGAATGTCCTGGCTCGATTTGGAGTTCCAAGAGACCTTGTGTCCGATAATGGCACCCCATTCAAAAACGAGTGGATGGTTAAGTTGTGCAACACGTATGGCATAACTCACCACTTCTCCTCGCCCTACTACCCTCAAGGCAACGGCGAAGCCGAAGCCACGAATAAGACTCTCATTAGTATAATTGAGAAGACTTTAGAAAAGGGTAGGACGTGACACGAGAAGCTGGATGAAGCCTTATGGGCTTATAGGACTTCCATCCGGACTCCCACGAATGCCACGCCATTTGAGTTGGTCTATGGCACAAACGCTAGGCCTTGGCAGCCACTAAGATATAATCATATCTATATACTTTCAACTGCGTGAGTTTTCCCGATTCAGTTGTGTATGTCTTTACATTTGGGATTGTTAAATTTCAGTCATGTGAGTTGTCTTTACATTTATACACAACACACACGCACACATTGACGACCTTCGGGCTCATATATATATATATATATATATATATATATATATATCCCTTTTGGCTGGTGTAAACACCCCAAAATCCCACGATTTCCTCAAATATACCTGGTTTTGCAAAAACAGCCCCAAAGGGCTATTTTGAGTCTGGAAACCCAGGAGCCTTCCAGACAACCCTGTACATATGTTGAAACCATATATGTTTTAAAAATATCTACATATAGTTTTAAAACCCTAAAAAGGTGTTTTGAAATCCCAAAAAGCAGCTTGGCCTGATGAAAGCAGGACCAAAGAAGCGAAAGAGAGCCCGGATCCGAAGCATATTTCAAGCTCGACACATCAACTCTCATATCAGAATCATCCCCAGATTCTCGAACATCCAAGCCCCTGATATCAAAAATTTGTTCAAAATGATCTCCAGAAGGTGAGAAGAAGAGCGGACGACAATGTTAGCGAAGACCCAACGCAAGACGGAGTATTGATGCAGTCAGGCCCCGCACAAACCGTCCATTTCAAAACGCCATGAAGGAATCAGAAAATTAGATTTGGGCCAGATCTGGACCATATATATCCAGATCCAAACCCAACATGCATTTGGATTTGAATTTGGATTTGGATCCAAAGATCCAACTCCAATATCCACATCCGTGGCCCACATCACCTTCTTATAAATGGAGGTGGGGCCCACAGATATTTCACGTGAAAAGCTTGGGTAGAGAGAGAAAAGGGGGTGATAAAGTATGAGTAAGAAAGTTGGTAGGCTTGACTTTTGGTCAAGGGTGGGTTAACCTTGTGGGTTTAGCCTAGAGTGTGGGTTTGAGCTTGTATGCACCTACACCTAACCTGGGGCTGCACCAACTTGGATATGGCTGCAACTGGGTCCATGGACTAGCGCCAAGGGGAGGTTCCTAAAACCTAGCCCTAATCTAGCCCACCTCACCTAGCCACTCTCCCCTATACCTGACCCAAACCTAGCCACTATCACCCAAAACCACCCGAACCTCACCTAGCTCACCTCACCTAACTAGACCACCTAGACCCTAACTAACTAAACCTAAACCCACCTTAATACACCTAATTAAGCCCCTAACCACTAAGTCCCAGCCCCCCTAACCGACCTACCCTAAACCACCAAACAGCCCACCCTAACCGACCTACCTATAAACACCCCGAAATCCCACGAACTTCTCAAATCAACCTGGTTTTATAAAAGTAGCCCCAAAGGGCTATTTTGAGTCTAGAAACCTAGGAGCCTTCCAGGCAACCTTGTACATATGTTTTAAACTTTATATGTTTTAAATATGTATAATATGTGTTAAAACCTTTTAAAATACGTTTTGAAACCTCACGAAGCGGCTTGGTCTGATGAAAGCAGGACTAGAAGAGATAAAGAGAGCCCGGAACTGGAGCATTGTCTCCCCCCGCTTGTAATAACGTGGCTTGGCACACCCACACACACGTGCACTAGAGCCTACCTCGCTCTTAGTTGTGCACGATTTTGAACACACACGGGCCTAATCAGCCCTTTAGATACAAGTTTATGTATATACTTTTAGTTGCGTAGGGTTTTGCTTGAGTTGGGTGTGTTGTCTTTAAATTCTCGCACTCACACACATTGAGCTTCCGCTCTTATTTGCAAGACCCAAGTAAGGGTCGTGTTATACTATCCTTGGGTTTAATTTCACGTCGTGTGTGTAGTATTTCAATTATACACTCACACACATTGAGCTTCCGCTCTTACTCCCAAGACCTTAGTTAAGGCCATATTGCAATTTATATTTGGGTTTAATTTTATGTTGTGTGCGTAGTACTTCAATTCTAGCACTCACACACATTGAGCTTTCGCTCTTATTCCCAAGACCTTAGTTAAGGCCATATTGCAATTTATACTTGGGTTTCATTTGAAGTCGTGTGTGTTGTCTTTACATTTTCACACGCACCCACATTGAGCCTTCGCTCTTATTTGCAAGACCCAAGTAAGGGCTCATATATTCTATATACGTATTTCCCTTTTGGCTATGTCTTTTCAATTTAGGTTTTAAGGTTCAGCTGTGTGCATAGTCTTTCAATATATACACGACACACACTTGCACAATTGAGCCTTTCCGCTCTTAAGATATAGCCATATTTCCCTTTTGCAATTTCCCTTTGGCAATTTACATTTACAAGTCATTTCCCTTCGGCAATTTCCATTACAAGTCATTTCCCTTCAGCATTGTCTTTAAATTCGGGTTTTCCCTTTGGAGTTGCGTGAGTTTGCATTGCATATACGCCATACCACGAGTTAGGACGCATATTGCATCAAAGCAAACCCCATACTCCCCCTCAAAACTCGCCACATTTTAGTGGAGTGTTCATAACACACACCTAGGTGGCCCCAAAGAGGGATAAAAAGAAAGACTTAGGCACGTGCAAATCCACGTGATCTAAAATCTGAAAATCATAGCAAAAAGACCCGATTCAAACACCTCAAACCGCTTTCATAGGTCCTTACACTCAAAAACTCGATTTTTAAAAGCATACAGACTGACCCTTGCGCATCGGTGCAAGAAGGTCTGCGACGACAAGAGCTTGCTTGCTCACAGTCGCCACGTTAGAAGTCAGGTCTAAAATATATCTTCGCTAGCTTAAGTAAGCTAGCTGGCATGCCTTGTTTGTTTAAATAGGACTTAGGCACACGAAAAGGTTCGCTCTAGGCCTAAGAACAAGGAGCGGGAATTTTTTGCGTCTACAGTAGTTTGGCACGCCCGGTGGGACGTGGGTCTTTTAAAAAAATCGAGTTACTCTAGGAACCTTGCGAAAATTTTTCAAAAAGGTGTTGTTTTAACTCTTTTCTTTACTTGTACTTAGGAATTTTGAAAAAGGCTTGAAAGCATGTCAAAATCCAACCCAAGTGAAGTGTCGAGCCAAGGCTCATGCGCGTCAAGTTCTCACTCTAGGAGGGTTTTGAAAAATAAGATCAAACTAGACGAGATAGAGGACTTGAGAAGGGAATTCGAGGCCAAAATCGATGCTCTCAGCCAAGAGGCTGAAGTAGGCAATTCATGTTCATCGAATGGTGAACAAAGGGCCAAGAAAAAATCTGAAAAACCTCGCAAGCACAAAGAGGCCTCCGTAATGGAAGGCAACCAATACCACGAGTCCTTCACACAAAAGGACCGTAAAGCCCTACAACAGCTGCTGAAAGGGCAAAATAAAGAGAAAAGGAGTTACGCCCTATCTGATTTCCTTCCTATGGATTACGAAACAGACAGCGACGATGAAATACCGAACTTCCATCGATATGATGGCATGGGAGACCCTAGGTCTCACTTGCAACTTTTCTTGTGTCGAGCCCATAAAAAGAAAAAGGACTCGATGAAATGGGCGTATTGGTTCCCTTTATCCCTTAAAGGCATAGCTACCAAATGGCTGGCTTCCTACAATTTAAGCCAGTTCGCTACTTTTGAAGAGTTAGCGAACTGCTTGATGCAAAGATTTGCACACAACGTAGAAGTCACGCCAACTTTAAACACTTTAAGGGATACGAAGCAAGGCATGAACGAAGACGTACATGCCTTCATTATTCGATGGAGGTCACTTTTGGGCCAAGTGCGAGAGCCCATATCCGAAGGATGCGCAGTCATGCTCATCCTGGATAATTTTAAAAGCGAGTTAAAGACCCTTCTCTCGCTTCATGAGATCTCAACTTTCCATAAGTTGATCAAAAAAGCATCCCTTTTCGAAACAAACTTGAAAAAGGGGATATACGATCACTCATGGAAAGGAAGTGCCATTTCTAAAACCCGCTTGGAAAAACCCATCACTTATGGGCTACCCACGATGGACAAAGGGGCAAAGCCCCATAAAATCGCCAATGTCCGGGTGGATCCAGGGTGGCGGGCACTTCCAAAAATTTTGAAAAACTAGAAAACAAAAGGGAGCAAAATTTTCAAAAGCCGATTGAAAAATGGGAGTACACATCGCTGGGGCAACTTGTGTCGGAGGTCCTAGACCTCCTACTTGCCCAAGACATGATCGAACTTCCCGAAATCCCCAAGGGAGTCACTTCTAAAGGGGGGTATTTAAATCGTTTTTGCAAGTATCATCGGCTCAAAGGCCATAATACAAAACGTTGTTTCTCCCTTTTGAATAAAATCGAGAACTTGATAGAGGAAGGCCGGCTCCAGGTCACTGCAGAACCTGAGCCACCTCAAGCTATCTTCAAAGAATCCTTTCCCAAGCACGCCAGTAGCAGTGGGAAAGGAAAGGAGGTATGTGCCCTCACCTTTTTAAAAGAACTAGTGCAAAAATCTGAGTCTGATCGACCCACTTGTGCGCCCACTCTTATACTGTACAAGAAGCCCACCCAAGTCGTCATCCGGGGACCACCAAGAGCTGAATCCCCAGCTAAACCAGTTTTGAAACTTCAAGGTGCTCCTCAACTCATAATTAGAGCCAATTCCAGTGCGAACCCTAGGCTGGTCGTGGGGGAAGTGACTAGATCCAGGAGGATCTATCAACCCTCGCACCTACAAAGTGCTAAAAAGGTGGTTAGTGTGCTTGGCCCCTCAAAAGCATGTATTCCTGGAGTTCTGCCAAAAGCAAATAAGGGGAAAGTCGTCCTAAATCCTTATGATTTCAAAAACCATCTTTCAAAGATTCCTATCCACATGTCCATCCTAGAGCTTATACAAACTTTGCCTAGGCATAGACTCGTGCTAGAGAAAATTCTAGAAAGAGCCAAGGTTAGTTCGAACATAAGTTCGGAATCCTTGTTTGACCAAGTGGCATTAATAGGAGCAAAATCGCCCATCACTTTCTCGGAAGATGATGTAGATAGACCCTACGAGTCCCACAACCAGGCCCTGCATATCGAGGTGGTTCTGAATAACCACTCTCTGGACAGGTGCCTAGTCGATGGGGGAGGAGGGCTCAACATCCTTCCACTTCATGTGGCGTACCAAATCGGAGTCACCTTGACTTCTGTGAACCCAAGCCCCATCGTTATCACTGGATACGATGGGAATGCGTCTAGGCCATTAGGATCAATCGAACTCCCGATGGAAATGGGAGGGATCACACACACGGGAGTGTTCTATGTCTTGGACATCCACCCCCATTATAACCTGTTGCTGGGAAGGCCCTAGATACACAACTTGTGCGCTGTGCCATCCACCTTCTACAGGTGTGTCAGGATCCCTTTCAGGGACCAAGTTGTGGTCATCCTAGGTGAGAGTCACCCACAGCTTCAGGGGATCATAAACTCCCCTTGTTTGTTGAGCTCTCAGGCCCATGAGGCTAACCTGGGGCAGACCGTGGTCGAGCCACCAAGGCTCGTGTTAAACAAACCTAGGAAGGTGGTGTATGTGAAGGGGCCGCCCAAAGCAGGCCCCCTCCCAATCCTAACCCTCCTAGGAAGACCCAAGCATCCCCTATTTCCAAAGCCCCTGGACAGAAAGCCATACGAACACGATATGGACGACAACAAGTTCCAGGACCACTATCTGTATCAAAATTTTTCAAAAAACAAAAAATCGTGGAACATGTTGAATATGGGCTACACGCCTGTAGACGCGCGAAAATCCCCACGCCTCCCCCGCCTTTTCTGGGCTTGGAGTGGATCCTCTCGTGCGTCTAAGGCCTATTTATGTAAACAGGGCATGCCAGCTAGCTTACCTAAGCTAGCGAAGATGTATTTTAAACTGACTTCTAATCGTGGCGACTGTGAGCAAGTGAGCTCTTGTCGTCGCAGACCTTCTTGCATCGATGCGCAAGGGTCAGTCTGTACGCTTTGCAAAAATCGAGTTTTTCGGATAAAAAGCCTACGAAGCGGTTCGAGGTGTCTAATTCGGGTCTTTTAGATGCGATTGCAGATTTTAGATCACGTGGATTTGCACGTGCCTAAGTCTTTCCTTTTATCCCTTTATGGGCCACCTAGTTTGTGTGTTATGAACACTCCACTACATGGGTGAATTCGAGCGGGGCTTGCTTTGATGCAATATGCGTCCTACCTCGTGGGATGGCGTAGATGCAATGCAAACTCACGCTACTCGAAAGGGAAAACCTGAAATGTAAAGACAATGCCGAAGGGAAATAACCGAAGGGAAATAACCGAAGGGAAATGACTGAAGGGAAATAACCGAAGGGAAATGACTTGAAATGTAAATGCCGAAGGGAGATATGTATATAGAGTATGTATATGGGCCCTTACTCGGGTCTTGCAAATAAGAGCGAAGGCTCAATGTGGGTGCGTGCTTGAATTGAAAGACTTACACACACGACATGAAATTAAACCCAAATATAACTTGCAGTATGGCCTTGATTAAGGTCTTGGGAATAAGAGCGAAAGCTCAATGTGTGTGAGTGCTTGAATTGAAGTACTACGCACACAACATGAAATTAAACCCAAATAGTATAACACGGCCCTTACTTGGGTCTTTCAAATAAGAGCGAAAGCTCAATGTGTGTGAGTGCTTGAATTAAAAGACTTACACACACGACATGAAATGAAACCCAAATAGTATAGGTCGGCCCTTACTTGGGTCTTTCAAATAAGAGCGAAGGCTCAATGTGTGTGAGTGCTTGAATTGAAAGACTTACACACACGACATGAAATGAAACCCAAATAGTATAGGTCGGCCCTTACTTGGGTCTTTCAAATAAGAGCGAAAGCTTAATGTGTGTGAGTGCTTGAATTGAAAGACAACACACCCAACTTAAGCAAAACCCTACAAAATTGAAGTATATGTATATACTTATGTATTAGGGGCTGATTAGGCCCATGTGTGTTCAAAATCGTGCACAACTAAGAGAGTCCACGTGTGTGGGTGTGCCAAGCCATGTTATTACAAGCGGGGGGAGACTATGCTCCGTTATTACAACCCCGTATCGAATTGAATCTCAAGCAAGTATACAACTGAAGACCGAGTTAGGCACTTACTAATAGCTGGTCCGAAGATGCCCTGCTTGAGCGTGGGCTTAGCCTTCGCCTTGGATTGCAAAAGGGAGCTCCGCGAGGTTGAACGACAAGGGGAGGTGCTGGCCGGATGTTCTTGGTGCACGGAAGAGGCGCCTTGAAGGTGGCCGGCTACTAGAGAAGGGTTCTTTTTGGCGTGTTGGGCTAAAGGGCCTAAGTAGGGTCACTAAGGATAGGGTTTAGTTTCAAGGTAGGTTGTGCAAAGGGCGAACCTATGGGAAGGTCTAACGACTCACCTAGGGTTGGCGGGTTGCTATGGTGGCCGAGTGAAGTGACAGTCGGTTGGAGTGGCCGACTAGGAGGACTTAGTGGTGGCGGGTAGTTGGAGTGGCTAGGAGTGATGTAAGGTAGGGGAGCTAGCTAGGAGATGGGGCCAGGGGGTAGTGGTTGTAGTAGGTGTATTAGGATGATACGCGCAGGTTTTAGGGAGTCGGATAGGGTGGCCGAATGGAGCTAAAAGGTCTAGGTGGTGGCGGGTAGTTAGGGTGCTATGGGTTCGACTGAGTGGGGCTGGTGGCAGCAAGTGGAAGGGCTGGTGTTAGGGTGATATGGGAGTGGATTGGGTGGCTGAGAGTGGAGAGGGAGTGAAGAAGTAGTAAGGTAGGATGTAGGAGACTTACCGGATGAAAAGATGGTGGCGGGTAGAAAGGGATCAACCGGATGATGGTGGTGATGGTGGCGTTCGGCTGAGCTGGGGAAGTGGTGCAGGTGGTGGCGGGATGTGGAGCAGGTGGCGGGATGTGGAGCAGGTGGAGATTTGGCTGAGCTGGGGAAGTGGAGGACCCGGTTGGGAATGGGTGGGCTTCTAGGTGGTGAAGCCCGCCCCCAAGGGGGGGGGTTTATATAGGGTTGGGATAGGTCGGTTAGGGCTGGGTTTGGGGTAGTGGTTAGGTGGTTTAGGTAGGGTGGTATGATGATAAGGTGGGCTGGAAAGGGTAGGGCCAGATATTTTAAATACAAGTGGTTTGGGTAGGTTGTGGGCTAGGGGTGGTTTAGAGGTTTAGGGTTTAGCTAGGTGGGTTGGTTCTAGGGTGAGGTTTAGTGAGGTAGGTTAGGTGATTAGGCTAGGATTAGGCTAGGTTTAGGGAAATTAACCTAGGTTTAGGGAAGGATTAGGGAAGTGGGTTAGGTGATTAGGTTGGGATTAGGCCGGGTATAGGGAAGTGGGTTAGGTGCTTAGGTTCAGATTAGGGGTGGATTAGGGTGGAAGGCTAGGATTATGTGCTTTGGGTTAGGTTTAGGTGAAGGAGCTCCCTTTGCATGGCCCATAGACCTTAACCATATCATGTTGGTGCAGCCCTAGGTTAGGTTTTGGCTAATTACAAGCTTAAACCCACTTAATTAGGCTAACCCACATGATTAACCCCAAACTTGACACACAAGTCAAGCTTAATTACAACACACACTTGATCTTATCCAACCCCCACTCTCTCTCATGCCCATAATCCCACATGAAATTTAAGTGGGCCCCACCTCCATTTATGAGATGGTGATGTGGGCCATGGATATGGATATTGGATTGGATCTCTGGATCCAAATCCAAATCCAAGTCCATACGTGGGTTTGGATTGGGATCTGGATATATATGGTCCAGATCCGATCCAAACTGAACTCTGACTCCTTCGAGCTGTGTTCGAAACGAACGGTTTGTGCGGGGCCTGACAGCATCAGTACTCCGTCTTCGTTGGGTCTTCGCCAACATGATCGTTTGCCTCTGTTTTTGCCTTCTGAAGATGACTTCAAATGATGTTTTGATGATAACAGGGTCTTGGACGTTCGAGATCCTTGGGGTGTAAATTTGATATAAGAGTTGCTGTGCCGGGCTCGACATGTGCTCCGGTTTCGAGCTCTCCTTAGCTCTCCTGGTCCTGTTTGGATTAGGCCAAGCTGCTTCGGGGTTTCAAAACATGTTTTAAAAAGGTTTTAAAAGCCATATTGTATGTTTTCGAAATACAAAGTTTAAAACATATGTACAAGGTTGTTTGGAAGGCTCTTGGGTTTCCAGACTCAAAATGGCCCTTTGGGGCTGCTTTTACAAAACCAGATGAATTTGAGAGATTCGTGGGATTTCGGGGTGTTTACAATGCCCTACAAAAGTCTAGGGGCACAAAACCAGGGTCTCCTAGAGCCCATCCTTCCTAGGGTGAACCCAAGCCGATACGGGATCGGCTATACTCCCAAAATACCTCCAGAGCCACCCCTTGTGACCACCTAGGTCAAGGGTGCCCTGGAACCTATCCTAGAAGAGACCTACGATTTAGACCTCTTATTCCGAGTCTAACCCATAGCATTTTCCCTTTGTAGGTATGATAGAAGATCCCTTTCATAAAAATACAAAAACATTTGGAAAACTTAAAATCAAAAAAATCAAAAAAGAGGAAAAACCAAAAACAATGGAAAAACAAAAACTTGAAAATAGAGTAGTTTGTATAGTTCCTAAGGTTCTTGTTTTACAAAAACCCAAAAAAATTGAAAATCTACAAAATATCAAAAAGATTTTGTATATAGCTGCTCCTGGTAGGACTTTGGGAAAAGAAAAGGATTTCGAAAGAAACGTCGTCTGCATAGCCAGACCAAAAATTTTGAAATCAATTAAAAATCCGAGTACAAAACCAGGTCTTTTGAAAACTCACGCATCAAATTCCCTTGGGTGTATAACCCACGAGAATGATCGAAACCCATAAGTGGATCCCCTTGAGGAAGATCCCACTTCTGAGCTCCTAGAATTTCATAAAATTCTCAATTTTGAAAGACCTTCCAATTCAGTAGGAGGAGATTTCATAGAGGTGAACCTAGGGAGTGATTCCAATCTCAAAACCATCAAAATAGGCGCATGTTTGCATGAACATGAAAGATCAGCATTCATTGCATTTCTACGAACCTATTTAGATGTGTTTGCATGGACGTATGAAGACATGCCGGGCATAGATCCCAGCATTGTCGAACATCGTCTTCCCTTAGATGCGGATGTAAAACCCATAAAGCAAAAGCTTAGGAAAATACACCCGAATATACACATGGAAGTCAAAGAGGGTTTAGAAGATCTGTTAAAAGACGGATTTATAAAACCCATTGCGTATTCTGATTGGTTGTCAAACATTGTTGTAGTTCGAAAAACCAATGGGAAAATTCGAATATGCATCGATTTCAAAAACCTGAATAAAGCCACTCCAAAGGATAATTATCCTTTACCAAACATAGATTTGATAGTCGATAGTACTGCAAATCATGAAATGTTTTCGTTTATGGATGGCTATTCAGGCTATAATCAAATCAAACTAAGTCCACGAGATCAGGGTAAGACCGCCTTCACAACCCCATGGGGCACGTACTGCTATACAGTCATGCCCTTTGGTTTGAAAAATGCCGGCGCGACATACCAGCGAGCCATGACCACGATCTTCCATGATCAAATTCATGAGCTCGTAGAAGTGTATGTAGATGATCTCTTGGCAAAATCCAAAACCCGATGCACTCATATCGAATATTTGCAAAAGATTTTCGAAAGGCTTAGGCTTTACAAAGTAAAGCTAAACCCTAAAAAATGTGTATTCGGGATAGAATCAGGAAAGCTTCTAGGCTTTATGGTAAGCCAAAGGGGTATAGAAGTCGACCCCTCTAAGTGTTGAGCCATCATAGACATGGCTCCACCCTCCAATCTCACCCAAATTCGTAGCCTCCAAGGTTGATTACAGTCCGTTCGCCGATTTATATCAAATTTGGCGACTAGATGCGAACCCTTCAACAAACTGTTGAGGAAGGGCACGAAATTCTTATGGGATGACGACTGCCAAAGGTCCTTCGAGAGACTAAAGGCATACCTGGTTAATCCCCCCGTTTTGAATCCTCCAAAGCAAGGAAAACCGCTTTTACTTTACATTTCCGTGCATACGAATGCTTTAGGAGCCCTATTGGCTCAATACGAGGATGACACCCATAAGGAGTATGCCATCTACTATATTTCGAAAACTCTCTTGGCTTATGAATGAAATTATCAAGCCATGGAGAAGACGTGCTTGGCACTAGTTTGGGCCTGCCAGAAATTTAGACACTATTTCCTAGATCATGAGATCTGGATAGTGTCCAAGCTTGATCCAATCAAGCACTTGTTCGAAAAACCCATTCTCACGGGTAGATTGGGCAAATGGCAACTCCTTCTAATGGAGTATGACTTAAAATACCATCACCAAATCTCCATTAAGGGGCAAGCCCTAGCAGATTACGTGGCTGAGTTCCTCCTAGAGGATGCATATCCCACACTTGATGAAATGCCTGATGAAGGCATATTGCAAAACCATTTCCAAAACCACATTTTGGCAAGCAATTTCGAAAACCAAGTGTGGAAGATGCACTTTGATGGGGCACGAAACCAACGAGGAGCTGGTGCTAGGGTCATCCTCATCTCCCCTGAAAAGGGCGAGATTCCCATAGCAATCCGCCTAGATTTCAAATGTTCCAACAACATAGCTGAGTATGAAGCACTCATACAAGGCTTAAGGGTTTCGAAAACTCTAGGGGCCTCATGCATCGAAGTCTTTGGAGATTCGCTCCTTGTTATAAACCAGGTTTTGAAAATTTGGCAAGTACGTAATGAAAAACTGCTTCCATATCACTAGTTGGCCACTCGATTGGTTAAGTCGTTCCAATCACGCAGACTCACACACGTGGGAAGAGAGGACAATGGCATCGCCGATGCCCTCTCCTCCTTGGGTTCAGCCCTAAAGGTCGATCCCATTTCAGGGACTCGATCTTTAGAAATATGGCATGCGCCCAACCCATCCACACACGATTTGGATATTTGCCAAAATAACCCAGATTCCGTTGAAAAACCCTAGTTTTATGACATCAAACAATTTCTAGAAAATGGGGGATTCACCGAGGATGCCACATCCAAAGATAAGGCATTCATCCGTAAGATTTCGACTCGGTACACCATTCTGGGTGGGGTTTTATACAAGAAAAGCTTTACCGGCATCCTACTTAGGTGTATCGATCTAGAGGAGGCTAGGATAGTGATGCATGAATTCCATGATGGAGAGTGTGGAGGTCATGTTAATGCCAACATGATGGCAATGAAAATACTTAGAGGGGGCTATTTTTGGTCCACCCTGAAAAAGGATTGTCACGATCATGTTAGGAAGTGTCATCCATGTCAAGTGCATGGGCACGCCATTCATATCCCCTCATCTGCATTGCATTCCATGGTCAGCCCCTGGCCATTTACCATGTGGGTGTTTGACATCGTAGGCCCCATATTTCCAAAAGCCTCGAATGGACATCGTTTCATTTTAGCAGCCACTGAGTATTTCTCTAAGTGGGTGGAAGCCATTTCCCTAACCAACGTGCTGGGGAAACATGTGGTGGCTTTCATTAGGAGGAATATCTTGGCTCGATTTGGGGTTCCACGAGACCTTGTGTCTGATAATGGCACCCCATTCAAGAACGAGCAGATGGTTAAGTTGTGCAACACGTATGGTATAACTCACCACTTCTCTTCGCCCTACTACCCTCAAGGCAACGGCCAAGCCGAAGCCACAAACAAGACTCTCATTAGCATAATTGAGAAGACTTTAGAGAAGGGTAGGATGTGGCACGAGAAGCTGGATGAAGCCTTATGGGCTTATAGGACTTCCATCCGGACTCCCACGAATGCCACACCATTCGAATTGGTCTATGACACAAACACCATTCTTCCCATTCATACTCAACTGCATTCAATCCATACATCCATAGCACTCGACCTCCCCCTAGAGACGTTGCAGCATGCTAGGATGGCCGAACTAGATTTGCTAGATGAGAGGCGACTCCTTGCCATGGATCATGCTCGTTCATACCGGCAAAGGATAGCCCGACACTATGGCAAACACATGAGACCTCGCCACTTTGAAGTGGGGGATCTGGTCTTGAAAATCATCCACTATCGTGGCCCACATCCCCTTGGAAAGTGGCGCCCCAAGTGGGATGGACCCTATGTTGTACGTGCAACCACCACGAACAACTCATATTGGTTGATCGATGTAGAAGGTAGGAATTTAGCAGATCCTATCAATATTCAATACTTAAAGAAGTATTATGTGTAGGATTTGGATTAAATTCCACATTTTCGAAAATATTTAGGGATAGTTGCCCTGAGACCTAAAAATATGGTGCAAAGGCAAAATCGTGTGACCTTGAGTGAGAGAATTCGCACTTGTGAAAGAGTGGAGTCTTCAAAATCGTGGTTACATTTCAAAATCCTTCTTCTTACAAAAAAAGGCCTAGTTCAATATAGCAAGATACTTGCAAGTAGTACGTGCTATTTCTAAATAGGCTGATCTGAAATGGATCGAGTGTAAGCTTGGGATAAGTCCTCCCCTCTTCTCTTCTCCTTCCAAAAGGAAAACAAAGGCCCAAATGAAGGGAATTTCCCGTCCAAAGTATCTTTCCAAAAGAAAGAAACCAGAATTCAAAAGGAAAAATCGATTCTCTTGTGAAAAAAGAGGGATTAAAGAAAAAATACTCCCAAAGGGAGACCCTTTACGAAAAAAAGGAAAAAGAGGCCAAAAAGCTCAAAAAGAGTAGTTTTCCACCTTCTGTGCCTTAAACCACGGGACGCTTCAAAAGGGACCGTGGTATCTCTTTCCCATCCCTGGCTTTTCCCAAGCTAAAGCATGGTTCATTTTGAGGAATCCTAAAGTAAAAATAGGATTTACTTACTTGAATTTCATCTTGTTTGAGAATTCGACGTTTCGAGTAAGGCGTAGGAATTTGAAATAAAGCTTATTTTCTTACAAAACCTCCGCTAGATAAGCGAGTGTCAAGACTCAAGCAAGGGCAAACACGAAGATCTCGATATCCTTAGGATTGAGACTCAAGACAGTTGTCCCTTTTGTAAATAGCTTTTGTAAATAGGTTTTGAAAAATCAAACATCGAGCAGCATAGGATCTCCTCACTTGGAGCAGCAGGCCCTATAAATCTCAAGAGTTCGACCACATCTGGTCTCTAGGAGGTCGCCACTCTTGGCACCACACCCATGTCATGCATCTGCATACCCACGCATGGCACTTTCATAAACATGATCCCATTTTAGGACCAGATTCCATACATATCCCTTTGGCATGATATCTCCTCCTACCAGGGTTTTAAAACTCAGATTTTGCTGAAGATTGGGACGATCCCATATTCTTCGTGGTTAGATCTAGGGAGACATTGAAAGGGGTGTTTGTCATCTTTGCCATTATCCAAATCGATTTGGACAATGCCAAAGTGGGGCATCTGTAAACACCCTGAAATCCCACGAACTTCTCAAATCAACCTGGTTTTATAAAAGCAGCCCCAAAGGGCTATTTTGAGTCTGGAAACCCAAGAGCCTTCCAGGCAACCTTGTACATATGTTTTAAACTTTATATATTTTAAATATGTATAATATGTGTTAAAACCTTTTAAAATACGTTTTGAAACCCCACGAAGCGGCTTGGTCTGATGAAAGCTGAACCAGAAGAGCTAAAGAGAGCCCGGAACCGGAACATTGTCTCCCCCCGCTTGTAATAACGTAGCTTGGCACACCCACACACACGTGCACTTGAGCCTACCTCACTCTTAGTTGTGCACGATTTTGAACACACACGGGCCTAATCAGCCCTTTAGATACAAGTTTATGTATATACTTTTAGTTGCGTAGGGTTTTGCTTGAGTTGGGTGTGTTGTCTTTAAATTCTCGCACTCACACACATTGAGCCTCCGCTCTTATTTGCAAGACCCAAGTAAGGGCCGTGTTATACTATCCTTGGGTTTAATTTCACGTCGTGTGTGTAGTATTTCAATTATACACTCACACACATTGAGCTTCCGCTCTTACTCATAAGACCTTAGTTAAGGCCATATTGCAATTTATATTTGGGTTTAATTTCATGTTGTGTGCGTAGTACTTCAATTCTAGCACTCACACACATTGAGCTTTCGCTCTTATTCCCAAGACCCTAGTAAGGGCCATATTGCAATTATATTTGGGTTTTACATTACAAGTCATGTGAGTTGTCTTTACATATACACACAACACCCACGCACACGTTGGCGACCTTCGGGCCCATATATATTATAAGTATTTCCCTTAGGCTATGTCTTTAAGATTTGGGTTTTAAGGTTCAGCTGTGTGAGTAGTCTTTCCATATATACACGACACACACTTACACAATTGATCCTTTCCGCTCGTAAGATATAGCCATATTTCCCTTTTGCAATTTACATTAAGTCATTTCCCTTAAGCATCGTCTTTCAATTCGGGTTTTCC
Source organism: Brasenia schreberi (assembly GCA_036023115.1). Taxonomy (NCBI): domain Eukaryota; kingdom Viridiplantae; phylum Streptophyta; class Magnoliopsida; order Nymphaeales; family Cabombaceae; genus Brasenia; species Brasenia schreberi. Next base: position 14,340,781 of record JAYKKT010000064.1, read on the forward strand.
CTTTGGAGTTGTGTGAGTTTGCATTGCATATTCGCCATACCACGAGTTAGGACGCATATTGGATCAAAGCAAGCTCCACACTCCCGTGCAAAAATCACCCAACTTAGGTCACTTGCACATACACCTAGTTGGCCTTAAAAAGCATAAAAAGAAAGACATAGGCACGTGCAAATCCCACGTGAAATAAAACTTGCAATCATACAAACGAAGCCCAAACATCAGGTATTTTTTAAAGAGGTTTGATTTAAAAAGACTTTGCCAAGCGTACAGACTGACCCTTGCGCATCGGTGTAAGAAGGTCTGCGACGAAAAAAGCTCACTTGCTCACAATCGCCCCGATAGAGTCAGATTTCAAAACTTACTTCGCTAGCTTGAGTAAGCTTGCTGGCACGCCCTTTTGTTATAAAAATGACTTAGACACACGAAAAGGTTCACTTCGGGCCTAAGAACCAGAAGTGAGAATTTTCCATGTCTACAGCTGGGTTTTACATTTCAAAGTCGTGTGAGTTGTCTTTATATTTACACACAAACACACACGCACACATTGAGCCTTTCCGCTCTTATATCTATATCTCCCTTTCTGCTGGGTTGTTAAATTTCAAGTCGTGTGAGTTGTCTTTCAATTTATATACAACACACACGCACACATTGAGCCTTTCTGCTCTTAAGATATAGATATATCTCCCATTGGCTATGTCTTTCAAATTCGGGTTTTACATTCAAGTTGTGTGAGTTGCATAGCATATCCACCAAACTTGAGATATTGCGCATACTTGCATTCGTAAGCTTTCGAGAAAGCCCCGAATACCCTGTGCAAACCCGTCAAATTAGGCCACTTGATGCACACATATCCGACCTAAATTAGCTAAAACTGAAAGACTTGGAATCGTACAGCCTCGTACATAAAAATTGCAATGTAGGCACGAATCAAATCCATATTTCAAACACTTGTGTTTTCAAGAGTCAAAACTGTCTTTATCAAAGTCCATAAGCGCTTAAACCAACCCTTGAGCACCAAGAAGGTTTCAAGCGAAAAGATCGCGCTTGTCCACAATTGCCCAAAAAGTCAGATATTTGCAAAAATCTTCGCTAGTTTGAGTAAGCTAGCTGGCACGCCCTAAAAGCAAACGTAAACGCGAAAAGGCTCATTTCTGGTCTTGTAAACCAGGAGCGTAGAAATTTTCATGCTTACAGATAGTAATGCATGAATTCCACGATGGAGAATGTGGAGGTCACGTTAATGCCAATATGATGGCAATGAAAATACTTAGAGCAGGTTATTTTTGGTCCACCTTAAAGCAGGATTAACATGACCATGTTAGGAAGTGTCACCCATGTCAAGTGCATGGACATGCCATCCATACCCCGTCATCCTCATTGCATTCCGTGGTCAGCCCCTAGCCATTCACCATGTGGGCGTTTGACATCATAGGACCAATATTTCCCCATGCATCGAATGGGCATAGGTTTATACTCGCAGCCACTGAATATTTTTCCAAATGGGTGGAAGCTACCTCCCTAACTAATGTTCAGGGGCAACATGTAGTGGCATTCATTAGGAGAAACATTTTGGCTCCCTTTGGGGTTCCAAATAACCTAGTGTCCGACAATGGTACCCCCTTCAAAAATGAGAGGATGGTTAAGTTATGTAACACATATGGCATAACTCACCACTTCTCATCGCCCTACTACCCTCAAACGCATTATTGAGAAAACTTTAGAGAAGGGTAGGACGTGGCATGAGAAGCTGGATGAAGCCTTATGGGCTTATAGGACTTCCATCCGAACTCCCACAAATGCCATGCCATTTGAGTTGGTCTATGGCACAAACGTCATTCTCCCCATTCATACCAAAATTCATTCATTTCATACATCCATTGCATTCGACCTTCCCCTAGAGATGCTACAACATGCTAGAATCGGCGAACTTGACTTACTAGATGAGCGAAGGCTCCTTGCCATGGATCATGCACATGCATACCGGCAAAGGGTAGCCCAACAGCATATGAAACCTCACCACTTTAAAGTGGGAGACCTTGTGCTCAAAGTCATCCAATATCGTGGCCCACATCCACTTGGAAAGTGCGGCCCAAATGGGATGGCCCTTATGTTGTACATGGAACCACCACGAACAATGCATATTGGCTAGTTGATGTTGAGGGTAGGAACTTAGACGATCCTACGAATGCTCAATTTTTGAAAAAATACCATGTGTGGGGTCTAAGCTAAGCCCTATTTCGAAAATATTTTAAAAACCTCCTTTTGAACTTCGTGAGTAAGGATCAAAGCAAATCGTGCAACCCAGAATGAGAGACTCAATTGCTTGTGAAAAAGCGAAGTTTTCCAAAACCAATGGGTCACATTTCAAAAATCCTTCTTCTTACAAAAGAAGGCCTGGTTCAAAATAGCAAGATACTTGCAAGTAGTACGTGCTATTTCTAAATAGGCTGATTTGGGATGAATCAAGTAGATCCTTGGGATAAGTCCTTCCCCGTTTCCCTTCTCTTCCCTAAAAGGAAAACTCGGCCAAAAAGAAAAAGGGAAATCCCTGCAAAGTCTCTTTCCCAAAAGAAAGTTGAACCAAAAGAAAAATCATGTAGTCTATGGAAAAGAGGGAATAAAGAAAAAATACTCTCAAAGGGAGACCCTCTACGAAAAATAGAAAAATGCCAAAAAGCTCAAAAAGAGCAGTTTTCCGCCTTTGTGCCTCAAACCACGGGACACTCCAGAAGGGATTGTGGTGAACTCTTTCCCATCCCTACGACTTATCCCAAGGTGAAGAAGGGTTCATTTCGAGGAATCCTAAAGTAAAAATAGGATTTGCTTACTTGAATCTCGTCTTGTTTGAGAGTTAGACGTCTGAGTAAGGTGTAGGAATTTTGAAATATGGCTTGATTTTCGTATAAAACCTTAGCTAGATTAGCGAGTGTCAAGAATCAAGTAAAGGGAAAACACGAAAAGCTGAAATCCTTAGGATTGAAGCTAAAAGAAGCTTTCCTCTTTCAAAAACAAGTTTTAGAAAATCCTCGAACATCAAGCAACATAGGACCAGCTCCCTTGGTGCAACAGGTCTTCATAAGACTCCCAAGTTCGACTATTACATTAAGTCTCTAGGAGACCACACTTCCTATCATGTCATCCCATGCCACTCATTCATATTCATGCATGGACACTTGCATCAATCCCATTCCGGACTAGCACCATCTTAGGCAAAGTCCCCTTTTGGCGAAAATCCCCTCTTACGGGTCTTAAAGAAAATGTTTTCTAAAAACTGGGATGATCCCATATTCTCGAGGACAAATCCAAGGAGAAAGCAAATAAGGGTGTTGTCGTCTTTGCCATTATCCAAATAAATTTGGATAATGCCAAAGAGGGGCATCTGTAAGCACCCCAAAATCTAACGATTTTGCAAAAACATACACCTGGTTTGAAAATCAATCCAAGAGGCCAAATTTGAGATTTTCGAAAACCCAGGAGCTTCCGAAAGCTTGTAAATTCTGTTTTGAAACCCCTTACCCAATGTGGATTTCTTAAACTCGGGCCAAGTCCCATTTTGCCAAAAAGCTAAAGATGAATAGGTGAAGCATGGAAGATGATGCCTGATCAAGAAGCAGCTCAAAAGGGCCAAATCGAAAGCAGCCTCAGAAATAGGTGCAGAAGCCCAAAAGCAATACCCTGGCCTCATAAAAGCTAGGGTCAAAAGGCGAAATGAAGGTCCAGGCCCGATGCGGAATACAAGCCCGACACACCCGAAAGCCAAGTCAAATACATCCACCCAAGCAGCATAAACCTGAGCTAGAAATGGCGAAATTGAGCAGAAACAGAGTCTAGAAAGGCGAGATTGAGTTCGGACGACAAAACTAGGGAAAACCCAGCATAAGACAGAGCGATAATGAAGCCAGGGCCTGCACCAAATGTCCACCTTGAAAAGCCAAGAAGAACCATCCAGAGAAAATTTGGATTGGATCTGGACCATAAATATCCAGATCCATATCCAAATAATGTTTGGATTTGGATAGATCCAAATAGTGTTTGGATTTGGATTGGATCCAAATAGTGTTTGGATTGGATCATATCTGGACCAAAATTATCCAGATCTGTATCCATATAAATGTTTGGATTTGGGTCGGATATGGATCCAAAATATCCGAGATCCGAGATCTAGACCCAAATAGTGTTTGGATTGGATCTAGATTCCAAGACCCAAATCCAAAACTCATATCCATGACCCACCTCATTTGCCTATAAATAGGAGTGAGGGGGTCCCCAAAAGTTCACGTGAAAGTGCTTGGAGGAGGCTTGGAGAAGAGAGAGAAAGGGGTTAAGGTGAGTGTTTAGTGCTTTGTTCATTTTTAGTGGGTTAAGCTTTGTGGGTTAAATAGGATTAGCATGGGCTGCACCAAGGTGAACCGAGGTGGACCTAGTTGCACTTGGAGGACGCGAAGTGGGCTAGACCGAGGCTTGATCTAGACCTAGCCAAGACTCCCTTGAGGTAAGCCTAAACCTAACCCTAACCTAACCCATTCTTTTCCTAACCCTCTAAACCACCCATGAACCAAACCTAACCTTGGCTGGGCCAACCTAAACCTAACCTTGCAGCCACTTTCCCTTGGACCGACCTATCCCACTTACCGAAACCCTCACTCCTGGCCGCCTAGCGCGCTACCCGCACCCGCACCTGCTCCTACGTGCCCCTCACTCCCTAACGCCACCCGCTCCACTACCGAGCACCTCTTCGTGCGCCCAACCGAACATCACCTGTCACCCCAGCCAACTCCCATCCGTCTGCACCACCCTCTTCACTACCCCAGCCAACATCCTCACCACAAGCCACACACACCCCATCTTGCCGTGAACCTACCATAGCCCCTACAAACCCCCCGCAACCACTCTAGCACCCGTAAGCCTTATCCCTCAAAAGCCCAAATCCCTTTCAAGCACCACTCGACCAACCACTTCACGTCTCAAGCTCCAAAGGGGGCATCTTCATGGCTGCCAAAGTGAACCAAGTCTGGGTAGATTGGAGAAGAAGTCTGAAACCACTTGTAAGTGTTTAAAATTGGGTATTTTACATTACTTCTCCCCTATATCCAATTCAATTTGATATGGGGTTGTATTAACGGAGCGTCGTCTCCCCCGGGATGTAATATTGGTGCTTGACACACGAGACACATAGGTGCACTTGAGCCTTAGCTCTTATCTCGTACACGAGACACTTGAGCTTTAGCTCTTATCTCGTACACCAAGCACCCACGTACACAATTGAGCTTTCGCTCTTACTCCAAAGACTCTAGTAAGAGCCATATAAGCTGCAATTTCATTCGGGTTGTTACTTTAAAGTCATGTAAGTTTGTCATTTCAATTCCATACTCGCACCCAAGGAACACCCGAGCACTTGCTCAAGCACTCATGCACCTTTTGGCCTTGGCAACCCTTAAGATATAGTCCTATCTATATACTTTCAGCTGCGTGAGTTTTCTCGGTTCAGCTGTGTATGTCTTTACATTCCGGGTTGCTAATTTTAAGTCGTGTGAGTTGTCTTTACATTTATACACAACATACATGCACACATTGAGCCTTTCTGCTCTTATATATATATATATATATATATATATATATATATATATATATATATATATATATATATATATATATATATATATATATATATATATATATATATATATTTCCCCGTTCCACAAGTTAAATTTCAGTTGTGTGTATGAGTTGTCTTTCCATTTACACACAAAAACACACACGAACACATTGACTCCCTTGGGCTCATATATATATACGTATTTCCCATTCCGCACTTTACATTTAAGTCGGGTGGCTTTTAAATTCAAGTTGCGTGAGTTGTCTTTACATTTATACACAAAACACACGCACACATTGAGCCTTTCCGCTCTTATATCTATATCTCCCTTCCGTAATTTCTCTTCCGCAATTTACATTCAAGTCATGTGAGTTGCATTCAATTTGTGTATTTCTCTTCAGTTATGTCTTTCAATTTCGGGTTTTACATTCAAGTTGTGTGAGTTGCATAGCATATCCGCCAAACTCGAGATATTGTGCATACTTGTATACAAAGAAGCCCTGAATACCCCATGCAAACACGCCAAACTTAGGCCACTTGATGCACACACATCCCGCCTAAGTAGATAAAATCTAAAGACTTAGATACGTGCAACCCCACGTAAATAAAATCTGCAAATAGGCATACAATCGCTCAAATACTTTCGTATTCTTTTCAAAAGTCCAGGCTTGTTCAAAATTGATATTTTCTAAGCGTTTAGTCCGACCCTTGAGCACCGGTTCAAGAAGGTTTACAACAGAAAGATCCCACTTATCCACAGTCGCCCCATAAGTTAGATATTTGAAAAATACTTCGCTAGTTTGAGTAAGCTAGCTGGCACGACCTAAAGTCACTTAGACACGAAAAAGGTTCACTTCAGGCCTAAAACCCAGAGTAAAAATTTTCGTGTATCTACAGCATGTAAATGCAAACATGATGGCAATGAAAATACTTAGGGCTGGTTACTTTTGGTCCACTCTAAAGCAGGATTGTCATGACCATGTTAGGAAGTGTCACCCATGTCAAGTGCATGGACACGCCATTCATATCCCGTCATCCACCTTGCATTCCATGGTCAGCCCATGGGCATTCACCATATGGGCGTTTGATATCATAGGACCAATTTTTCCAAATACATCCAACGGACATAGGTTTATCCTAACAGCCACTAAGTACTTTACCAAATGGGTTGAAGCTACCTCCCTGACTAATGTCCAGGGGCAACATGTAGTGGCATTCATTAGGAAAAATATCTTGGCTCGATTTGGAGTTCCAAGAGACCTAGTGTCAGATAATAGCACCCCCTTGAAGAACGAGAGGATGGTAAAGTTATGTAACACATATGGCATAACTCACCACTTCTCATCGCCCTACTACCCTCAAGGCAACGGCTAAGCCGAAGCCACCAATAAGACTCTCATAAGCATTATTGAGAAAACCTTAGAGAAGGGTAGAACATGGCATGAGAAGTTGGATGAAGCCTTATGGGCTTATAGGACTTCCATCCGAACTCCCACAAATGCCACGCCATTTGAGTTGGTCTATAGCACAAACGCCATTCTCCCCATTCATACCAAAGGGCAGTTTTTCGCATCTTTGCCTCAAACAATGGGACACTCCAGAAAGGACTGTGGTAACTCTTTCCCCATCCCTGTGACTTATCCCAAGTGAAGAAAGGTTCATTCCAAGGAATTCTAAAGTAAAAATAGGATTTGCTTACTTGAATTTCATTTTATTTGAGAATTAGACGTTGTTGAGTAAGGCATAGAAATTTTGAAATGTTACTTGATTTTCTTATAAAACCTCCGCTAGATTCGCGAGTGTTAAGACTCAAGTAAAGGGAAACACGAGAAGCTGAAAATCCTTAGGATTGAAGCTAAAAAGAGTTTTCCTCTCTCAAAAGCGAATTAAGAAAACCTCAAACATCGAGCAACATAAGACCAACTCACTTGGTGCAGTACATAAGACTCCCAAGTTCGACCATTCCATTAAGTCTCTAGAAAACCATACTTTCTAGCATATCATTCCATGTCATTCACTCATATGTGCACGCATGGACGTCTACACAATCCCAATTAGGACTAGCACCGCATTAGGTAAAGTCCCCTTTGGCAAAAATCTCCTCTTACGGGGCACAAAGGAAAAGTTTTTTTTCTCAAAACTAGGATGATCCCATATTCTTGAGGATGAATCCAGGGAGAAATCAAATAGGGGTGTTGTCTTCTTTGCCATTATCCAAATAAATTTAAATAATGCCAAAGAGGGGCATCTGTAAACACCCCAAAATCAAATGATTTTCCAAAACAAACACCTAGTTTGAAAAATCCATTTCAAAACAAAATTTTGAGTTTTCAAAAACCTTGGAGTTGCAAAAGCTTTAAACTTCTATTTGAAAACCCATTCAAAATGAAAATTTCTTAAACTCGGGCCAAGTCCCAATTTTGTAAAAAGCCAAATCCAATAGGTGGAGCCGGATCAAAAGAAGCCTCAAAAGGAGGTTCAAAAGCCTAGAATTCAACCTGGACTGATAAAAGTAGGATCAAAAAGGCAAAAAGGAGAGCCCAGGCCAGAAGCAGACTTCAAGCCCGGAGCATCAAATACCAAGCCAAGAGCATCAACCAAATCATCAAAAATCCAAGTCCAAGCCTGAAATATCAAAAATCAACTGAAACGGAGTCCAAAAAGGTGAGAAGGAGTTCAGACGAAAAGGTTGGGGAAGACCCGGCCCAAGACGGAGCACTGATGAAGCCAAGGCCCATGAAAATTGTCCATCTCGAAACGCCAAGAAGGACTGAAGAAATGAAAATCTGGACCCAAATATCCAGATTCAGACCCAAATAGTATTTGGATCGAATTTGGATCTCAAAATCTAAATCCAAGATCCATACCCAAGACCCACCTCATTTGCTCCACACTCTCATGCACATTTTGAGCCTTTGTTGCTCATAAGATATAGCATATTTATATACTTTCAAGCTGCGTGAGTTTTACATTAATTCCCAACCCCTTGCCTATAAATAGAGGTGAGGGGGGGCATAAAATTGACGTGAATTTGCAAGTGGAAGGCTTGGGAAGAGAGAGAATGAGTGGAGGGCATAAAGTAGATGTGGTGGGCCATAGCCATGTGGGCTTGATCAAGAGTGTGGGTTCAAGCCTTGTATGAACCTAGGCTCAACCAAAGGGCTGCACCAACTTGAAGGATTGTTGCAAAAAGGAGTGGAAGGATGGGCTATGCATGGTGGACTGGCTCCAAGAGGTAGGTCTCTCAACCTCACCCTAACCTAGCCTACTTCATCTAACCGACCCCACTAAACCTAACCCAAACCTAGCCTAGACCTAGCCCCTTTCACTTAAACTGACCCAAACTCCCCCAAATCGATTCCCTTAAAACCCACCTAAACCTAACCCTAACTGCACCCTAGCTAGATCATCTTCACCCTAAACCTACCTACCTAACCCACGACTAAACCTAGTCTAGCCACCCCCTAACCGACCTAACCTATCCCCTCTAATCGAGTGTACTTTGCACTCGGTTTTCTTCCCACACTCCCCCTAGATAAACCCCGACCTGCACCTTGTGCAACGCCTGCCACCTTCCACACCCGGCCTCCTTCTTACCGCCTGCCATCTCCCTACCAACACCAGAGCCTAGCACCTGCCATCACCACCCCACTGTCCCACGCTCCCTACAACACCCCGGCCTGCATACCTCCCACCAGCCAGCCACCTTCTGCACCACACACCGTGCCACAACCTGCCCCAGCTCCTGCCCTACCGCATCCCACTTCCCTAGCGCCCCAGCCAACCACAACCTTTGTCCCCAGAGAACCTAGCGCCACTCCACTACCGCACCGCCCTAGCGCTACCCTAGCGCCCTAGCGCCCTAGCGTTGCAACCTCTACCTACCGCCTGCCACAGCCCCTGCCAGGTGCACCTACCGCTTGCACCCTCTCCCAACCGAACACCCTACTTCCCATCTCCACCCGCCTGCCATAACCTACCTCACAACACCCATACCAACCCATACCTGCCACTGTCGGTTCCCAACTTACCTTAGCCGTGACCCCCCCATAGCCAGCTTACCTTGGCCAAACTAAGCCCCACCTAAGCCTAAGCCCTTGGCTGCCCCCAAGCACACCCTAAGCCTAAACCCTCATGTCTAAACCCACCTAGGGAGACCTATCTATTGGCTGCCAAGGTGGACGACCCGAATAAGTTGAGAGGAAAAGTCGACCACTTGTAAGGGTTTAAATTCCGTTTTTACCTTACTCCTTTGAAATTTAATTCAATTTGACACGGGGTTATAATAATGGAGCGTAGTCTCCCCCTGAAATGTAATATTTGTGCTTGATACACAAGACACACACTTACACTTGAGCCATATTGCTCTTAGATGTACACAAGGAACACGCACGTGCACTTGAGCCTTTCCGCTCTTAATTGCACATGATTGCACACACATTGAGCCTTTCTGCTCTTAAGCTAAAGTATATATTTCCCTTTGGGTATTTACTTTGGTGAAAGCTGTGTGAGTTGTGTAAACACCCCAAAATAAAAACGATTTTCAAAAACAAACACCTGGTTTGAAAATTCAATTCAAAACCAGATTTTGGAGTTTTCAAAAACCCAGGAGTTGCCAAAGCTTTAAATTTTGTTTAAACCCCGTTCAAGTTGAATTTCACACATATTGACCAAGTCCCAATTTTGCAAAAAGTCAAAATTCAATAGGTGAAGCCTGAATACAAAAGTAGCCTCAGAAAGCAGGTTCAGAAGCTCAAAGAAAGCACATTGGCCTAATAAAAGCCACGGTCAAAAGGCAAAAGAAAGGCCTAGGACCAAAGCAGACTACAAGCTCAGAACACCCAAAAGCCAAGCCAAGCACATCCACCCAAGCAGCAGAAATCCAAGCCAGAAACGACGAAAATGAGCAAAAATGAAGTCCAGAATGGTGAGAAAGAGTTCGAACGACAAAGTTGGGGAAAACCCAACATAAGACGGAGCGCTGATGAAGCTAGGGCCGGCACAAACCATCCGTCTCAAAAAATGCCAAGGACTGAAGAAAAGAAATTTGGATTGGATCTAGATCCAAATATCCAGATCCAAATAGTGTTTGGATTGGATTTGGATCCAAAATATTCGAGATCCGAGATCCAAAACCAACTAAATATTTGGGTCAAATCTGGATCCAAATTATTTGAGATTCGAGATCCAGACCCAAATAGTGTTTGGATCAGATCTGGATTCCAAGACCCAAATCCAAAACCCATATCCAAGACCCACCTCATTTGCCTATAAATAGAGGTGAGGGGGTCCCAAATGAGGATTCACGTGAAATGCTTGAGAGGAGAGAAAGTGAGAGATAAACCTAGCCGTGTTGGCTCAAGGGTGAGGTGGGTTCAAGCCGTGTTGGCTAAGTGGGTCTAGACAAGGGCTGCAACCAAGGCGTGCTCGACCAAGGAAGGTTGCAACCAAGGCGTGGACATGGGCTCAACCAAGAAGGACCAGCTCCAAGAGGTAGGCCTCCTAATCCCACCCTGAACCTAGCCTAATCACCTAACCTACCCCACTAAACCCAAACAAGAACCTAAACCAGCCCCCATCACTCCACCTCCACCCGTGCGCCCTAGCGCCGCCCTGCACTGCTGCCTGCGTCCCGCACTCCATGCCCTACCGAAGCCCCGGACGCCCTGGCTGTGCCACTACCGTGCCCTTCAACTTCCCGCGCCATACCTCACGCACTCAGCCCAACCGTCCACCCTAGCGCCACCCTGTGCCCCTAGCGCCGACCTACCGTGCGCCCTGCCTGCCGAACTGTTGCCCCCACTTTAGGTCGTGTCCTATCTTGGCCAACTCCAGCCACGAACCAACCAGCCCCACCTTAGGGCCATATACACTCTAACCGTGACCCTTCCCCTTAGGGCCAACCTTAGCTAGCCCACGCCTAAGACACCCTTTTGCCGTGAGCTCTCTCGCAAGCCCAAACCCACACTCTCTCAAGCCCACCTAGGGAGACCCCTCTTAGCTGCCAAGGTGGACCACAAGCCCAAGCACGAGCAAGAAAAAGCCGTCCACTTGTAAGTGTTTCAATTCAATTTTGATACGGGGTTGTAATAATGGAGCGTGGTGTCCCCCCGAGATGTAATATTAGTGCTTGATACACAAGCACACACATACACTTGAGCCTTAGCTCTTATCTCATACACAAGACACCCACGTGCACTTGAGCCTTCCCGCTCTTAGTTGCACACTATTGCACACACATTGAGCCTTCGCTCTTACTCAAAAGACTTTAGTAAAAGACGTGCAATTTCAATTCCGGGTTGTTACATTCTTGTCGTGTGAGTTTGTCATTTAAATTTCACACTCACACCCAAGAAGTACGTGAGCACTTGCTCCACACTCACATGCACCTTTTGAGCCTTTGTTGCTCATAAGATATAGCATATCTCTATATACTTTTAGCTGCATGGGATTTACATTCAAGTCATGAGAGTTTGTCATTTAAGCTTCCACACTTGCACACAAGAGCACTCGAGCACTTGCTCTACACTCTCAGTTGTGTGAGTTTTACATTCAGTTGTGTACATATTTACATTTCGGGTAGTTCAATTTCAGTCGTGTGAGTTGTCTTTCCATTTATATACAACACACACGAACACATTGAGCCTTCCCGCTCTTATATACTTATATTTCAATTTCGGCAAGTTCAATTCAAGTCGTGTGAGTTTGTCGTTTCAATTCTACACACACACATGCGTGCATTGAGCCTTTCAGCTCTTAACATAAGTATATCTCCCTTCCGCAATTTACATTCAAGTCGTGTGAGTTGCTTTTAAGGTTTGGGTATTTCCCTTTTAGCTGCGTGAGTTGCACTTACATTTCGGGTATTTTACTTTAAGCTGTGTGTGTGAGTTGCTTTCAATTTGAGCCTAGCTCACATCATATCAAACCCAAAAAGAGTTCGTGCATCCTTGCATTTGCGTACTTTCAAAGAGAAAACCCCGAAACTATGCTCAAACTCGCCAAATCTAGGCCACTTGAAGCACACACATCTGGCCTAAGATAGCTAAAACTCAAAGACTTGAAAAGCGGACAACCCCCATAATAAAAACTACAACTTAGGCAAACAAATTGTCAAATACTCGCTTGTCTTTCAAAAGATCATGTTTGTTTGAGATTGAAGTTTTCTAAGCTCTTAAACCGACCCTTCAGCATCGGTTCAAGAAGGTTTCAAACGAAAAGATCTCGCTTGTCCACAGTCGCCAAAAAGTCAGATATTTCCAAAAATCTTCGCTAGTTTGAGTAAGCTAGGTGGCACGCCCTTAAAAGCGACGTAAACTCGAAAAGGCTCGTTTCTGGTCTTGTAAACCATGGGTTGGGAATTTTCGTGCTTACAAGTTGCAATTCAATTCAGGTTGTTACATTCATGTTGTGTGAGTTTGTCATTTAAATTTCACACTCGCACACAAAAGTACTCGAGCATTTGCTCTACACTCTCATGCACATTTTGAGGCTTTGTTGCTCATAAGATATCGCATACTAATTGTAGACGCACGAAAATCCCTACGCCTCTTCGCCTTTTCTGGCCTTGGAGTGGATCCTCTCGTGCGTCTAAGGCCTATTTATATAAACAGGGCGTGCCAGCTAGCTTACCTAAGCTAGCGAAGATATTTTTAAACTTACTTCTAATCGTGGCGACTGTGAGCAAGTGAGCTCTTGTCGTCGCAGACCTTCTTGCACCGATGCGCAAGGGTCAGTCTGTACGCTTTGAAAAATCGAGTTTTTGGGTGTAAAAAGCCTACGAAGAAGTTCGAGGTATCTAATTCGGGTCTTTTAGATGCGATTGCAGATTTTTAGATCACGTGGATTTGCACGTGCCTAAGTCTTTCCTTTTATCCCTTTATGGGCCACCTAGTTTGTGTGTTATGAACACTCCACTACATGGGTGATTTTGAGCGGGAATACGGGGCTTGCTTTGATGCAATATGCGTCCTACCTCGTGGTATGGCGTAGATGCAATGCAAACTCACGCTACTCCAATGGGAAAACCCGAATGTAAAGACAATGCCGAAGGGAAATAACCGAAGGGAAATGACTTGTAATGTAAATGCCGAAGGGAGATATATATATAGAGTATGTATATGGGCCCTTACTCGGGTCTTGCAAATAAGAGCGAAGGCTCAATGTGGGTGTGTGCTTGAATTGAAAGACTTACACACACGACATGAAATTAAAACCCATATATAACTTGCAGTATGGCCTTGACTAAGGTCTTGGGAATAAGAGCGAAAGCTCAATGTGTGTGAGTGCTTGAATTGAAGTACTACGCACACAACATGAAATTAAACCCAAATAGTATAACACGGCCCTTACTTGGGTCTTTCAAATAAGAGCGAAGGCTCAATGTATGTGAGTGCTTGAATTGAAAGACTTACACACACGACATGAAATGAAAACCCAAATAGTATAGGTCGGCCCTTACTTGGGTCTTTTAAATAAGAGCGAAGGCTCAATGTGTGTGAGTGCTTGAATTGAAAGACTTACACACACGACATGAAATGAAAACCCAAATAGTATAGGTCGGCCCTTACTTGGGTCTTTCAAATAAGAGCGAAGGCTCAATGTGTGTGAGTGCTTGAATTGAAAGACTACACACCCAACTTAAGCAAAACCCTATAAAAAATTAAAGTATATGTATATATTTATGTATTAGGGGCTGATTAGGCCCGTGTGTGTTCAAAATCGTGCACAACTAAGAGAGTGCACGTGTGTGGGTGTGCCAAGCCACGTTATTACAAGTGGGGGCAGACTATGCTCCGTTATTACAACCCCGTATCGAATTGAATCTTAAGCAAGTATACAACTAAGGACCGAGTCAGGCACTTACTAATAGCTGGTCCGAAGATGCCTTGCTTGAGCGTGGGCTTGGCCTTCGCCTTGGGCTGCAAAAGGGAGCTCCGCGAGGTTGAACGGCAAAGGGGAGGTGCTGGCCGAATGTCCTTGGTGCGCGGAAGGGGCGCCTTGAAGATGGCCGGCTGCTAAGGAAGGGCTGTTTTTGGCGTGTTGGGCTAAAGGGCCTAAGTAGGGTCACTAAGGGAGTATGGCACTAAGGGAAGGGAACAAGCTAGGGGAAGGTTATGGCTGGCGGATGGCTGGCCGAATGAAAAGGTGACTGTCGGGTGGAGTGGCCAACTAAGGGAAAGGAACTAGCTAGGGGAAGGTTATGGCTGGCGGATGGCTGGCCGAATGAAAAGGTGACAGTCGGTTGGAGTGGCCGACTAGGAGGACTTGATGGTGGCGGGCTGCTAGGGCGGCTAGGAGTGGTGTAAGGGAAGGGTGGCAGCTAGGATGTGGGGTAAGGGAAGGGTGGTTGTGGTGAGGTAGAGTGGACAGGACTTAGGGGGTTCAATGGGATGACCGGGTATAGCTATGGTCGTTAGGTAGTGACGGGCAGTTAGGTTGGTTATGGGCCTGGCCGAGTGGAAATGGTGGCGGCTAGTGGCTGGCCTTAGGTTGATATGGTAGTGGGTTAGGTGGCTGAGAGTGGAGAGGGAGTGAAGAAGGAGTAAGGTGGAGTGTAGGGTACTAACCGGATGGTGGAAGGCGGCGGGTGGTTGAGGAGCAGCCAGATGTGGGGGCTCGGCTGGTTCGGTCGGGTGAAGAGGATGGCGGGGGGGACTTCGGCTGGAATGGTGGTGGCGGTGGTGGTGCTCGGCTGGGAGGTAGTGGCGCAGGTGGAGGCGGGCTGTGAGGCAAGTGGAGCAAGGATGGGAGTCGGCTGAGCTGGGAAATGGGAGGACCCGGCTGGTGGAAGGTGAGGCTTCTAGATAGGAAAACTCACCCCCAAGGGGGGGGGTTATATATGGCTGGGCTAGGTCGGTTAGGGCTGGTTTTGGGGTAGTGGTTAGGTGGTTTAGGTAGGGTGGTGTGGTGATAAGGTGGGCTGGAAAGGGTAGGGTCATATATTTTAAATACAAGTGGCTTGGGTAGGTTGTGGGCTAGGGGTGGTATAGAGGTTTAGGGTTTAGCTAGGTGGGTGGGTTCTAGGGTGAGGTTTAGTGAGGTAGGTTAGGTGATTAGGCTAGGATTAGGCTAGGTTTAGGGAAATTAACCTAGGTTTAGGGAAGGATTAGGGAAGTGGGTTAGGTGATTAGGTTGGGATTAGGCCGAGATTAGGGAAGTGGGTCAGGTGATTAGGCTCAGATTAGGATGGGATTAGGGTAGAAGGCTAGGATTAGGTGTTTTTGGTTAGGTTTAGGTGAAGGAGCTCCCTTCGCATGGCCCATAGACCTTAACCACATCATGTTGGTGCAGCCCTAGGTTAGGTTTTGGCTAATTACAAGCTTAAACCCACTTAACTAGGCTAACCTACATGATTAACCCCAAACTTGACACACAAGTCAAGCTTAATTACAACACACACTTGATCTTATCCACCCCCACTCTCTCTCATGCCCATAATCCCACGTGAAATTCAAGTGGGCCCCACCTCCATTTATGAGAAGATGATGTGGGCCATGGATATGGATATTGGATTGGATTTTTGAATCCAAATCCAAATCTAAGTCCATACATGGGTTTGGATTGGGATTTGGATATATATGGTCCAGATCCGATCCAAACTGAATTTTGACTCCTTCGGGCTGTGTTCGAAACGAACGGTTTGTGCGGGGCCTAACAGCATCAGTGCTCCGTCTACGTTGGGTCTTCGCCAACATGATCGTCCGCCTCTGTTTTCGCCTTCCGGAGATGACTTCAAACAATGTTTTGATGACAACAGGGTCTTGGACGTTCGAGATCCTGGGGGTAAGGATTTGATACGAGAGTTGCTGTGTCGGGCTCGACATGTGCTCCGGTTCTGGGCTCTCCTTAGCTTTCCTGGTTCTGTCTGGATGAGGCCAAGCTGCTTCGGGGTTTCAAAAACATGTTTAAAAAGGTTTTTAAAAGCCATATTGTATATTTTTGAAAGATAAAGTTTAAAACATATATACAGGGTTGTCTGGAAGGCTCCTGGGTTTCCAGACTCAAAATGGCCCTTTGGGTCTGCTTTTACAAAACCAGATGGATTTGAGAAATTCGTGGGATTTCGGGGTGTTTACAGATGCCCCTCTTTGGCCTTGTCCAAATCGATTTGGATAAGGGCAAAGATGACAAACACCCCTTTCAATGTCTCCCTAGATCTATCCACGAAGAATATGGGATCGCCCCAATCTTTTTACAAAATCTCAATTTAAAACTCTGGTAGGAGGAGATATTACGCCAAAGGGTATGCTATGGAATCTGGTCCTAAAATGGGATCATGTTTTTGCAAGTACCATGCGTGGAATGTAGATGACATGGGTGTGGTGCCAAGAGTGGCGACCTCCTAGAGACCAGATGTGGTCGAACTCTAGAGACTTATAAGGCCTACTGCTCCAAGTGAGCAAAATCCTATGTTGTTCGATGTTCGACATTTCAAAACTTATTTACAAAATTTATTTACAAAAGGGACAACTGTCTTGAGCCTCGATACTAAGGATCTCGACCTCTTCGTGTTTGCCCTTGTTTGAATCTTAACACTCGCTTATCTAGCGGAGGTTTTATAAGAAAACAAGCTATATTTCAAATTCCTATGTCTCACTCGAAACGTCGAATTCTCAAACAAAGATGAAATTCAAGTAAGTAAATCCTATTTTTACTTTAGGATTCCTCGGAATGAACCATGCTTTAGCCTAGGATAAGCCAGGGATGGAAAAGAGATACCACGGTTCCTTCTGAAGCGTCCCGCGGTTTAAGGCATAGAAGGCGGAAAACTGCTCTTTTTGAGCTTTTTGCCCTCTTTTTCCTTTTTTTTCCATAGAGGGTCTCTCTTTGGGAGTATTTTTTCTTTAATCCCTCTTTTTCACAAGAGAATCGATTTTCTTTTGAATCCTGGTTTCTTTCTTTTGGAAAGTTACTTTGAATGGGAAATTCTCTTTTGTTTGGGCCTTTATTTTCCTTTTGGAAATAGAAGAGAAGAGGGGAGGACTTATCCCAAGCCTACACTCGATCCATTCCAGATCTGCCTATTTAGAAATAGCACGTACTACTTGCAAGTATCTTGCTATATTGAACTAGGCCTTTCTTTGTAAGAAGAAGGATTTTGAAATGTAACCACGATTTTGAAAACTCCACTCTTTCACAAGTGTGAATTCTCTCACTCAGGGTCACACGACTTTGCCGTTGCACCTTATTCACATGTCTCAGGGCAGCTATCCTTAAAATTTTCGAAAACTGGAATTTAATCCAAATCCTACACACGATACTTCTTTAAGTATTGAATATTGATAGGATCTGCTAAATTCCTACCTTCTACATCGATCAACCAATACGAATTGTTCATAGTGGTTGCTCGTACAACATAGGGTCCATCCTAGTTGGGGCGCCACTTTCCTAGGGGGTGTGGGCCACGATGATGGATGGTTTTTAAGACCAGATCCCCCACTTCAAAGTGGCGAGGTCTCATGTGTTTGCTATAATGTCGGGCTATCCTTTGCCGGTATGCACGAGCATGATCCATGGCAAGGAGTCGCCTCTCATCTAGCAAATCTAGTTCGGCCATCCTATCATGCTGAAGCGTCTCTGGGGGGAGGTCGAGTGCTATGGATGTATGGAATGAATGCAATTGGGTATGAATGGGAAGAATGGCGTTTGTGCCATAGACCAATTCGAATGGTGTGGCATTCGTGGGAGTCCGGATGGAAGTCCTATAAGCCCATAAGGCTTCATCCAGCTTCTCGTGCCACGTCCTACCCTTCTCTAAGGTTTTCTCAATTATGCTAATGAGACTCTTGTTTGTGGCTTCGGCTTGGCCGTTGCCTTGAGGGTAGTAGGGAGAAGAGAAGTGGTGAGTTATGCCATACGTGTTGCACAACTTAACCATCCGCTCGTTTTTGAATGGGGTACCATTATCAGACACAAGGTCTCGTGGAACCCCAAATCGAGCCAAGATATTCCTCCGGATGAAAGCCACCACATGTTGCCCCATCACGTTGGTTAGGGAAATGGCTTCCACCCACTTGGAGAAATACTCCATGGCTGCTAAAATAAATCGATGCCCATTCGAGGCCTTTGGAAATATTGGGCCTACTATGTCAAACGCCCACATGGTAAATGGCCAGGGGCTGACCACGGAATGCAATGCAGATGAAGGGATATGAATGGCGTGCCCATGCACTTGACATGGATGACACTTCCAAACATGATCGTGGCAATCCCTTTTCAGGGTGGACCAAAAATAGCCCCCTCTAAGTATTTTCATTGCCATCATGTTGGCATTAACATGACCTCCACATTCTCCATCGTGGAATTCATGCATCACTATCCTAGCCTCCTCCAGGTCGATACACCTAAGCAGAAAGTCGGTAAAACTCTTTTTGTATAAAACCCCACCTAGAATTGTGTATCGGGTCGAAATGTTACGGATGAATGCCTTATCCTTGGATGTGGCATCCTCGGCGAATCCCCCATTTTCTAAAAACTGTTTGATGTCGTAAAACCAGGGTTTTTCAATAGACTCTGGGTTATTTTGGCAAATATCCAAGTCGTGTGTGGATGGGTGGGGCGCATGCCATATTTCTAAAGATCTGGTCCCTGAAATGGGATCGACCTTCAGGGCTAAACCCAAGGAGGAGAGGGCATCGGCGATGCCATTGTCCTCTCTTCCTACGTGTGTGAGTTTACACGATTGGAAGGACTGGACCAATCGAGTGGCCAACTCGTGATATGGAAGTAGTTTCTCATTACGTACTTGCCAAATTTTTAAAACCTGGTTTATGACAAGGAGCGAATCTCCAATGACCTCGATGCATGATGCCCCTAGAGTTTTCGAAATTCTTAAGCCTTGTATGAGTGCTTCATACTCAGCTATATTGTTGGAACATTCGAAATCTAAGCGCACTGCTATGGGAATCTCGCCCTTTTCAGGGGAGATTAGGATGACCCCAGCACCAGCCCCTCGTTGGTTTCGTGCCCCATCGAAGTGCATCTTCCACACTTGGTTTTCGAAAGAATTTGCCAAAATGTGGTTTTGAAAATGGTTTTGTAATATGCCTTCATCAGGCATTTCAACAAGAGTGGGATATGCGTCCTCTAAGGGGAACTCAGCCACGTAATCTACTAGGGCTTACCCCTTAATGGAGATCTGGTGATGGTATTTCAGATCATACTCCATTAGAAGGAGTTGCCATTTTCCCAATCTACCCGTGAGAATGGGTTTTTCGAACAAGTGCTTGATTGGATCAAGCTTGGACACTATCCAGATCTCATGATCTAGGAAATAGTGTCTGAATTTCTGGCAGGCCCAGACTAGGGCCAAGCACGTCTTCTCCATGGCTTGATAATTTCGTTCATAAGCCAAGAGAGTTTTCGAAATATAGTAGATGGCATACTCCTTATGGGTGTCATCCTTGTATTGAGCCAACAGGGCTCCTAAAGCATTCGCATGCATGGAGATGTATAGTAAAAGCGGTTTTCCTTGCTTTGGAGGGTTCAAAACGGGGGGATTAACCAAGTATGCCTTCAGTCTCTCGAAGGACTTCTGGCATTCGTCATCCCATAAGAATTTCATGCCCTTCCTCAACAGTTTGTTGAAGGGTTCGCATCTAGTTGCCAGATTCGATATGAATCGGCGAACGGATTGTAAACGACCCTGGAGGCTACGGATTTGGGAGAGATTGGAGGGTGGAGCCATGTCTATGATGGCTCGACACTTAGAGGGGTCGACTTCTATTCCCCTTTGGCTCACCATAAAGCCCAGAAGCTTCCCTGATTCTACCCCGAATACACATTTTTGAGGGTTTAGCTTTACTTTGTAAAGCCTAAGCCTTTCGAAATTTTTTTGTAAACATTTGATATGGGTGCATCGGGTTTTGGATTTCGCCAAGAGATCATCTACATACACTTCTACGAGCTCATGAATCTGATCATGGAAGATCGTGGTCATGGCTCGCTGGTATGTTGCGTCGACATTTTTTCAAACCAAAGGGCATGACCGTATAGCAGTACGTGCCCCATGGGGTTGTGAAGGCGGTCTTACCCTTATCTTGTGGACTTAGTTTGATTTGATTATAGCCTGAATAGCCATCCATAAACGAAAACATTTCATGATTTGCAGTACTATCGACTATCAAATCTATGTTTGGTAAAGGATAATTATCCTTTGGAGTGGCTTTATTCAGGTTTCTGAAATCGATGCATATTCGAATTTTCCCATTGGTTTTTCGAACTACAACGATGTTTGACAACCAATCAGAATATGCAATGGGTTTTATTAATCCGGCTTTTAGCAGATCTTCTAAACCCTCTTTGACTTGCGTGTGTACATTCGGGTGTATTTTCCTAAGCTTCTGCTTTGTGGGCTTTACACCTGCATCTAAGGGAAGACGATGTTCCACAATGCTGGGATCTATGCCCGACATGTCTTCATACGTCCATGCAAACACATCTAAATAGGTTCGTAGAAATGCAATGAATGCTAACCTTTTAGTTTCATGCAAGCATGCGCCTATTTTGATGGATTTGGGATTGGAATCATCCCCTAGGTTCACCTCTATGAAATCTCCTCCTACTGATTGGGAAGGTCTTTCAAAATCGAGAATCTTATGAAATTCTGGGAGCTCAGAAGTGGGATCTTCCTCAAGGGGATCCACTTCTGGGCTTTGATCATTCTCATGGGCTATAGACCCGAGGGAATTTGATGTGTGGTTTTCAAAAAGACCTGGTTTTGTACTTGGATTTTCAAGTGATTTCGAAATTTTTGGTTTGGCTATGCAGATGACGTTTCTTTCGAAATCTTTTTCTTTTGCCAAAGTACTACCAGGAGCAGCTATGTACAAAATCTTTTTGGTATTTTCCAAATTTTCGATTTTTTTGGGTTTTTGTAAAACAAGAACTTTGGGAACTATACAAAGCACTCTTTTTTCGAGTTTTTGTTTTTCCATTATTTTTGGTTTTTCTTGTTTTTTGATTTTTTTTTATTTTAAGCTTTTCAAATGTTTTTGTATTTTTAGAAAAAGGGATCTTCCGTCATACCTACAAAGGGAAAACACTACGGGTTAGACTCGGAATAGGAGATCTAAACCGTAGGTCTCTTCTAAGACAGGTTCCGGGGCACCCTTGACCCAAGTGGTCACAGGGGGTGGCTCCGGCGGTATTCGGGGAGTATAGCCGATCCCATATCGGCTTGGGTTGGCCCTAGGAAGGATGGGCTCTAGGAGACCCTGGTTTTGTGCCCCTAGACTCTTGTAGGGCGTGTAGCCCATGTTTAACAACATGTTCCATGACTTTTTATTTTTTGAAAAAGTTTGATACAATTCGTGGTCCTGGAACATGCTATCGTCCATATTATGCTCATATGGCCTCTTGTCCAGGGGCTTTGGAAATACGGAACGCTTGGGTTTTCCTAGAAGGGTTAGAATTGGGAGGGAGCCTGCTTTGGGTGGCCCCTTCACATATACAACCTTCCTAGGGTTGTTTAACACAAGCCGAGGTGGCTCAACCATAATTTGCCCCAAGTTAGCCTCATGGGCCTGGGAGCTCGATAGACAAGGGGAGTTTATGATCCCCTGAAGCTGTGGGTGACTCTCACCTAGGATCACTACGACTTGGTCCCTAAAAGGGATCTTGACACACCTGTAGAAGGTGGATGGCACAGCGCACAAACTGTGTATCCAGGGTCTTCCTAACAACAGGTTATAATGGGGGTGGATGTCCTAGACATGGAACACCCCCGTGTGTTTGATCCCTCCCATTTCCATTGGGAGTTCGATGGATCCTAAAGGTCTAGATGCATTCCCATCGTATCCAGTGATAACGATGGGGCTTGGGTTTACTAAAGTCAAGGTGACTCCGATTTTATACGCCACATGAAGTGGAAGGATGTTGAGCCCTCCTCTACCATCGACTAGGCACCTGTCTAGAGAGTGGTTATTCAGAACCACCTCGATATGCAGGGCCTGGTTGTGGGATTTGTAGGGTCTATCTACATCATCTTCCGAGAAAGTGATGGGCGATTTTGCTCCTAATAAAGCCACTTGGGCATACAAGGATTCCAGACTTTTGTTCGAATCAACCTTGGCCCTTTCTAGAATTTTCTCTAATACAAGTCTATGCTTAGGCGAGGTTTGTATAAGCTCTAAGATAGACATGTGAATAAGAATCTTTGAAAGGTGGTTTTCGAAGTCATAAGGATTTAGGATGACTTTGTCCTTATCTGCTTTTGGCAGAACACTAGGGATACATGCTTTTGAGGGGCCAGGCACACTGACCACCTTCTGAGCACCTTGAAGGTGCGGGGGTTGATAGATCCTCCCAGATCTAGTCACTTCCCCCACGACCAGCCTAGGGTTCGCGCTAGACTTGGCTCTAAGGATGAGCTGAGGAGAACCTTGGATTTTCAAAACTGGTTTTGCCGGGGATTCCACTTTTGGTGGTCCCCGAATGACGACTTGGGCGGGCTTCTTGTACAGTACAAGAATGGGCGCACAAGTGGGTCGACCAAACTCTGGTTTTTGTGCTAGTTCCTTAGAAATGGTGAGGGTACATACCTCCTTTCCTTTCCCACTGCCACTGGTGTGTTTGGGAAAGGGTTCTTTGAAGATAGCTTGAGGTGGCTCAGGTTCCACAGTGACCTGGAGCCGGCCTTCTGCTATCAAGTTCTCAATTTTATTTAAAAGGGAGAAGCAGCGTTTGGTATCATGGCCTTTGAGCCGATGATACTTACAAAATCGGTTTAAATACCCCCCCTTGGAAGTGACTCCTTCGGGGATTTTAGGGAGTTCTATCATGCCCTAGGCAAGGAGGAGGTCTAGGACCTCCAACACAGGTTGCCCTAGTGGAGTGTACTCCCATTTTTCAACCGATTTTTGAAAGTTTCGCTCCCTCTTATTTTCTAACTTTTCAAAATTTTTGGAAGTGCCCGCCACGCCTGGATCCACCCGAACATTGGCAATTTTATGGGGCTTTGCCCCTTTGTCCATCGTGGGTAGCCCGTATGTGATGGGCTTTTCCAAGCGGGTTTTAGAAATGAAACTTCCTTTCTATAAGTGATCATATGTCCCTTTTCGCAAGTTGGTCTCGAAAAGGGATGCCTTTTTGATCAACTTATGGAAAGTTGAGTTCTCATGGAGCGAGAGAAGGGTTTTTAGCTCGCTTTTAAAGTTATCCAGGATGAGCATTACTGCGCATCCTTCGGATATGGGCTCTCGCACTTGTTCCAAAAGTGACCTCCATCTTATAATGAAGGCATGTACGTCTTCGTTCATGCCTTGCTTTGTATCCCTTAAGGTATTCAGAGTCGGCATGACTTCTACGTTGCGTGCAAATCTTTGCATGAAGCAGTTCACTAACTCTTCAAAAGTAGCGAACTGGCTTAAGTCGTAGGAAGCCAGCCATTTGGCAGCTGTGCCTTTAAGGGATAAAGGGAACCAATACACCCATTTCAATGAGTCCTTTTTCTTCTTATGGGCCCGACGTGAGAAAAGTTGCAAGTGAGACCTAGGATCTCCCATGCCATCATACCGATGGAAGTTCGGTATTTCATCGTCACTGTCTGTTTCGTAATCCATAGGAAGGAAATCAGACAGGGCGTAGCTTCTTTTCTCTTTATTCTGCCCTTTCAGCAACTACTGTAGGGCTTTACGGTCCTTTTGTGTGAAGGACTCATGGTATTGGTTGCCTTCCATTACGGAGGCCTCTTTGTGCTTGCGAGGTTTTTTAGATTTTTTCTTAGGCCTTTGTTCACCGTTTGATGAACACGAATCGCCTACTTCAGCCTCTTGGCTGAGAGCATCGATTTTGGCCTCAAACTCCCTTCTCAAGTCCTCGATCTCATCTAGTTTTATTTTGTTTTTGAAAATCCTCCTAGAGTGAGAACTTGATGCGCATGAGACTTGGCTCGACACTTCACTTGGATTGGATTTTGACATGCTTTTCAAGCTTTTTCAAAATGTCCTAAGTACAAGCAAAGAAAACAAGTTAAAAACGACACCGCTTTTGAAAATTTTTGTAAGCTCCTATCTTAAAAACTCGACTTTTGAAAGGCTCACGTCCCACCGGGCGTGCCAATCTCTGTAGACGCGCGAAAATCCCTACGCCTCTTCGCCTTTTCTGGGCTTGGAGTGGATCCTCTCGTGCGTCTAAGGCCTATTTATATAAACAGGGCGTGCCAGCTACCTTACCTAAGCTAGCGAAGATATTTTTAAACTGACTTCTAATCGTGGCGACTATGAGCAAGTGAGCTCTTGTCGTCGCAGACCTTCTTGCACCGATGCGCAAGGGTCAGTCTGTACGCTTTGAAAAATCAAGTTTTTGGGTGTAAAAAGCCTACGAAGCGGTTTGAGGTGTCTAATTCGGGTCTTTTAGATGCGATTGCAGATTTTTAGATCACGTGGATTTGCACGTGCCTAAGTCTTTCCTTTTATCCCTTTATGGGCCACCTAGTTTGTGTGTTATGAATACTCCACTACATGGGTGATTTTGAGCGGGAATACGGGGCTTGCTTTGATGCAATATGCATCCTACCTCATGGTATGACGTAGATGTAATGCAAACTCACGCTACTCCAAAGGGAAAACCTGAATGTAAAGACAATGCCGAAGGGAAATAACCGAAGGGAAATGACTTGTAATGTAAATGCCGAAGGGAGATATGTATATAGAGTATGTATATGGGCCCTTACTCGGGCCTTGCAAATAAGAGCGAAGGCTCAATGTGGGTGTGTGCTTGAATTGAAAGACTTACACACACGACATGAAATTAAAACCCAAATATAACTTGCAGTATGGCCTTGACTAAGGTCTTGGGAATAAGAGCGAAAGCTCAATGTGTGTGAGTGCTTGAATTGAAGTACTACGCACACAACATGAAATTAAACCCAAATAGTATAACACGGCCCTTACTTGGGTCTTTCAAATAAGAGCGAAGGCTCAATGTGTGTGAGTGCTTGAATTGAAAGACTTACACACACGACATGAAATGAAAACCCAAATAGTATAGGTCGGCCCTTACTTGGGTCTTTTAAATAAGAGCGAAGGCTCAATGTGTGTGAGTGCTTGAATTGAAAGACTTACACACACGACATGAAATGAAAACCCAAATAGTATAGGTCGGCCCTTACTTGGGTCTTTCAAATAAGAGCGAAGGCTCAATGTGTGTGAGTGCTTGAATTGAAAGACTACACACCCAACTTAAGCAAAACCCTACAAAAAATTAAAGTATATGTATATATTTATGTATTAGGGGCTGATTAGGCCCGTGTGTGTTCAAAATCGTGCACAACTAAGAGAGTGAACGTGTGTGGGTGTGCCAAGCCACATTATTACAAGTGGGGGGAGACTATGCTCCGTTATTACAACCCCGTATCGAATTGAATCTTAAGCAAGTATACAACTAAGGACCGAGTTAGGCACTTACTAATAGCTGGTCCGAAGGTGCCTTGCTTGAACGTGGACTTGGCCTTCGCCTTGGGCTGCAAAGGGGAGCTCCGCGAGGTTGAACGGCAAGCGGAGGTGCTGGCCGGATGTCCTTGGTGCGCGGAAGAGCGCCTTGAAGATGATCGGCTGCTAAGGAGGGGCTGTTTTTAGTGTGTTGGGTTAAAGGGCCTAAGTAGGGTCACTAAGGGAGTATGTCACTAAGGGAAGGGAACTAGCTAGGGGAAGGTTATGGCTGGCAGATGGCTGGCCGAATGAAAAGGTGACAGTCAGTTGGAGTGGCCGACTAGGAGGACTTGATGGTGGCGGGCTGCTAGGGCGGCTAGGAGTGGTGTAAGGGAAGGGTGGCAGCTAGGATGTGGGGTAAGGGAAGGGTGGTTGTGGTGAGGTAGAGTGGACAGGACTTAGGGGGTTCAATGGGATGACCGGGTATAGCTAGGGTCGTTAGGTAGTGATGGGTAGTTAGGGTGGTTATGGGCCTGGCCGAGTGGAAATGGTGGCGGCTAGTGGCTGGCCTTAGGTTGATATGGTAGTGGGTTAGGTGGCTGAGAGTGGAGAGGGAGTGAAGAAGGAGTAAGGTGGAGTGTAGGGTACTAACCGGATGGTGGAAGGCGGCGGGTGGTTGAGGAGCAGCCAGATGTGGGGGCTCGGTTGGTTCGATCGGGTGAAGAGGATGGCGAGGGGGACTTCGGCTGGAATGGTGGTGGCGGTGGTGGTGCTCGGCTGGGAGGTAGTGGCGCAGGTGGAGGCGGGCTGTGAGGCAAGTGGAGCA
Organism: Brasenia schreberi; assembly: GCA_036023115.1. Lineage (NCBI taxonomy): Eukaryota > Viridiplantae > Streptophyta > Magnoliopsida > Nymphaeales > Cabombaceae > Brasenia > Brasenia schreberi. The sequence goes on from JAYKKT010000064.1 coordinate 14,367,575, forward strand.
AGGATGGGAGTCGGCTGAGCTGGGAAATGGGAGGACCCGGCTGGTGGAAGGTGAGGCTTCTAGATAGGAAAACCCGCCCCCAAGGGGGGGGGGCTATATAGGGCTGGGCTAGGTCGGTTAGGGCTGGTTTTGGGGTAGTGGTTAGGTGGTTTAGGTAGGGTGGTGTGGTGATAAGGTGGGCTGGAAAGGGTAGGGTCATATATTTTAAATACAAGTGGTTTGGGTAGGTTGTGGGCTAGGGGTGGTTTAGAGGTTTAGGGTTTAGCTAGGTGGGTTGGTTCTAGGGTGAGGTTTAGTGAGGTAGGTTAGGTGATTAGGCTAGGATTAGGCTAGGTTTAGGGAAATTAACCTAGGTTTAGGGAAGGATTAGGGAAGTGGGTTAGGTGATTAGGTTGGGATTAGGCCGAGATTAGGGAAGTGGGTCAGGTGATTAGGCTCAGATTAGGATGGGATTAGGGTAGAAGGCTAGGATTAGGTGTTTTTGGTTAGGTTTAGGTGAAGGAGCTCCCTTCGCATGGCCCATAGACCTTAACCACATCATGTTGGTGCAGCCCTAGGTTAGGTTTTGGCTAATTACAAGCTTAAAACCATTTAATTAGGCTAACCCACATGATTAACCCCAAACTTGACACACAAGTCAAGCTTCATTACAACACACACTTGATCTTATCCCCCCCTCCACTCTCTCTCATGCCCATAATTCCACGTGAAATTCAAGTGGGCCCCACCTCCATTTATGAGAAGGTGATGTGGGCCATGGATATGGATATTGGATTGGATTTTTGAATCCAAATCCAAATCTAAGTCCATACATGGGTTTGGATTGGGATCTGGATATATATGGTCCAGATCCGATCCAAACTGAATTCTGCCTCCTTCGAGCTGTATTTGAAACGAACGGTTTGTGTGGGCTCTGACAGCATCAGCACTCCGTCTGTGTTGGGTCTTCGCCAACATGATTGTCCGCCTCTGTTTTTGCCTTCCGGAGATGACTTCAAAGGATGTTTTGATGATAACAGGGTCTTGGACGTTCGAGATCCTGGGGGTGTGGATTTGATACGAGAGTTGCTGTGCCGGACTCGACATGTGCTCCGGTTCCGGGCTCTCCTTAGCTTTCCTGGTTCTATCTGGATGAGGCCAAGCTGCTTCGGGGTTTCAAAAACATGTTTAAAAAGGTTTTTAAAAGCCATATTGTAAATTTTTGAAAGATAAAGTTTAAAACATATATACAGGGTTGTCTGGAAGGCTCCTGGGTTTCCAGACTCAAAATGGCCCTTTGGGGCTGCTTTTACAAAACCAGATGGATTTGAGAAATTCGTGGGATTTCGGGGTGTTTACACTTATATACTTTCAAGATGTGTGAGTTTTACATTAAGTCGTGTAGGCACCTACATTCCGGGTGGGTTTAATTCAAGTTATGTGAGTTGTCATTTACATTTACACACCAAGAGCACTCACTCATAATTGAGCCTTTCTGCTCTTACTATATACTTATATTTCAATTTTGGCAAGTTCAATTCAAGTCGTGTGAGTTGTCTTTTCCATTTACACACCAAAAGCAATGACTCACAATTGATCCTTTCCGCTCTTAAGATATAAGTATATTTCAATTCTGTAATTTACATTCAAGTCATGTGAGTTGCTCTCAATTTCGGGTATTTCCCTTAAGCTGCGTGAGTTGCACTTTCATTTGGGTATTTACATTAAGTTGTGTGAGTTGCTTTCAATTCGAGCCTAACTCACATCATCATCTCAAACCCGAAAAATATTTGTGCATCCTTGCATTCGTGCCTTTTTAAAAGAAACCTCGAATCTACTTTCAAACACGTTGAAATTAGGCCACTTATGCACACACATATCCGGCCTAAATAGCTAAAAACTCAAAGACTTGAAATCGTCTAGCCCCCATACATAAAATTTGCAAACATAGGCAAAACTCGAGTTTTCAAAACACTTGTCTCTTTTCCAGAGTCCAAATTGTTTTATTAAAATCTATAAGCGCTTAAACTAACCCTTGAGCACCGGTTCAAGAAGGTTTAAAGCAAAAAGATCCTGCTTGCTCACAATTTCCTTAAAACGTCAGATATTTCAAAATCTTCGCTAGATTAAGCAAGCTAGCTGGCACGCCCATAGAAATGACGTAGATACGAAAAGGTTCATTTCTGGCTTCAAAATCAGAAGTAAAAATTTTCAAGCTTACTGTAGACGCGCGAAAATCCCCACCTCTTCTGCCTTTTTCAGGGCTTGGAGCGGATCTTCTCGTGTGTCTAAGGCCTATGTATGCAAACAGGGCGTGCCAGCTAGCTTACCTAAGCTAGCGAAGATATTTTTAACACTGACTTCTAAACGTGGCGACTGTGAGCAAGTGAGCTCTTGTCGTCGCAGACCTTCTTGCACCGATGCGCAAGGGTCAGTCTGTACGCTTTGCAAAAATCGAGTTTTTGGAGAGAAAGTCTACGAAGCAGTTCGAGGTATCTATTTCGGGTCTTTAAATGCGATTGCATATTTTAGATCACGTGGATTTGCACGTGCCTAAGTCTTTTCTTTTATCCCTTTTCGGGCCACCTAGTTTGTGTGTTATGAACACTCCACTACATGGGCGAATTCGAGCGGGGCTTGCTTCGATGCAATATGTGTCCTACCTCGTGGTATGGCGTAGATGCAATGCAAACTCACGCTACTCCAAAGGGAAATCCCGAAATGTAAAGACAATACTGAAGGGAAATGACTGAAGGGAAATAACCGAAGGGAAATATGTATATAGATTATGTATATGAGCCCTTACTCGGGTCTTCCAAATAAGAGCAAAGGCTCAATGTGGGTGCGTGCTGGAATTGAAAGACTTACACACACGACATGAAATTAAACCCAAATATAAATTGCAGTATGGCCTTGACTAAGGTCTTGGGAGTAAGAGCGAAGGCTCAATGTATGTGAAAGTGCTTGAATTGAAAGACTTACTCACACGACATGAAATAAGACCCAAATAGTATAGGTCGGCCCTTACTTGGGTCTTTCAAATAAGAGCGAAAGCTCAATGTGTGTGAGAGTGCTTGAATTGAAAGACTTACTCACACGACATGAAATGAAACCCAAATAGTATAGGTCGGCCCTTACTTGGGTCTTTCAAATAAGAGCGAAAGCTCAATGTGTGTGAGAGTGCTTGAATTGAAAGACTTACTCACACGACATGAAATGAAACCCAAATAGTATAGGTCGGCCCTTACTTGGGTCTTTCAAATAAGAGCGAAAGCTCAATGTGTGTGAGAGTGCTTGAATTGAAGGACAACGCACCCAACTTTAACAAAACCCTTCGAAAAGGAAAGTATATATATACACTTATGTATTAGGGGCTGATTAGGCCCGTGTGTGTTCAAAATCGTGCACGACTAAGAGAGTGCACGTGTGTGGTTGTGCCAAGCCACGTTATTACAAGCGGGGGGAGACTATGCTCCGTTATTACAACCCCGTATCAAATTGAATCTCAAGCAAGTATACAACTAAAGACCGAGTTTAGACACTTACGAGTAGCTGGTCCGTAGAGGTCTTGCTTGAGCGTGGGCTTGGCCTTCGCCTTAGGCTGCAAACGGGAGCTCCGCGAGGATAGGTGACCAAAGGTGCTGGCCGGCTGCAAGTGGGGCGCGGGATAGGTGCCTCAAAGGTGGCCGGTTGCAAGTAGATGTCGCCTCGAGGTGGGGGGTTAAAGGGGCTGAACAAGTGAGTTTTTAGGGTCACTAGGGGAGTTGAGTGTTTAGGGAAACTGGACCTAAAGGAGAGTTTGTGGGAAGGCCGAATGGGACACCTAGGGGAATGGTGATGACTAGCCGAATGAAGGAATAGTCGGTTGGAGTGGCCGACTAGGAAGATGTGGTGGTGGCGGGCTGCTAGGGTGACTAAGGTTGGAGTATGGGAAGGTAGCTAGTTAGGTGATGGGGCTATGTGATAGTGGGGATAGTAGGTTTAAGGGAGTGTTATGGGCAGGTCTTAGGAAATCTAATAGGGTGGCCGGGTGTAGTTGAGGGGAGTTAGGTAGGGGCAAACGGCTGGGGCGGCTAAGGTTTGGCCGAGTGGGAGTGGTGGCGGCGAAGGGCTGTTGTGTAGGTGAGGTGATGGTATGGTGGGTGGCTGGGCTGGGAGTGGAGAGGGAGTAGAGAAGGAGCTAGGTAAAGTGTAGGGTACTTACCGAATGAAGAGAGGCGGTGGAAGGCAAAGAGAAGCTGGGTGTGGATGGGAGCTCGGCTGGTTCGGTTGGGTGAAGGTGGTGGTGTCCGGCTGGGGAATGGTGGTGGATGGAAGAGGGAAGGTGGCGGTGCAGGTAGAGCTGGTGGAGCAGGTGGAGAGTGGAGCAGGTGGAGAGTGGAACAGGCGGGCAGGTGGAGAGTGTAGCCGGCTGGGCTGAGGTGAGGGCCTTCCACTTTCAAAACCCGCCCCCAAAGGGGAGGGGTTTAAATAGGGGATGGGTAGGTCGGTTAGGGCTGGGCTTGGGGTAGTGGTTAGGTGGTTTAGGTAGGGTGGTATGTAGATAAGGTGGGCTGGAAAGGGTTGGGCCAGATATTTTGAAAACTAGGGGTTTGGGTAGATTGTGGGCTAGGGGTGGTTTAGGGGTTTAGGGCTAGGTTAGGTGGTTGGGTTTTAGGGTGACGTTTAGTGAGCTAGGTTAGGTGATTAGGCTAGGTTTAGGCTAGGATTAGGGAAATTAATCTAGGTTTAGGGAAGGATTAGGGAAGTGGGTTAGGTGATTAGGTTGGGATTAGGACGGGATTAGGGAAGTGGGTTAGGTGATTAGGTTCAGATTAGGGGTGGATTAGGGGTTTAGGCTAGGATTAGGCATTTTGGGTTAGGTTTAGGTGAAGGAGCTCCCTTAGCATGGCCCATAGACCTTGACCACCTCATGTTGGTGCAGCCCTAGGTTAGGTTTTAGCTAATTACAAGCTTAAACCCACTCAATTAGGCTAACCCACATGATTAACCCCAAACTTGACACACAAGTCAAGCTTAATACAACACTCTTGATATTTTCCATCCCCACTCTCTCTCATGCCCAATATCCCACGTGAATTTCAAGTGGGCCCCACCTCCATTTATGAGAAGGTGATGTGGGCCATGGATATGGGTATTGGATTGGATCTCTGGATCCAAACCCAAATCCAAATCCACATATGGGTTTGGATTGGGATCTGGATATATATGGTCTAGATCCAATCCAAACTGAACTCTGACTCCTTCGAGCTGGGTTCAAAATGGACGATTCGTGCGGGGCCTGACAGCATCAGTACTCCGTCTGCGTTGGGTCTTCGCCAACATAGTCGTCCGCCTCCGTTTCTGCCTTCCGGAGATGACTTCAAATGATATTTTGATAAGAACAGGGTCTTGGACGTTCGAGATCCTGGGGGTGTGAATCAGATACAAGAGTTGTTGTGCCAGGCTCGACGTGTGCTCCGGTTCCGGGCTCTTCTTAGCTCTCCTGGTCCTGTCTTGATCGGGCCAAGCCGCTTCGGGGTTTCAAAACATGTTTTAAAAGGTTTTCAAAAGCCATATCATATGTTTTTGAAAGATAAAGTTTAAAACATATACACAGGGTTGTCTGGAAGGCTCCTGGGTTTCCAGACTCAAAAATAGCCCTTTGGGGCTGCTTTTACAAAACCAGGTTTGTTTAAGGAATTCGTGGGATTTTGGGGTGTTTACACTTACATATACCCCACTGGGGCAACCTGTGTCGGAGGTCCTAGACCTCCTACTCACCCAAGGTTTGGTGATACTCCCAGAAATTCCTGAGGGGACTTGGCCAAAAGGGAGGTTTTTGAATAGGTATTGCAAGTATGATCGGCTCAAAGGCCATGATACAAACAAATGCTTCTCCCTTTTGAATAAAATAGAAAACTTGATAGAGCAGGCTGACTCTAGGTCACTGAAGAACCTAAGCCTGCCCAAGTTGTACTCAAAGAACCCTTCCCCAATCACACAAGTATCAGTGGGAAGGGAAAAGAGGTATGTGATTTCTCAACCTCGAAAGGTTTTGTGCATGCATCATATTCTGACTTCACTACTTGTCACACACCACCTTCTCTCATCATATACAAAAAAGTCACCCAAGTAGTGATTTGGGGAGCGCTTAGAGTCCCGCCCCCAACTAGAGCTGTCTTAGAAATTATGGGTTTTTCAAAGTACACAAATAGAGCCAACATAGGAGCGAGCCTTAGGCAAAGTGTGGGGGGAAGTGACCAGGTCTGGAATGATCTATCAACCCCCACATCTAGAAAAAAGTGCTAAAAAAGTGGTCAGTGTTCCTGACCCTTCAAAAACATGCATTCCTAAGGCATTGCAAATCACAGACAAAGGTAAAAACGTTTTAACCTCATATGATTTTGAAAATCATCTTTCTAAGATCCCGATAAACATGTCCATCCTAGAGTTGATACAAACCTCTCCTAGGCATAGACTGTTTTAGAAAAAATCTTAGAAAGAGCCAAGGTTAACTCGAGTATAACTCCTGAGTCCTTGTCATTCCTAGTTGCACCCATCTATGCAAAAATGCCAATTGTGTTTTCAGAAGACGAAATCAAAAGACCATATGAAACCCACAATCAAGTCCTGCATATCAATGTGGTATTGAATCACCATCCTCTAGACAGGTGCTTAGTTGACGGGGGAGGAGATCTCAACATCCTTCCACTACATGTAGCATCCCAGGAGTTCTAAAGCTTTAAACTTTTTATCAAAAACCCTTTCGAAATATAGGTTTCTTAAACTCAGGCCAAGTCCCAATTTTATAAACAGCCAAAGGAAGCAAGGGGAGCCTGATCGAAAAGCAGCTCCAAAAGCAGGTCAAAAAGCCCGGAATTCAACCAAGCCTGATGAAAGCAAGACCAAAAAGCAAAAGAAGAGCCCAGGCCAGAAGTAGACTTCAACCCTGAAACATGAAATGCAAAGCCAAAGCACCAAGCAAAACCATCAGAAATCCAATCCCAAGCTTGAAATTCCAGAAATTAGACGAAACGAAGTCCAAAAGCTGAGAAGAAGATCGGACGAAAAGGTTGGGGAAAACCCAGCCCAAGACGGAGCACTGATGAAGCTAGGGCCCATGAAAATTACCCGTCTCGAAACACCAAGAAGGACTGAAGAAATAAAAATTTGGATTGGATCTGGACATAAATATCCAGATCCATACCAAAATAGTGTTTGGATTGGATTTGGATCATAAAAACCAAATCCAAGATCCAAACCCAAGACCCACCCCATTGCCTATAAATAGAGGTGAGGGGTGGATGAAAGTTCACATGAATTTCAAGTGGGAGGCTTGGGAGAGAGAGCATAAAGTAAGAGAGAGAAGATTGGTGGGCTTGACTTTGTCAAGTGGGTTAGCCATATGGGCTTAGCCAAAGGGAAAATGGGCTTAAGTCATGTGAGTTGGACCTAACCTAGTGCTGCACCAACATAAAGAATGGCGTGGGCTTGGATCAAGGCATGGGCTATACATGGTGGACCGGCTCCAAGAGGTAGGTCTCTCAACATAACCCTAACCTAGCCACTAAAACCTAACCCCAAACTAGCCTAGACTTAGCTTACATGCCCCAAACCGACTCCATTTAACCCCCTAGCTGGACCACTCTCACCCAAACCGACCTATCCTTATGTCCCAACCGACCCCACCCATTTGTCCCAAACCGACCTACACTAAACCTAACCCAGCCCCTCACCACCGACCTAACCTAAACAAACCTAACCGAGTGCACCTGCACTCGGTTTGAGCCGAGACTCCAACCTCACCTGTGACACTTTGCTGCACCCAATTGTCACCACTGCTTGCACCTTGTGCAACGCCCTTGCCCCGACCACACTTCACCTCACCAGCCGCCCTGACCTACCCCAGCTGATTCCCATCTGCCAGCCACACCAGTCCCGCGCCCCTTTGCCACACAAACACACCCCCAGCCATCTCCCTAGTGTCGCACCCCTTTTGTCGTGCCAGCACCTGCCCCTAACCAGCACCCGACCAGCTGCCCACTCACCTACCAGCTCCCAACCATACCTCACTCCACTACCCTAGCCCCCGGCCACACTTCACCTCACCAGCCTCCCTGACCTATCACAACCAACACACCCCGGTCTGCATCTCACGACCCGCACACCCTACTGCCCTTGCGCGCCATAACACTCCCCCTGTCGCGCTGTGCACGTCACACACCTCACCAGCACCCTACCGCGTCAACATTCCCAACACCCCACCTTGCTGCCATACCCCAGCCGAACTCCTGCCCCAGCCACCTGTCGCGCCCCTTTTGCCATGACTCAGCCCCATCCTACCTATCTCACCTAAGACCTCACCTAGCTAGGACCACACCCATTACACCCTAACCTAAACCTTGGCCAAACCCAACCCATCCTAAGTCATCAAACACTTGGCTGCCCCCAAGTGAACCCAAACCTAAACTCTCACGTCTAGACCCACCTAGGGAGACCTATCTCGTGGCTGCCAAGGAGGACGGACCCAAGCAACTTGAGAGGCAAAGCCGACCAAGTGTAAGTGTTTGTTTAAGTTTGGTTTTTACCTTATTCATTTAAGATTAAATTCAATTCGATATGAGGTTGTAATAATGGAGCGAAGTCTCCCCCCGAAATGTAATATTTGTGCTTGAAACATATCCACACACGTGCACTTGAGCCTTCTCGTTCTTAATTGCACACAAAGGACACCCACATGCACTTGAGCCTTTCCGCTCTTATATTACACACGATTGCACACACATTGAGCTTTTCCGCTCTTAAGCTAAAGTATATATTTCAATTCGGGTATTTACTTTAGCGAAAGCTGTGTGAGTTGCAATTCAATTCGGGTAGTTACATTCAAGTCGTGTGAGTTTGTCATTTAAATTTCACACTTACACACACGTATTGAGCCTTTCCGCTCTTAAGCTAAAGTATATATTTCCATTCGGGTATTTACTTTAGTGAAAGTCATGTGAGTTGTCATTTAAATTTCACACTTACACACACGTGCATTGAGCCTTTCCGCTCTTAAGCTAAAGTATATATTTCCATTCAGGTATTTACTTTAGTGAAAGTCGTGTGAGTTGTCATTTAAATTTCACACTTACACACATGTGCATTGAGCCTTTCCGCTCTTAAGCTAAAGTATATATTTCCATTCGGGTATTTACTTTAGTGAAAGCTGTGTGAGTTGTCATTTCAATTTCACACGAGAAGCACACAAAAGCACTCGAGCCTTTTCGCTCTCCACTCTCACACACATTGAGCCTTGTCGCTCTTAGGATATAACATATTTATATATTTTCAAGTTGTGTGAGTTTACTTCACGTCGACTTGCATTTCCCTTTGTGTGGATTTACATTAAGTCGCATGAGTTGCTTTACATTTCGGGTATTTACATTAAGCTGCATGAGTTGCACTTTAATTTTGGGTATTTACATTAAGTTGTATGAGTTGTGCTTTCAATTCGAGCCTAGCTCACATCATCATCTCAAAACCCAAAAATATTTGTGCATCTTTGCATTCGTTAGCTTTTCAAAAGCACCCCGAATCTATGCATGAACCACATTGAAAATAGGCCACATGTGCACACACATATCAGGCCTAAATAGCTAAAACTCTAAAGACTTAGGTTCATCCAAAGTTATAATAAAACTTGCAAACTAGGCATACATCGAGTTTTTCAAACACTGATATTGCAAAGTTTTGTAAAAACGAAGTTTTAAGCATTTAAACTGACCCTTGAGCATTGGTTCAAGAAGGTTTAAACAAAAAGATCCCGCTTCCCCACAAATCACCAGAAAAAGTCATAATATTTCAAAATCTTTGCTAGCTTAAGCAAGCTAGCTGGCACGCCCTTAGAAACGAACTTAGGTGCGAAAAGGTCCATTTCCGGTCTCAAAAACCAGGAGTGGAATTTTTATGCCTATAACACCCTAAATAAAATTTTTCTTAAAATACTCCAAAATTCGAAAACTAACTTGTTTTAAAACTTCTAGCTTTAAAATAAAGTCTTTAAAATGAAGATTTTAAAAGGTTTCAAAAAAAAGTTAAAAGTATAAAAACCCAGAAGATTGGAGTAAAACATGTTGATAGGTTGGGCCCACTTCGAGATAGGTACGATTTTGCGAAGGGTAAGATGGAAATCAAGGATGAAGATCAAGTCAAAACAATATTTACACTCAATATCAAATCAAGAATGGACGACCTCATCAAACCCATCCCAATTGAATATAGTGCTAGACATGTGTAGTTTGAATTAAACATCAAACCTTCTTTGAACCGAATGTTTTTAATTCAAACCAGTATTGGATTTTTCTAGCCTTGTTCAACCTATGTCTTTGGGCCAAAATTTATCAAATCACCTTCTTACCTAGCCATTGATCAAGTGAAGGAATCAACAAATGCAAGTAAGGACCGGCCGATTTGAAGTAAGGGTTCAAGGCACCTAGCCGGCCATGGCTAGGTGCACCCAATCAAGTCCACAACTAGCCCACATTGGGCTAGTCCATGGCTGTCCAAAAGGGGACCACTCCCCTCTCTCTTCCACGTGAAGACTATGAGGAATTGGATCAAGTTGGATCTTGGGCTGCCCACCCCATGGAAAGGACTAGAAAGGCCCCCCCTAAGGCTCTATTTATAGGCCAAGAGGGGGGCGTGAACATCATCTTCATCATATCTTGTAGTTCTTTGAGAAGTTGCTGCACTTTGAGCTGCTTGAGTAAGAGAATAGGTTGCTAGGGAGAGGCTTAGGGAGGGAAGAGGGTGTTAGGATCAAGGCTCTTGGGTTTGAGTGAGAGAATTAAGTGAAAAGAAGGGAAAAAGAACGTCGAGTACCATCTTTGGAGGGCATCTCCTTGGGAATCCGAGTAAGTGCTAGTTCTAAACTTGATTAAATCCCAATCTCTTCTCATTATTCAATTGAAAAGGGGTTGTATTAATGGAGCTTTGTCTCTCCCCATGATGTAATAGAAGTAGATGTGCTAAAATTTCCATTTCCTTTGCTTATACACTCTATGTGTTTGAGTTCTTGATTCTACCCCAATATATGCTATAAAAATTCTATATTTTTTATCCCCTCTATGCTTAAGCTATTAGATACATTTCAATTCATTTCCCTTCAACATTTAATTTTGGGATGTTGTGTTGTTGCACTTTGATTCGCGTGAGTTTTGCATCACGTATGTTCTAAAACCTGAAAGTTGATTTTCAGCATTATTGCAAATGTTGATTGTCTGATTTTTTATTTCCAAATCACTACTCTAAACCCTTCAAAATTTTGCACAGTATATCTACACACATAGACACTCCTGATAAAATATTCAAGAATTTTAGGGCCATGCAACCACGTAATTAAAATAGTGCAAGATCAGGGAAAATTTTGTAAACTGTCTGTCCATTCGGTTTTCGTGCAACAAAGCCTAGGTATTCATCTCATAAATCTATTTGTAGGCATCCAAAATCATTGATTCTTGGCTCATTAAAAATCTGACATCTATAGCTTTTCAATAAGACTAAATTCACTAAATTTGGAACTCTAAGTACCGAGATACAGGCTCATCTTTTAGCCTTTGTATTTCTCTAACATAACAGTTTCGGGTATCTTAGTAGAGGCACTTCATTGAATTAATTCACCATCATCTAACCCCAAATTCAAATCTAAAAAGTGTCCTAGACTTTTCACATCTCAGGCTTTGTCCTATAAAATTTTGGTGATTTTTGAAGGTCTTTAAGGCACTTAAAATAATTTGGAAAACAAGTCTCGAAAATAGAATTTTTTGTTTTTCAGAACTTGTACTTTTTTTAACTTGAAAACTAAGTTCACTAGTTTGTCACTTTTCAACACCTTGTTTTCACATGAATTTGGAATATCACCTATCTAGTTGGAATCCCTAAGTGCTTAGAATGACCCTTGAGTATCGGTTCAAGAAGGCCTAAAGCGAAAATAACCCGCTTAACCATAATCGCCAAGTCGGATTCACACTTTTGCTAGTTTTTAGAAACTAGCTGGCACGCTCGCGCATGAAGTAGAATTGAAAGTTTCTCTTCAAGTCTCTACATAGGCTTGAGGTGAGAATTTCATATCCATAGAATTGACACACCCGGTGGGACTCAAGTCTTTTGGATTCCAAGTCTTGGTGATTTTTCAAACTCCAATCTTTTAAAATCTTAGTGTTAATACCTCTTTCGTGCACAAGATGATTTTGAAACAATGTCAAGTTCAAATGATTCCTTTGAAAACAAGCCAAGGAAATCCTCATCGCATTTCTGAAATTGGTTTTCCAAAAGCTCAAAGAAATCCTCTAAAACTCGAGATGAAAAACTTGCCTCTTTGAGAGAAAGAGCAAGGCAACTTAAAAGGAAACTCGAGGCCCTAAGCCAAAAGGCCAAGGCATATCGATCCCATGAAAAATCATCTCGGGTACATAGAGAGAAAAAGCATACCCAGAAAACCAAATTGAGCCTAGAATCCAATGAAGGAAATAAGGTGTAAACACCCCGAAATCCCACGAACTTCTCAAACACACCTGGTTTTGTAAAAGCAGCCCCAAACGGCTATTTTGAGTCTGGAAACTCAGGAGCCTTCCAGGCAACCCTGTACATATGTTTAGACTGTATATGCTTTAAAATATGTATGCTTTTAAAAACCCTTTTAAAACACATTTTGAAACCCCACGAAGCGGCTTGGCCTGATGCAAAAGGGCGTGCCAGCTAGCTTACTTAAGCTAGCGAAGAGATATTTTAAACCTGACTCCTAACGTGGCGACTGTGAGCAAGCAAGCTCTTGTCGTCGCAAACCTTCTTGCACCGATGCGTAAGGGTCAGTCTGTACGCTTTTAAAATCGAGTTTTGGGATATAAGAACCTACGAAAACGTGTTTGATTCGGGTTGTTTTTGGTATGATTTTCAGATTTTATTTCACGTGGATTTGCACGTGCCTAAGTCTTTCTTTTTAACCCTTTTGGGGCCAACTAGGTGTGTGTTATGAACACTCAGCCTAAGTGTGGCGACTTTGAGCGGGAGTATGGGGTTTGCTTTGATGCAATATGCATCCTAGCTCGTGGTATGGCGTATATGCAATGCAAACTCACGCAACTCCAAAGGGAAAATCCGAATTTAAAAGACAATGCCGAAGGGAAATGACTTGTAATGGAAATTGCCGAAGGGAAATTGCGGAAGGGAAATTGCGAAAGGGAAATATGGCTATATCTTAAGAGCAGAAAGGCTCAATAGTGCAAGTGTGTGCCGTGTATATATGTAAAGACTACGCACACTGCTGAACCTTAAAACCCAAATCTTAAAGACATAGCCAAAAGGGAAATACGTATATAATATATATGGGCCCTTACTTGGGTCTTGGAAGTAAGAGCAAAGGCTCAATGTGGGTGCGTGTGAAAATGTAAAAGACAACACACACGACTTTAAATGAAACCCAAATATAAATTGCAATATGGCCTTAACTAAGGTCTTGGGAGTAAGAGCGAAAGCTCAATGTGTGTGAGTGCGAGAATTGAAGTACTACGCACACAACATGAAATTAAACCCAAATATAAATTGCAATATGGCCTTAACTAAGGTCTTGGGAGTAAGAGCGAAAGCTCAATGTGTGTGAGTGTATAATTGAAATACTACACACACGACATGAAATTAAACCCAAGGAAAGTATAACACGGCCCTTACTTGGGTCTTGCAAATAAGAGCGAAAGCTCAATGTTTGTGAGTGCGAGAATTTAAAGACAACACACGCAACTTAAGCAAAACCCTACGCAACTTAAAGTATATAAATAAACTTATATCTTAAGGGCTGATTAGGCCCGTGTGTGTTCAAAATCATGCACAACTAAGAGCGAGGTAGGCACAAGTGCACGTGTGTGTGGGTGTGCCAAGCCACGTTATTACATGCGGGGGGAGACAATGCTCCGTTATTACAACCCCGTATCAAATTTAAAATAATTTAAGCAAGTCTACAAATAAGGACCGAGTTAGGCACTTACTTATAGCTAGTCCGAAGGTGACTTGCTTGAGCTTGGGCTTGGGCTTTGCCTTGGGCTGCAAGAGGGAGCTCCTCGGAATGACACGGCAAGGGTGTGTGGCCGGGTGACAAAGGAGGATGGTTGTGGCGCCTTGGGGACTTGCCGGCTGCTAGGAGGGTGCTGCCGTGATGTCTTGGGCTGAAGTGTTTAAGGAGGATCACTAAGGTATAAGGCTGGTGCTAGGGAAGGTGGAGCTAAGGGATGACTAAGGGGGATGGTTTAAGGAAGAGGGTGTGGTTGGCCGGGTGACTTGGGTACAGTCAGCTGTGACTAGCCGACTAGGGGTGGTTTAAGTGGTGGCCGACTGGGGGATGTCACGGATGGGAAGGTAGGGTGCTATGGAAGGTGGAGTTAAGGGGTGGTTAAGAGTGGAGGGGGCAGGTCCTAGGGAGCATGGTAAGGTGGCTGGGTTGTCACTAAGGAGAAAGGTAGAAAATTGGGTGGTGTAATGGGCTATGTCTGGCCGAATGGGGAAGGGTGGCGGGAAGGCTGTGATGGAGCTATGTGGTGGTGGTATGGGTGGCTGAGAGTGGAGGGGGAGAGAAGATAGGGTGGAGTTGGGTTGAGGTACTAACCGGATGGGCGAGGGAAGTTGGTGTCCAAGGAGGGCAGCCAGGTGATGAAGGTGGATGGAGCTGGTCGGGCAGTTGGTGGCGACGTGGAGTGGAGCAGGCCGGGAGGTAGTGGTGGTGTAGGCCGGGGGTAGTGATGGTGTAGGTGGAAGAAGAGAGCAAGGTGAGAGAGGGCTCGGCTGACCCAAGTGATGGTCGGAAGAAGTTGAAAAACCCGCCCACTAGGGGGGGGGGGGGTTTATAGATTTTTTCAAGGTCGGTTGGAGCTGGTTTTTAGAGGGTGGTTAGGTGGTGGTGGTGTATGGATTACGAAACAAACAGTGACGAGGAAATACCGAACTTCCATCGGTATGATGGCATGGGAGACCCTAGGTCTCACTTGCAACTTTTCTCGCGTCGAGCCCATAAGAAGAAAAAGGACTCGATGAAATGGGTGTATTGGTTCCCTTTATCCCTTAAAGGCACAGCTGCCAAATGGCTGGCTTCCTGTGATTTAAGCCAGTTCGCTACTTTTGAAGAGTTAGCGAACTGCTTCATGCAAAGATTTGCACATAACGTAGAAGTCACACCAACTTTAAACACTTTAAGGGATACGAAGCAAGGCATGAACGAAGACATACATGCTTTCATTATACGATGGAGGTCCCTTTTGGGCCAAGTGCGAGAGCCCATATCTGAAGGATGCGCAGTCATGCTCATCCTGGATAATTTTAAAAGCGAGTTAAAAACCCTTCTCTCGCTCCATGAGATCTCAACTTTCCATAAGTTGATCAAAAAAGCATCCCTTTTCGAAACAAACTTAAAAAAGGGGATATACGATCACTTATGGAAAGGAAGTGCCGTTTCCAAAACCCGCTTGGAAAAGCTCATCCCTTATGGGCTACCCACGATGGACAAAGGGGCAAAGCCCCATAAAATCGCCAATGTCCGGGTGGATCCAGGTGTGGCAAGCACTTCCAAAAATTTTGAAAAATTAAAAAACAAAAGGGAGAGAAATTATCAAAAGCCAATTGAAAAACCGGAGTACACACCGCTGGGGCAACTTGTGTCGGAGGTCCTAGACCTCCTACTTGCCCAAGGCATGATTGAACTTCCCAAAATCCCCGAGGTAGTCACTTCCAAAGGGGGATATTTAAATCGTTTTTGCAAGTATCATCGGCTCAAAGGCCATGATACAAAGCGTTGTTTCTCCCTTTTAAACAAAATCGAGAACTTGATAGCGGAGGGCCGGCTCCAGGTCACTGCGGAACCTGAGCCAACTCAAGCTATCTTCAAAGAACCCTTTCCCAAGCACGCCAGTAGCAGTGGAAAAGGAAAGGAGGTATGTACCCTCACCTTTTCAAAAGAACTAGTGCATTCATCCGAGTCTAGTCGACCCACTTGTGCGTCTACTCTTGTACTTTACAAGAAACCTGCCCAAGTCGTCATTCGGGGACCACCAAGAGCTGAATCCCCAGCTAAACCAGTTTTAAAACTTCAAGGTGCTCCTCAACTCGTAATTAGAGCCAGTTTTAGTACGAACCCTAGGTTGGTCGTGGGGGAAGTGACTAGATCAGGGAGGATCTATGAACCCCCGCACCTACAAAGTACTAAAAAGGTGGTCAATGTGCCTGGCCCCTCAAAAGCATTTTTCCTAGAGTTCTGCCAAAAGTAGACAATGGGAAAGTCATTCTAAACCCTTATGATTTCGAAAACCATCTTTCAAAGATTCCTATCCACATGTCCATCCTAGAGCTTATACAAACTTCGCCTAGGCATAGACTCGTGCTAGAAAAAATTCTAGAAAGAGCTAAGGTTAGTTCGAACATAAGTCTGGAATCCCTGTCTGACCAAGTGGCATTAATAGGAGCAAAATCGCCCATCACTTTCTCGGAAGATGATGTAGATAGACCCTACGAGTCCCACAACCAGGCCCTGCATATCGAGGTGGTTCTGAATAACCACTCTCTGGACAGGTGCCTAGTCGATGGGGGAGGAGGGCTCAACATCCTTTCACTTCATGTGGCGTATCAAATCGGAGTCACCTTGACTTCTGTAAACCCAAGCTCCATCGTTATCACTGGATACGATGGGAATGCATCTAGACCAATAGGATCGATCGAACTCCCGATGGAAACGGGAGGGATCACACACACGGGGGTGTTCCATGTCTTGGACATCCACCCCCATTATAACCTATTGCTGGGAAGGCCCTGGATACACAACTTGTGCGCTGTGCCATCCACCTTCCACAGGTGTGTCAAGATCCCTTTCAGAGACCAAGTCGTGGTGATCCTAGGTGAGAGTCACCCTCAGCTTCAGGGGATCATAAACTCCCCTTGTTTGTCGAGTTCCCAGGCTCATGAGGCTAACCTGGGGCAGACCATGGTCGAGCCACCAAGGCTCGTGTTAAACAACCCTAGGAAGGTTGTATATGTGAAGGGGCCGCCCAAAGCAGGCCCCCTCCCAATCCTAACCCTTCTAGGAAAACCCAAGCATCCCTTATTTCCAAAACCCTTGGACAAAAAGCCATACGAGCACAATATGGACGACAACAAGTTCCAGGACCACGATTTATACCCTAATTTTTTAAAACCCAAAAAATCATGGAACATATTGTTGAATATGGGCTACACGCTCTATAAAAGTCTAGGGGCACAAAACCAGGGTCTCCTAGAGCCCATTCTTCCTAGGGCCAACCCAAGTCGATATGGGATCGGCTATACTCCCAAAATACCACCAGAGCCACCCCCTATAACCACCTGGGTCAAGGGTGCCCTGGAGCCTACCCTAGAAGAGACCTACGATTTAGACCTCTTATTCCGAGTCTAACCCGTAGTGTTTTCCCTTTGTAGGTATGATGGAAGATCCCTTTCATAAAAATACAAAAACATTTGGAAAACTTAAAATAAAAAAAGGGCAAAAACCAAAAACAATGGGAAATCAAAAACTCGAAAATAGAGTGGTTTGTATAGTTCCTAAAGTTCTTGTTTTGCAAAAACCTAAAAAAATCGAAAATCTACAAAATACCAAAAAGATTTTGTACATAGCTGCTCCTGGTAAGACTTTGGAAAAAGGAAAGGATTTCGAAAGGAACGTCGTCTGCATAGCTAGACCAAAAATTTCAAAATCAATTGAAAATTCAAGTACAAAACCAGGTCTTTTGAAAACTCATGCATCAAATTCCCTCGGGTCTATAACCCACGAGAATGATCGAAGCCCAAAAGTGGATCCCCTTGAGGAAGATCCCACTTCTGAGCTCCCAGAATTTCATAAAATTCTCGATTTTGAAAGACCTTCCAATTCAGTAGGAGGAGATTTCATAGAGGTGAACCTAGGGAGTGATTCCAATCCCAAAACCATCAACATAGGCGCATGTTTGCATGAACATGAAAGATTAGCATTCATTGCATTTCTACGAACCTATTTAGATGTGTTTTCATGGACGTATGAAGACATGCCGGGCATAGACCCTAGAGTTGTCGAACATCGTCTTCCCTTAGATGCGGATGTAAAACCCATAAAGCAAAAGCTTAGGAAAATACACCCGAATGTACACACGCAAGTCAAAGAGGGTTTAGAAGATCTGTTAAAAGCCGGATTAATAAAACCCATTGCGTATTCTGATTGGTTGTCAAACATCGTTGTAGTTCGAAAAACCAATGGGAAAATTCGAATATGCATCGATTTCAGAAACCTGAATAAAGCCACTCCAAAGGATAATTATCCTTTACCAAACATAGATTTGATAGTCGATAGTACTGCAAATCATGAAATGTTTTCGTTTATGGATGGCTATTCAGGCTATAATCAAATTAAATTAAGTCCACGAGATCAGGGTAAGACCGCATTCACAACCCCGTGGGGCACGTACTGCTATACAGTCATGCCCTTTGGTTTGAAAAATGCCGGCGCAACATACCAGAGAGCCATGACCACGATCTTCCATGATCAAATTCATGAGCTCGTAGAAGTGTATGTAGATGATCTCTTGGTAAAATCCAAAACCCGATGCACTCATATCGAATGTTTGCAAAAGATTTTCGAAAGGCTTAGGCTTTACAAAGTAAAGCTAAACCCTCAAAAATGTGTATTCGGGGTAGAATCTGGGAAGCTTCTAGGCTTTATGGTAAGCCAAAGGGGTATAGAAGTCGATCCCTCTAAGTGTTGAGCCATCATAGACATGGCTCCACCCTCCAATCTCACCCAAATTCGTAGCCTCCAGGGTCGATTACAGTCCGTTAGCCGATTTATATCAAATCTGGCGACTAGATGCGAACCCTTCAACAAGCTGTTGAGGAAGGGTACGAAATTCTTATGGGATGATGACTGCTAGAAGTTGTTCGAGAGACTAAAGGCATACTTGGTTAATCCCTCCGTTTTGAATCCTCCAAAGCAAGGAAAACCGCTTTTGCTTTACATTTCTTTGCATGCGAATGCTTTAGGAGCCCTATTGGCTCAATACGAGGATGACACCCACAAGGAGTATGCCATCTACTATATTTCGAAAACTCTCTTGGCTTATGAGCGAAATTATCAAGCCATGGAGAAGACGTGCTTGGCCCTAGTCTGGGCCTGCCAGAAATTCAAACACTATTTCCTAGATCATGAGATCTGGATAGTGTCCAAGCTTGATCCAATCAAGCACTTGTTCGAAAAACCCATTCTCACGGGTAGATTAGGTAAATGGCAACTCCTTCTAATGGAGTATGACCTGAAATACCATCACCAAATCTCCATTAAGGGGCAAGCCCTAGCAGACTACGTGGCTGAGTTCCCCCTAGAGGACGCATATCTCACACTTGATGAAATGCCTGACGAAGGCATATTGCAAAACCATCTCCAAAACCACATTTTGGCAAACAATTTCGAAAACCAAGTGTGGAAGATGCACTTCGACGGGGCACGGAACCAACGAGGGGCTGGTGCTGGGGTCATCCTCATCTCCCCTGAAAAGGGCGAGATTCCCATAGCAATCCGCCTAGATTTCGAATGTTCCAACAACATAGCTCAGTATGAAGCACTCATACAAGGCTTAAGGATTTCGAAAACTCTAGGGGCATCATGCATCGAGGTCTTTGGAGATTCGCTCCTTGTTATAAACCAGGTTTTGAAATTTTGGCAAGTACGTAACGAAAAACTACTTCCATATCACGAGTTGGCCACTCTATTGGTTGAGTCCTTCCAATCGTGTAAACTCACACACGTAGGAAGAGAGGACAATGGCATTGCCGATGCATCTCCTCCTTGGGTTCAGCCCTAAAGGTCGATCCCATCTCAGGGACCCGATCTTTAGAAATATGGCATGTGCCCAACCCATCCACACACGATTTTGATATTTGCCAAAATAACCCAGACTCTATTGAAAAACCCTGGTTTTACGACATCAAACATTTTCTAGAAAATGGGGGATTCGCCGAGGATGCCACGTCTAAAGATAAGGCATTCATCCGTAAAATTTCAACCCGATACACCATTCTGGGTGGGGTTCTATATAAGAAAAGTTTTACCGGCATCCTACTTAGGTGTATCGATCTAGAGGAGGCTAGGATAGTGATGCATGAGTTCCACGATGGAGAATGTGGAGGTCATGTTAATGCCAACATGATGGCAATGAAAATACTTAGAGTGGGCTACTTTTGGTCCACCCTGAAAAAGGATTGTCACGATCATGTTAGGAAGTGTCATCCTTGTCAAGTGCATGGACACGTCATTCATATCCCATCATTTGCATTGCATTCCGTGGTCAGCCCCTGGCCATTCACCATGTGGCCGTTTGACATCGTAGGCCTTATATTTCCAAAAGCCTCGAATGGGCATCGATTTATTTTAGCAGCCACTGAGTATTTCTCCAAGTGGGTGGAAGCCATTTCCCTAACCAACGTGTTGGGGCAACATGTGGTGGCTTTCATTAGGAGGAATATCTTGGCTCGATTTGGGGTTCCACGAGACCTTGTGTCTAATAATGGCACCCCATTCAAGAACGAGCGGATGGTTAAGTTGTGCAACACGTATGGCACCACTTCTCTTCGCCCTACTACCCTCAAGGCAATGGCCAGGCCGAAGCCACAAACAAAACTCTCATTAGCATAATTGAGAAGACTTTAGAAAAGGGTAGGACGTGGCACGAGAAGCTGGATGAAGCCTTATGGGCTTATAGGACTTCCATCCGGACTCCCGAAATCCCATGAACTTCTCAAATCAACCTGGTTTTGTAAAAGCAGCCCCAAAGGGCTATTTGGAGTCTGGAAACCCAAGAGCCTTCCAAGCAACCCTATACATATGTTTAAAACTATATATGCTTTAAAATATGTATAATATGTTTTAAAACATTTTAAAACACAATTTGAAACCCCACGAAGCGACTTGGCCTGATCAAAGCAAGATCAGAAGAGCTAAAGAGAGCCAAGAACCGAAGCATATGTCGAGCCCGGCATAGCAACTCTCGTGTTGAATCCACCCCCAGGATCTCGAACATCCAAGACCCTGTTATCATCAGAAATCCTTTGAAATCATCTCCGGAAGGTGAAAATAGAAGCGGACGACCATGTTGGCAAAGACCCAACGTAGACGAAGTACTGATGCTGTCAGACCCCGCACAAACCATTCGTTTCGAACACAGCCTGAAGGAGTCAAAATTCAGTTTGGATTGGATTTGAACCATATATATCCAGATCCCAATCCAAACCTATGTGTGGATTTGGATCTAGAGATCCAATCCAATATCCACATCCATGACCCACATCACCTTCTCATAAATGGAGGTGGGGCCCACTTGAAATTCACGTGGGACTATGGGCATGAGAGAGAATGGGGAGGATAAGCATGAGGGGAATTGTAATTAAGGTTGACTTGTGTGTCAAGTTTGGGGTTAATCATGTGGGTTAGCCTAATTAGTGTGGGTTTAAGCTTGTATTAGCCAAAACCTAACCTAGGGCTGCACCAACATGATGCAATGAAGTCTATGGGTTATGCAAAGGGAGCTCCCTAACCCAATCCTAAGCCAAAACCCCTAATCCTAGCCTTTTACCCTAATCCCGGCCTAATCCTAGCCTAATCACCTAACCCACTTCCCTAATCCCGGCCTAATCCCAACCTAATCACCTAACCCACCTCCCTAATCCTTCCCTAAACATAGCCTAATTCCCTTAATCCTAACCTAATCCTAGCCTAATTACCTAACCCACCGCACTAAACCTCAAACCGCTTTCGTAGGTCCTTACACTCAAAAACTCGATTTTTAAAAGCGTACAGATTGACCCTTGCGCATTGGTGCAAGAAGGTCTGCGACGACAAGAGCTTGCTTGCTCACAATCGCCACGTTAGAAGTCAAGTTTAAAATATATCTTCGCTAGCTTAAGTAAGCTAGCTGGCACGCCCTGTTTGTTTAAATAGGACTTAGGCACACGAAAAGGTTCGCTTCAGGCCTACGAACCAGGAGCGGGAATTTTTTGCGTCTATAGTCATTTGGCATGCCCAGCGGGACGTGAGTCTTTTAAAATCAAGTCACTCTAGGAATGACAAAAACATTTTTTTCAAAAAAGGTGTTGTTTTAACTCTTTTCTTTACTTGTACTTAGGAATTTTGAAAAGCTTGAAAGCATGTCAAAATCCAACCCAAGTGAAGTGTCGAGCCAAGGCTCATGCGCATCAAGTTCTCACTCTAGAAGGATTTTGAAAAATAAGATCAAACTAGACGAGATAGAGGACTTGAGAAGGGAATTCGAGGCCAAAATCGATGCTCTCAGCCAAGAGGCTGAAGTAGGCGATTCATGTTCATTGAATGGTGAACAAAGGGCCAAGAAAAAATCTGAAAAACCTCGCAAGCACAAAGAGGCCTCCGTAATGAAAGGCAACCAATACCACGAGTCCTTCACACAAAAGGACCGTAAAGCCCTACAGCAGCTATTGAAAGGGCAAAATAAAGGGAAAAGGAGTTACGCCCTGTCTGATTTCCTTCCTATGGATTACGAAACAGACAGTGACGATGAAATACCGAATTTCCATCGGTATGATGGCATGGGAGACCATAGGTCTCACTTGCAACTTTTCTCGCGTCGAGCCCATAAGAAGAAAAAGGACTCGATGAAATGGGTGTATTGGTTCCCTTTATCCCTTGAAGGCACAGCTGCCAAATGGCTGGCTTCCTACGATTTAAGCCAGTTTGCTACTTTTGAAGAGTTAGCGAACTGCTTCATGCAAAGATTTGCACACAACGTAGAAGTCACGCCAACTTTAAACACTTTAAGGGATACAAAGCAAGGCATGAACAAAGACATACATGCCTTCATTATTCGATGGAGGTCCCTTTTGGGCCAAGTGCGAGAGCCCATATCCGAAGGATGCGCAGTCATGCTCATCCTAGATAATTTTAAAAGCGAGTTAAAGACCCTTCTCTCGCTCCATGAGATCTCAACTTTCCATAAGTTGATAAAAAAAGCATCCCTTTTCGAAACAAACTTGAAAAAGGGGATATACGATCACTTATGGAAAAGAAGTGCCGTTTCTAAAACCCGCTTGGAAAAGCCCATCACTTATGGGCTACCCACGATGGACAAAGGGGCAAAGCCCCATAAAATCACCAATGTCCGGGTGGATCCAGGTGTGGCGGGCACTTCCAAAAATTTTGAAAAGCTAGAAAACAAAAGGGAGAGAAATTTCCAAAAACCGATTGAAAAACGGGAGTACACACCGCTAGGGCAACCTGTGTCGGAGGTCCTAGACCTCCTACTTGCCCAAGGCATGATTGAACTTCCTGAAATCCCCGAGGGAGTCACTTCCAAAGGGGGATATTTAAATCGTTTTTGCAAGTATCATCGGCTCAAAGGCCATGATACAAAGCGTTGCTTCTCCCTTTTGAACAAAATCGAGAACTTGATAGCGGAGGGCCGGCTCCAGGTCTTTGCGGAACCTGAGCAAACTCAAGCTATCTTCAAAGAACCCTTTCCCAAGCACGCCAGTAGCAGTGGGAAAGGAAAGGAGGTATGTACCCTCACCTTTTCAAAAGAACTAATGCAAATATCTGAGTCTAGTCGACCCACTTGTGCGCCTACTCTTGTACTTTACAAGAAGCCCGCCCAAGTCTTCATCCAGGGACCACCAAGAGCTAAATCCCTGGCTAAACCAGTTTTAAAACTTCAAGGTGCTCCTCAACTCATAATTAGAGCCAATTCTAGTGCGAACCCTAGGTTGGTCGTGGGGGAAGTGACTAGATCCGAGAGGATCTATCAACCCCCGTACCTACAAAGTGCTAAAAAGGTGGTCATTGTGCCTGGCCCCTCAAAAGCATGTATTCCTAGAGTTCTACCAAAAGCAGACAATGGGAAAGTCGTCCTAAATCCTTATGATTTTGAAAACCATCTTTCAAAGATTCCTATCCACATGTCCATCGTAGAACTTATACAAACTTCGCCTAGGCATAGACTCGTGCTAGAGAAAATTCTAGAAAGAGCCAAGGTTAGTTCGAACATAAGTCCGAAATCCCTGTTTGACCAAGTGGCATTAATAGGAGCCAAGGTAGGTTCTTATATCCCAAAAAACTCAATTTTTAAAAGCGTACAGACTGACCCTTGAGCATCGGTGTAAGAAGGTCTGCGACGACAAGAGCTTGCTTGCTCACAGTCGCCACGTTAGGAGTCAGATTTCAAAGTATTTCTTCGCTAGCTTAAGTAAGCTAGCTGGCATGCCCTTTTTGCTTAATTAGGACTTAGACACACGAAAAGATTCGCTTCAGGCCTAAGAACCAAGAGCGAGAATTTTCTGCGTCTACATGAGGCTACAAATGCAGCAAGTGTTGAGATTGAATCATCTAACCTTACACATCCTCTAAGCATCCCATTTTCCATTGAAAAACCAAAAAACGTTTTTTACGTTTGAAAAGATAAAAAAAATTGGTAAATCTTCGAAAATAAAAAAGATTTGAAAATCAAAAATTTGAAATTCCAAAAATTGAAAGTGAAGTCCACGTTTCTAGGCACATAAGCATAGTGGGGCATGAGTATCACTTCACTCAAGTCACTCTAATTTTTCCACAAATATTCGCTCCAATGGGTTCCAATCCCATGAGCACCACTTCACATGCTTCATGGGAGAATGAATGTTGCACACACGTAGGCTTGGAGGATGAAATCCAAGACCTCGCAAAGCAATGAGAGCTCGAAGTCGTGCATGAGCTAGAGCAACCTCAGGACTCCTGCAAGGATGCATGCTCTCACCATGAAAAGGTAGATAAGCTTGAAAAAGGTATGTCCGAAACTCATTCCCCCATAAACTCCCTATTCGATCCTCCCCTTCTTAGTGTAGGATCGGTAAATCATTCATTGGATGCATCGAATCATACTCATGCACCCACATACCCACTCAATGATGCAAAAAATGTGGATTTTCAAGGTGTGCCGAATGTCCCGCACCAAGAAAAAAAATTTCAAAAAGAAAAACAAGATCAAAATAAAGTTCAAAATATGATAGACATGGTTATTCCTAAGGCATGCATCGACATCCTAGGTACACCTAACCCTACCATGAACAAAAATGTTCCTTTGAGCCTAGGTTTGTATCATGAACTCGAACCTACGGCTATGATTTTTCCCAACATCCCTAAACCCACCAAGGGACCGATCATGGTTTTCCTTGGAACCCATATCTCTCAACTTTGCAAGAGATCAAACATGCTCTCCCTTTGCATCCAAAAAAACCCAAATTGTCCACCCCTAGGGGCACATTGGGTTGCACCTAGGATCTGTCCCCCTATCATCCATCTGTAGATGCAGAAAATTCCCGCTCCTGGATCTTAGCCCTGACGCGAACCTTTTCGTGTGCCTAAGTCCGAATTAAGCAAAAGGGCGTGCCAGCTAGCTTGCTTAATCCAGTGAAGAGATATTTTAAACCTGACTCCTAACGTGGCGATTGTGAGCAAGCAAGCTCTTTTCGTCGCAGACCTTCTTGCACCGATGCGTAAGGGTCAGTCTGTACGCTTTTAAAAAATCAAGTTTTTGGAATATAAGAACCTACAAAAAATTGAGGTGTTTGATTCGGGTTGTTTTTGTATGATTTTCAGATTTTATTTCACGTGGATTTGCACGTGCCTATGTCTTCCTTTTTATCCCTTTTCGGGCCTACTAGGTGTGTGTTATGAACACGTAACCTAAGTGCGGCGACTTTGAGTGGGAGTATGGGGTTTGCTTTGATGCAATATGCATCCTAACTCGTGGTATGGCGTATATGCAATGCAAACTCATGCAACTCCAAAGGGAAAACCCGAAATTGAAAGACAATGCTGAAGGGAAATGACTTGTAATGTAAATTGCCGAAGGAAAATTGCGGAAGGGAAATTGCAAAAGGGAAATATGGCTATATCTTAAGAGCGGAAAGGCTCAATAGTGCAAGTGTGTGCCGTGTATATATGTAAAGACTACGCACACTGCTGAACCTTAAAACCCAAATCTTAAAGACATAGCCGAAAGGGAAATACTTATAATATATATGGGCCCGAAGGTCGCCAAAGTGTTGCATGGGTGTTGTGTATATATTGAAAGACAACTCACACGACTTAAATGAAACCCAAATATAAATTGCAATATGGCCTTAACTAAGGTCTTGGGAGTAAGAGCGAAAGCTCAATGTGTGTGAGTGCGAGAATTGAAGTATTACACACACGACATGAAATTAAACCCAAATATAAATTGCAATATGGCCTTAACTAAGGTCTTGGGAGTAAGAGCGAAAGCTCAATGTGTGTGAGTGTATAATTGAAATGCTACACACACAACATGAAATTAGCCCCAAGGAAAGTATAACATGGCCCTTACTTGGGTCTTGCAAATAAGAGCGAAAGCTCAATGTGTGTGAGTGCGAGAATTGAAAGACAACACACACAACGTAAGCAAAACCCCACGCAACTTAAAGTATATAAATAAACTTATATCTTAAGGGCTGATTAGGCCCGTGTGTGTTCAAAATCGTGCACAACTAAGAGCAAGGTAGGCTCAAGTGCATGTGTGTGTGGGTGTGCCAAGCCACGTTATTACAAGCGGGGGGAGACAACCGTTATTACAACCCCGTATCAAATTTAATTTAACTTAAGCAAGTCTACAAATAAGGACCGAGTTAGGCACTTACTTATAGCTGGTCTGGAGGTGACTTGCTTGAGCTTGGGCTTGGGCATCGCCTTGGGCTGCAAGAGGGAGCTCCTCGGAATGACACGGCATGGGTGTGTGGTCGGGTGACAAAGGAGCACGGGTGTGGCACCTTGGGGACTTGCCGGCTGAATGGGATGGTGCTGCTGTGATGCCTCGGGCTGAGGTGTTTAGAGAGGGTTACTAAGGCGTAGGGCAAGTTCTATGGAAGGTGGAGCTAAGGGATGACTAAGGGGGATGTCTAAGGAGAAGGGTGTGGCTGGCCGGGTGACTTGGGTGCAGTCAGCTGTGACTGGCCGACTAGGGGTGGTTTAAGTGACGGCCAGCTGGGGGTAGCTAGGGGTGTTTGGGAATGGCGAGGGAGCTAGCTAGGGTGGCTAAGGGACGGTTAAAGGAGAGGGAGGTTAGGTCCTAGGGAACAAGGTAAGGTGGCTGGGGTACCTAGGGGATGTCACGAATGGGAAGGTAGGGGAGTGGGTGGTGCGGTTGGGTATGGTTGAAGGGTGTCGGTTAGTTAGGTGGTGGCCAGCTGAATGGAGTGGAAACTAGGCTAAGGTAAGGTGCTATGGGGTGGCTGAGAGTGGAGGGGGAGTGAAGAGAAGGTGGAATTAGGGGAGTGTACTAACCGGATGGGTGAGGGAGGTTGGTGTCCAAGGAGGGCAGGGTGGAAGGTGGATGGAGCTGGCCGAGAAGTGGTGGCGACGTTGAAGGGAGCAGGCCGGGAGGTGGTGGTGGCGTGGAAGGGAGCTGGCCAAGAAGTGGTGGTGGTGCAGGTGGGAGAAGAGAGCCAGGTGAGAGAGGGCTCGGTTGGCCCAAGTGTTGGCTCGAAAAAGTTGAAAAACCCGCCCACTAGGGGGGGGGTTATAGGTTTCAAAGGGGCGGTTGGGGCTGGTTTTGAGAGGGCGGTTTGGTGGTTTAGGTGGTGGTGGTGTGGTGATAAGGTGGGCTGGTTTTGAGGGGGGGGGCAGATATTTTGTTTTAGGTGGTTTTAGGGATATGGTGTGCTAGGGTTTAGGTGGGGTGGTTTAGTGGTTTAGGGCTTAGCTAGGTGGGTTGGTTTTGGGGTGAGGTTTAGTGAGGTGGGTTAGGTGTTTAGGCTAGGATTAGGTTAGGATTAAGAGAATTAAGCTAGGTTTAGGGAAGGATTAGGGAGGTGGGTTAGGTGATTAGGTTGGGATTAGGCTGGGATTAGGGAAGTGGGTTAGGTGATTAGGCTAGGATTAGGCCGGGATTAGGGTAAAGGGCTAGGATTAGGGGTTTTGGCTTAGGATTGGGTTAGGAGGCTCCCTTTGCATAGCCCATAGACTTCATTGTATCATGTTGGTGCAGCCCTAGGTTAGGTTTTGGCTCATACAAGCTTAAACCCACACTAATTAGGCTAACTCACATGATTAACCCCAAACTTGACACACAAGTCAAGCTTAATACAATTACCCTCATGCTTATCCTCCCCATTCTCTCTCATGCCCCTAATCCCACGTGAAATTCAAGTGGGCCCCACCTCCATTTATGAGAAGGTGATGTGGGCCATGGATGTGGATATTGGATTGGATATCTGGATCCAAATCCAAATCCACACATACGTTTCAATTGGGATCTGGATATATATGGTCCGAATCCAATTCAAACTGAATTCTGACTCCTTCAGGGTATGTTTGAAACGAACGGTTTGTGTGGGGTCTGACAGCATCAGTACTCCGTCTGTGTTGAGTCTTCGCCAACATGGTCGTCCGCTTCTGTTTTCACATTATGGAGATGATTTCTCATGATTTTTGCTGATAATAGAGACTTGGACATTCGAGATCCTGGGGGTGGATCTAACACGAGAGTTGCTGTGCCGAGCTCGACATGTGCTCCGGTTCCGGGCTCTCTTTGGCTCTTCTGGTCCTGCTTTCATCAGGCCAAGCCGCTTCGTGGGGTTTCAAAATGTATTTTAAAAGGTTTTAAACGCATATTATACATATTTTAAAACATATACAGTTTAAACATATGTACAGGGTTGCCTAGAAGGCTCTTGGGTTTCCAGACTCAAAATAGCCCTTTGAGGCTGCTTTTACAAAAATTAGGTTTCTTTGAGAAGTTCGTGGGATTTCGGGGTGTTTACAAATGCCCCTCTTTGGCATTGTCCAAATTGATTTGGATAATGGCAAAGATGACAATGTAAACATCCCAAAATCCCACGAATTTCTCAAAACAACCTGGTTTTGTAAAAGCAGCCCCAAAGGACCATTTTGAGTCTGGAAACCCAGGAGCCTTCCAGGCAACCCTGTACATATGTTTTAAACTTTTATATGTTTTAAACATGTATAATATGTTTTAAAAACTGTTAAAATATGTTTTGAAACCCCACAAAGCAAGCTTGGCCTGATCAAGACAGGACCAGAAGAGCTAAAGAGAGCCTGAAACCGGAGCACATGTCGAGCCCGGCACAACAACTCTTGTATTGAATCCACCCCCAAGATCTCGAACGTCCAAGATCCTATTATTAGCAAAACATCACTTGAAATCCTCTCCGGAAGGTGAAAACAGAAGCGAACGATCATGTTGGCGAAGACCCAACGCAGACGGAGTACTGATGCTGTCAGACCCCGCACAAACCGTTCATTTCGAACACAGCCTGAAGGACTCAAAATTCAGTTTGGATTGGATCTGGACCATATATATCCAGATCCCAATCCAAACCCATGTGTGGATTTGGATTTGGATTTGGATCCAGAGATCCAATCCAATATCCACATCCATGGCCCACATCACCTTCTCATAAATGGAGGTGGGGCCCACTTGAATTTCATGTGGGATTATGGGCATGAGAGAGAGTGGGGCAGGATAAGATTAGGGAGTGATTGTAATTAAGCTTGGCTTGTGTGTCAAGTTTGGGGTTAATCATGTGGGTTAGCCTAATTAACATGGGTTTAAGCTTGTATTAGCCAAAACCTAACCTAGGGCTGCACCAACATGATGCAACAAGGTCTATGGGTTATGCAAAGGGAGCTTCCTAACTCAATCCTAATAAAAAACCCCTAATCCTAGCCTTTTACCCTAATCCCGTCCTAAACCTAGCCTAATCACCTAGCCCACTTCCCTAATTCCAGCCTAATCCCAACCTAATCACCTAACCCACTTCCCTAATCCTCCTCTAAACCTAGCTTAATTTCCTTAAACCTAACCTAATCCTAGCCTAATCACCCAACCCACCTCACTAAACCTCACCCCAAAATCAACCCACCTAGCTAAACCCTAAACCCCTAAACCACCCCACCTAAACCTAGCACACCATCTACCTAAAACCCCTTGTATTAAAATATCTGGCCCCTCCCCAAAACCAGCCCACCTTATCACCACACCACCACCACCTAAACCACCTTACCACCTCCTCAAAACCAGCCCCAACCGCCATCTCCAACCCTATATAAACCCCCCCCCAAGGGGCGGGTTTTTTTGAATTCTCTTCCAGCCCACCTTGGCCCAGCCCACCTTGGCCAACCTCCTAGCTGACCTTGGCCAACCTTCCGCCTTGCTCCACCTGCACCACCACACCCCGGCCAGCTCCGCCTCACACCACCACTACCTCCCGGTCTGCTTCACTCCACATCGCCACCATTTCCCTCCAGTCGAACCCCATCCACTCCAACCACCCGGTTGCTCTTCTTCCTTGGACACCAACTCCCTACCAACCGGTTAGTATCTCAACCTAACTCTACCTCTTCTTCACTCCCCCTCCACTCTCAACCACCCACACCACCACAACCTCCCGCCAACACCAGCCACCAGCCATCCTCAACCATTCGACCAAACCTCCACCTTACATCACCCGCCTTGAACCGCTTCCCCTAGTAACACCCGACCACCCCACTTAGCTCCCTAAGACCTGCCCATACCACTTCCCACCAGCCCTTAACTCCACCTCACACGACACCCTAGCTAGCTCCCTTCCCATCCTCGCCATTACCTAGCCACCCTAGCAGCCAGCCACCACCAAGCTCCCCTTATTCGGCCACTCCAACCGACTATACCACATCACCTCGGCCAGCCACACAACTCCCTTAGGCTCCCACTTTAGCACTACCTTCCTTTATACCAGCCCATCCTCTAGTGACCTCCCTTAGTCACCTTAGGCCAACGCACCAAGGCAGCCCATTCCTAGCAGTCGGCCACCTTCAAGGCGTCCTTCCCGCGCACCCAAGGCACCCGACCAGCATCTCCCTTTGTCGTTCAACTCCAAGGAGCTCCCTCTTGCAGGTCACCTCCGGACCAGCTATAAGTAAGTGCCTAACTCGGTCCTTAGTTGTAGACTTGCTTAAATTAAATTCGATACTAGGTTGTAATAACGGAGCATTGTCTCCCCCCGCTTGTAATAACGTGGCTTGGCACACCCACACACACGTGCATTCTCTTAGTCGTGCACGATTTTGAACACACACGGGCCTAATCAGCCCCTAAGATATAAATTTATGTATATACTTTAAATTACGTAGGGTTTTGCTTAAGTTGGGTGTGTTGTCTTTCAATTCAAGCATGCACACACATTGAGCCTTCGCTTTTATTTGTAAGACCCAAGTAAGGGCCGTGTTATACTATCCTTGGGTTTATTTCATGTTGTGTGCGTAGTACTTCAATTCAAGCACTCACACACATTGAGCTTTCACTCTTATTCCCAAGACCTTAGTTAAGGCCATACTGCAATTTATATTTGGGTTTAATTTCATGTTGTGTGCGTAGTACTTCAATTCAAGCACTCACACACATTGAGCTTTCGCTCTTATTCCCAAGACCTTAATTAAGGCCATATTGCAAGTTATATTTGGGTTTCATTTCATGTCGTGTGTGTAGTATTTCAATTCAAGCACGCACCCACATTGAGCCTTCGCTCTTATTTGCAAGACCCAAGTAAGGGCCCATATATACATTATATACGTATTTCCCTTCGGCATTTACATTACAAGTCATTTCCCTTCGGCATTTACATTTCAAGTTATTTCCCTTCGGTTTTGACTTTAAATTCGGGTTTTCCCTTTGGAGTAGCATGAGTTTTCATTGCATATATGCCAGACCACGAGTTAGGACGCATATTGCATCAAAGCAAACCCCATACTCCCGCTCAAACTCGCCACATCTTAGTGGAGTGTTCATAACACACACATAGGTGGCCCGTAAAGGGATAAAAAGAAAGACTTAGGCACGTGCAAATCCACGTGATCTAAAATCTGGAAATCATACTAAAAAGACCCAAATCAAACACCTCGAACCGCTTTCGTAGGTCCTTCTATCCAAAAACCTGATTTTTAAAAGCGTACAGATTGACCCTTGCGCATCGGTGCAAGAAGGTCTGCGACGACAAGAGCTTGCTTACTCACAGTCGCCACGTTAGAAGTCAGGTTTAGAATATATCTTCGCTAGCTTAGGTAAGCTAGCTGGCACGCCCTCTTTATTTAAATAGGACTTAGACACACGAAAAGGTTCGCTCCAGGCCTAAGAAACCGGGAGGCGGAGATTTTCTGCATCTACAAAAGATTGGCACGCCCGGTGGGACATGAGTCTATCAAAAATCGAGTTAGTCTAGAAACTTACGAAAAGATTTTCAAAGAGGTGTTGTTTTAACTTGTTTTCTTTACTTGCACTTAGGAATTTTGAAAAAACTTGAAAAGCATGTCAAAATCCAACCCAAGTGAAGTGTCGAGCCAAGGCTCATGTGCATCAAGTTCTCACTCTAGGAGGATTTTCAAAAACAAGATCAAACTGGACGTGATAGAGGACCTGAGAAGGGAATTCGAGGCCAAAATCGATGCTCTCAGCCAAGAGGCTGAAGTAGGCGATTCCTGTTCATCAAACAGTGAACAAAGGCCTAAGAAAAAATCTGAAAAATCTCGCATGCACAAAGAGGCCTCCATAATGGAAGGAAACCAATACCACGAGTCCTTCACACAAAAGGACCGTATAGCCCTACAGCGGTTGCTGAAAGGGCAAAACAAAGAGAAAAGGAATTACGCCTTGTCTGATTTCCTTCCTATGGATTACGAAACAGACAGTGACGATGAAATACCGAACTTCCATCGGTATGATGGCATGGGAGACCCTAGGTCTCACTTGCAACTTTTCTCGCGTCGAGCCCATAAGAAGAAGGACTCGATGAAATGGGTGTATTGGTTCCCTTTATCCCTTAAAGGCACAGCTGCCAAATGGCTGGCTTCCTACGACTTAAGCCAGTTCACTACTTTTGAAGAGTTAGCGAACTGCTTCATGTAAAGATTTGCACACAACGTAGAAGTCACGCCAACTCTGAACACTTTAAGGGATACGAAGCAAGGCATGAACGAAGATGTACATGCCTTCATTATACGATGGAGGTCCCTTTTGGGCCAAGTGCGAGAGCCCATATCCGAAGGATGCGCAGTCATGCTCATCCTGGATAATTTTAAAAGCGAGTTAAAAACCCTCCTCTCACTCCATGAGATCTCAACTTTCCATAAGTTGATCAAAAAGGCATCCCTTTTCGAAACAAACTTGAGAAAAGGGACATACGATCACTTATGGAAAGGAAGTGTCGTTTCTAAAACCTGCTTGGAAAAGCCCATCACTTATGGGCTACCCACGATGGACAAAGGGGCAAAGCCCCATAAAATCGCCAATGTCCGGGTGGATCCAGGCATAGCAGGGACTTCCAAAAATTTTGAAAAACTAGAAAACAAAAGGGAGCGAACCTTTAAAAAACCGATTGAAAAACGGGAATACACACCGCTGGGGCAACCTGTGTCGGAGGTCCTAGAACTCCTACTTGCCCAGGGCATGATAGAACTTCTTGAAATCCCCGAAGGAGTCACTTCCAAAGGGGGGTATTTAAATCGATTTTGCAAGTATCCTCGGTGTAGACGCGCGAAAATCCCCACCTCTCGCCTTTTCCAGGGCTTGGAGCAGATCCTCTCGTGTGTCCAAGGCCTATGTATGCAAACAGGGCGTGCCAGCTAGCTTACCTAAGCTAGCGAAGATATTTTTAACATTGACTTCTAAACGTGGCGACTGTGAGCAAGTAAGCTCTTGTCGTCGCAGACCTTCTTGCACCGATGCGCAAGGGTCAGTCTGTACGCTTTGCAAAAATCGAGTTTTTGGAGAGAAAAGTCTACGAAGCGGTTTGAGGTGTCTATTTCGGGTCTTTAAAATGTGATTGCATGTTTTAGATCACATGGATTTGCACGTGCCTAAGTCTTTTCTTTTATCCCTCTTCGGGCCACCTAGTTTGTGTGTTATGAACACTCCACTACATGGGTGAATTCGAGCGGGGCTTGCTTTGATGCAATATGCGTCCTACCTCGTGGTATGGCGTAGATGCAATGCAAACTCACGCTACTCCAAAGGGAAAACCCGAAATGTAAAGACAATACTGAAGGGAAATAACCGAAGGGAAATAACCAAAGGGAGATATGTATATAGAGTATGTATATGAGACCTTACTCGGGTCTTGCAAATAAGAGCGAAGGCTCAATGTGGGTGCGTGCTTGAATTGAAAGACTTACACACACGACATGAAATTACACCCAAATATAAATTGCAGTATGGCCTTGACTAAGGTCTTGGGAGTAAGAGCGAAGGCTCAATGTGTATGAGAGTGCTTGAATTGAAGTACTACACACACGACATAAATGAAACCCAAATATAACTGCAATAAGGCCTTTACTAAGGTCTTGGGAATAAGAGCGAAGGCTTAATGTGTGTGAGAGTGCTTGAATTGAAAGACTTACACACACGACATGAAATTAAACCCAAATAGTATAGGTCGGCCCTTACTTGGGTCTTTCAAATAAGAGCGAAAGCTCAATGTGTGTGAGAGTGCTTGAATTGAAAGACTTACTCACACGACATGAAATGAAACCCAAATAGTATAGGTCGGCCCTTACTTGGGTCTTTCAAATAAGAGCGAAAGCTCAATGTGTGTGAGTGCTTGAATTGAAAGACAACGCACCCAACTTAAGCCAAAACCCTACGAAAATGAAAGTATATATATATACTTATGTATTAGGGGCTGATTAGGCCCGTGTGTGTTCAAAATCGTGCACAACTAAGAGAGTGCACGTGTGTGGGTGTGCCAAGCCACGTTATTACAAGCGGGGGGAGACTATGCTCCGTTATTACAACCCCGTATCAAATTGAATCTCAAGCAAGTATACAACTAAAGACCGGGTTTAGGCACTTACGAGTAGCTGGTCCGTAGAGGCCTTGCTTGAGCGTGGGCTTGGCCTTCGCCTTGGGCTGCAAACGGGAGCTCCGCGAGGGTGAATGACAAAGGGTGCTGGCCGGCTGCAAGTGGGGCGCGGGATAGGCGCCTTGATGTGGAAAATTAAAGGGGCTGGGGCAAGTATGTAGGTAGGGTCACGAATGGAGAGTATAGAGTGTTAGGGAATATGGGCCTAAGGGGAGTTTAAGGGAAGGCCGAATGGGAGTCCTAGGGGAATGTGGTGGTAGCGGGCTGCTAGGATGACTAGGTTCGGCTAAGTGAGAAGGGTGGCAGCAAAGGGGAATGGCTAGTGGTAGGGTCTTGTGGTAGGGTTTAGGTGGCTGAGAGTGGAGAGGGAGTAGAGAAGGTGGGACGAAGTAAGGGGTACAAACCGAATGGAATGAAGATGGCGCTCGGCTTGAAAGAAGCTGGGCAGGTAGTGAGGCTCGGCCGGGAGGTGGTGGAGATGGCGGTGCAAGTGGTGATGGAGGGATGGTGGTGGTGCAGGTGGCTGGGAAGTGGGGGCTCGGCTGGGCTTGGGGAAGGCGATTCTAGCTAGGAAAACCCGCCTCCAAGGGGTGGGTTTATATAGGGATGGGTAGGTCGGTTAGGGCTGGGTTTGGGGTAGTGGTTAGGTGGTTTAGGTAGGGTGGTATGAAGATAAGGTGGGCTGGAAAGGGTAGGGCCAGATATTTTAAAAACTAGTGGTTTGGGTAGATTGTGGGCTAGGGGTGGTTTAGGGATTTAGGGCTAGGTTAGGTGGTTGGGTTCTAGGGTGAGGTTTAGTGAGCTAGGTTAGGTGATTAGGCTAGGTTTAGGGAAATTAACCTGGGTTTAGGGAAGGATTAGGGAAGTGGGTTAGGTGATTAGGTTGGGATTAGGCCGGGATTAGGGAAGTGGGTTAGGTGATTAGGCTCAGATTAGGGGTGGATTAGGGTGGTAGGCTAGGATTAGGTGTTTTGCATTAGGTTTAGGTGAAGGAGCTCCCTTTGCATGGCCCATAGACCTTAACCACTTCATGTTGGTGCAGCCCTAGGTTAGGTTTTGGCTAATTACAAGCTTAAACCCACTCAATTAGGCTAACCCACATGATTAACCCCAAACTTGACACACAAGTCAAGCTTAATTACAACACTCTTGATATTATCCATCCCCACTCTCTCTCATGCCCATAATCCCACGTGAATTTCAAGTGGGCCCCACCTCCATTTATGAGAAGGTGATGTGGGCCATGGATATGGATATTGGATTGGATCTCTGGATCCAAATCCAAATCCAAGTCCACACATGGGTTTGGATTGGGATCTGGATATATATGGTCCAGATCCAATCCAAACTGAACTCTGACTCCTTCGAGCTGGGTTCGAAACGGACGATTTGTGCGGGGCCTGACAGCATCAGTACTCCGTTTGCGTTGGGTCTTCGCCAACATGGTCGTCCGCCTCCGTTTCTGCCTTCTGGAGATGACTTCAAATGACATTTTGATAAGAACAGGGTCTTGGACGTTCGAGATCCTGGGGGTATGGATGTGATACAAGAGTTGCTGTGCCAGGCTCGACATGTGCTCCAGTTCCGGGCTCTTTTTGACTTTGTTGGTCCTGTCTTGATTAGGCCAAGCTGCTTTGGGGTTTCAAAAACGTGTTTTAAAAGGTTTTTAAAAGCTATATTATATATTTTTGAAATATGAAGTTTAAAACATATGTACAGGGTTGTCTGGAAGGCTCCTGGGTTTCCAGACTCAAAAATGGCCCCTTGGGGCTGCTTGTACAAAACCAGGTTAGTTTAAGAAATTTGTGGGATTTCGGGGTGTTTACAATCGGCTCAAAGGCCATGATACAAAACGCTGTTTCTCCCTTTTAAATAAAATCGAGAACTTGATAGCTGAAGGCTAGCTCTAGGTCACTACGAAACCTGAGCCACCTCAAGCTATCTTCAAAGAACCCTTTCCCAAGCACGCCAGTGGCAGTGGGAAAGGAAAGGAGGTATGTACCCTCACCTTTTCAAAAGAACTAGCACAAAATTCTGAGTCTGGTCGACCCACTTGTGCGCCCATTCTTGTACTGTACAAGAAGCCCGCCCAAGTCGTCATCCGGGGACCACCAAAAGCGGAATCCCCGGCTAAACCAGTGTCAAAACTTCAAGGTGCTCCTCAACTCATACTTAGAGCCAAATTTAGCGCGAACCCTAGGCTGGTCGTGGGGGAAGTGACTACATCCGGGAGGATCTATCAACCCCCGCACCTACAAAGTGCTAAAAAGGTGGTCAGTGTGCCTGGCCCCTCAAAAGCATGTATTCCTAGAGTTCTGCCAAAAGCAGACAAGGATAAAGTCATCCTAAATCCTTATGACTTCGAAAACCACCTTTCAAAGATTCCTATCCACATGTCTATCCTAGAGCTTATTGTAAACACCCCGAAATCCCACGAATTTCTTCAAAACAACCTGGTTTTGTACAAGCAGCCCCAAAGGGCCATTTTGAGTCTAGAAACCCAGGAGCCTTCCAAACAACCCTGTATATATGTTTTAAACTTCATATTTCAAAAATATATAATATAGCTTTTGAAAACCTTTTAAAACACGTTTTTGAAACCCCGAAGCAGCTTGGCCTAATCCAGACAGGACCAGGAGAGCTAAGAAGAGCCCGGAACCGAAGCACATGTCGAGCCCAGCACAGCAACTCTTGTATCTCATTCATACCCCCAGGATCTCGAACGTCCAAGACCCTGTTCTTATCAAAATATCATTTGAAATCATTTGAAATCATCTCGGACGACCATGTTGGTGAAGACCCAACGCAGACGGAGTACTGATGCTGTCAGACCCTGCACAAATCGTTCGTTTTGAACCCAGCTCGAAGGAGTCAGAGTTCAGTTTGGATTGGATCTGGACCATATATATCCAGATCCCAATCCAAACCCATAGGTGGACTTGGATTTGGATTTGGATCCAGAGATCCAATCCAATATCCATATCCATGGCCCACATCACCTTCTCATAAATGGATGTGGGGCCCACTTGAAATTCACGTGGGATTATGGGCATGAGAGAGAGTGGGGATGGAAAATATCAAGAGGGTTGTAATTAAGCTTGACTTGTGTGTCAAGTTTGGGGTTAATCATGTGGGTTAGCCTAATTGAGTGGGTTTAAGCTTGTAATTAGCCAAAACCTAACCTAGGGCTGCACCAACATGATATGGTTAAAGTCTATAGGCCATGCAAAGGGAGCTCCTTCACCTAAACCTAACCCAAAACACCTAATCCAAGCCTACCCCCCTAATCCACCCCTAAATTGAGCCTAATCACCTAACCCACTTCCCTAATCCCGGCCTAATCCCAACCTAATCACCTAACCCACTTCCCTAATCCTAGCCTAAACCTAGCCTAATCACCTGACCTAGCTCACTAAACCTCACCCTAAAACCCAACCACCTAACCTAGCCCTAAACCCCTAAACCACCCCTAGCCCACAATCTACCCAAACCACTAGTTTTCAAAATATCTGGCCCAACCCTTTCCAGCCCACCTTATCTACATACCACCCTACCTAAACCACCTAACCACTACCCCAAACCCAGCCCTAACCGACCTACCCATCCCTATTTAAACCCCCCCCCCCTTGGGGGCGGGTTTTTTCCTAGCTAGTGGCTTCACCCATCCCAGCCGGGTCCCTTCCTTCCCCAAGTCCAGCCGAGTCCCACCATCTCCCACCTGCTCCACCTACACCGCCACCTGCTCTCCATCCCACCACCATCTCCTAGCCGGACGCCACCACCATCTCTCAGCTGGACGCCACCACTTGCTCTCCATCCCAACCACCCGGCTTCTCTCTTCCATCCACCGCCTATCCCCATTCGGTAAGTACCCCCCCAACGCTACCTAACTCCTTCTCTACTCCCTCTCCATTCCTAGCCACCCACCATACCATCATCTCACCTACACATCAGCCCTTTGCTGCCACCATTATCCCTTAGCCGAACCTAGCACAACCTAAACTACCGGCCACTACCTAACCATCCCATCTACATCCGGCTACCCTATAAGACTCCCATTTGGCCTTCCCTTAAATCCCCTTTAGGTCCATACTCCCCAATACTCTAGACTCTCCTAGTGACCCTACACACTTACTTGGCCTAGCCCTTAAATCGCCCACATCAAGGCGACACCCATTTGCAGCCGGCCACCTTCGAGGCGCCTATCCCGCGCCCCACTTGCAGCCGGCCAGCACCCTTTGTCATCCACCCTCGTGGAGCTCCCGTTTGCAGCCCAAGGCGAAGGCCAAGTGTAGACACCCAAAATTTTCTTTTAAAATTCTTACCTTTTTAGGAAAGTGGGCATTTTAGCAATTTTGGGGTTTTTGAAGGAAAAAGGCACTAAACGAGTTTGTTTTGGTACCAAAATTTTATGAAAGCTTTAAAATGATGAAAAAAATGCTTTCCGTTCTGAAAATTTTGAATTTTGACAAAATTGGGAAAAATAACGATTTTGCCCTTAGTACTGGAAAAACAGGATTTTGTTTCCTTAAAAGATTTATTATGAAAAGTATGTTGAAAGCTTGCCTCTTCAAAAGAAAAAGGCATTGAAAAGACAAGTTGACACCTAAAAAAAAAAAAAGAAGGTGGACGCCCAGAAAGGGAAAACGAGCATTAAAAAGAGAAAGTGAGCTTCCTAGAAAGAAAAGCTCACATTTGGAAAGAAATCAATTTCCAGAGGGTAAGGTCGGTATTATCAAAGGAAAGGAAAGATGAAAGCAAGAACGAAAGCCTCCGAAAATGAAGGTTTGGTATCGAACGCCTCTCGTAACGTGTCTACGTTATGTTTGGGTATTGAGGTAATTAGTATTGATATACATCAATTTGCATTGTCATTTGTTACTGGTATGCTATTGATATGTTATGATAAGAGCAATTTTAATATCCCAACACTCGTGGAAAAGATTGAATGAGCATGATAGTTGATTTTCAAAAACGTAACATGGGCCTTACTTAACAATTTCATAATAGGTAGGCATGAACATAATCACTTTCACAGCAGATGCGCAGATAGTGGGGGATTGTTTGAATGCTCTTATACGTGTAATATTAAGAGATTCAGTTGAAATCATCATGTGAAATCATCAGCTCCTTATAAGTGGTTATCAATAGTGCTTTGCTTATGTTACGTGTTCAGTTTCATCATGCTGAATTTCTCAATTGGCCTTGTTACATAACAAAAATGTTCTCACCACAACCAAAACGAATTTCAAAGTGCTACCATACTGCAGCTCCACCTTGTTACATGCAGGTCAATAGGATCAAGTGCTAC
The DNA here is from genome assembly GCA_036023115.1 of Brasenia schreberi. NCBI lineage: Eukaryota > Viridiplantae > Streptophyta > Magnoliopsida > Nymphaeales > Cabombaceae > Brasenia > Brasenia schreberi. The sequence continues at coordinate 14,407,785 of JAYKKT010000064.1, forward strand.
AAGTGGTATAGATATTCTCCAAGATCGGTTGGACAGACAAGACATAGAGAATTTTAGTTCACAACCCAGTTATGATTTGCAGTGGCAGCAATTTCTTTCCTAAGAGAAACTTAGGGTAGTCAGCATCTCAAGGAATCGTCATATGTGCTCCAAATGGATCCAGTGTCACGAGAAAGCTGTGTCCTTGGGAACTTCAATGCTAAGACCTTGTACCTATTGTGGCATTTCATGGTCGTGGAAAGCACACAGGAGTTTATGGTGTAGTTCTGCTTACATGTTATGATGAAGTCAGCGAAGAATACCAGAGCATATGCAAAATAGGCACTGGTTTTTCAAAGGCAATGCTTGAAGAGCATTCAGCTAGTCTGAGCGATAAAGTTATATCTATGCCAAAGGCTTACTATAGGTACGGAGATACAATGAAGCCAATATGGTTTGAGCCATATGAGGTTTGGGAGGTGAAAGCTACAGACTTAAGTATCGGTCCGGTTCGTTGTGCCGCACTTGGTGAAGTGGGGCCAAACGAGGGCATTTCTCTCCAATTTCCACGTTTGTTGAAAATCCGTAAAGACAAGAATCTAGATCAAGCTACAGCAGCTGTGCAGGTTGCTGAAATGTACTGGAATAAGAAGATTAATCATGCAAAGAAGAAAAAGGAGGATCGAGTTTATCCAATACAGATGACGTTTAGATAAAATCAAAAGAAGATCATCAAATGTAGATAACGTTATCAACTGCAGATAACGTCCCAATCAATTCATAAGGGATCAAATGCAGATGACATTCTCAACAGCTCAAATTACAAGATAACGTTCAACAAACAGGTAAAGTTCAGCAATATAGATCATGTGCAGATCACGTTCCAGATAAGATGAAATCAGGCACCAGATGAGATCTTATCAAAACAATCAAGATCAAGCTCATCTAAATCCCAACAAACATGTATTCATGAGCCTATAAAAGGGCTCTCCCAGGTGCTGCAGAGGGCATCAACCGGCGACCATCAACGATCAAGCATCAAGAGGTTCAGTCCGAAAATTCAGAGAAATAGAGAGAGAGAGAGAGAGAAAGGAAGAGAAGAAGGAGAAGAAGGAAGTCCGGCCTGGTTCCGACGTCCGGCGATCGTCCGGCGAAGTGCCCCTACGTCTCCTCTCACTCACACAGGTGGAAATTCTTGCACAAATTAGTTTTAATTCATGAGAATCTGAAAAAGCACAGATTCTGGAAATTTGTACATGAATCAAGGCCTTGAGCCCAGGTTCTTCATTTATATCGATACAAACATGCATGATTCCTTCATGAATGGAATTAAAATCCATGTTTAGATGATTTCCATGCATCATTAGGACTGATACAGGTTGAATTTTCATTCTAGAATCACGTTAGGAACTTTCTGAAATTTTCTGCAAAACTTGGTTTCTGAAACTGTATGTGCACACGCGTCTGATCACAGAATTTTTATAGACAAACGGATAAGCCAATTGCTTCAAAATTTTGCATGAATAATCTAGACATATCAGACGTTCTTAGATAAAATTTTGGGGAATTTTTATGAACTGTTGCCTAGCCAATTAGATCCGTGAAGTTTATACAAAATCCAGATTGCGTTTTACAGAAACAGAATGTTCAGTAACAGACCTCTGTTCTTTTGCCCATATCTCCTCAACCACTGAATGAAATTGGATGAAATTTGATTCTTTGGAAACCTAACATCCGTATATTTCTAACAAAATAAATTTCATCGAAATTGGATGACTGAGTGCTGAGATATTGCTGTTTTTCTGAGCTTCTGATTCACAGAAACAGGGCTGTTCCGAATTTTATAACAGTTTCTGATTCTGTATTTAATTCTCAGAAAATAAAGAACAAAATTATAAAATAAAAATATATTCTGATTCTATAGACACGTGTCTCCATTCTGTAAAAGTTTTAGAATTTTTGGAGAATCAGAAGTATTTTTAAAAATTCGAAGAACAGGTCTTTGAAACTGAACAGATTCTGCAACTTTCAAAATCTGAAAATTTTCGGAAATCAAGAACTTAAACACGAATCTGAAACTATTGGAAAATCTGGTTTTTCCTTTCTCGAATTAACGGATTCAAACAAATTTCAAGCGTCTAGGCTGACCCTTGAGCGCCGGTTCAAGAAGGCCTAAGTCGAAAAGATCTCACTTATCCACAATCGTTCTTAGAAGTCAGAAAATCAGAATTTGTTAGTTTTGATAAACTAACTGGCACGCTCGCGCAACCCGACGTAGTTCGAGGATTTGATTTCGAATTCCACGATTTGAAATAAAATCACGTCTACAGATTTGGCACGCCCGGTGGGACTTGAGACTTTGAAATTTTGTTTGAATCCATTATACTAATTCAATTTTCAGGTTTGTGATAAGTTGGCTTAAACAGGATGATCATGTCGAGCTCAGAAGGATCTTGTGAGGTATCCAGCCGGGTCTCCCGCTCTACCAGCCGCTGCTCGAACAAAATTTCAAAAAGCTTTTCAAAAGGAGACAGGTTCGCTGCCCTAAGGGAGGGAATAAAGGTACTAAGAGAAGAAATTGACGCTTTAAGCCAAGAAGCTGAAGCAGTCGAATCCTGCTCTTCCCATGATAGGAAAACCAAAACGAATAGGAAATCAAACCACTGTAGGAAGCCTAGGGTCGTTTCCAAAATTGAAGAAGAACTTGAGCCCGAATCCTTCACCATGAAAGATCGAAAGGCTCTACAACAACTTTTGAAAAACCAAAAACATGAGAAAAAGTCCTATGCCTTATCAGATTTCCTACCTTTCGACTACCAAACCGATAGTGATGATGAGATACCCAGCTTCCACCGTTATGATGGAAACGGAGACCCTAGGTCTCATCTCCAACTTTTCTCCCGAAGTGCCTATAAAAAGAAAAAAAAACTCCTCTAAGTGGGTCTATTGGTTCCCTCATTCTTTAAAAGGGAGTGCTGCAAAATGGTTGGCCTCTTATGACTTAAGCCAGTTTGCCGATTTTGAAGAATTAGCCAATTGTTTTATGCAAAGATTTTCGCACAATGTTGAAGTTACCCCCACTTTAAATACATTGAGGGACACCAAACAAGGCCCTAACGAAGACGCCCACGCGTTTATCGTTAGATGGAGATCAATCTTGGGGCAAGTCAAAGAACCTATCTCCGAAGGGTGCGCAGTGATGCTCATCCTAGACAATTTCAAAACTGATTTGAAGGTCCTCCTTTCCTTACATGAGATTTCTACTTTCCAAAAATTGATCAAGAAAGCTTCCCTTTTCGAGACCAATTTGAAAAAGGGAACTTATGAAGATTTATGGAAAGGAAAAAGTTTTCCAAAAAAATTTGAAAAACCTGGGGCATATGGGCCACATGCACCAGAGGGAGGGATAAAAGTACCAAAAGTGGCTAATGTTCGAGTAGAGCAAGGTTTAGCAGGACCCTCAAAACCTTTAGGGCAAAAAGATTTCGAAAAGAACCAAAAAAATAAAAAGAGATTTGAAAGAAGGGAGTACACTAACCTAGGACAACCACTCACGGAGGTCCTAGACATCCTATTGGCACAAGGTCTCACAACACTCCCAGAGATTCCCGAAGGGGCACCACCCCAAGGAAAGTTTTTAAACAAGTTTTGTAAATATCATAGGCTCAAGGGCCATGATACCCAACACTGCTACACCCTGAAGAATAAGATAGAGGATTTGATCGAGCAAGGTAAGCTGCACGTGTCTGAAGAGCCAGAGTCACCCCAGGCCATTTTTAAAGAACCCTTCCCTAACCACGCCGGTACGAGTGGGAAGGAAAAAGAGGTATGCTCCCTATCACACTCTAATCATGCAGTGCATATCGTGCATCCCACACCTCACACACCACACTTTCCTGAAATAAAAAATGCCCAAGCAATAGTGATCCGAGGAGCACTTAGAAACCCGCCCCCGGCTAGAGCCTTGGTAGTGATTCGAGGTGTCCCAAGACACCAAGTTAGAACCAAAATAGGAACGAGCCCTAGGGATAGTGTAGAGGAAGTGACTAGATCCGGGAGGATCTACCAACCCCCACATTTAGCAAAACAAACAAGCAAGGGAGTGGTCGTTCTACCAGGCCCCCCAAAAGCATGCATACCAAACTCATCCCAGGGTGTCGATAAAAAGGGTGTGGTAATAAACCCCTATGACCTAGAAATGCATCTTTCTAAACTCCCCATAAACATGTCTATCTTGGAACTGATAAAAATTTCTCCCAAGCATAGACGAGTCCTAGAGGAGATTTTAGAGAAGACTAGAGTCGACACTACGATATCCCCTGAATCCCTATCTACCTTGGTTTCTCCCGTCTTTGCAAAAACTTCCATTGTATTCACAGAGAATGATTTGGGAAAGTATGATGTGATCCATAACCAAGCACTCCATATAGAAGTTATGTTAAACGGCTACCCTATTAGTAAATGCCTAGTCGATGGAGGAGGAGGCCTTAATATCCTTCCCCTCCATGTGGCTTTCCAAATAGGAATCTCTACCTCTATGCTTGAACCGAGTCCCATAACCATTACAGGATATGATGGGAACCCATTCAACCCCTTAGGCTCCATAAAGTTACCCATGAAAGTCGGACAAATACCTCACGAGGGATTATTCCATGTCTTGGATATAAATCCCCATTACAACCTATTATTAGGAAGACCATGGATACACTCTCTTAGAGCCGTCCCATCCACCTTCCACAGATGCCTCAAAATCCCATGGAAAAATCGGGTAGTGGTTGTTTTTGGAGAAGACCATCCCCAATTGAATGGAATACAAACCTTTCCTTGTATATCAGGGGAGCCAAACCAGGAAGTAAAGACCAATCGGGAAACTGCCAAAACCAACCTCCCTGAAATAGCTAAACCTTCCAAAACAAGAGTAGTTCATATTTTAGGCGAGTCAAAACTTTCCAAATCCCTCCATCTTCCCAAAAGAACCATTAGGATAAGTAAACCTGCCATAGATGATTCATTTTTCCAAAATCATCCTCTATATCAAAAATTTTCAAAATTCAAAAAACCGTGGAAGATGTTGCTAAATATGGGATATACTCCTTACCAAGGATTAGGGGTTCAAGGCCAAGGAAAACTAGAGCCTATTACACCCATGCCAAATATAGGACGCCATGGTTTAGGGTATAGCCTATCCATACCACCCGAGCCACCACCCAAAACCAATTGGGTTAAGGGTGCCTTAGAACCCGCTAAAACCGAGACCTATGGTTTAGACATCTTATTTGGAGTCTAATTCATAGTGTTTTCTTTGCAGGTTTGATGGAAGATCCCTTTTTGGGAAAAATACAAAAAAAGTATATATTTCCAAAAATCAAAAAAATTTAGAAAAACCCAAAAACCCAAAAAAATGTTTGATTTCCAAAGATTTAGTTGTTTCTCCTTTTGTTATTTATGATGAAAATTATCAAAAATCCAAAAAAATGCTGGTTTCCCCTTCTGTTTGTTTTCAAAAATCCAAAAAAATAGAAAATTATGAAAACTCAAAAAAAATGTTTATTTCTCAAAAACAGGAAAGTTTAGATTCAAAAATGTCTTCTTTTGATATTTTCCTAGAGACAAAGATGCTTGAAAATGATCAAGGCGAAAAGGAGGATCCCCTCATTCATGAGGACGATCTCACCTCTAGCCTGCCTGAATTCCATAAAGTCCTAGACTTGGATAAACCTTCTAGTGCCGTAGGGGGGGATTTTGTGGAAGTCAACTTAGGGAGTGAGTCAAACCCAAAGAAAGTCAAGATAGGTCTTTGTTTGCATGAGCATGAGAAAGCATCCTTCATTGCATTCTTAAAGGACTATATAGACGTGTTTGCATGGACTTATGAGGATATGCCTGGTTTAGATCCTCGTGTGGTAGAGCATCAGTTGCCATTAGACCCCCAAGTCAAACCCGTAAAACAAAAACTTAGGAAAATTCATCCTGATATCCACTCCCAAGTAAAAGAAGGGTTAGAAGATCTTTTAAAAGCTGGATTTATAAAACCCATTGCATATTCTGATTGGCTTTCAAATATTGTTATAGTTAGAAAAAGCAATGGAAAAATTCGTATTTGCATAGATTTTCGAAATTTGAATAAAGCCACTCCGAAAGATAACTTTCCACTTCCAAACATAGATTTGATAGTAGATAGCACTGCAAATCATGAAATGTTTTCTTTTATGGATGGCTATTCGGGTTACAATCAAATTAAACTAGCACCAAAAGACCAAGCCAAAACGGCTTTCACTACTCCTTGGGGTACGTATTGCTATACTGTTATGCCTTTTGGTTTGAAAAATGCAGGGGCCACATACCAAAGAGCCATGACCACGATTTTCCATGATCAAATTCATGAGCTTTTGGAAGTATACGTAGATGATCTCTTAGTAAAATCAAAAACCCGAAATTTACATTTGGAAACTTTGCAAAAGGTTTTTGAAAGACTTAGGATTTATAAAGTGAAATTGAACCCTCAAAAATGTGTTTTTGGAGTGGAATTAGGGAAACTTCTAGGGTTTATGGTCAGCCAAAGAGGTATAGAAGTCGACCCTTCTAAATGTCGAGCCATCATAGACATGCCTCCACCTTCTAATTTGACCCAAATTCGAAGTCTCCAAGGACGACTTCAAGCAATTCGGAGATTTATCTCCAACTTAGCCACGAGATGTGAGCCTTTCAACAAACTCCTAAGGAAAGGGGTTAAGTTTGATTGGGATAGTGATTGTCAAAATGCTTTTGAAAGACTAAAATCATATTTGACAAACCCTCCCGTTTTGAAACCTCCAAAACCAGGAAAACCCTTATTACTTTACATTTCCATTCATGAGAATGCATTGGGAGCTTTGCTGGCTCAATATGAAAATGATAGTCTTAAAGAATATGCTATTTACTATATTTCAAAAACTCTGTTGGCATATGAAAGAAAATATCCAGCCATGGAGAAGACGTGTTTAGCTTTGGTATGGGCTTACCAAAAGTTTAGGCACTATTTCCTAGATCATGAGATCTGGATAGTATCTAAACTAGACCCTATCAAACATCTTTTCGAAAAACCTATCTTAACAGGTAGGCTCGGTAAATGGCAACTTCTTTTGATGGAATATGATTTAAAATTCCATCACCAAAGTTCTATCAAGGGGCAGGCCTTGGCCGACCATGTTGCTGACTTACCTTTGAAAGATACGTATTCCATACATGATAAAATGCCCGATGAAGGCATCTTTCCCACGACTTTCAAAAACATATTTTATCAAATCATTTCAATAATAACCAAGTATGGAAAATGTATTTTGATGGGTCAAGAAATCAACATGGAGCAGGTGTGGGAATCTTGCTCATATCCCCTGAAAAGGCTGAAATCCCAATGGCTTTTCGATTAGATTTCCCATGTACCAATAATGTGGCTGAATATGAAGCACTCATACAAGGCCTAAAAGTTTTGAAAAATCTAGGGGCATCGCGAGTGGAAATTTTTGGAGATTCCATGCTTGTTATAAATCAAGTTTCAAAAATTTGGCAAGTTAAGAATGAGAAGTTGACTCCCTACTTTGAATTATCTATCCAATTGGTTAGCTCTTTCCAAGAATGCACACTCACTCACATAGGTAGGGAGGATAATAGTGTGGCAGACGCCCTGTCATCACTAGGATCTTCCATAAAAATAGACCCCTTTACGGGAGCTAGATTTTTAGAAATCGTCCACCTGCCTAATCCATCCACACACAGTTTTGAAACCTGCCAAAATGACCAAAATAGCAATGAAAAATCCTGGTTTTATGATATTAGAAACTTTTTAGAAAATGGAAGTTTTCCTGATTTTGCTTCCCCTAAAGATAAAATTTTTATAAGGAAAGTTTCAACCCGATATGTTATCTTGGGAGGTGTCCTTTATAAGAAAAGCTTCACTGGGATTTTGTTGAGGTGTATAGATGACGAAGAGGCTAAGGTAATCATGCATGAATTCCATGATGGGGAATGTGGAGGTCATGTCAATGCTAATATGATGGCAATGAAAATACTTAGAGCAGGGTATTTTTGGTCCACACTAAAGCAGGATTGTCACCAACATGTTAGGAAGTGTCACCAATGTCAGGTACATGGGAACGCCATCCATATTCCATCATCAGCATTGCATTCAGTCGTGAGTCCATGGCCCTTCACCATGTGGGCATTTGACATCATAGGACCCATTTCACCCGTCGCCTCAAATGGGCATAGATTCATTTTAGGAGCAACAGAATATTTTTCTAAATGGGTTGAAGCTACTTCCTTGGCTAACATCCAAGGGCAACATGTAGTGGCATTCATTAAGAAAAATATACTTACTAGATTTGGAATCCCAAGGGATTTGGTTTCAGATAATGGCACTCCCTTTAAGAATGAAAAAGTCGAGAAATTATGTAGAACCTATGGGATTACCCAGCATTTTTCATCACCCTACTATCCCCAAGGTAACGGTCAAGCCGAAGCTACCAATAAGACCCTCATAAGCATAATAGAAAAGACTTTAGAAAAGGGTAGGGCATGGCATGAGAAATTAGATGAGGCTCTGTGGGCTTATAGGACATCCATTCGCACACCCACAAACACTACACCATTTGAATTAGTTTATGGTACAAGTGCCATATTACCCATCCATGCCAAACTGCATTCATACCATACTGCTTTAGCATTGGACCTACCTATAGAAACTCTACAAGAAGCCAGGTTGGCCGAGCTTGACCTTATTGATGAAAAAAGACTTCTTGCCATGAATCATGCATCAAAAAAAAAAAAAAAAAAAAAAAAAATAATAATTTCCATAATGGCAATAAATTGGTTTTTAAAATAATACATTTTTTAATCAAATTTAATAATTTATAAATTTATGAATTGATTCTACATTTGAAAATGAACACGATTTTTTCAAAAAATTTTTGAAAAAAAAAAGGAAAAGATCACATCTCTAAGTAGGGGGGGAACATGGGGGAAATTTTTTAATATTAGAGCAGCAATGTTACAATTTTGAAATATGTGCATTAAAACTCCAAATCTTTCTTTTGAGAAGAAAAAAAAAAAAAAACTAAATATAAAAATTTCCATTATTATCGACTCTTAACACAACATTGACTCTTTTCTCCGTGGAATAAACCACCAAACAAGGGAATTAAATTGTTCAGCATTTTTACATTTCATTCCTATTAAATTGGCCCCTTGCATCGCACTACAACATCTAATATCAACATCAAGAATACCGACACATGTGCTTTTCACATGAGAGGTCAAGTAAATGTATCATTACTTGATCCATGACTACAGAAGAAACCTCAATGTCAAAATGACATGAGTTAAGTCAGTTGACACTAATTTACATGGTGAGGATAGTCTCTCAAGTACAACTATGAGAAACGGAATCTGGCAATAGAGTTGCACGTCTGGACCAAATCATCACTCCTTATGCCACAAAGTGGCCCTTCTCAGATGTCTAATCGCGATGCCCATTATGATGCTAAAATGTACTGGGACGATAAGTACACTTACGAGAATCAGTTAGTTGTAAAATTTCAGATCCCAAGGCTCGTGCTCTTATTACTGGACAAGTGTAGTGATTTCCAATCCTCTATGATATGTTTTCAGAGAAGCAAAAATGGAAAATGCTCCCAAAGTTTACATTTTTCCTTGAGATCAAAAGAAGTCATTTAGGCTTGATGGTCGAATATATCAATTCTAGTTTGATCATTAAATTATGGGGATTTCCCTTTTCACCGCAAGACCCTTAACAACTTGTTCTCAGCAACAAGTGGTATGTCATCCACATCTCTGAATATCTTTTTCAAAATCAACAGTCTTTCAAGATCAGTCCCTTAGACACTTTGCCAAACCATCCTCAATGTTAATAGAAGATTTAAAAAAAGTTCTTTAATGGCTAGGATTTTTAAATCAATATTCGACAAAAATTATCAAATATTTTATTAGATCATCAAGTTGCACCTCATTCAATATTTGTCATAAAATCAACATTCAGAACTAGTTGTATTCGTAAGCTTTAAAACTCTAAAATAGGCAATCTATTATTATAAAAATCCCATGTTTATCTAAATTCAAGAAGATATCGTTTAGATTAATTATTGCAAATCAAAACAACAATTTAAGCGGTGACAAAACTCTCAATGTGTCACATAGTTCAATTTACTTAGTACTAGATAAGGGCATCACTAGGTAAATCATAATGCCACAAAGTAAATAGAAATTCGACATGCAATGATACAATTTAATTGGATCTACGAGACTGTGCGAACATGATAAAGCTTTACTAAATTTTATTTAAACTAAAAAATGATACTGCATATGCGATAATATCGCACTTATATGCCAATGGACCGGTCTACAAGATGGATCATTAAAACTTATCATCGAGTTCTCTTTACGCTCACTTTATGCACTCTTGCTTTATTAGGGCCATTTTCTCTGGTGATAAGAATTGCCAAATGCGTGAGGACATTTTTACCAATGTATAACTGATCTTGCTGGATAAAATAAGTCACCCGTTTCTCCGTTAATAAAATGTTTAAAGAAACTAAGCGGATCTTCATTTCAAAGACTTCATAGATATGCTCTAACTTCAATATTAGAAATGTCTATTGTTGCAAGTTAGAGAAGATTTTTCCTCCACATTCTGTTCGACGTGATGGAAAATCTAGCCTCGTGTAATTTCATAAAGTTAAGGTCGAGGATAATATCAAAGGTAATGGAATTCAGATTACAACATTTTAATTTTTATGTATGTTGTACTTGGAAAATAAGAATTAAGATAGCCAAATCAAATTCTTCGAGTTCCATTTAAAGTGATAAGTTTACCTTCATTAAGCTAAAAAATCAGAAGACATAATAGGCCGTGGCCGATTTTTAATACATCCTGGAGAGTAATTCAGATTTAATAACTAATCAGTAACTGTATAATACATGACTAACATGATGTTTTATACACTTAGAAGCAAACCTAGTTAATTCATCAAAAAAGAACACCTAATTTACAAAACAATCTCTCAGCAATTGCTATATCAATTACACCCTGGTTATCATGTTCTGATTCAGTATCATCATGATCTGATGAGGTTTCGGATGTGTGAGGCAGAATCTACAAATGCAGTGGCTAATGAACATCTAATGTTAAACTCTTAACATTATGCTCAATAGTGCTTTGCTTATGTTACGTGTTCAGTTTCATCATGCTGAATTTCTCAATTGGCCTTGTTACATAACAAAAATGTTCTCACCACAACCAAAACGAATTTCAAAGTGCTACCATACTGCAGCTCCACCTTGTTACATGCAGGTCAATAGGATCAAGTGCTACAAGTGGTATAGATATTCTCCAAGATCGGTTGGACAGACAAGACATAGAGAATTTTAGTTCACAACCCAGTTATGATTTGCAGTGGCAGCAATTTCTTTCCTAAGAGAAACTTAGGGTAGTCAGCATCTCAAGGAATCGTCATATGTGCTCCAAATGGATCCAGTGTCACGAGAAAGCTGTGTCCTTGGGAACTTCAATGCTAAGACCTTGTACCTATTGTGGCATTTCATGGTCGTGGAAAGCACACAGGAGTTTATGGTGTAGTTCTGCTTACATGTTATGATGAAGTCAGCGAAGAATACCAGAGCATATGCAAAATAGGCACTGGTTTTTCAAAGGCAATGCTTGAAGAGCATTCAGCTAGTCTGAGCGATAAAGTTATATCTATGCCAAAGGCTTACTATAGGTACGGAGATACAATGAAGCCAAATGTATGGTTTGAGCCATATGAGGTTTGGGAGGTGAAAGCTACAGACTTAAGTATCGGTCCGGTTCGTTGTGCCGCACTTGGTGAAGTGGGGCCAAACGAGGGCATTTCTCTCCAATTTCCACGTTTGTTGAAAATCCGTAAAGACAAGAATCTAGATCAAGCTACAGCAGCTGTGCAGGTTGCTGAAATGTACTGGAATAAGAAGATTAATCATGCAAAGAAGAAAAAGGAGGATCGAGTTTATCCAATACAGATGACGTTTAGATAAAATCAAAAGAAGATCATCAAATGTAGATAACGTTATCAACTGCAGATAACGTCCCAATCAATTCATAAGGGATCAAATGCAGATGACATTCTCAACAGCTCAAATTACAAGATAACGTTCAACAAACAGGTAAAGTTCAGCAATATAGATCATGTGCAGATCACGTTCCAGATAAGATGAAATCAGGCACCAGATGAGATCTTATCAAAACAATCAAGATCAAGCTCATCTAAATCCCAACAAACATGTATTCATGAGCCTATAAAAGGGCTCTCCCAGGTGCTGCAGAGGGCATCAACCGGCGACCATCAACGATCAAGCATCAAGAGGTTCAGTCCGAAAATTCAGAGAAATAGAGAGAGAGAGAGAGAGAAAGGAAGAGAAGAAGGAGAAGAAGGAAGTCCGGCCTAGTTCCGACGTCCGACGATCGTCCGGCGAAGTGCTCCTACGTCTCCTCTCACTCACACAGGTGGAAATTCTTGCACAAATTGGTTTTAATTCATGAGAATCTGAAAAAGCACAGATTCTGGAAATTTGTACATGAATCAAGGCCTTGAGCCCAGGTTCTTCATTTATATCGATACAAACATGCATGATTCCTTCATGAATGGAATTAAAATCCATGTTTAGATGATTTCCATGCATCATTAGGACTGATACAGGTTGAATTTTCATTCTAGAATCACGTTAGGAACTTTCTGAAATTTTCTGCAAAACTTGGTTTCTGAAACTGTATGTGCACACGCGTCTGATCACAGAATTTTTATAGACAAACGGATAAGCCAATTGCTTCAAAATTTTGCATGAATAATCTAGACATATCAGACGTTCTTAAATAAAATTTTGGGGAATTTTTATGAACTGTTGCCTAGCCAATTAGATCCGTGAAGTTTATACAAAATCCAGATTGCGTTTTACAGAAACAGAACGTTCAGTAACAGACCTCTGTTCTTTTGCCCATATCTCCTCAACCACTGAATGAAATTGGATGAAATTTGATTCTTTGGAAACCTAACATCCGTATCTTTCTAACAAAATAAATTTCATCGAAATTGGATGACTGAGTGCTGAGATATTGCTGTTTTTCTGATCTTCTGATTCACAGAAACAGGGCTGTTCTGAATTTTATAACAGTTTCTGATTCTGTATTTAATTCTCAGAAAATAAAGAACAAAATTATAAAATAAAAATATATTCTAATTCTATAGACACGTGTCTCCATTCTGTAAAAGTTTTAGAATTTTTGGAGAATCAGAAGTATTTTTAAAAATTCGAAGAACAGGTCTTTGAAACTGAACAGATTCTGCAACTTTCAAAATCTGAAAATTTTCGGAAATCAAGAACTTAAACACGAATCTGAAACTATTGGAAAATCTGGTTTTTCCTTTCTCGAATTAACGGATTCAAACAAATTTCAAGCGTCTAGGCTGACCCTTGAGCGCCGGTTCAAGAAGGCCTAAGTCGAAAAGATCTCACTTATCCACAATCGTTCTTAGAAGTCAGAAAATCAGAATTTGTTAGTTTTGATAAACTAACTGGCACGCTCGCGCAACCCGACGTAGTTCGAGGATTTGATTTCGAATTCCACGATTTGAAATAAAATCACGTCTACACCAAACCCACGCTCAAGCAAGGCCTCTACGGACCAGCTACTCATAAGTGCCTAAACTCGGTCTTTAGTTGTATACTTGCTTGAGATTCAATTTGATACGGGGTTGTAATAATGGAGCATAGTCTCCCCTCGCTTGTAATAACGTGGCTTGGCACACCCACACACGTGCACTCCCTTAGTTGTGCACGATTTTGAACACACACGGGCCTAATCAGCCCCTAATACATAAATATATATATATACTTTCATTTTCGAAGGGTTTTTGCTTAAGTTGGGTGCGTTGTCTTTCAATTCAAGCACTCACACACATTGAGTTTTCGCTCTTATTTGAAAGACCCAAGTAAGGGCCGACCTATACTATTTGGGTTTCATTTCATGTCGTGTGAGTAAGTCTTTCAATTCAAGCACTTTCACACACATTGAGCCTTCGCTCTTATTTGAAAGACCCAAGTAAGGGCCGACCTATACTATTTGGGTTTAATTTCATGTCGTGTGAGTAAGTCTTTCAATTCAAGCACTCTCACACACATTGAGCCTTCGCTCTTATTCCCAAGACCTTAGTAAAGGCCTTATTGCAGTTATGTTTGGGTTTCATTTATGTCGTGTGTGTAGTACTTCAATTCAAGCACTCTCACACACATTGAGCCTTTGCTCTTACTCCCAAGACCTTAGTCAAGGCCATACTGCAATTTATATTTGGGTTTAATTTCATGTCGTGTCTGTAAGTCTTTCAATTCAAGCACGCACCCACATTGAGCCTTCGCTCTTATTTGCAAGACCCGAGTAAGGGCTCATATACATATTATATATACATATCTCCCTTCGGCATTTATATTTCGAGTCATTTCCCTTCGGTTATTTCCCTTCAGTTATTTCCCTTCAGTATTGTCTTTACATTTCGGGTTTTCCCTTTGGAGTAGCGTGAGTTTGCATTGCATCTACGCCATACCACGAGGTAGGACGCATATTGCATCAAAGCAAGCCCCGCTCGAATTCGCCCACGTAGTGGAGTGTTCATAACACACAAACTAGGTGGCCCGAAAAGGGATAAAAGAAAAGACTTAGGCACGTGCAAATCCACGTGATCTAAAACATGCAATCGCATTTTAAAGACCCGAAATAGACACCTCGAACCGCTTCGTAGGCTTTCTCTCCAAAAACTCAATTTTTGCAAAGCATACAGACTGACCCTTGCACATCGGTGCAAGAAGGTCTGCGACGACAATAGCTTACTTGCTCACAGTCGCCACGTTTAGAAGTCAGTGTTAAATATATCTTCGCTAGCTTAAGTAAGCTAGCTGGCACGCCTGTTTGCATACATAGGCCTTAGACACACGAGAGGATCCGCTCCGAGCCCTGAAAAAGACAAGAGGCGGGGATTTTCGCGCGTCTACAGAGATTGGGACGCCCGGTGGGACGTGAGCCTTTCAAAAATCGAGTTTGTAAGTAGAAGTCTTGCGAAAATTTTGTAAAAAGGTGTCATTTAAACTTGTTTTCTTTGCTTGTACTTAGGATATTTTGAAAAAGCTTGAAAAGCATGTCAAAATCCAATCCAAGTGAAGTGTCGAGCCAAGGCTCATGCGCATCAAGTTCTCACTCTAGGAGGATTTTCAAAAACAAAATAAAACTAGATGAAATCGAGGACTTGAGAAGGGAGTTTGAGGCCAAAATCGATGCTCTCAGCCAAGAGGCTGAAGTAGGCGATTCATGTTCATCGAACGGTGAACAAAGGCCTAAAAAGAAATCTGAAAAACCTCGCAAGCAAAAAGAGGCCTCCGTAATGGAAGGCAACCAATACCACGAGTCCTTCACACAAAAGGACCGTAAAGCCCTACAGCAGTTGCTAAAAGGGCAGAATAAAGAGAAAAGAAGCTACGCCCTGTTTGATTTCCTTCCTATGGATTACGAAACAGACAGTGACGATGAAATACCGAACTTCCATCGGTATGATGGCATGGGAGACCCTAGGTCTCACTTGCAGCTTTTCTCACGTCGAGCCCATAAGAAGAAAAAGGACTCGATGAAATGGGTGTATTAGTTCCCTTAATCCCTTAAAGGCACAGCTGCCAAATGGCTGGCTTCCTACGACTTAAGCCAGTTTGCTACTTTTGAAGAGTTAGCGAACTGCTTCATGCAAAGATTTGCACACAACGTAGAAGTCACGCCAACCCTGAATACCTTAAGGGATACAAAGCAAGGCATGAACGAAGACGTACATGCCTTCATTATAAGATGGAGGTCGCTTTTGGGCCAAGTGCGAGAGCCCATATCCGAAGCATGCGCAGTAATGCTCATCCTGGATAATTTTAAAAGCGAGTTAAAAACCCTTCTCTCGCTCCATGAGATTTCAACTTTCCATAAGTTGATCAAAAAGGCCTCCCTTTTCGAAACCAACTTGCGAAAAGGGACATACGATCACTTGTGGAAAGGAAGTGCCATTCCGAAAGCCCGTTTGGAAAAGCCCATCTTATATGGGCTGCCCACGACAGACAAAGGGGCAAAGCCCCATAAAATCGCCAATGTCCGGGTAGATCCAGGCATGGCGGGCACTTCCAAAAATTTTGAAAAATTAGAAAATAAGAGGGAACGCAATTTTCAAAAACCGGTTGAAAAACGGGAGTATACTCCCCAGGGCAACCTGTGTCGGAGGTCCTTGACCTCCTACTTGCCAGTGGCAGTGTGAAAGGAAAGGAGGTATGTACCCTCACCATTTCCAAGGAACTAGAGCAAAAGCCAGAACCTGGTCGACCTACTTGTGCGCCCATCCTTGTACTATACAAGAGGCCCGCCCAAGTCATCATTTGGGGACCACCAAAAGTGGAAACCCCGGTAAAACCAGTTTTGAAAATCCAAGGTTCTCCTCAGCTCATCCTTAGAGCCAAGTTTAGCATGAACCCTAGGCTGGTCGTGGGGGAAGTCACTAGATCCGGGAGGATCTATCAACCCCGGCACCTTCAAGGTGCTCAAAAGGTGGTCAGTGTGCCTGGCCCCTCAAAAGCATGTATCCCTAGTGGTCTGCCAAAAGCAGATAAGGACAAAGTCATCTTAAATCCTTATGATTTCGAAAACCACCTTTCAAAGATTCCTATTCACATGTCTATCCTAGAGCTTATAAAAACCTCGCCTAGGCATAGACTTGTATTAGAGAAAATTCTAGAAAGGGCCAAGGTTGATTCGAACATAAGTCCGGAGTCCTTGTCTGCCCAAGTGGCTTTATTAGGAGCAAAATCGCCCATCACTTTCTCGGAAGATGATGTAGATAGACCCTACGAAACCCATAACCAGGCCCTGCATATCGAGGTGGTTCTAAACAACCACTCCCTGGACAGGTGCCTAGTCGATGGTGGAGGAGGGCTCAACATCCTTCCACTTCATGTGGCGTACAAAATCGGAGTCACCTTGACTTCAGTGAACCCAAGCCCCATCGTTATCACTGGATACGATGGGAATGCATCTAGACCTTTAGGATCCATCGAACTCCCAATGGAAACGGGAGGGATCGAACACACGGGGTTGTTTCATGTCTTGGACATCCACCCCCATTATAACCTGTTGCTGGGAAGGCCCTGGATACACAGTTTGTGCACTGTGCCATCCACCTTCCACAGGTGTGTTAAGATCCCTTTTAGGGACCAAGTCGTAGTGATCCTAGGTGAGAGTCACCCACAGCTTCAGGGGATCATAAACTCCCCTTGTTTATCAAGCTCCTAGGCCCATGAGGCTAACCTGGGGCAAATTATGGTTGAGCCACCTCGGCTCGTGTTGAACAACCCTAGGAAGGTTGTATGTGTGAAGGGGCCGCCCAAAGCAGGCCCCCTCCCGACTTTAATCCTCTTAGGAAAACCCAAGCGTTCTTTATTTCCAAAGCCCTGGACAAGAGGCCATACGAGCCTAATATGGACGATAGCATGTTCCAGGACCACGACTTGTATCCTACTTTTTCAAAAAACAAAAAGTCGTGGAACATGTTGTTGAACATGGGCTACACGCCCTACAAGAGTCTAGGGGCGCAGAACCAGGGTCTCCTAGAGGCCATCCTTCCTAGGGCCAACCCAAACCGATATGGGATCGGCTATACTCCCCGAATACCACCGGAGCCACCCCCTATGACCACCTGGGTCAAGGGTGCCCCGGAGCCTGTCTTAGAAGAGACCTATGGTTTAGATCTCCTATTTCGAGTCTAACCCGTAGTGTTTTCCCTTTGTAGGTATGACGGAAGATCCCTTTTCTAAAAATACCAAAAACATTTGAAAAACTTAAAATAAAAAAAAATCGAAAAACAAGAAAAACCAAAAACAATGGAAAAACTGTAGACGCGTGAAAATCCCCGCCTCTTTGCCTTTTTCAGGGCTCGGAGTGGATCCTCTCGTGTGTCTAAGGCCTATGTATGCAAACAGGGCGTGCCAACTAGCTTACTTAAGCTAGCGAAAATATTTTTAACATTGACTTCTAAACGTTGCGACTGTGAGCAAGTAAGCTCTTGTCGTCGCAGACCTTCTTGCACCAATGCGCAAGGGTCAGTCTGTACGCTTTGCAAAAATCGAGTTTTGGAGAGAAAGTCTATGAAGCGGTTCGAGGTGTTTATTTCGGGTCTTTAAAATGCGATTGCATGTTTTAGATCACGTGGATTTGCACGTGCCTAAGTCTTTTCTTTTATCCCTTTTCGGGCCACCTAGTTTGTGTGTTATGAACACTCCACTACATGGGCGAATTCGAGCGGGGCTTGCTTCGATGCAATATGCGTCCTACCTCGTGGTATGGCGTAGATGCAATGCAAACTCATGCTACTCCAAAGGGAAAACCCGAAATGTAAAGACAATACTGAAGGGAAATAACTGAAGGGAAATAACCGAAGGGAAATAACCGAAGGGAAATGACTTGAAATATAAATGCCGAAGGGAGATATGTATATATGATATGTATATGAGCCCTTACTCGGGTCTTGCAAATAAGAGCGAAGGCTCAATGTGGGTGCGTGCTTGAATTGAAAGACTTACTCACACGACATGAAATGAAACCCAAATAGTATAGGTCGGCCCTTACTTGGGTCTTTCAAATAAGAGCGAAAGCTCAATGTGTGTGAGAGTGCTTGAATTGAAAGACTTACTCACACGACATGAAATGAAACCCAAATAGTATAGGTCGGCCCTTACTTGGGTCTTTCAAATAAGAGCGAAAGCTCAATGTGTGTGAAAGTGCTCGAATTGAAAGACTTACTCACACGACATGAAATGAAACCCAAATAGCATAGGTCGGCCCTTACTTGGGTCTTTCAAATAAGAGCGAAAGTTCAATGTGTGTGAGAGTGCTTGAATTGAAAGACTTACTCACACGACATGAAATGAAACCCAAATAGTATAGGTCGGCCCTTACTTGGGTCTTTCAAATAAGAGCGAAAGCTCAATGTGTGTGAGTGCTTGAATTGAAAGTCAACGCACCCAACTTAAGCAAAACCCTTCGAAAATGAAAATATATATATTTATGTATTAGGGGCTGATTAGGCCCGTGTGTGTTCAAAATCGTACACAACTAAGAGAGTGCACGTGTGTGGGTGTGCCAAGCCGCATTATTACAAGCGGGGGGAGACTACGCTCCGTTATTACAACCCCGTATCAAATTGAATCTCAAGCAAGTATACAACTAAAGACCGAGTTTAGGCACTTACGAGTAGCTGGTCCGTAGAGGCCTTGCTTGAGCGTGGGCTTGGGCCTTCGCCTTGGGCTGCAAACGGGAGCTCCGCGAGGATGGGTGACCAAGGGTGCTGGCCGGCTGCAAGTGGGGCGCGGGATAGGCGCCTCGAAGGTGGCCGGTTGCAAGTGGGGTCGCCTTGACGTGGGCGATTAAAGGGGTGAACCAAGTGAGTGTTTTAGGGTCACTAGGAGAGTCGAGTGTTTAGGGAAGGTGGACCTAAAGGGGAGTTTATGGGAAGGCCGAATGGGAGTCCTATAGGGTTGAAGGAATGGCTGGCCGGGTGCAAATGGGATGGTTAGGTAGTGGCCGGTAGTTTGGGTTGTGCTAGGTTCGGCTAAGCGAAAAGGGTGGTGACAAAGGGCTGAGATGATGATAGGGTGGGTGGCTAGGAGTGGAGAGGTAGTAGAGAAGGGTTGAGGTAGAGTTAGGGAATGCTTACCGAATGGGGAGAGGTGGTGGATGGAAGAGAGGAGCCGGGTGTAGATGGGATGGCGAGCAAGTGTGGCGTCCGGCTGGGAGAGGGTGGTGGCGTCCGGTTGGGAGATGGTGGTGGTGGAAGAGAGAAGGTGGCGGTGCAGGTGGAATAGGTGGAACAGGAGGGAGGTGATGGAACTCGGCTGGACTTGGGGAAGAAAGGGGACCCGACTGGGATTGGTAAGGGCGGCCAGCTTGGAAAACCTGCCCCCAAGGGGGGGGGTTTAAATAGGGATGGGTAGGTCGGTTAGGGCTGGGCTTGGGGTAGTGGTTAGGTGGTTTAGGTAGGGTGGTATGTAGATAAGGTGGGCTGGAAAGGGTTGGGCCAGATATTTTGAAAACTAGGGTTTGGGTAGATTGTGGGCTAGGGGTGGTTTAGGGGTTTAGGTAGATTGTGGGCTAGGGGTGGTTTAGGGGTTTAGGGCTAGGTTAGGTGGTTGGGTTTTAGGGTGAGGTTTAGTGAGCTAGGTTAGGTGATTAGGCTAGGTTTAGGCTAGGATTAGGGAAATTAATCTAGGTTTAGGGAAGGATTAGGGAAGTGGGTTAGGTGATTAGGTTGGGATTAGGTCGGGATTAGGGAAGTGGGTTAGGTGATTAGGCTCAGATTAGGGGTGGATTAGGGGTTTAGGCTAGGATTAGGCGTTTTGGGTTAGGTTTAGGTGAAGGAGCTCCCTTTGCATGGCCCATAGACCTTAACCACCTCATGTTGGTGCAGCCCTAGGTTAGGTTTTAGCTAATTACAAGCTTAAAACCCACTCAATTAGGCTAACCCACATGATTAACCCCAAACTTGACACACAAGTCAAGCTTAATTACAACACTCTTGATATTTTCCATCCCCACTCTCTCTCATGCCCAATATCCCACGTGAATTTCAAGTGGGCCCCACCTCCATTTATGAGAAGGTGATGTGGGCCATGGATATGGATATTGGATTGGATCTCTGGATCCAAATCCAAATCCAAGTCCACATATGGGTTTGGGTTGGGATCTGGATGTATATGGTCCAGATCCAATCCAAACTGAACTCTGACTCCTTCGACCTAGGTTCAAAACGGACGATTTGTACGGGGTCTGACAGCATCAGTACTCCGTCTGCGTTGGGTCTTCGCCAACATGGTCGTCCGCCTCCGTTTCTGCCTTCCGGAGATGACTTCAAAGGATATTTTGATAAGAACAGGGTCTTGGACGTTCGAGATCCTGGGGTTGTGAATCAGATATAAGAGTTGCTGTGCTGGGCTTGACATGTACTCTGGTTCCGGGCTCTCCTTAGCTCTCCTGGTCTTGTCTTGATCGGGCCAAGCCACTTCGGGGTTTCAAAAACGTATTTAAAAACGTATTTAAAAGGTTTTCAAAAGCCATATTATATGTTTTTGAAATATGAAGTTTAAAACATATGTACAGGGTTGTCTGGAAGGCTCTTGGGTTTCCAGACTCAAAAATGGCCCTTTGGGGCTGCTTGTATAAAACCAGATTTGTTTAAGGAATTCGTGGGATTTCGGGGTGTTTACAGATGCCCCTCTTTGGCCTTGTCCAAATTGATTTGGATAAGGGCAAAGATGACAAACACCCCTTTCAATGTCTCCCTAGATCTAGCCACGAAGAATATGGGATCGTCCCATTTTTAGCAAAATCTCAATTTACAAACTCTGGTAGGAGGAGATATCACGCCAAAGGGTTTTGCTATGGAATCTGGTCCTAAATGGGATCATGTTCATGTAAGTACCATGCGTGGAATGCAAATGACATGGGTGTGGTGCCAAGAGTGGCGACTTCCCAGAGACCAGATGTGGTCGAACTCTAGAGACTTACAAGGTCTATTGCTCCAAGTGAGCAAATCCTATGTTGTTCGATGTTCGGTTTTCAAAACTTATTTACAAAAGCTATTTACAAAAGGGACAACTGTCTTGAGCCTCGATCCTAAGGATCTCGAGCTCTTCGTGTTTGCCCTTGTTTGAGTCTTAACACTCGCTTATCTAGCGGAGGTTTTATAAGAAAACAAGCTTCATTTCAAATTCCTACGCCTTACTCGAAACGTCGAATTCTCAAACAAGACGAAATTCAAGTAAGTAAATCCTATTTTTACTTTAGGATTCCTCAAAATGAACCATGCTTTAGCTTGGGATAAGCCAGGGATGGGAAAGAGATACCACGGTCCCTTCTGAAGCGTCCCGTGGTTTAAGGCATAGAAGGCGGAAAACTGCTCTTTTTGAGCTTTTCGGCCTCTTTTTCCTTTTTTCATAGAGGGTCTCCCTTTGGGAGTATTTTTTCTTTAATCCCTCTTTTTTATAAGAGAATCGATTTTTCTTTTTGAAGTCTGGTTTCTTTCTTTTGGAAAGAGACTTTAAATGGGAAATTCCCTTTTGATTTGGGCCTTTGTTTTCCTTTTGGAAGGAGAAGAGAAGAGGGGAGGACTTATCCCAAGCCTACACTCGATCCATTCCAGATCAGCCTATTTAGAAATAGCACGTACTACTTGCAAGTATCTTGCTATGTTGAACTAGGCCTTTCTTTGTAGGAAGAAGGGTTTTGAAATGTAACCACGATTTTGAAAACTCCACTCTTTCATAAGTGCGAATTCTCTCACTTAGGGTCACACAAGTTCGCCTTTGCACCTTATTCACATGTCTCAAGGCAGCTATCCCCATAAAATTTTCGAAACTGGAACTTAACCCAGATCCTACACATGATACTTCTTTAAGTATTGAATATTGATAGGATCTGCTAAATTCCTACCTTCTACATCGATCAACCAATCCGAATTGTTCGTAGTGGTTGCTCGTACAGCATAGGGTCCATCCCAGTTGGGGCACCACTTTCCTAAGGGGTGTGGGCCACGATGGTGGATGGTTTTTAAGACCAGATCTCCCACTTCAAAGTGGCGAGGTCTCATGTGTTTGCTATAATGTCGGGCTATCCTTTGCCGGTATGCACGAGCATGATCCATGGCAAGGAGTCGCCTCTCATCTAGCAAATCTAGTTCGGCCATCCTAGCATACTGAAGCATCTCTAAGGGGAGGTCGAGTGCTAGGGATGTATGGAATGAATGCAGTTGAGTATGAATGGGAAGAATGGCGTTTGTGCCATAGACCAACTCGAATGGTGTGGCATTCGTGGGAGTCCGGATGGAAGTCCTATAAGCCCATAAGGCTTCATCCAGCTTCTCGTGCCACGTCCTACCCTTCTCTAAGGTTTTCTCAATAATACTAATGAGAGTCTTGTTTGTGGCTTCGGCTTGGCCGTTGCCTTGAGGGTAGTAGGGCGAGGAGAAGTGGTGAGTTATGCCATACGTGTTGCACAACTTAACCATCCGCTCATTCTTGAATGGGGTACCATTATCAGACACAAGGTCTCGTGGAACCCCAAATCGAGCCAAGATATTCCTCCGGATGAAAGCCACCACATGTTGCCCCATTACATTGGTTAGGGAAATGGCTTCCACCCATTTGGAGAAATACTCCGTGGTTGCTAAAATAAATCGATGCCCATTCGAGGCCTTTGGAAATATTGGGCCTACGATGTCAAACGCCCACATGGTAAATGGCCAGGGGCTGACCACGGAATGCAATGCAGATGAAGGGATATGAATGGTGTGCCCATGAACTTGACACGGATGACACTTCCTAACATGGTTGTGACAATCCTTTTTCAGGGTGGACCAGAAATAGCCCCCTCTAAGTATTTTCATTGCCATCATGTTGGCATTAACATGACCTCCACATTCTCCATCGTGGAACTCATGCATCACCATCCTAGCCTCCTCTAGGTCGATACACCTAAGCAGAATGCCGGTAAAACTCTTTTTGTATAAGACCCCACCCAAAATGGTGTATCGAGTCGAAATCTTACGAATGAATGCCTTATCTTTGGATGTGGCATTCTCGGTAAATCCCCCCTTTTCTAAAAATTGTTTTATGTCATAGAACCAGGGTTTTTCAATAGACTCTGGGTTGTTTTGGCAAATATCCAAGTCGTGTGTGGATGGGTGGGGCGCATGCCATATTTCCAAAGATCTGGTCCCTGAAATGGGATCGACCTTCAGGGGGCCCCAAGGAGGAGAGGGCATCGGCGATGCTATTGTCCTCTTTTCCTACATGTGTGAGCTTACACGACTGGAAGGATTGGACCAATCGAGTGGCCAACTCGTGATATGGAAGTAGTTTCTCATTACGTACTTGCCAAATTTTTAAAACTTGGTTTATGACAAGGAGCGAATCTCCAAAGACCTCAATGCACGATGCCCCTAGAGTTTTCGAAATCCTTAAGCCTTGTATGAGTGCTTCATACTCAGCTACGTTGTTGGAACATTCGAAATCTAAACGGACTGCTATGGGAATCTCGCCCTTTTCAGGGGAGATTAGGATGACCCCAGCACCAGCCCCTCGTTGGTTTCGTGCCCCGTCGAAGTACATCTTCCACACTTGGTTTTCGAAAGAATTTGCCAAAATGTGGTTTTGAACATGGTTTTGCAATAAGCCTTCATCAGGCATTTCGACAAGAGTGGGATATGCGTCCTCTAAGGGGAATTCAGCCACATAATCTGCTAGGGCTTGCCCCTTAATGGAGATCTGGTGATGGTATTTCAGATCATACTCCATTAGAAGGAGCTGCCATTTGCCCAATCTACCCGTGAGAATGGGTTTTTCGAACAAGTGCTTGATTGGATCAAGCTTGGACACTATCCAGATCTCATGATCTAGGAAATAGTGTCTGAATTTCTGGCAGGCCCAGACTAGGGCCAAGCACGTCTTCTCCATGGCTTGATAATTTCGTTCATAAGCCAAGAGAGTTTTCGAAATATAGTAGATGGCATACTCCTTATGGGTGTCATCCTCGTATTGAGCCAACAGGGCCAACAGGGCTCCTAAAGCATTTGCATGCACGGAGATGTATAATAAAAGCGGTTTTCCTTGTTTTGGAGGATTCAAAACGGGGGGATTAACCAAGTATGCCTTCAGTCTCTCGAAGGACTTTTGGCATTTGTCATCCCATAAGAATTTCGTACCCTTCCTCAACAGTTTGTTGAAGGGTTCGCATCTAGTTGCCAGATTCGATATGAATCGGCGCACGGATTGTAAACGACCCTGGAGGCTACGGATTTGGGTGAGATTGGAGGGTGGAGTCATGTCTATGATGGCTCGACACTTAGAGGGGTCGACTTCTATTCCCCTTTGGCTCACCATAAAGCCTAGAAGCTTCCCTGATTCTACCCCGAACACACATTTTTGAGGGTTGAGCTTTACTTTGTAAAGCCTAAGCCTTTCGAAAATCTTTTGTAAACATTCGATATGGGTGCATCGGGTTTTGGATTTTGCCAAGAGATCATCTACATACACTTCTACAAGCTCATGAATTTGATCATGGAAGATCGTGTTCATGGCTCGCTGGTATGTTGCGCCGGCATTTTTCAAACCAAAGGGCATGACTGTATAGCAGTACGTGCCCCATGGGGTTGTGAAGACGGTCTTACCCTGATCTCGTGGACTTAGTTTGATTTGATTATAGCCTGAATAGCCATCCATGAATGAAAACATTTTATGATTTGCAGTACTATCGACTATCAAATCTATGTTGGGTAAAGGATAATTATCCTTTGGAGTGGCTTTATTCAGGTTTCTGAAATCGATACATATTCGAATTTTCCCATTGGTTTTTCGAACCACAACGATATTTGACAACCAATCAGAATACGCAATGGGTTTTATAAATCCGGCTTTTAGCAGATCTTCTAAACCCTCTTTGACTTGCGTGTGTACATTCGGGTGTATTTTCCTAAGCTTCTGCTTTATGGGTTTTACACCTGCATCTAAGGAAAGACGATGCTCGACTATGTTGGGATCTATGCCCAGCATGTCCTCATACGTCCATGCAAACACATCTAAATAGGTTTGTGGAAATGCAATGAATGCTAACTTTTCAGTTTCATGCAAGCATGCGCCTATTTTGATGGTTTTGGGATTGGAATCATCCCCTAGGTTCACCTCTATGAAATCTCCTCCTACTGATTGGGAAGGTTTTTCAAAATCGAGAATTCTATGAAATTCTGGGAGCTCAGAAGTGGGATCTTCCTCAAGGAGATCCACTTCTGGGCTTTGATCATTCTCGTGGGCTATAGACCCGAGAGAACTTGATGCGTGGTTTTCAAAATGACCTAGTTTTGTACTTGGATTTTCAAGTGATTTCGAAATTTTTGGTCTGGCTATGCAGACGACGTTTCTTTTGAAATCCTTTTCTTTTGCCAAAGTCCTACCAGGAGCAGCTATGTACAAAATCTTTTTGGTATTTTCCAAATTTTCGATTTTTTGGGGTTTTTGTAAAACAAGAACCTTGGGAACTATACAAAGCACTCTTTTTTCGAGTTTTTGTTTTTCCATTGTTTTTGGTTTTTCTTGTTTTTCGATTTTTTTGATTTTAAGTTTTTCAAATGTTTTTGGTATTTTTAGAAAAAGGGATCTTCCGTCATACCTACAAAGGGAAAACACTACGGGTTAGACTCGGAATAGGAGGTCTAAATCGTAGGTCTCTTCTAAGACAGGCTTTGGGGCACCCTTGACCCAGGTGGTCACAGGGGGTGGCTCCGGCGGTATTCGGGGAGTATAGCCGATCCCATATCAGCTTGGGTTGGCCCTAGGCAGGATGGGCTCTAGGAGACCCTGGTTTTGTGCCCCTAGACTTTTATAGGGCGTGTAGCCCATGTTCAACAACATGTTCCACGACTTTTTGTTTTTTGAAAAAGTTGGATACAAGTCGTGGTCCTGGAACATGCTATCGTCCATATTAGGCTCGTATGGCCTCTTGTCCAGGGGCTTTGGAAATAGGGAACGCTTGGGTTTTCCTAAGAGCATTAAAGTCGGGAGGGGGCCTGCTTTGGGCGGTTGTAGACACCGAAAATTTTCACTGACGGGTTCTTAGGCCTGAAGTGAACCTTTTCGCAATCTACTTCGCTTCATGGGCGTGCCAGCTAGTTTACTTTAACTAGCAAAATATGTTTTGAAAACAATCTGACTTTTGAAAGGCGATTGTAGGCAAGCGGGATTTTTACGTCGCAGACCTTCTTGCACCGATGCGCAAGGGTTAGTCTGTACGCTTAGAGACTTCGTTTTGAAACAAGTTTAACTCAAAATATATTTTGAATGAAGAAGTGTTTTAAAACCTTTTGAAAACCATGCATTTGGGCGATTTTGACTTTGTAAGGGTTGGACGACCCTAAGTCTTTCAAATTTTAATCTACTTAGGCACGATGGGTGTGCATCGAAATAGCCTAAGTCTTGCATGATTTGATTCGGGTTTGTACGATTTTCAGATTTTAGATCACGTGGATTTGCACGTGCCTAAGTCTTTCTTTTTATCCCTTTATGGGCCACCTAGGTGTGTGTTATGAACACTCCACTACATGGGGCGAATTTGAGTGGGAGTACGGGGCTTGCTTCGATGCAATATGCGTCCTACCTCATGGTATGGCGTAGATGCAATGCAAACTCACGCTACTCCAAAGGGAAAACCCGAAATTTAAAAGACAATGCCGAAGGGAAATTGCCGAAGGGAAATAACCGAAGGGAGATATGTATATAGATTATGTATATGAGCCCTTACTCGGGTCCTACAAATAAGAGCGAAGGCTCAATGTGGGTGCGTGCTTGAATTGAAAGACTTTACACACACGACATGAAATTAAACCCAAATATAAATTGCAGTATGGCCTTGACTAAGGTCTTGGGAGTAAGAGCGAAGGCTCAATGTGTGTGAGAGTGTTTGAATTGCAAGACTACCCACACGACATAAATGAAACCCAAATATAACCGCAATAAGGCCTTTACTAAGGTCTTGGGAGTAAGAGCGAAGGCTCAATGTGTGTGAAAGTGCTTGAATTTAAAGACTTACTCACACGACATGAAATGAAACCCAAATATAAATTGCAGTATGGCCTTGACTAAGGTCTTGGGAGTAAGAGCGAAGGCTCAATGTGTGTGAGAGTGTTTGAATTGCAAGACTACCCACACGACATAAATGAAACCCAAAT
This sequence comes from Brasenia schreberi, assembly GCA_036023115.1. Classification (NCBI taxonomy): domain Eukaryota; kingdom Viridiplantae; phylum Streptophyta; class Magnoliopsida; order Nymphaeales; family Cabombaceae; genus Brasenia; species Brasenia schreberi. The sequence continues at coordinate 14,435,624 of JAYKKT010000064.1, forward strand.
ATAACCGCAATAAGGCCTTTACTAAGGTCTTGGGAGTAAGAGCGAAGGCTCAATGTGTGTGAAAGTGCTTGAATTTAAAGACTTACTCACACGACATGAAATGAAACCCAAATAGTATAAGTCGGCCCTTACTTGGGTCTTTCAAATAAGAGCGAAAGCTCAATGTGTGTGAGAGTGCTTGAATTGAAAGACTTACTCACACGACATGAAATGAAACCCAAATAGTATAAGTCGGCCCTTACTTGGGTCTTTCAAATAAGAGCGAAAGCTCAATGTGTGTGAGAGTGCTTGAATTGAAAGACAACACACCCAACTTAAACAAAACCCTTCGAAAATGAAAGTATATATATACACTTATGTATTAGGGGCTGATTAGGCCCGTGTGTGTTCAAAATCGTGCACGACTAAGAGAGTGCACGTGTGTGGTTGTGCCAAGCCACGTTATTACAATCGGGGGGTGACTATGCTCCGTTATTACAACCCCATATCAAATTGAATCTCAAGCAAGTATACAACTAAAGACCGAGTTTAGGCACTTACGAGTAGCTGGTCCGTAGAGGCCTTGCTTGAGCGTGGGCTTGGGCTTCGCCTTGGGCTGCAAACGGGAGCTCTGCGAGGATAGGTGACCAAGGGTGCTGGCCGACTGCAAGTAGGGCGCGGGATAGGCGCCTCGAAGGTGGCCGGCTGCAAATGGGTGTCGCCTCGATGTGGGGGGTTAAAGGGGCTGGACCAAGTGAGTGTTTAGGGCCACGAATGGGGAGTATAGAGGATTAGGGAATATAGACCTAAGGAGAGTTTAGGGGAAGGCCGAATGGGAGTCCTATAGGGTGGAGGAAATGGCTGGCCGGGTGCAAATAGGATGGTTAGGTAGTGGCCGGTAGTTTAGGTTATGCTAGGTTCGGCTAAGTGAAAAGGGTGGTGGAAAAGGGCTGAGATGAGGATAGGGTGGGTGGCTAGGAGTGGAGAGGTAGTAGAGAAGGGTTTTGGTAGAGTTAGAGAGTGCTTACCGGATGGGGAGAAGTGGCGGATGGAAGAGGGAAGCCGGGTGTGGATGGGAGCTCGACTGGTTCGGTTGGATGAAGGTGGTGGCGTCCGGCTGGGTGAGGTGATGGAGAGTGGAAGAGGGAAGGTGGCGGTGCAAGTAGTGCTGGTGGAGCAGGCGGGCAGGTGATGAAGAGTGGTCCCGGCTAGGTGAGGGAATGGGAGATGGAGAGGGCCCAGCTGGGTGAGGTGAGGGTTCCAGCTTTCTTTTGTTTTTTTATCAGGGAGTGGCTTTTGAAGCTCTGGGCTTGAATCCTCTTCTGTCCTAGGGTCTTCTTTTGCCTTCTGTACCTGTTTTCACATTTCAAAACAGGTCGTCGTTTTGGCTCAAATGAGCTTTTTGGTGTTTTGAGAGTTTTTGAAAAATAGAAGATTTGGGGTGTTTACAGCGGCCCCTTCACACATACAACCTTCCTAGGGTTGTTCAACACGAGCCGAGGTGGCTCAACCATAATTTGCCCCAGGTTAGCCTCATGGGCCTGGGAGCTTGATAAACAAGGGGAGTTTATGATCCCCTGAAGCTGTGGGTGACTCTCACCTAGGATTACTACGACCTGGTCCCTAAAAGGGATCTTAACACACCTGTGGAAGGTGGATGGCACAGTGCACAAACTGTGTATCCAGGGCCTTCCCAGCAACAGGTTATAATGGGGGTGGATGTCCAAGACATGGAACACCCCCGTGTGTTCGATCCCTCCCGTTTCCATTGGGAGTTCGATGGATCCTAAAGGTCTAGACGCATTCCCATCGTATCCAGTGATAACGATGGGGCTTGGGTTTACTGAAGTCAAGGTGACTCCGATTTTGTACACCACATGTAGTGGAAGGATGTTGAGCCCTCCTCCACCATCGACTAGGCACCTGTCCAGAGAGTAGTTGTTTAGAACCACCTCGATATGCAGGGCTTGGTTATGGGTTTCGTAGGGTCTATCTACATCATCTTCCGAAAAAGTGATGGGTGATTTTGCTCCTAATAAAGCCACTTGGGCAGACAAGGATTCCGGACTTATGTTTGAATCAACCTTGGCCCTTTCTAGAATTTTCTCTAATACAAGTCTATGCCTAGGCGAGGTTTTTATAAGCTCTAGGATAGACATGTGAATAGGAATCTTTGAAAGGTGGTTTTTGAAATCATAAGGATTTAGGATGACTTTGTCCTTATCTGCTTTTGGCAGACCACTAGGGATACATGCTTTTGAGGTGCCAGGCACACTGACCACCTTTTGAGCACCTTGAAGGTGTGGGGGTTGATAGATCCTCCTGGATCTAGTGACTTCCCCCACGACCAGCCTAGGGTTCGCGCTAAACTTGGCTCTAAGGATGAGCTGAGGAGAACCTTGGATTTTCAAAACTGGTTTTACCGGTGTTTCCACTTTTGGTGGTCCCCGAATGACGACTTGGGCGGGCCTCTTGTATAGTACAAGGATGGGCGCACAAGTAGGTCGACCAGGTTCTGGTTTTTGCGCTAGTTCCTTGGAAATGGTGAGGGTACATACCTCCTTTCCTTTCCCACTGCCACTGGCATGTTTGGGAAAGGGTTCCTTGAAGATAGCTTGAGGTGGCTCAGGTTCCGCAGTGACCTGGAGCCGGCCTTCTGCTATCAAGTTCTCAATTTTATTTAAAAGAGAGAAGCAGCGTTTGGTATCATGGCCTTTGAGCCGATGATACTTACAAAATCGGTTTAAATACCCCCCTTTGGACGTGACTCCTTCGGGGATTTCAGGGAGTTCTATCATGCCCTGGGCAAGTAAGAGGTCTAGGACCTCCGACACAGGTTGCCCCAGCGGAGTATACTCCCGTTTTTCAACCGGTTTGTGAAAATTGCATTCTCTCTTATTTTCTAATTTTTCAAAATTTTTGGAAGTGCCCGCCATGCCTGGATCCACCCGGACATTGGCGATTTTATGGGGCTTTGCCCCTTTGTCCGTCGTGGGCAGCCCATATGCGATGGGCTTTTCCAAACGGGTTTTTGGAACGGCACTTCCTTTCCATAAGTGGTCGTATGTCCCTTTTCGCAAGTTGGTTTCGAAAAGGGAGGCCTTTTTGATCAACTTATGGAAAGTTGAAATCTCATGGAGCGAGAGAAGGGTTTTTAACTCGCTTTTAAAATTATCCAAGATGAGCATTACTGCGCATCCTTCGGATATGGGCTCTCACACTTGGCCCAAAAGCGACCTCCATCTTATAATGAAGGCATGTACGTCTTCGTTCATGCCTTGCTTCATATCCCTTAAGGTATTTAGGGTTGGCGTGACTTCTACGTTGTGTGCAAATCTTTGCATGAAGCAGTTCGCTAACTCTTCAAAAGTAGTGAACTGGCTTAAGTCGTAGGAAGCCAGCCATTTGGCAGCTGTGCCTTTAAGGGATAGAGGGAACCAATACACCCATTTCATCGAGTCCTTTTTCTTCTTATGGGCTCGACGTGAGAAAAGCTACAAGTGAGACCTAGGGTCTCCCATGCCATCATATCGATGGAAGTTCGGTATTTCATCGTCACTGTCTGTTTCGTAGTCCATAGGAAGGAAATCAGACAGGGCGTAGCTTCTTTTCTCTTTATTCTGCCCTTTTAGCAACTGCTGTAGGGCTTTACGGTCCTTTTGTGTGAAGGACTCGTGGTATTGGTTGCCTTCCATTACGGAGGCCTCTTTTTGCTTGCGAGGTTTTTCAGATTTCTTTTTAGGCCTTTGTTCACCGTTTGATGAACAGGAATCGCCTACTTCAGCCTCTTGGCTGAGAGCATCGATTTTGGCCTCAAACTCCCTTCTCAAGTCCTCGATTTCATCTAGTTTTATTTTGTTTTTGAAAATCCTCTTAGAGTGAGAACTTGATGCGCATGAGCCTTGGCTCGACACTTCACTTGGATTGGATTTTGACATGCTTTTCAAGCTTTTTCAAAAGGTCCTAAGTACAAGCAAAGAAAATAAGTTAAAAACAACACCTTTTTTACAAAATTTTCGCAAGACTTCTACTTAAAAACTCGATTTTTGAAAGGCTCACGTTCCACCGGGCATGCCAATCTCTGTAGACGCGTGAAAATCCCCGCCTCTTTGCCTTTTTCAGGGCTCGGAGTGGATCCTCTCGTGTATCTAAGGCCTATGTATGCAAACAGGGCGTGCCAGCTAGCTTACTTAAGCTAGCGAAGATATTTTTAACACTGACTTCTAAACGTGGCGACTGTGAGCAAGTAAGCTCTTGTCGTCGCAGACCTTCTTGTACCGATGCGCAAGGGTCAGTCTGTACGCTTTGCAAAAATCGAGTTTTGGAGAGAAAGTCTATGAAGCGGTTCGAGGTGTTTATTTCGGGTCTTTAAAATGCGATTGCATGTTTTAGATCACGTGGATTTGCACGTGCCTAAGTCTTTTCTTTTATCCCTTTTCGGGCCACCTAGTTTGTGTGTTATGAACACTCCACTACATGGGCGAATTCGAGCGGGGCTTGCTTTGATGCAATATGCGTCCTACCTCGTGGTATGGCGTAGATACAATGCAAACTCACGCTACTCCAAAGGGAAAACCCGAAATGTAAAGACAATACTGAAGGGAAATAACTGAAGGGAAATAACCGAAGGGAAATAACCGAAGGGAAATGACTTGAAATATAAATGCCGAAGGGAGATATGTATATATGATATGTATATGAGCCCTTACTCGGATCTTGCAAATAAGAGCGAAGGCTCAATGTGGGTGCGTGCTTGAATTGAAAGACTTACTCACACGACATGAAATGAAACCCAAATAGTATAGGTCGGCCCTTACTTGGGTCTTTCAAATAAGAGCGAAAGCTCAATGTGTGTGAGAGTGCTTGAATTGAAAGACTTACTCACACGACATGAAATGAAACCCAAATAGTATAGGTCGGCCCTTACTTGGGTCTTTCAAATAAGAGCGAAAGCTCAATGTGTGTGAAAGTGCTCGAATTGAAAGACTTACTCACACGACATGAAATGAAACCCAAATAGTATAGGTCGGCCCTTACTTGGGTCTTTCAAATAAGAGCGAAAGCTCAATGTGTGTGAGAGTTCTTGAATTGAAAGACTTACTCACACGACATGAAATGAAACCCAAATAGTATAGGTCGGCCCTTACTTGTGTCTTTCAAATATGAGCGGAAGCTCAATGTGTGTGAGTGCTTGAATTGAAAGGCAACGCACCCAACTTAAGCAAAACCCTTCGAAAATGAAAATATATATATTTATGTATTAGGGGCTTATTAGGCCCGTGTGTGTTCAAAATCGTGCACAACTAAGAGAGTGCACGTGTGTGGGTGTGCCAAGCCGCATTATTACAAGCGGGGGGAGACTACGCTCCGTTATTACAACCCCGTATCAAATTGAATCTCAAGCAAGTATACAACTAAAGACCGAGTTTAGGCACTTACGAGTAGCTGGTCCGTAGAGGCCTTGCTTGAGCGTGGGCTTGGGCCTTCGCCTTGGGCTGCAAACGGGAGCTCCGCGAGGATGGGTGACCAAGGGTGCTGGCCGGCTGCAAGTGGGGGGCGGGATAGGCGCCTCGAAGGTGGCCGGTTGCAAGTGGGGTCGCCTTGACGTGGGCGATTAAAGGGGTGAACCAAGTGAGTGTTTTAGGGTCACTAGGAGAGTCGAGTGTTTAGGGAAGGTGGACCTAAATGGGAGTTTATGGGAAGGCCGAATGGGAGTCCTATAGGGTTGAAGGAATGGCTGGCCGGGTGCAAATGGGATGGTTAGGTAGTGGCCGGTAGTTTGGGTTGTGCTAGGTTCGGCCAAGCGAAAAGGGTGGTGACAAAGGGCTGAGATGATGATAGGGTGGGTGGCTAGGAGTGGAGAGGTAGTAGAGAAGGGTTTAGGTAGAGTTAGGGAATGCTTACCGAATGGGGAGAGGCGGTGGATGGAAGAGAGGAGCCGGGTGTAGATGGGATGGCGAGCAAGTGTGGCGTCCGGCTGGGAGAGGGTGGTGGCGTCCGATTGGGAGATGGTGGTGGTGGAAGAGAGAAGGTGGCGGTGCAGGTGGAATAGGTGGAACAGGAGGGAGGTGATGGAACTCGGCTGGACTTGGGGAAGAAAGGGGACCCGGCTGGGATTGGTAAGGGCGGCCAGCTTGGAAAACCCGCCCCCAAGGGGGGGGTTTAAATAGGGATGGGTAGGTCGGTTAGGGCTGGGCTTGGGGTAGTGGTTAGGTGGTTTAGGTAGGGTGGTATGTAGATAAGGTGGGCTGGAAAGGGTTGGGCCAGATATTTTGAAAACTAGGGGTTTGGGTAGATTGTGGGCTAGGGGTGGTTTAGGGGTTTAGGGCTAGGTTAGGTGGTTGGGTTTTAGGGTGAGGTTTAGTGAGGTAGGTTAGGTGATTAGGCTAGGTTTAGGCTAGGATTAGGGAAATTAATCTAGGTTTAGGGAAGGATTAGGGAAGTGGGTTAGGTGATTAGGTTGGGATTAGGCCGGGATTAGGGAAGTGGGTTAGGTGATTAGGCTCAGATTAGGGGTGGATTAGGGGTTTAGGCTAGGATTAGGTGTTTTGGGTTAGGTTTAGGTGAAGGAGCTCCCTTTGCATGGCCCATAGACCTTAACCACCTCATGTTGGTGCAGCCCTAGGTTAGGTTTTAGCTAATTACAAGCTTAAAACCCACTCAATTAGGCTAACCCACATGATTAACCCCAAACTTGACACACAAGTCAAGCTAAATTACAACACTCTTGATATTTTCCATCCCCACTCTCTCTCATGCCCAATATCCCACGTGAATTTCAAGTGGGCCCCACCTCCATTTATGAGAAGGTGATGTGGGCCATGGATATGGATATTGGATTGGATCTCTGGATCCAAATCCAAATCCAAGTCCACATATGGGTTTGGGTTGGGATCTGGATGTATATGGTCCAGATCCAATCCAAACTGAACTCTGACTCCTTCGAGCTGGGTTCGAAACGGACGATTTGTGCGGGGTCTGACAGCATCAGTACTCCGTCTGCGTTGGGTCTTCGCCAACATGGTCGTCCGCCTCCGTTTCTGCCTTCCGAAGATGACTTCAAAGGATATTTTGATAAGAACAGGGTCTTGGACGTTCGAGATCCTGGGGTTGTGAATCAGATACAAGAGTTTTTGTGCTGGGCTTGACATGTGCTCTGGTTCCGGGCTCTCCTTAGCTCTCCTGGTCCTGTCTTGATCGGGCCAAGCCACTTTGGGGTTTCAAAAACGTATTTAAAAACGTATTTAAAAGGTTTTCAAAAGCCATATTATATGTTTTTGAAATATGAAGTTTAAAACATATGTACGGGGTTGTCTGGAAGGCTCCTGGGTTTCCAGACTCAAAAATGGCCCTTTGGGGCTGCTTGTATAAAACCAGATTTGTTTAAGGAATTTGTGGGATTTCGGGGTGTTTACAAAAACAAAAACTCGAAAAAAGAGTGCTTTGTATAGTTCCCAAAGTTCTTGTTTTACAAAAACCCAAAAAAATCGAAAATTTGGAAAATACCAAAAAGATTTTGTACATAGCTGCTCCAGGTAGGACTTTGGCAAAAGAAAAGGATTTCTAAAGAAACGTCGTCTGCATAGCCAGACCAAAAATTTCCAAATCAATTGAAAATCCAAGTACAAAACCAGGTCATTTTGAAAACCACGCATCAAGTTCCCTCGGGTCTATAGCCCACAAGAATGATAAAAGCCCAGAAGTGGATCCCCTTGAGGAAGATCCCACTTCTGAGCTCCCAGAATTTCATAGAATTCTCGATTTTGAAAGACCTTCCCAATCAGTAGGAGGAGATTTCATAGAGGTGAACCTAGGGGATGATTCCAATCCCAAAACCATCAAAATAGGCACATGCTTGCATGAAACTGAAAAGTTAGCATTCATTGCATTTCTACAAACCTATTTAGATGTGTTTGCATGGACGTATGAAGACATGCCAGGCATAGATCCTAGCATTGTCGAGCATCGTCTTTCCTTAGATGCAGGTGTAAAACCCATAAAGCAGAAGCTTAGGAAAATACACCCGAATGTACACACGCAAGTCAAAGAGGGTTTAGAAGATCTGCTAAAAGCCGGATTTATAAAACCCATTGCGTATTCTGATTGGTTGTCAAATATCGTTGTGGTTCGAAAAACCAATGGGAAAATTCGAATATGCATCGATTTCAGAAACCTGAATAAAGCCACTCCAAAGGATAATTATCCTTTACCAAACATAGATTTGATAGTCGATAGTACCGCAAATCATGAAATGTTTTCATTCATGGATGGCTATTCAGGCTATAATCAAATCAAACTAAGTCCACGAGATCAGGGTAAGACCGCCTTCACAACCCCATGGGGCACGTACTGCTATACAGTCATGCCCTTTGGTTTGAAAAATGCCGGGGCAACATACCAACGAGCCATGAACACGATCTTCTATGATCAAATTCATGAGCTTGTAGAAGTGTATGTAGATGATCTCTTGGCAAAATCCAAAACCCGATGCACCCATATCGAATGTTTACAAAAGATTTTCGAAAGGCTTAGGCTTTACAAAGTAAAGCTAAACCCTCAAAAATGTGTGTTCGGGGTAGAATCAGGGAAGCTTCTAGGCTTTATGGTGAGCCAAAGGGGAATAGAAGTCGACCCCTCTAAGTGTCGAGCCATCATAGACATGGCTCCACCCTCTAATCTTACTCAAATCCGTAGCCTCCAAGGTCGCTTACAATCCGTGCGTCGATTCATATCGAATCTGGCAACTAGATGCGAACCCTTCAACAAACTGTTGAGGAAGGGTACGAAATTCTTATGGGATGACGAATGCCAAAAGTCCTTCGAGAGACTGAAGGCATACTTGGTTAATCCCCCCGTTTTGAATCCTCCAAAGCAAGGAAAACCGCTTTTATTATACATCTCCGTGCATGTAAATGCTTTAGGAGCCCTGTTGGCTCAATACGAGGATGACACCCATAAGGAGTATGCCATCTACTATATTTCGAAAACTCTCTTGGCTTATGAACGAAATTATCAAGCCATGGAGAAGACGTGCTTGGCCCTAGTCTGGGCCTGCCAGAAGTTCAGACACTATTTCCTAGATCATGAGTTCTGGATAGTGTCCAAGCTTGATCCAATCAAGCACTTGTTCGAAAAACCCATTCTCACGGGTAGATTGGGCAAATGGCAACTCCTTCTAATGGAGTATGATCTGAAATACCATCACCAGATCTCCATTAAGGGGCAAGCCCTAGCAGATTACATGGCTGAATTCCCCTTAGAGGACGCATATCCCACTCTTGTCGAAATGCCTGATGAAGGCATATTGCAAAACCATTTTCAAAACAACATTTTGGCAAATTCTTTCGAAAACCAAGTGTGGAAGATGCACTTCGACGGGGCACGAAACCAACGAGGGGCTGGTGCTGGGGTCATCCTAATCTTCCCTGAAAAGGGCGAGATTCCCATAGCAGTCCGCTTAGATTTCGAATGTTCCAACAACGTAGCTGAGTATAAAGCACTCATACAAGGCTTAAAGATTTCGAAAACACTAGGGGCATCATGCATTGAGGTCTTTGGAGATTCGCTCCTTGTCATAAACCAAGTTTTAAAAATTTGGCAAGTACGTAATGAGAAACTACTTCCATATCACGAGTTGGCCACTCGATTGGTCCAATCCTTCCAGTCGTGTAAACTCACACACGTAGGAAGAGAGGACAATGGCATCGCCGATGCCCTCTCCTCCTTGGGTTCAACCCTGAAGGTCGATCCCATTTCAGGGACCAGATCTTTGGAAATATGGCATGCGCCCCATCCATCCACACACGACTTGGATATTTGCCAAAACAACCCAGAGTCTATTGAAAAACCCTGGTTTTATGACATAAAACATTTTTTAGAAAATGGAGGATTCACCGAGGATGCCACGTCCAAAGATAAGGCATTCATTCGTAAGATTTCGACCCGATACACCATTCTGGGTGGGGTCTTATACAAAAAGAGTTTTACCGGCATTCTGCTTAGGTGTATCGACCTAGAGGAGGCTAGGATAGTAATGCATGAGTTCCACGATGGAGAATGTGGAGGTCATGTTAATGCCAACATGATGGCGATGAAAATACTTAGAGGGGGCTATTTTTGGTCCACCCTGAAAAAGGATTGTCACGATCATGTTAGGAAGTGTCATCCATGTCAAGTGCATGGGCACGCCATTCATATCCCTTCATCCGCATTGCATTCCGTGGTCAGCCCCTGGCCATTTACCATGTGGGCGTTTGACATCGTAGGCCCAATATTTCCGAAGGCCTCGAATGGGCATCGATTTATTTTAGCAGCCACGGAGTATTTCTCCAAGTGGGTGGAAGCCATTTCCCTAACCAATGTAATGGGGCAACATGTGGTGGCTTTCATCCGGAGGAATATCTTGGCTCGATTTGGGGTTCCACGAGACCTTGTGTTTGATAATGGTACCCCATTCAAGAACGAGCGGATGGTTAAGTTGTGCAACACGTATGGCATAACTCACCACTTCTCCTCGCCCTACTACCCTCAAGGCAACGGCCAAGCCGAAGCCACAAACAAGACTCTCATTAGTATTATTGAGAAAACCTTAGAGAAGGGTAGGACGTGGCACGAGAAGCTGGATGAAGCCTTATGGGCTTACAGGACTTCCATCCGGACTCCCACGAATGCCACACCATTCGAATTGGTCTATGGCACAAACGCCATTCTTCCCATTCATACTCAACTACATTCATTTCATACATCCATAGCACTCGACCTCCCCCTAGAGACGCTTCAGCATGCTAGGATGGCCGAACTAGATTTGCTAGATGAGAGGCAACTCCTTGCCATGGATCATGCTCGTGCATACCGGCAAAGGATAGCCCGACATTATAGCAAACACATGAGACCTCGCCACTTTGAAGTGGGAGATCTGGTCTTAAAAACCATCCACCATCGTGGCCCACACCCCCTAGGCAAGTGGCGCCCCAACGGGGATGGACCCTATGTTATACGAGCAACCACTACGAACAATTCGTATTGTTTGATCGATGTAGAAGGTAGGAATTTAGCAGATCCTATCAATATTCAATACTTAAAGAAGTATCATGTGTAGGATCTGGACTAAATTCCAGTTTTCGAAAATTTATAGGGATAGCTGCCCTGAGACATGTGAATAAGGTGCAAAGGCGAACTCGTGTGACCTAAGTGAAGAGAATTCGCACTTGTGAAAGAGTGGAGTCTTCAAAATCGTGGTTACATTTCAAAATCCTTCTTCTTACAAAGAAAGGCCTAGTTCAACATAGCAAGATACTTGCAAGTGGTACGTGCTGTTTCTAAATAGGCTGATCTGGAATGGATCGAGTGTATGCTTGGGATAAGTCCTCCCCTCTTCTCTTCTCCTTCCAAAAGGAAAACAAAGGCCCAAAACAAAAGGGAATTTCCCATTCAAAGTCTCTTTCCAAAAGAAAGAAACCAGAATTTAAAAGAAAAATCAATTCTCTTATAAAAAAGAGGGATTAAAGAAAAAATACTCCCAAAGGGAGACCCTCTATGAAAAAAAAAAAAAGAAGAAAAAGAGGCCAAAAAGCTTAAAAAGAGCAGGTTTTTTGCCTTCTGTGCCTCAAACCACGGGACGCTTCAGAAAGGACCATGGTATCTCTTTCCCATCCCTGGCTTATCCCAAGCTAAAGCATGGTTCATTTCAAGGAATCCTAAAGTAAAAATAGGATTTACTTACTTGAATTTCATCTTGTTTGAGAATTCGACGTTTCGAGTAAGACGTAGGAATTTGAAATGAAGCTTGTTTTCTTATAAAACCTCCGCTAGATAAGCAAGTGTTAAGACTCAAACAAGGGCAAGCACGAAGAGCTCGAGATCCTTAGGATCGAGGCTCAAGACAGTTGTCCCTTTTGTAAATAGCTTTTGTAAATAAGTTTTGAAAACCGAACATCGAACAGCATAGGATTTGCTCACTTGGAGCAGTAGGCCTTGTAAGTCTCTAGAGTTCGACCACATCTGGTCCCTGGGAGGTCGCCACTTTTGGCACCACACCCATGTCATTTGCATTCCACGCATGGTACTTGCATAAACATGATCCCATTTTAGGACCAGATTCCATAGTATAACCCTTTGGTGTGATATCTCCTCCTACCAGAGTTTGTAAATTGAGATTTTGCTAAAAATGGGGCGATCCCATATTCTTCGTGGCTAGATCTAGGGAGACATTGAAAGGGGTGTTTGTCATCTTTGCCCTTATCCAAATCTATTTTGACAAGGCCAAAGAGGGGCATCTGTAAACACCCCGAAATCCCACGAATTTCTTTAAAACAACCTGGTTTTGTACAAGCAGCCCCAAAGGGCCATTTTGAGTCTGGAAACCCAGGAGCCTTCCAGACAACCCTGTATATATGTTTTAAACTTCATATTTCAAAAATATATAATATAGCTTTTGAAAACCTTTTAAAACACGTTTTTGAAACCCCGAAGCAGTTTGGCCTAATCCAGACAGGATCAGGAGAGCTAAGAAGAGCCCGGAACCGGAGCACATGTCGAGCCCGGCACAACAACTCTTGTATCTCATTCATACCCCCAGGATCTCGAACGTCCAAGACCCTGTTCTTATCAAAATATCATTTGAAATCGTCTCCGGAAGGCAGAAACGGAGGCGGACGACCATGTTAGCGAAGACCCAACGCAGACGGAGTACTGATGCTGTCAGACCCCGCACAAATCGTCCGTTTTGAACCCAGCTCGAAGGAGTCAGAGTTTAGTTTGGATTGGATCTGGAGCATATATATCCAGATCCCAATCCAAACCCATAGGTGGACTTGGATTTGGATTTGGATCCAGAGATCCAATCCAATATCCATATCCATGGCCCACATCACCTTCTCATAAATGGAGGTGGGGCCCACTTGAAATTCATGTGGGATTATGGGCATGAGAGAGAGTGGGGATGGAAAATATCAAGAGGGTTGTAATTAAGCTTGACTTGTGTGTCAAGTTTGGGGTTAATCATGTGGGTTAGCCTAATTGAGTGGGTTTAAGCTTGTAATTAGCCAAAAGCTAACCTAGGGCTGCACCAACATGATATGGTTAAAGTCTATAGGCCATGCAAAGGGAGCTCCTTCACCTAAACGTAACCCAAAACACCTAATCCAAGCCTACCCCCCTAATCCACCCCTAATCTGAGCCTAATCACCTAACCCACTTCCCTAATCCCGGCCTAATCCCAACCTAATCACCTAACCCACTTCCCTAATCCTTCCCTAAACCTAGGTTAATTTCTCTAATCCTAGCCTAAACCTAGCCTAATCACCTGACCTAGCTCACTAAACCTCACCCTAAAACCCAACCACCTAACCTAGCCCTAAACCCTAAACCACCCCTAGCCCACAATCTACCCAAACCACTAGCTTTCAAAATATCTGGCCCAACCCTTTCCAGCCCACCTTATCTACATACCACCCTACCTAAACCACCTAACCACTACCCCAAGCCCAGCCCTAACCGACCTACCCATCCCTATTTAAACCCCCCCCCTTGGGGGCGGGTTTTTTCCTAGCTAGTGGCTTCACCCATCCTAGCCGGGTCCCTTCCTTCCCCAAGTCCAGCCGAGTCCCACCATCTCCCACCTGCTCCACCTACACCGCCACCTGCTCTCCATCCCACCACCATCTCCTAGCCGGACGCCACCACCATCTCCCAGCCGGACGCCACCACTTGCTCTCCATCCCAACCACCCGGCTTCTCTCTTCCATCCACCGCCTATCCCCATTCGGTAAGTACCCCCCCAACGCTACCTAACTCCTTCTCTACTCCCTCTCCATTCCTAGCCACCCACCATACCATCATCTCACCTACACATCAGCCCTTTGCTGCCACCATTATCCCTTAGCCGAACCTAGCACAACCTAAACTACCGGCCACTACCTAACCATCCCATCTACATCTGGCTACCCTATAAGACTCCCATTCGGCCTTCCCTTAAATCCCCTTTAGGTCCATACTCCCCAATACTCTAGACTCTCCTAGTGACCCTACACACTTACTTGGCCAAGCCCTTTAATCGCCCACATCAAGGCGACATCCATTTGCAGCCGGCCACCTTCGAGGCGCCTATCCCGCGCCCCACTTGCAGCCGGCCAGCACCCTTTGTCATCCACCCTCGTGGAGCTCCCGTTTGCAGCCCAAGGCGAAGGCCAAGCCCACGCTCAAGCAAGGCCTCTATGGACCAGCTACTCGTAAGTGCCTAAACTCGGTCTTTAGTTGTATACTTGCTTGAGATTCAATTTGATACGGGGTTGTAATAACGGAGCATAGTCTCCCCTCGCTTGTAATAACGTGGCTTGGCACACCCACACACGTGCACTCCCTTAGTTGTGCACGATTTTGAACACACACGGGCCTAATCAGCCCCTAATACATAAATATATATATATACTTTCATTTTCGAAGGGTTTTTGCTTAAGTTGGGTGCGTTGTCTTTCAATTCAAGCACTCACACACATTGAGCTTTCGCTCTTATTTGAAAGACCCAAGTAAGGGCCGACCTATACTATTTGGTTTTCATTTCATGTCGTGTGAGTAAGTCTTTCAATTCAAGCACTTTCACACACATTGAGCCTTCGCTCTTATTTGAAAGACCCAAGTAAGGGCCGACCTATACTATTTGGGTTTAATTTCATGTCGTGTGAGTAAGTCTTTCAATTCAAGCACTCTCACACACATTGAGCCTTCGCTCTTATTCCCAAGACCTTAGTAAAGGCCTTATTGCAGTTATATTTGGGTTTCATTTATGTCGTGTGTGTAGTACTTCAATTCAAGCACTCTCACACACATTGAGCCTTCGCTCTTACTCCCAAGACCTTAGTCAAGGCCATACTGCAATTTATATTTGGGTTTAATTTCATGTCGTGTGTGTAAGTCTTTCAATTCAAGCACGCACCCACATTGAGCCTTCGCTCTTATTTGCAAGACCCGAGTAAGGGCTCATATACATATTATATATACATATCTCCCTTCGGCATTTATATTTCGAGTCATTTCCCTTCGGTTATTTCCCTTCGGTTATTTCCCTTCGGTTATTTCCCTTCAGTTATTTCCCTTCAGTATTGTCTTTACATTTCGGGTTTTCCCTTTGGAGTAGCGTGAGTTTGCATTGCATCTACGCCATACCACGAGGTAGGACGCATATTGCATCAAAGCAAGCCCCGCTCGAATTCGCCCACGTAGTGGAGTGTTCATAACACACAAACTAGGTGGCCTGAAAAGGGATAAAAGAAAAGACTTAGGCACGTGCAAATCCACGTGATCTAAAACATGCAATCGCATTTTAAAGACCCGAAATAGATACCTCGAACTGCTTCGTAGGCTTTCTCTCCAAAAACTCAATTTTTGCAAAGCGTACAGACTGACCCTTGCACATCGGTGCAAGAAGGTCTGCAACGACAAGAGCTTACTTGCTCACAGTCGCCACGTTTAGAAGTCAGTGTTAAATATAACTTCGCTAGCTTAAGTAAGCTAGCTGGCATGCCCTGTTTGCATACATAGGCCTTAGACACACGAGAGGATCCGCTCCGAGCCCTGAAAAAGGCAAGAGGCGGGGATTTTCATGCGTCTACACTTATACAAACCTCGCCTAGGCATAGACTCGTGCTAGAGAAAAATCTAGAAAGAGTTAAGGTTGATTCGAACATAAGTCCGGAATCCCTGTCTGTCGAAGTGGCTTTAATAGGAGCAAAGTCACCCATCACTTTCTCGGAAGACGATGTAGATAGGCCCTACGAGTCCCATAACCAGGCCCTGCATATCGAGGTGGTTCTGAATAACCACTCTCTGTACAATGCCTAGTCCATGGGGGAGGAGGGCTCAACATCCTTCCACTTCATGTAGCGTATCAAATCGGAGTCACCTTGACTTCTGTGAACCCAAGCCCCATCGTTATCACTGGATACGATGGGAATGCGTCTAGGCCTTTAGGATCAATCGAACTCCCGATGGAAATGGGAGGGATCACGCACACGGGGGTGTTCCATGTCTTGGACATCCACCCCCATTATAACCTGTTGTTGGGAAGGCCTTGGATACACAGTTTGTGCGCTGTGCCATCCACCTTCCACAGGTGTGTCAAGATCCCTTTCAAGGACCAAGTCATGGTGATCCTAGGTGAGAGTCACCCACAGCTTCAGGGAATCATAAACTCCCCTTGTTTATCGAGCTCTTAGGCCCATGAGGCTAACTTGGGGCAGATTGTGATTGAGCTGCCAAGGCTCGTGTTAAACAACCCTGGGAAGGTTGTATGTGTGAAGGGGCCACCCAAAGCAAGCCCCCTCTCGATCTTAACCCTTCTAGGAAAACCCAAGCGTTCCCTATTTCCAAAGCCCCTAGACAAGAAGCCATACGAGCATGATATGGACGACAGCAAGTTCCAGGACCACGATCTTTATCAAAACTTTTCAAAAAAGAAAAAATCGTGGAACATGTTGTTAAATATGGGCTACACGCCCTACAAAAGTCTAGGGGCACAAAACCAGGGTCTCCTAGAGCCCATCCTTCCTAGGGCCAACCCAAGCCGATACGGGATTGGCTATACTCCCAAAATACCGCCAGAGCCGCCCCTTGTGACCACCTGGGTCAAGGGTGCCCTGGAACCTGCCTTAGAAGAGACCTACGATTTAGACCTCCTATTCTGAGTCTAATCCGTAGTGTTTTCCCTTTGTAGGTATGACGGAAGATCCCTTTTATAAAAATACAAAAACATTTGGAAAACTTAAAATCAAAAAAATCGAAAAAGAGGAAAAACTAAAAACAATGGAAAAACAAAAACTCAAAAATAGAGTGCTTTGTATAGTTCCTAAGGTTCTTGTTTTACAAAAACCCAAAAAATCGAAAATTTGGAAAATACCAAAAAGATTTTGTATATAACTGCTCCTGGTAGGACTGTGGCAAAAGAAAAGGATTTCGAAAGAAATGTCGTTTGCATAGCCAGACCAAAAATTTCGAAATCAATTGAAAATCCGAGTACAAAACTAGGTCTTTTTGAAAATCACGCATCAAATTCCCTCGGGTCTATAACCCACGAGAATGATCGAAGCCCAAAAGTGGAGCCCCTTGAGGAAGATCCCACTTCTGAACTCCCAGAATTTCATAAAATTCTCGATTTTGAAAGACCTTCCAATTCAGTAGGAGGAGATTTCATAGAGGTAAACTTAGGGGATGATTCTAATCCCAAAACCATCAAAATAGGCACATGTTTGCATGAACATGAAAGATTAGCATTCATTGCATTTCTACGAACCTATTTAGATGTGTTTGCATAGACGTATGAAGACATGCCGGGCATAGACCCCAGCATTGTCGAACATTGTCTTCCCTTAGATGCGGATGTAAAACCCATAAAGCAGAAGCTTAGGAAAATACACCCGAATGTACACACACAAGTCAAAGAGGGTTTAGAAGATCTGCTAAAAACTGGATTTATAAAACCCATTGCGTATTCTGATTGGTTGTCAAACATCGTTGTAGTTCAGAAAACCAGTGGGAAAATTTGAATATGCATCGATTTCAGAAACCTGAATAAAGCCACTCCAAAGGATAATTATCCTTTACCAAACATAGATTTGATAGTCGATAGTACTACAAATCATGAAATGTTTTCGTTTATGGATGGCTATTCAGGCTATAATCAAATCAAACTAAGTCCACGAGATCAGGGTAAGACCGCCTTCACAACCCCATGGGGCACGTACTGCTATACAGTCATGCCCTTTGGTTTGAAAAATGCCGGCGCAACATACCAACGAGCCATGACCACGATCTTCCATGATCAAATTCATGAGCTCGTAGAAGTGTATGTAGATGATCTCTTGGCGAAATCCAAAACCTGATGCACTCATATCGAATGTTTGCAAAAGATTTTCGAAAGGCTTAGGCTTTACAAAGTAAAGCTAAACCCTCAAAAATGTGTATTCGGGGTAGAATCAGGGAAACTTCTGGGCTTTATGGTGAGCCAAAGGGGTATAGAAGTTGATCCCTCTAAGTGTCGAGCCATCATAGACATGGCTCCACCCTCCAATCTCACCCAAATCCGTAGCCTCCAGGGTCTATTACAATCTGTTCGTCGATTCATATCGAATATGGCGACTAGATGCGAACCCTTCAACAAACTGTTGAGGAAGGGCACAAAATTCTTATGGGATGACGAATGCCAAAGGTCCTTCAAGAGACTAAAGGCATACTTGGTTCATCCCCCCATTTTGACTCCTCCGAAACAAGGAAAACCGCTTTTACTTTACATCTCTGTGCATGCGAATGCTTTAGGAGCCCTGTTGGCTCAATACGAGGATGACACCCATAAGGAGTATGCCATCTACTATATTTCGAAAACTCTCTTGGCTTATGAATGAAATTATCAAGCGATGGAGAAGACGTGCTTGGCCCTAGTCTGGGCCTGCCAGAAATTCAGACACTATTTCCTAGATCATGAGATCTGGATAGTGTCCAA
Source organism: Brasenia schreberi (assembly GCA_036023115.1). Lineage (NCBI taxonomy): Eukaryota > Viridiplantae > Streptophyta > Magnoliopsida > Nymphaeales > Cabombaceae > Brasenia > Brasenia schreberi. Next base: position 14,454,093 of record JAYKKT010000064.1, read on the forward strand.
GCTTGATCCAATCAAGCACTTGTTTGAAAAACCCATTCTCACGGGTAGATTGGGCAAATGGCAACTCCTTCTAATGGAGTATGACCTGAAATACCATCACCAGATCTCCATTAAGGGGCAAGCCCTGGCAGATTACGTGGTTGAGTTCCCCTTGGAGGACGCATATCCCACACTTGATGAAATGCCTGATGAAGGCATATTGCAAAACCATTTCCAAAACCACATTTTGGCAAACAATTTAGAAAACCAAGTGTGGAAGATGCACTTTGACGGGGCACGAAACCAACGAGGGGCTGGTGCTGGGGTCATCCTCATCTCCCCTGAAAAGGGCAAGATTCCTATAGCAGTCCGCCTAGATTTCGAATGTTCCAACAACGTAGCTGAGTATGAAGCACTCATACAATGCTTAAGGATTTCGAAAACTCTAGGGGCATCATGCATCGAGGTCTTTGGAGATTCACTCCTTGTCATAAACCAGGTTTTGAAAATTTGGCAAGTATGTAATGAGAAACTACTTCCATATCACGAGTTGGCCACTCGATTGGTCCAATCCTTCCAATCGTGTAAACTCACACACGTAGGAAGAGAGGACAATGGCATCGCCGATGCCCTCTCCTCCTTGGGTTCAGCCCTAAAGGTCGATCCCATTTCAGGGACCCGGTCTTTAGAAATATGGCATGCGCCCAACCCATCCACCCACGATCTGGATATTTGCCAAAATAACCCAGATTCTATTGGAAAACACTGGTTTTATGACATCAAAAAATTTTTAGAAAATGGGGGATTCGCTGAGGATGCCACATCCAAAGATAAGGCATTCATTCGTAAGATTTTGACCCGATACACCATTCTGGGTGGGGTTTTGTACAAGAAAAGTTTTACCGGCATCCTACTTAGATGTATCGATCTAGAGGAGGCTAGGATAGTGATGCATGAATTCCACGACGGAGAATGTGGAGGTCATGTTAATGCCAACATGATGGCAATGAAAATACTTAGAAGTGGCTATTTTTGGTCCACCCTGAAAAAGGATTGTCACGATCATGTTAGGAAGTGTCATCCATGTCAAGTGCTTGGGCACGCCATTCATATCCCATCATGTGGATTGCATTCCGTGGTCAGCCCCTGGCCATTCACCATGTGGGCGTTTGACATCGTAGGCCCCATATTTCCAAAAGCCTCGAATGGGCATCGATTTATTTTAGCGGCCACAGAGTATTTCTCCAAGTGGGTGGAAGCCATTTCCCTAACCAATGTAATGGGGCAACATGTGGTGGCTTTCATCCGGAGGAATATCTTGGCTCGATTTGGGGTTCCACGAGGCCTTATGTCTGATAATGGTACCCCATTCAAGAATGAGCGGATGGTTAAGTTGTGCAAAACGTATGGCATAACTCACCACTTCTCTTCGCCCTACTACCCTCAAGGCAACGGCCAAGCCGAAGCCACCAACAAGACTCTCATTAGTATAATTGAGAAAACCTTAGACAAGGGTAGGACGTGGCACGAGAAGCTGGATGAAGCCTTATGGGCTTATAGGAATTCCATCCGGACTCCCACGAATGCCACACCATTCGAATTGGTCTATGGCACAAACGCCATTCTTCCCATTCATACTCAATTGCATTCATTCCATACATCCATGGCACTCGACCTTCCCCTAGAGATGCTTCAGCATGCTAGGATTGTCGAACTAGATTTGCTACATGAGAGGCGACTCCTTGCCATGGATCATGCTCGTGCATACCAGGAAAGGATAGCCCGACATTATGGCAAACACATGAGACCTCGCCACTTTGAAGTGGGGGATCTGGTCTTAAAAATCATCCATTATCGTGGCCCACATCCACTCGGAAAGTGGCGCCCCAAGTGGGATGGACCCTATGTTGTACGAGCAACCACCACGAACAATTCGTATTGGTTGATCGATGTAGAAGGTAGGAATTTAGCAGATCCTATCAATATTAAATACTTAAAGAAGTATCATGTGTAGGATTTGTATTAAATTCCAATTTTCGAAAATTTTAGGGATAGCTGCCCTGAGACATGAAAATAAGGTGCAAAGGCAAAGTCGTGTGACCCTGAGTAAGAGAATTCGCACTTGTGAAAGAGTGGAGTCTTCAAAATCGTGGTTACATTTCAAAATCCTTCTTCTTACAAAGAAAGGCCTAGTTCAACATAGCAAGATACTTGCAAGTAGTACGTGCTATTTCTAAATAGGCTGATCTGGAATGGATCGAGTGTGGGCTTGGGATAAGTCCTCCCCTCTTCTCTTCTCCTTCCAAAAGGAAAAACACGGCCCAAACAAAGGGAATTTCCCATTCAAAGTCTCTTTCCAAAAGAAAGAAACCAGAATTCCAAAGAAAAATCGATTCTCTTGTGAAAAAGAGGGATTAAAGAAAAAATACTCCCTAAGGGAGACCCTCTATGAAAAAAAAGGAAAAAGAGGCTAAAAAACTCAAAAAGAGCAGTTTTCCACCTGCTATGCCTTAAACCACAAGACGCTTCAGAAGGGACCGTGGTATCTCTTTCCCATCCCTGGCTTATCCCAAGCTAAAGCATGTTTCATTTCGAGGAATCCTAAAGTAAAAATAGGATTTACTTACTTGAATTTTATCTTGTTTGAGAATTCGACGTTTCGAGTAAGGCGTAGGAATTTGAAATATAGCTTGTTTTCTTACAAAACCTCCGCTAGATAAGCGAGTGTTAAGACTCAAACAAGGGCAAACACGAAGAGCTCGAGATCCTTAGGATCGAGACTCAAGACAGTTGTCCCTTCTGTAAATAGATTTGTAAATAAATTTTGAAAAATCGAACATCGAACAGCATAGGATCTGCTCACTTGGAGCAACAGGCCTTGTAAGTCTCTAGAGTTCGACCCTATCTGGTCTCTGGTAGGTCGCCACTCTTGGCACCACACCCATATCATGCATCTGCATTCCACGCAGGGTACTTGCATAAACATGATCCCATTTAGGACCAGATTCCATACATATCCCTTTGAGGTGATATCTCCTCCTACGAGGGTTTTAAAACTGAGATTTTGCTAAAGATTGGGACGATCCCATATTCTTCGTGGCTAGATCTAGGGCGACAATGAAAGGGGCGTTTGTCATCTTTGCCCTTATCCAAATCAATTTGGATAAGGCCAAAGAGGGGCATCTATAAACACCCCAAAATCCCACGAATTTCTTAAAACAACCTGTTTTGTAAAAGCAGCCCCAAAGGGCCATTTTGAGTCTGGAAACCCAGGAGCCTTCCATGCAACCCTGTACATATGTTTTAAACTTTTATATTTTTAAAAAATGTGTAATATGTTTTAAAAACTGTTAAAATATGTTTTAAACCCCACAAAGCAAGCTTGGCCTGATCAAGACAAGACCAGAAGAGCTAAAGAGAGCCCAAAACCAGAGCACATGTCGAGCCCGGCACAGCAACTCTCGTATTAAATCCACCCCCAGGATCTCGAACATCCAAGACCCTATTATCAGCAAAACATCACTTGAAATCCTCTCTGGAAGGTGAAAACAGAAGCAGACGATCATGTTGGCAAAGACCCAACGCAGACGGAGTACTGATGCTGTCAGACCCCACACAAACCGTTCGTTTTGAACACAGCCTGAAGGAGTCAGAATTCAGTTTGGATTGGATCTGAACCATATATATCCAGATCCCAATCCAAACCTATGTGTGGACTTGGATTTGGATTTGGTTCCAGAGATTCAATCCAATATCCACATCCATGGCCCACATCACCTTCTCATAAATGGAGGTGGGGCCCACTTGAAATTCACGTGGGATTATGGGCATGAGAGAGAGTGGGGGGAGGATAAGATTTGAGGGTGATTGTAGTTAAGCTTGACTTGTGTGTCAAGTTTGGGGTTAATCATGTGGGTTAGCCTAATTAGCATGGGTTTAAGCTTGTATTAGCCAAAACCTAACCTAGGGCTGCACCAACATGATGCAACAAGGTCTATGGGTTATGCAAAGGGAGCTCCCTAACCCAATCCTAATAAAAAACCCCTAATCCTAGCCTTTTACCCTAATCCCAGCCTAAACCTAGCCAAATCACCTAACCTACTTCCCTAATCTCGACCTAATCCCGACCTAATCACCTAACCCACTTCCCTAAACCTAGCTTAATTCCCTTAAACCTAACCTAATCTTAGCCCAATCACCTAACCCACCTCACTAAACCTCACCCCAAAACCAACCCACCTAGCTAAACCCTAAACCCCTAAACCACCCCACCTAAACCTCGCACACCATCTACCTAAAACCCCTTGTATTAAAATATCTGGCCCCTCCCCAAAACCAGCCCACCTTATTACCACACCACCACCACCTAAACCACCTTACCACCTCCTCAAAACCAGCCCCAACTGCCATCTCCAACCTTATATAAACCCCCCCCAAGGGGCGGGTTTTTTTGAATTCTCTTCCAGCCCACCTTGGCCAACCTCCCAGCCAACCTTCCGCCTTGCTCCACCTGCACCACCACACCCCGGCCAGCTCCGCCTCGCACCACCACTGCCTCCCGGTCTACTTCACTCCACATCGCCACGATTTCCCTCCGGCCGAACCCCATCCACTCCAACCACCCGGTTGCTCTTCTTCCTTGGACACCAACTCCCTACCAGCCGGTTAGTATCTCAACCTAACTCTACCTCTTCTTCACTCCCCCTCCACTCTCAACCACCCACACCACCACAACCTCCTGCCAACACCAGCCACCAGCCATCCTCAACCATTCGGCCAAACCTCCACCTTACATCACCCGCCTTGAACCGCTTCCCCTAGTAACACCCGACCACCCCACTTAGCTCCCTAAGACCTGCCCATACCACTTCCCACCAGCCCTTAACTCCATCTCACACGACACCCTAGCTAGCTCCCTTCCCATCCTCGCCATTACCTAGCCACCCTAGCAGCCAACCACCACCAAGCTCCCCTCCAACCGACTGTACCACATCCACCCGGCCAGCCACACAACTCCCTTAGGCACTCCCTTAGGCTCCCACTTTAGCACTACCTTCCTTTATCCTCTAGTGACCTCCCTTAGTCACTGTAAACACCCCGAAATCCCACGAATTCCTTAAACAAATCTGGTTTTATACAAGCAGCCCCAAAGGGCCATTTTTGAGTCTGGAAACCCAGGAGCCTTCCAGACAACCCTGTACATATGTTTTAAACTTCATATTTCAAAAACATATAATATGGCTTTTGAAAACCTTTTAAATACGTTTTTAAATACGTTTTTGAAACCCCGAAGTGGCTTGGCCCGATCAAGACAGGACCAGGAGAGCTAAGGAGAGCCCGGAACCAGAGCACATGTCAAGCCCGACACAGCAACTCTTGTATCTGATTCACACCCCCAGGATCTCGAACGTCCAAGACCCTGTTCTTATCAAAATATCCTTTGAAGTCATCTCCGGAAGGCAGAAACGGAGGCGGACGACCATGTTGGCGAAGACCCAACGCAGACAGAGTACTGATGCTATCAGACCCCGCACAAATCGTCCGTTTCGAACCCAACTCGAAGGAGTCAGAGTTCAGTTTGGATTGGATCTGGACCATATACATCCAGATCCCAACCCAAACCCATATGTGGACTTGGACTTGGATTTGGATCCAGAGATCCAATCCAATATCCATATCCATGGCCCACATCACCTTCTCATAAATGGAGGTGGGGCCCACTTGAAATTCACGTGGGATATTGGGCATGAGAGAGAGTGGGGATGGAAAATATCAAGAGTGTTGTAATTAAGCTTGACTTGTGTGTCAAGTTTGGGGTTAATCATGTGGGTTAGCCTAATTGAGTGGGTTTTAAGCTTGTAATTAGCTAAAACCTAACCTAGGGCTGCACCAACATGAGGTGGTTAAGGTCTATGGGCCATGCAAAGGGAGCTCCTTCACCTAAACCTAACCCAAAATGCCTAATCCTAGCCTAAACCCCTAATCCACCCCTAATCTGAGCCTAATCACCTAACCCACTTCCCTAATCCCGGCCTAATCCCAACCTAATCACCTAACCCACTTCCCTAATCCTTCCCTAAACCTAGATTAATTTCCCTAATCCTATCTTAAACCTAGCCTAATCACCTAACCTAGCTCACTAAACCTCACCCTAAAACCCAACCACCTAACCTAGCCCTAAACCCCTAAACCACCCCTAGCCCACAATCTACCCAAACCCCTAGTTTTCAAAATATCTGGCCCAACCCTTTCCAGCCCACCTTATCTACATACCACCCTATTGTAGACGCGCGAAAATCCCTGCCTCTTCGCCTCTTTCGGGGGCTTGGAGTGGATCTTCTCATGTGTCTAAGGCCTATGTATACAAATAGGGCGTGCCAGCTAGCTTACTTAAGCTAGCGAAGATATTTTTAACACTGACTTCTAAACGTGGCGACTGTGAGCAAGTAAGCTCTTGTCGTCGCAGACCTTCTTGCACCGATGCGCAAGGGTCAGTCTGTACGCTTTGCAAAAATCGAGTTTTGGGGAGAAAGTCTACGAAGCGATTCGAGGTGTCTATTTCGGGTCTTTAAGATGCGATTTGCATATTTTAGATCACGTGGATTTGCACGTGCCTAAGTCTTTTCTTTTATCCCTTTTCGGGCCACCTAGTTTGTGTGTTATGAACACTCCACTACATGGGCGAATTCGAGCGGGGCTTGCTTTGATGCAATATGCGTCCTACCTCGTGGTATGGCGTAGATGCAATGCAAACTCACGCTACTCCAAAGGGAAAACCCGAAATGTAAAGACAATACTGAAGGGAACTAACAGAAGGGAAATAACCGAAGGGAAATAACCGAAGGGAAATATGTATATATCTTATGTATATGAGCCCTTACTTGGGTCTTGCAAATAAGAGCGAAGGCTCAATGTGGGTGCGTGCTTGAATTGAAAGACTTACACACACGACATGAAATTAAACCCAAATATAAATTGCAGTATGGCCTTGACTAAGGTCTTGGGAGTAAGAGCGAAGGCTCAATGTGTTTGAAAGTGCTTGAATTGAAAGACTTACTCACACGACATGAAATGAAACCCAAATAGTATAGGTCGGCCCTTACTTGGGTCTTTCAAATAAGAGTGAAAGCTCAATGTGTGTGAGAGTGCTTGAATTGAAAGGCTTACTCACACGACATGAAATGAAACCCAAGTAGTATAGGTCGGCCCTTACTTGGGTCTTTCAAATAAGAGCGAAAGCTCAATGTGTGTGAGAGTGCTTGAATTGAAAGACAACGCACACGACATGAAATGAAACCCAAATAGTATAGGTCGGCCCTTACTTGGGTCTTTCAAATAAGAGCGAAAGCTCAATGTGTGTGAGAGTGCTTGAATTGAAAGACAACGCACCCAACTTAAACAAAAACCCTTCGAAAATGAAAGTATATGTACACTTATATATTAGGGGCTGATTAGGCCCGTGTGTGTTCAAAATCGTGCACGACTAAGAGAGTGCACTTGTGTGGTTGTGCCAAGCCACGTTATTACAAGCGGGGGGAGACTATGCTCCGTTATTACAACCCCGTATCAAATTGAATCTCAAGCAAGTGTACAACTAAGGACCGAGTTTAGGCACTTACGAGTAGCTGGTCCGTAGAGGCTTTGCTTGAGCGTGGGCTTGACCTTCGCCTTGGGCTGTAAACGGGAGCTCCGCGAAGATAGGTGATCAAAGGTGCTGGCCGGCTGCAAGTGGGGTGCGGGATAGGCGCCTCGAAGGTGGCCGGTGGCAAGTAGATGTCGCCTCAAAGTAGGGGGTTTAAAGGGGTTGAACGAGTGAGGTCTTAGGATCACTAGGGGAGTTGAGTACTTAGGGAAAACTGGCCCTAAGGGAGAGTTTGTGGGAAGGCCGAATGGGACACCTAGGGGAAGGTAGTGGTCGGCAGTTTGGGTTGTGCTAGGTTCGACTAAGTTAAAGTGGTGGTGGCGGGCTGCTAGGGTGACTAAGGCTGGAGTATGGGAAGGTGGCTAGTTAGGGGATGGGGCTAGGTGATAGTGGGAATAGTGGGTTTAAAGTAGTGCCACGGGCAAGTCTTAGGAAATCTAATAGGGTGGCCGGGTATAGTTGATGTGAGTTAGGTAGGAAGCAAACGGTTGAGGCGGCTAAGGTTTGGCCGAGTGGGAGTGGTGGCAAAGGCTGAGATGATGATAGGATGGGTGGCTAGGAGTGGAGAGGTAGTAGAGAAGGGGGCTAGGTAAGGTGCAGGGTACTTACCGAATGGGGAGAGGCGGTGGAAGGCAATGAGAAGCAGGCGGGCAGGTGGGCTGATGGCTGGTTCGGTTGGATGAAGGTGGTGGCGTCCGACTGGGGGATGGTGGTGGTGGATGGAAGAGGGAAGGTGGCGGTGCAGGTGGAGCTGGCCAAGGTGATGGAGAGTGGTCCCGGCTAGGTGAGAGATGGAAGAAGGAGAGGGCCCGGCTGGGTGAGATGGTGGTTCCCACTTAGAAAACCCGCCCCCAAGGAGGGGGGTTTAAATAAGGGATGGGTAGGTCGGTTAGGGCTGGGCTGAGGGTAGTGGTTAGGTGGTTTAGGTAGGGTGGTATGTAGATAAGGTGGGCTGGAAAGGGTTGGGCCAGATATTTTAAAACTAGGGGTTTGGGTAAATCGTGGGCTAAGGGTGGTTTAGGGGTTTAGGGCTAGGTTAGGTGGTTGGGTTTTAGGCTGAGGTTTAGTGAGCTAGGTTAGGTGATTAGGCTAGGTTTAGGCTAGGATTAGGGAAATTAATCTAGGTTTAGGGAAGGATTAGGGAAGTGGGTTAGGTGATTAGGTTGGGATTAGGCCGGGATTAGGGAAGTGGGTTAGGTGATTAGGTTCAGATTAGGGGTGGATTAGGGGTTTAGGCTAGGATTAGGCATTTTGGGTTAGGTTTAGATGAGGGAGCTCCCCTAGCATGGCCCATAGACCTTGATCACCCCATGTTGGTGCAGCCCTAGGTTAGGTTTTAGCTAATTATAAGCTTAAACCCACTCAATTAGGCTAACCCACATGATTAACCCAAACTTGACACACAAGTCAAGCTTAATACAACACTCTTGATATTTTTCACCCCCCACTCTCTCTCATGCCCAATATCCCACGTGAATTTCAAGTGGGCCCCACCCCCATTTATGAGAAGGTGATGTGGGCCATGGATATGGATATTGGATTGGATCTCTGGATCCAAATCCAAATCCAAGTCCACATATGGGTTTCGATTGGGATCTGGATATATATGGTCCAGATCCACTCCAAACTGAACTCTGACTCCTTCGAGCTGGGTTCGAAACGGACGATTCGTGCGGGGCCTGACAGCATCAGTACTCCGTCTGCGTTGGGTCTTCGCCAACATGGTCGTCCGCCTCCGTTTCTGCCTTCCGAAGATAACTTCAAATGATATTTTGGTAAGAACAGGGTCTTGGACGTTCGAGATCCTGGGGTGTGAATCAGATACAAGAGTTGCTGTGCCGGGCTCGACAGGTGCTCCGGTTCCGGGCTCTTCTTGGCTCTCCTGGTCCTGTCTTGATTGGGCCAAGCCACTTCAGGGTTTCAAAACATGTTTTAAAAGGGTTTTTAAAAGCTATATCATATGTTTTTGAAAGATAAAGTTTAAAACATATATACAGGGTTGTTTGGAAGGCTCCTGGGTTTCCAAACTCAAAAATGGCCCTTTGGGGCTGCTTTTACAAAACCAGGTTTGTTTTAAGGAATTCGTGGGATTTCAGGGTGTTTACACCTACCTAAACTACCTAACCACTACCCCAAGCCCAGCCCTAACCGACCTACCCATCCCTATTTAACCCCCCCCCCCCTTGGGGGCGGGTTTTCCAAGCTGGCCGCCCTTACCAATCCCAGCCGGGTCCCCTTTCTTCCCCAAGTCCAGCCGAGTTCCATCACCTCCCTCCTATTCCACCTATTCCACCTGCACCGCCACCTTCTCTCTTCCACCACCACCATCTCCCAGTCGGACGCCACCACCCTCTCCCAGCCGGACGCCACACTTGCTCGCCATCCCATCTACACCCGGCTCCTCTCTTCCATCCACCGCCTCTCCCCATTCGGTAAGCATTCCCTAACTCTACCTAAACCCTTCTCTACTACCTCTCCACTCCTAGCCACCCACTCTATCATCATCTCAGCCCTTTGTCACCACCCTTTTCGCTTGGTCGAACCTAGCACAACCCAAACTACCGGCCACTACCTAACCATCCCATTTGCACCCGGCCAGCCATTCCTTCAACCCTATAGGACTCCCATTCGGCCTTCCCATAAACTCCCCTTTAGGTCCACCTTCCCTAAACACTCGACTCTCCTAGTGACCCGAAAACACTCACTTGGTTCACCCCTTTAATCGCCCACGTCAAGGCAACCCCACTTGCAACCGGCCACCTTCGAGGCGCCTATCCCGCGCCCCACTTGCAGCCGGCCAGCACCCTTGGTCACCCATCCTCGCGGAGCTCCCGTTTGCAGCCCAAGGCGAAGGCCCAAGCCCACGCTCAAGCAAGGCCTCTACGGACCAGCTACTCGTAAGTGCCTAAACTCGGTCTTTAGTTGTATACTTGCTTGAGATTCAATTTGATACGGGGTTGTAATAACGGAGTGTAGTCTCAACCCCGCTTGTAATAATGCGGCTTGGTACACCCACACACGTGCACTCTCTTAGTTGTGCACGATTTTGAACACACATGGGCCTAATCAGCCCCTAATACATAAATATATATATTTTCATTTTCGAAGGGTTTTGCTTAAGTTGGGTGCGTTGCCTTTCAATTCAAGCACTCACACACATTGAGCTTTCGCTCTTATTTGAAAGACCCAAGTAAGGGCCGACCTATACTATTTGGGTTTCATTTCATGTCGTGTGAGTAAGTCTTTCAATTCAAGCACTCTCACACACATTGAGCTTTCGCTCTTATTTGAAAGACCCAAGTAAGGGCCGACCTATACTATTTGGGTTTCATTTCATGTCGTGTGAGTAAGTCTTTCAATTCGAGCACTTTCACACACATTGAGCTTTCGCTCTTATTTGAAAGACCCAAGTAAGGGCCGACCTATACTATTTGGGTTTCATTTCATGTCGTGTGAGTAAGTCTTTCAATTCAAGCACTCTCACACACATTGAGCTTTCGCTCTTATTTGAAAGACCCAAGTAAGGGCCGACCTATACTATTTGGGTTTCATTTCATGTCGTGTGAGTAAGTCTTTCAATTCAAGCACGCACCCACATCGAGCCTTCGCTCTTATTTGCAAGACCCGAGTAAGGGCTCATATACATATCATATATACATATCTCCCTTCGGCATTTATATTTCAAGTCATTTCCCTTCAGTTATTTCCCTTCAGTATTGTCTTTACATTTCGGGTTTTCCCTTTGGAGTAGCGTGAGTTTGTATTGCATCTACGCCATACCATGAGGTAGGACGCATATTGCATCGAAGCAAGCCCCTCTCGAATTCGCCCATGTAGTGGAGTGTTCATAACACACAAACTAGGTGGCCCGAAAAGGGATAAAAGAAAAGACTTAGGCACGTGCAAATCCACGTGATCTAAAACATGCAATCGCATTTTAAAGACCCGAAATAAACACCTCGAACCGCTTCATAGACTTTCTCTCCAAAACTTGATTTTTGCAAAGCGTACAGACTGACCCTTGCGCATCGGTGCAAGAAGGTCTGCGACGACAAGAGCTTACTTGCTCACAGTCGCCACGTTTAGAAGTCAGTGTTAAAAATATCTTCGCTAGCTTAAGTAAGCTAGCTGGCACGCCCTGTTTGCATACATAGGCATTAGACACACGAGAGGATCCGCTCCGAGCCCTGAAAAAGGCAAAGAGGCGGGGATTTTCATGCGTCTACAGAGATTGGCACGCCCGGTGGGACGTGAGCCTTTCAAAAATCGAGTTTTTAAGTAGAAGTCTTGCGAAAATTTTGTAAAAAAGGTGTTGTTTTTAACTTATTTTCTTTGCTTGTACTTAGGACGTTTTGAAAAAGCTTGAAAAGCATGTCAAAATCCAATCCAAGTGAAGTGTCGAGCCAAGGCTCATGCGCATCAAGTTCTCACTCTAGGAGGATTTTCAAAAACAAAATAAAACTAGATGAAATCGAGGACTTGAGAAGGGAGTTTGAGGCCAAAATCGATGCTCTCAGCTAAGAGGCTGAAGTAGGCGATTCCTGTTCATCAAACGGTGAACAAAGGCCTAAAAAGAAATCTGAAAAACCTCGCAAGCAAAAAGAGGCCTCCGTAATGGAAGGCAACCAATACCACGAGTCCTTCACACAAAAGGACCGTAAAGCCCTACAGCAGTTGCTAAAAGGGCAGAATAAAGAGAAAAGAAGCTACACCCTGTCTGATTTCCTTCCTATGGACTACGAAACAGACAGTGACGATGAAATACCGAACTTCCATCGGTATGATGGCATGGGAGACCCTAGGTCTCACTTGTAGCTTTTCTCACGTCGAGCCCATAAGAAGAAAAAGGACTCGATGAAATGGGTGTATTGGTTCTCTCTATCCCTTAAAGGCACAGCTGCCAAATGGCTGGCTGCCTACGACTTAAGCCAGTTCGCTACTTTTGAAGAGTTAGCGAATTGCTTCATGCAAAGATTTGCACACAACGTAGAAGTCACGCCAACCCTGAATACCTTAAGGGATATGAAGCAAGGCATGAACGAAGACGTACATGCCTTCATTATAAGATGGAGGTCGCTTTTGGGCCAAGTGCGAGAGCCCATATCCGAAGGATGCACAGTAATGCTCATCCTGGATAATTTTAAAAGTGAGTTAAAAACCCTTCTCTCGCTCCATGAGATTTCAACTTTCCATAAGTTGATCTAAAAGGCCTCCCTTTTCGAAACCAACTTGCGAAAAGGGACATACGACCACTTATGGAAAGGAAGTGCCGTTCCAAAAACCCGTTTGGAAAAGCCCATCGCATATGGGCTGCCCACAACGGACAAAGGGGCAAAGCCCCATAAAATCGCCAATGTCCGGGTGGATCCAGGCATGGCAGGCACTTCCAAAAATTTTGAAAAATTAGAAAATAAGAGAGAACGCAATTTTCAAAAACCGGTTGAAAAACGGGAGTATACTCCGCTGGGGCAACCTGTGTCGGAGGTCCTAGACCTCTTACTTGCCCAGGGCATGATAGAACTCCCTGAAATCCCCGAAGGAGTCACGTCCAAAGGGGGGTATTTAAACCGATTTTGTAAGTATCATCGGCTCAAAGGCCATGATACCAAATGCTGCTTCTCTCTTTTAAATAAAATTGAGAACTTGATAGCAGAAGGCCGGCTCCAGGTCACTGCGAAACCTGAGCCACCTCAAGCTATCTTCAAGGAACCCTTTCCCAAACACGCCAGTGGCAGTGGGAAAGGAAAGGAGGTATGTACCCTCACCATTTCCAAGGAACTAGCGCAAAAGCCAGAACCTAGTCAACCTACTTGTGCGCCCATCCTTGTACTATACAAGAGGCCCGCCCAAGTCGTCATTCGGGGACCACCAAAAGTGGAAACACCGGTAAAACCAGTTTTAAAAATCCAAGGTTCTCCTCAGCTCATCCTTAGAGCCAAGTTTAGCGCGAACCCTAGGCTGGTCGTGGGGGAAGTCACTAGATCCGGGAGGATCTATCAACCCCCACACCTTCAAGGTGCTCAAAAGGTGGTCAGTGTGCCTGGCCCCTCAAAAGCATGTATCCCTAGTGGTCTGCCAAAAGCAGATAAGGACAAAGTCATCCTAAATCCTTATGATTTCGAAAACCACCTTTCAAAGATTCCTATTCACATGTCTATCCTAGAGCTTATAAAAACCTCGCCTAGGCATAGACTTGTATTAGAGAAAATTCTAGAAAGGGCCAAGGTTGATTCAAACATAAGTCTGGAATCCTTGTCTGCCCAAGTGGCTTTATTAGGAGCAAAATCGCCCATCACTTTTTCGGAAGATGATGTAGATAGACCCTATAAACCAGGGTCACAAAAGTCGTGGAACATGTTGTTGAACATGGGCTACACGCCCTATAAAAGTCTAGGGGCACAAAACTAGGGTCTCCTAGAGCCCATCCTGCCTAGGGCCAACCCAAGCCAAGATTTTGTACATAGCTGCTCCTGGTAGGACTTTGGCAAAAGAAAAGGATTTCAAAAGAAACGTCGTCTGCATAGCCAAACCAAAAATTTCAAAATCACTTAAAAATCCAAGTACAAAACCAGGTCATTTTGAAAACCACGCATCAAGTTCCCTCGGGTCTATAGCCCACGAGAATGATCAAAGCCCAGAAGTGGATCCCCTTGAGGAAGATCCCACTTCTGAGCTCCCAGAATTTCATAGAATTCTCGATTTTGAAAAACCTTCCCAATCAGTAGGAGGAGATTTCATAGAGGTGAACCTAGGGGATGATTCCAATCCCAAAACCATCAAAATAGGCGCATGCTTGCATGAAACTGAAAAGTTAGCATTCATTGCATTTCTACAAACCTATTTAGATGTGTTTGCATGGACGTATGAGGACATGCCAGGCATAGATCCCAGCATAGTCGAGCATCGTCTTCCCTTAGATGCAGGTGTAAAACCCATAAAGCAGAAGCTTAGGAAAATACACCCGAATGTACACACGCAAGTCAAAGAGGGTTTAGAAGATCTGCTAAAAGCCGGAGTTATAAAACCCATTGCGTATTCTGATTGGTTGTCAAATATCGTTGTGGTTCGAAAAACCAATGGGAAAATTCGAATATGCATCGATTTCAGAAACCTGAATAAAGCCACTCCAAAGGATAATTATCCTTTACCCAACATAGATTTGATAGTCGATAGTACTGCAAATCATGAAATGTTTTCATTCATGGATGGCTATTCAGGCTATAATCAAATCAAACTAAGTCCACGAGATTAGGGTAAGACCGCCTTCACAACCCCATGGGGCACGTACTGCTATACAGTCATGCCCTTTGGTTTGAAAAATGCCGGCGCAACATACCAACGAGCCATGAACACGATCTTCCATGATCAAATTCATGAGCTTGTAGAAGTGTATGTAGATGATCTCTTGGCAAAATCCAAAACCCGATGCACCCATATCGAATGTTTACAAAAGATTTTCGAAAGGCTTAGGCTTTACAAAGTAAAGCTAAACCCTCAAAAATGTGTGTTCGGGGTAGAATCAGGGAAGCTTCTAGGCTTTATGGTGAGCCAAAGGGGAATAGAAGTCGACCCCTCTAAGTGTCGAGCCATCATAGACATGACTCCACCCTCCAATCTCACCCAAATCCGTAGCCTCCAGGGTCGTTTACAATCCGTGCGCCGATTCATATCGAATCTGGCAACTAGATGCGAACCCTTCAACAAACTGTTGAGGAAGGGTACGAAATTCTTATGGGATGACGAATGCCAAAAGTCCTTCGAGAGACTGAAGGCATACTTGGTTAATCCCCCCGTTTTGAATCCTCCAAAACAAGGAAAACCGCTTTTATTATACATCTCCGTGCATGCAAATGCTTTAGGAGCCCTGTTGGCTCAATACGAGGATGACACCCATAAGGAGTATGCCATCTACTATATTTCGAAAACTCTCTTGGCTTATGAATGAAATTATCAAGCCATGGAGAAGACGTGCTTGGCCCTAGTCTGGGCCTGCCAGAAATTCAGACACTATTTCCTAGATCATGAGATCTGGATAGTGTCCAAGCTTGATCCAATCAAGCACTTGTTCGAAAAACCCATTCTCACGGGTAGATTGGGCAAATGGCAGCTCCTTCTAATGGAGTATGATCTGAAATACCATCACCAGATCTCCATTAAGGGGCAAGCCCTAGCAGATTACGTGGCTGAATTCCCCTTAGAGGACGCATATCCCACTCTTGTCGAAATGCCTGATGAAGGCATATTGCAAAACCATGTTCAAAACCACATTTTGGCAAATTCTTTCGAAAACCAAGTGTGGAAGATGCACTTTGACGGGGCACGAAACCAACGAGGGGCTGGTGCTGGGGTCATCCTAATCTCCCCTGAAAAGGGCGAGATTCCCATAGCAGTCCGCTTAGATTTCGAATGTTCCAACAACGTAGCTGAGTATGAAGCACTCATACAAGGCTTAAGGATTTCGAAAACTCTAGGGGCATCGTGCATTGAGGTCTTTGGAGATTCGCTCCTTGTCATAAACCAAGTTTTAAAAATTTGGCAAGTACGTAATGAGAAACTACTTCCATATCACGAGTTGGCCACTCGATTGGTCCAATCCTTCCAGTCGTGTAAGCTCACACACGTAGGAAGAGAGGACAATGGCATCGCCGATGCCCTCTCCTCCTTGGGGTCAGCCCTGAAGGTCGATCCCATTTCAGGGACCAGATCTTTGGAAATATGGCATGCGCCCCACCCATCCACACACGACTTGGATATTTGCCAAAACAACCTAGAGTCTATTGAAAAACCCTGGTTCTATGACATAAAACAATTTTTAGAAAAGGGGGGATTTACCGAGAATGCCACATCCAAAGATAAGGCATTCATTCGTAAGATTTCGACTCGATACACCATTTTGGGTGGGGTCTTATACAAAAAGAGTTTTACCGGCATTCTGCTTAGGTGTATCGACCTAGAGGAGGCTAGGATGGTGATGCATGAGTTCCACGATGGAGAATGTGGAGGTCATGTTAATGCCAATATGATGGCAATGAAAATACTTAGAGGGGGCTATTTCTGGTCCACCCTGAAAAAGGATTGTTACGACCATGTTAGGAAGTGTCATCCGTGTCAAGTGCATGGGCACGCCATTCATATCCCTTCATCTGCATTGCATTCCGTGGTCAGCCCCTGGCCATTTACCATGTGGGCGTTTGACATCGTAGGCCCAATATTTCCAAAGGCCTCGAATGGGCATCGATTTATTTTAGCAGCCACGGAGTATTTCTCCAAATGGGTGGAAGCCATTTCCCTAACCAATGTAATGGGGCAACATGTGGTGGCTTTCATCCAGAGGAATATCTTGGCTCGATTTGGGGTTCCACGAGACCTTGTGTCTGATAATGGTACCCCATTCAAGAATGAGCGGATGGTTAAGTGGTGCAACACGTATGGCATAACTCACCACTTCTCCTCGCCCTACTACCGTCAAGGCAACGGCCAAGCCGAAGCCACAAACAAGACTCTCATTAGTATTATTGAGAAAACCTTAGAGAAGGGTAGGACGTGGCACGAGAAGCTGGATGAAGCCTTATGGGCTTATAGGACTTCCATCCGGACTCCCACAAATGCCACACCATTCGAGTTGGTCTATGGCACAAACGTCATTCTTCCCATTCATACTCAACTGCATTCATTCCATACATCCCTAGCACTCGACCTCCCCCTAGAGATGCTTCAGCATGCTAGGATGGCCGAACTAGATTTGCTAGATGAGAGGCGACTCCTTGCCATGGATCATGCTCGTGCATACCGGCAAAGGATAGCCCGACATTATAGCAAACACATGAGACCTCGCCACTTTGAAGTGGGAGATCTGGTCTTAAAAACCATCCACCATCGTGGCCCACACCCCTTAGGAAAGTGGTGCCCCAACTGGGATGGACCCTATGCTGTACGAGCAACCACTACGAACAATTCGTATTGGTTGATCGATGTAGAAGGTAGGAATTTAGCAGATCCTATCAATATTCAATACTTAAAGAAGTATCATGTGTAGGATCTGGGTTAAGTTCCAGTTTCGAAAATTTTATGGGGATAGCTGCCCTGAGACATGTGAATAAGGTGCAAAGGCGAACTCGTGTGACCCTAAGTGAGAGAATTCGCACTTATGAAAGAGTGGAGTTGTCAAAATCGTGGTTACATTTCAAAACCCTTCTTCCTACAAAGAAAGGCCTAGTTCAACATAGCAAGATACTTGCAAGTAGTACGTGCTATTTCTAAATAGGCTTATCTGGAATGGATCGAGTGTAGGCTTGGGATAAGTCCTCCCCTCTTCTCTTCTCCTTCCAAAAGGAAAACAAAGGCCCAAATCAAAAGGGAATTTCCCATTTAAAGTCTCTTTCCAAAAGAAAGAAACCAGACTTCAAAAAGAAAAATCGATTCTCTTATAAAAAAGAGGGATTAAAGAAAAAATACTCCCAAAGGGAGACCCTCTACGAAAAAAGGAAAAAGAGGCCGAAAAGCTCAAAAAGAGCAGTTTTCCGCCTTCTATGCCTTAAACCACGGGACGCTTCAGAAGGGACCGTGGTATCTCTTTCCCATCCCTGGCTTATCCCAAGCTAAAGCATGGTTCATTTCGAGGAATCCTAAAGTAAAAATAGGATTTACTTACTTGAATTTCGTCTTGTTTGAGAATTCGACGTTTCGAGTAAGGCGTAGGAATTTGAAATGAAGCTTGTTTTCTTATAAAACCTCCGCTAGATAAGCGAGTGTTAAGACTCAAACAAGGGCAAACACGAAGAGCTCGAGATCCTTAGGATCGAGGCTCAAGACAGTTGTCCCTTTTGTAAATAGCTTTTGTAAATATGTTTTGAAAACCGAACATCGAACAGCATAGGATTTGCTCACTTGGAGCAATAGACCTTGTAAGTCTCTAGAGTTCGACCACATCTGGTCTCTGGGAAGTCGCCACTCTTGGCACCACACCCATGTCATTTGCATTCCACGCATGGTACTTACATGAACATGATCCCATTTAGGACCAGATTCCATAGCAAAACCCTTTGGCGTGATATCTCCTCCTACCAGAGTTTGTAAATTGAGATTTTGCTAAAAATGGGACGATCCCATATTCTTCGTGGCTAGATCTAGGGAGACATTGAAAGGGGTGTTTATCATCTTTGCCCTTATCCAAATCAATTTGGACAAGGCCAAAGAGGGGCATCTGTAAACACCTCGAAATCCCACGAATTCCTTAAACAAATCTGGTTTTATACAAGCAGCCCCAAAGGACCATTTTTGAGTCTGGAAACCCAGGAGCCTTCCAGACAACCCTGTACATATGTTTTAAACGTCATATTTCAAAAACATATAATATGGATTTTGAAAACCTTTTAAATACGTTTTTAAATACGTTTTTGAAACCCCGAAGTGGCTTGGCCCGATCAAGACAGGACCAGGAGAGCTAAGGAGAGCCCGGAACCAGAGCACATGTCAAGCCCAGCACAGCAACTCTTGTATCTGATTCACACCCCCAGGATCTCGAACGTCCAAGACCCTGTTCTTATCAAAATATCCTTTGAAGTCATCTCCGGAAGGCAGAAACGGAGGCGGACGACCATGTTGGCGAAGACCCAACGCAGACGGAGTATTGATGCTGTCAAACCCCGCACAAATCGTCCGTTTCGAACCCAGCTCGAAGGAGTTAGAGTTCAGTTTGGATTGGATTTGGACCATATACATCCAGATCCCAACCCAAACCCATATGTAGACTTGGATTTGGATTTGGATCCAGAGATCCAATCCAATATCCATATCCATGGCCCACATCACCTTCTCATAAATGGAGGTGGGGCCCACTTGAAATTCACGTGGGATATTGGGCATGAGAGAGAGTGGGGATGGAAAATATCAAGAGTGTTGTAATTAAGCTTGACTTGTGTGTCAAGTTTGGGGTTAATCATGTGGGTTAGCCTAATTGAGTGGGTTTTAAGCTTGTAATTAGCTAAAACCTAACCTAGGGCTGCACCAACATGAGGTGGTTAAGGTCTATGGGCCATGCAAAGGGATCTCCTTCACCTAAACCTAACCCAAAACGCCTAATCCTAGCCTAAACCCCTAATCCACCCCTAATCTGAGCCTACTCACCTAACCCACTTCCCTAATCCCGGCCTAATCCCAACCTAATCACCTAACCCACTTCCCTAATCCTTCCTTAAACCTAGATTAATTTCCCTAATCCTAGCTTAAACCTAGCCTAATCACCTAACCTAGCTCACTAAACCTCACCCTAAAACCCAACCACCTAACCTAGCCCTAAACCCCTAAACCACCCCTAGCCCACAATCTACCCAAACCCCTAGTTTTCAAAATATCTGGCCCAACCCTTTCCAGCCCACCTTATCTACATACCACCCTACCTAAACCACCTAACCACTACCCCAAGCCCAGCCCTAACCGACCTACCCATCCCTATTTAAATCCCCCCCCTTGGGGGCGGGTTTTCCAGGCTGGCCGCCCTTACCAATCCCAGCCAGGTCCCCTTTCTTCCCCAAGTCCAGCCGAGTTCCATCACCTCCCTCCTGTTCCACCTGCACCGCCACCTTCTCTCTTCCACCACCACCATCTCCCAGCCGGACGCCACCACCCTCTCCCAGCCGGACGCCACACTTGCTCGCCATCCCATCTACACCCGGCTCCTCTCTTCCATCCACCGCCTCTCCCCATTCGGTAAGCATTCCCTAACTCTACCTAAACCCTTCTCTACTACCTCTCCACTCCTAGCCACCCACCCTATCATCATCTCAGCCCTTTGTCACCACCCTTTTCGCTTGGCCGAACCTAGCACAACCCAAACTACCGGCCACTACCTAACCATCCCATTTGCACCCGGCCAGCCATTCCTTCAACCCTATAGGACTCCCATTCGGCCTTCCCATAAACTCCCCTTTAGGTCCACCTTCCCTAAACACTCGACTCTCCTAGTGACCCTAAAACACTCACTTGGTTCACCCCTTTAATCGCCCACGTCAAGGCAACCCCACTTGCAACCGGCCACCTTCGAGGCGCCTATCCCGCGCCCCACTTGCAGCCGGCCAGCACCCTTGGTCACCCATCCTCGCGGAGCTCCCGTTTGCAGCCCAAGGCGAAGGCCCAAGCCCACGCTCAAGCAAGGCCTCTACGGACCAGCTACTCGTAAGTGCCTAAACTCGGTCTTTAGTTGTATACTTGCTTGAGATTCAATTTGATACGGGGTTGTAATAACGGAGCGTAGTCTCCCCCCGCTTGTAATAATGCGGCTTGGCACACCCACACACGTGCACTCTCTTAGTTGTGCACGATTTTGAACACACACGGGCCTAATCAACCCCTAATACATAAATATATATATTTTCATTTTCGAAGGGTTTTGCTTAAGTTGGGTGCGTTGCCTTTCAATTCAAGCACTCACACACATTGAGCTTTCGCTCTTATTTGAAAGACCCAAGTAAGGGCCGACCTATACTATTTGGGTTTCATTTCATGTCGTGTGAGTAAGTCTTTCAATTCAAGCACTCTCACACACATTGAGCTTTCGCTCTTATTTGAAAGACCCAAGTAAGGGCCGACCTATACTATTTGGGTTTCATTTCATGTCGTGTGAGTAAGTCTTTCAATTCGAGCACTTTCACACACATTGAGCTTTCGCTCTTATTTGAAAGACCCAAGTAAGGGCCGACCTATACTATTTGGCTTTCATTTCATGTCGTGTGAGTAAGTCTTTCAATTCAAGCACTCTCACACACATTGAGCTTTCGCTCTTATTTGAAAGACCCAAGTATGGGCCGACCTATACTATTTGGGTTTCATTTATGTCGTGTGTGTAGTACTTCAATTCAAGCACTCTCACACACATTGAGCCTTCGCTCTTACTCCCAAGACCTTAGTCAAGGCCATACTGCAATTTATATTTGGGTTTAATTTCATGTCGTGTGTGTAAGTCTTTCAATTCAAGCACGCACCCACATCGAGCCATCGCTCTTATTTGCAAGACCCGAGTAAGGGCTCATATACATATCATATATACATATCTCCCTTCGGCATTTATATTTCAAGTCATTTCCCTTCAGTTATTTCCCTTCAGTATTGTCTTTACATTTCAGGTTTTCCCTTTGGAGTAGCGTGAGTTTGCATTGCATCTACGCCATACCACGAGGTAGGACGCATATTGCATCGAAGCAAGCCCCGCTCGAATTCGCCCATGTAGTGGAGTGTTCATAACACACAAACTACGTGGCCCGAAAAGGGATAAAAGAAAAGACTTAGGCACGTGCAAATCCACGTGATATAAAACATGCAATTGCATTTTAAAGACCCGAAATAAACACCTCGAACCGCTTCGTAGACTTTCTCTCCAAAACTCGATTTTTGCAAAGCGTACAGACTGACCCTTGCGCATCGGTGCAAGAAGGTTTGTGACGACAAGAGCTTACTTGCTCACAGTCGCCACGTTTAGAAGTCAGTGTTAAAAATATCTTCGCTAGCTTAAGTAAGCTAGCTGGCACGCCCTGTTTGCATACATAGGCCTTAGACACACGAGAGGATCCGCTCCGAGCCCTGAAAAAGGCAAAGAGGCGGGGATTTTCACGCGTCTACAGTCACCTTAGCCCAACACAGCAAGGCAGCCCATTCCTAGCAGCTGGCCGCCTTCAAGAAGTCCTTCCCGGGCAGCCAAGGCACCCGTCCAGCATCTCCCTTTGTCGTTCAACTCCGAGGAGCTCCCTCTTGCAGCCCAAGGCGAAGCCAAGCCTACGCTCAAGCAAGTCACCTCCGGACCAGCTATAAGTAAGTGCCTAACTCGGTCCTTAGTTGTAGACTTGCTTAAATTAAATTCGATATGGGGTTGTAATAACAGAGCATTGTCTCCCCCTGCTTGTAATAACGTGGCTTGGCACACCCACACACGTGCATTCTCTTAGTCGTGCACGATTTTGAACACACACGGGCCTAATCAGCCCCTAAGATATAAATTTATGTATATACTTTAAATTACGTAGGGTTTTGCTTAAGTTGGGTGTGTTGTCTTTCAATTCAAGCACGCACACACATTGAGCCTTCGCTTTTACTTGTAAGACCCAAGTAAGGGCCGTGTTATACTATCCTTGGGTTTATTTCATGTTGTGTGCGTAGTACTTCAATTCAAGCACTCACACACATTGAGCTTTCGCTCTTATTCCCAAGACCTTAATTAAGGCCATACTACAATTTATATTTGGGTTTAATTTCATGTTGTGTGCGTAGTACTTCAATTCAAGCACTCACACACATTGAGCTTTCGCTCTTATTCCCAAGACCTTAATTAAGGCCATATTGCAAGTTATATTTGGGTTTCATTTCATGTCGTGTGTGTAGTATTTCAATTCAAGCACGCACCCACATTGAGCCTTCGCTCTTATTTGCAAGACCCAAGTAAGGGCCCATATATACATTATATACGTATTTCCCTTCGACATTTACATTACAAGTCATTTCCCTTCGGCATTTACATTTTAAGTTATTTCCCTTCGGTTTTGACTTTAAATTCGGGTTTTCCCTTTGGAGTAGCATGAGTTTGCATTGCATATACGCCAGACCACGAGTTAGGATGCATATTGCATCAAAGCAAACCCCATACTCCCGCTCAAACTCGCCACATCTTAGTGGAGTGTTCATAACACACACATAGGTGGCCTGTAAAGGGAGAAAAAGAAAGACTTAGGCACGTGCAAATCCACGTGATCTAAAATCTGGAAATCATACTAAAAAGACTCGAATCAAACACCTCGAACCGCTTTCGTAGGTCCTTCTATCTAAAAACTCGATTTTTAAAAGCGTACAGACTGACCCTTGCGCATCGGTGCAAGAAGGTCTGCGACGACAAGAGCTTGCTTGCTCACAGTCACCACGTTAGAAGTCAGGTTTAGAATATATCTTCGCTAGCTTAGGTAAGCAAGCTGGCACACCCTGTTTATTTAAATAGGACTTAGACACATGAAAAGGTTCGCTCTAGGCCTAAGAAACCGGGAGGCGGAGATTTTATGCATCTACAGATAAACACCCCTTTTAATGTCTCCCTAGATCTAACCACGAAAATATGGGATCGTCCCAATCTTTCGCAAAATCTCAGTTTTAAAACCCTGGTAGGAGGAGATATTACGCCAATGGGATATGTATGGAATCTGGTCCTAAAATGGGATCATGTTTATGCAAGTGCCATGCGTGGAATGTAGATGCATGACATGGGTGTGGTGCCAAGAGTGGCGACCTCCCAGAGACCAGATATGGTCGAACTCTTGAGACTTACAAGGCCTATTGCTCCAAGTGAGCAGATCCTATGCTGTTCGATGTTCGATTTTTCAAAATTTATTTACAAAAGCTATTTACAAAAGGGACAACTGTCTTGAGTCTCAATCCTAAGGATCTTGAGCTCTTCATTTTTGCCTTTGCTTGAGTCTTGACACTCGCTTATCTAGCAGAGGTTTTATAAGAAAACAAGCTATATTTCAAATTCCTACATCTTACTCGAAACGTCGAATTCTCAAACAAAATGAAATTCAAGTAAGTAAGACCTATTTTTACTTTAGGATTCCTCGAAATGAACCATGTTTTAGCTTGGGATAAGCCAGGGATGGGAAAGAGATACCACGGTCCCTTCTGAAGTGTCCCATGGTTTAAGGCATTGAAGGCGGAAAACTGCTCTTTTTGAGCCTTTGGCCTCTTTTTCATTTTTTTTCATAGAGGGTCTCCCTTTGGGAGTATTTTTTCTTTAATCCCTCTCTTTTTTTCACAAGAGAATCGATTTTTCTTTTGAATTCTGGTTTCTTTCTTTTGGAAAGAGACTTTGGATGGGAAATTCCCTTTATTTGGGCCATGTTTTCCTTTTGGAAGGAGAAAAGAAGAGGGGAGGACTTATCCCAAGCTCACACTCGATCCATTCCAAATCAGCCTATTTAGAAATAGCACGTACTACTTGCAAGTATCTTGCTATATTGAACTAGGCCTTTCTTTGTAAGAAGAAGGATTTTGAAATGTTACCACGATTTTGAAGACTCCACTCTTTCACAAGTGCGAATTCTCTCACTCAGGGTCACACAATTTTGCCTTTGCACCTTATTTTTAGGTCTCAGGGCAGCTATCCCTAAAGTTTTTCGGAATTTGGAATTTAATACAAATCCTACACATGATATTTCTTTAGGTATTGAATATTGATAGGATCTGCTAAATTCCTACCTTCTACATCGATCAACCAATACGAGTTATTCGTGGTGGTTGCACGTACAACATAGGGTCCATCCCACTTGGGGCGCCACTTTCCAAGGGGATGTGGGCCACGATAGTGGATGATTTTCAAAACCAGATCTCCCACTTCAAAGTGGCGAGGTCTCATGTGTTTGCCATAATGTCGGGCTATTCTTTGCCGGTATGCACGAGCATGGTCCATAGCAAGGAGTCGCCTCTCATCTAGCAAATCTAGTTCGGCCATCCTAGCATGCTGAAGCATCTCTAGGGGGAGGTCGAGTGCTATGGATGTATGGAATGAATGCAGTTGAGTATTGTAGACGCAGAAAATCTCCGCCTCCCTGGTTTCTTAGGCCTGGAGCGAATCCTTTCGTGTGTCTAAGTCCTATTTAAATAAAGAGGGCATGCCAGCTAGCTTACCTAAGCTAGCGAAGATATATTTTAACCTGACTTCTAACATAGCGACTGTGAGCAAGCAAGCTCTTGTCGTTGCAGACCTTCTTGCACCGATGAGCAAGGGTCAGGCTATACGCTTTTAAAAATCGAGTTTTGAGTGCAAAAAAGCCTACAAAAGCGGTTTAAGGTGTTTGATTCGGGTCTTTTTAGTATGATTTCCAGATTTTAGATTACGTGGATTTGCACGTGCCTAAGTCTTTCTTTTTATCCCTTTATGGGCCACCTAGGTGTGTGTTATGAACACTCCACTAAGTGTGGCGAATTTGAGCGGGAGTATGGGGTTTGCTTTTATGCAATATGCGTCCTAACTCGTGGTATGGCGTATATGCAATGCAAACTCACGCTACTCCAAAGGGAAAACCCGAATGTAAAGACAATACCGAAGGGAAATGACTTGAAATGTAAATGCCGAAGGGAAATTGCCGAAGGGAAATACGTATATAAGGTATATATGGGCCCTTACTTGGGTCTTGCCAATAAGAGCGAAGGCTCAATGTGGGTGCATGCTTGAATTGAAAGACTACACACACGACATGAAATGAAACCCAAATATAACTTGCAATATGGCCTTAACTAAGGTCTTGGGAATAAGAGCGAAAGCTCAATGTGTGTGAGTGCTTGAATTTAAGTACTACGCACACAACATGAAATTAAACCCAAATAGTATAACACGACCCTTACTTGGGTCTTACAAATAAGAGCGAAGGCTCAATGTGTGTGAGTGCTTGAATTGAAGTACTACGCACACAACATGAAATTAAACCCAAATAGTATAACACGGCCCTTACTTGGGTCTTACAAATAAGAGCGAAGGCTCAATGTGTGTGCACGCTTGAATTGAAAGACAACACACCCAACTTAAGCAAAACCCTACGTAATTTAAAGTATATACATAAATTTATATCTTAGGGGCTGATTAGGCCCGTGTGTATTCAAAATCGTGCATGACTAAGAGAGTGCACGTGTGTATGGGTGTGTCAAGCCACGTTATTACAAGCGGGGGGAGACTATGCTTCGTTATTACAACCCCGTATCAAATTTAATTTAAGCAAGTCTACAACTAAGGACCGAGTTAGGCACTTACTTATAGCTGGTCCGAAGATGACTTGCTTGAGCGTGGGCTTGACCTCGCCTTGGGCTGCAAGAGGGAGCTCCTCTAAGTTGAACGGCAAGGGGAGGTGCTGGCCGAGTGCCTTGGGTGCGCGGGAAGGGCGCCTTGAAGGGGGCCGGCTGCTAGGAAGGTGCCGCCTTGGTGTGTTGGGCTAAGGTGACTAAGGAAGGTCACTAGGGGATGGGTTGGTATTAAGGTAGGTAGTGCTAAAGGGGAGCCTAAGGGAGTGCCTAAGGGAGATGAATGGCTGGCCGAGTGGGTGTGGTACAGTCGGTTGGAGTGGCCGACTAAGGGAAGTTTGGTGGTGGCCGGCTGCTAGGGTGGCTAGGTAATGGCGAGGATGGGAAGGGAGCTAGCTAGGGTGTCGTGTGAGGTGGAGTTAGGGGCTGGTGGGAAGTGATATGGGCAGGTCTTAGGGAGATAAGTGGAGTGGCCGGGTGTTGCTAGGGGAAGTGGTTCAAGGCAGGTGGTTGAAGTGGCTAAGGTCTGGCCGAATGGGTAAGGATGGCGGGTGGCTGGTGTTGGGGTGATGTGGTGGTGGTGTAGGTGGTTGAGAGTGGAGGGGGAGTGAAGAAGAGGTAGTGTTAGGTTGAGATACTAACCGGGTGAGGAAGAGAGGCGGTGGATGGGAGAGGGGCAGCCGGGTGTCTTTGATGCGCAGGATGCAGCCGGGAGGTGGTGGCGACGGGAGGCTGGCCGACTGGAAGTTGTGGTGTAGGAGGAGCTTGGTGGTGGGTAGCGGCGGTGCAGGTGGAAGGTTCGGCTGGGGGGGTTGGCCAAGGTCGGCTGGGAGAGATGGGCTGGAAAAACTTTGGGTTGGCCAAGGTCCCCAAAAAGCTTAAAAGCCCGCCCACTAGGGGGGGGGGGGTTTATAGCTTTTTGAAGGGCGGTTGGGGCTGGTATTGGGAGGGTGGTAAGGTGGTTTAGGTAGTGGTGGTGTGGTGATAAGGTGGGCTGGTTTTGGGGAGGGGCCAGATATTTTAATACAAGGGGTTTTGGGTAGATGGTGTGCTAGGTTTAGGTGGGGTAGTTTAGGGGTTTAGGGTTTAGCTAGGTAGGTTGGTTTTGGGGTGAGGTTTAGTGAGGTGGGTTAGGTGATTAGGCTAGGATTAGGTTAGGTTTAGGAAAATTAAACTAGGTTTAGGGAAGTGGGTTAGGTGATTAGGTTGGGATTAGGCTGGGATTAGGGAAGTGGGTTAGGTGATTAGGCTAGGATTAGGACAGGATTAGGGTAAAAGGCTAGGATTAGTGGTTTTTTATTAGGATTGGGTTAAGGAGCTCCCTTTGCATAACCCATAGACCTTGTTGCATCATGTTGGTGCAGCCCTAGGTTAGGTTTTGGCTAATTTACTAGCTTAAACCCACTTTAATTAGGCTAACCCACATGATTAACCCCAAACTTGACACACAAGTCAAGCTTAATTACAATCACTCCCTAATCTTATCCTCCCCCACTCTCTCTCATGCCCATAATCCCACGTGAAATTCAAGTGGGCCCCACCTCCATTTATGAGAAGGTGATGTAAACCATGGATGTGGATATTGGATTGGATCTCTGGATCCAAATCCAAATCCAAGCCCACACATGGGTTTGGATTGGGATCTGGATATATATGGTCCAGATCCAATCCAAACTGAATTCTGACTCCTTCAGGCTGTGTTCAAAATGAACGGTTTGTGCGGGGTCTGACAGCATCAGTACTCCGTCTGCGTTGGGTCTTCGCCAACATGATCGTCCGCTTCTGTTTTCACCCTCCGAAGCTGATTTCAAGTAATGTTTTGCTGATAACAGGATCTTGGACGTTCGAGATCCAGGGGGTGGATTCAATACGAGAGTTGCTGTGCCAGGCTTGACTTATGCTCCGGTTTCGAGCTCTCTTTAACTTTTTCGGTCCTGTCTTGATTAGGCCAAGCTGCTTCGGGGTTTCAAAATGTGTTTTGAAAGGTTTTTAAAACCATATTGTACATATTTAAAACATACAAAGTTTAAAACATATGTACAGGGTTGTCTGGAAGGCTCTTGGGTTTCCAAACTCAAAATGGCCCTTTGGGGCTGCTTTTTACAAAACCAGGTTGTTTTGAGAAATTCATGGGATTTCGGGGTGTTTACAAATGCCCCTCTTTGGCCTTGTCCAAATCGATTTGGATATGGGAAAAGATGACAAACACCCCATTCAATGTCTCCCTAGATCTAACCACGAAAAATATGGGATCACCCCAATCTTTAGCAAAATCTCAGTTTTAAAACCTTGGTAGGAGGAGATATCACGCCAAAGGGATATGCATGGAATCTGGTCCTAAATGGGATCATGTTTATGCAAGTACCATGCGTGGAATGCAGATGCATGACATGGGTGTGGTGCCAAGAGTGGCGACCTCCCAAAGACCAGATGTGGTCGAACTCTAGAGACTTACAAGGCCTACTGCTCCAAGTGAGCAGATCCTATGCTGTTCGATGTTTGATTTTTCAAAATCTATTTACAAAACTATTTACAAAAGGGACAACTGTCTTGAGCCTCGATCCTAAGGATCTCGAGCTCTTCGTGTTTGCCCTTGTTTGAGTCTTAACACTCGCTTATCTAGCGGAGGGTTTGTAAGAAAACAAGCTATACTTCAAATTCCTACGTCTTACTCGAAACGTCGAATTCTCAAATAAGATGAAATTCAAGTAAGTAAATCCTATTTTTACTTTAGGATTCCTCGAAATGAACCATGCTTTATCTTGGGATAAGCCAGGGATGGGAAAGAGATACCACGGTCCCTTCTGAAGCGTCCCGTGGTTTAAGGCATTGAAAGCGGAAAACTGCTCTTTTTGAGCTTTTGACCTCTTTTCCTTTTTTTTCATAGAGGGTCTCCCTTTGGGAGTATTTTTTCTTTAATCCCTCTTTTTCACAAGAGAATCGATTTTTCTTTTGAATTCTGGTTTCTTTCTTTTGGAAAGAGACTTTGGATGGGAAATTCCCTTTGTTTGGGCCGTGTTTTTCCTTTTGGAAGGAGAAGAGAAGAGAGGAGGACTTATCCCAAGCTCACAGTCAATCCATTCCAGATCAGCCAATTTAGAAATAGCACGTACTACTTGCAAGTATCTTGCTATATTGAACTAGGCCTTTCTTTGCAAGAAGAAGGATTTTGAAATGTAACCACGTATTTGGAAAGCTCCACTCTTTCACAAGTGCGAATTCTCTCACTTAGGGTCACACAATTCGTCTTTGAACCTTACATCCGAAGTTTCAAAGCAGCTATCCCTAAGGGTTTTTGAAGAATGGGAATTTAACCCAAATCCTACACATAATACTTCTTTAAGTATTGAATGTTGATAGGATCTGCTAAATTCCTACCTTCTACATCGATCAACCAATATGAGTTATTCGTGGTGGTTGCACGTACAACATAGGGTCCATCCCACTTGGGGCGCCACTTTCCAAGTGGATGTGGGCCACGATAGTGGATGATTTTCAAAACCAGATCTCTCACTTCAAAGTGGCGAGGTCTCATGTGTTTGCCATAATGTCGGGCTATCCTTTGCCGGTATGCCCGAGCATGATCCATAGCAAGGAGTCGCCTCTCATCTAGCAAATCTAGTTCAGCCATCCTAGCATGCTGAAGCGTCTCTAAGGGGAGGTCACGTGCTATGGATGTGTGGAATGAATGTAGTTGGGTATGAATGGGAAGAATGGCGTTTGTGCCATAGACCAATTCGAATGGTGTGGCATTCGTGGGAGTCCGGATGGAAGTCCTATAAGCCCATAAGGCTTCATCCAGCTTCTCGTGCCACATCCTACCCTTCTCTAAAGTTTTCTCAATTATGCTAATGAGAGTCTTGTTAGTGGCTTCAGCTTGGCCTTTGCCTTGAGGGTAGTAGGGCGAAGAGAAGTGGTGAGCTATGCCATACGTGTTGCATAACTTAACCATCCGCTCGTTCTTGAATGGGGTGCCATTATCAGACACAAGGTCTCATGGAACCCCAAATCGAGCCAAGATATTCCTCCGGATGAAAGCCACCACATGTTGCCCCAGTACGTTGGTTAGGGAAATGGCTTCCACCCACTTGGAGAAATACTCCGTGGCTGCTAAAATAAATCGATGCCCATTCGAGGCTTTTGGAAATATTGGGCCTACGATGTCAAACGCCCACATGGTAAATGGCCAGGGGCTGACCACGGAATGCAATGCAGATGATGGGATATGAATGGCGTGCCCATGCACTTGACATGGATGACACTTTCTAACATGATCGTGACAATCCTTTTTCAGGGTGGACCAAAAATAGCCCCCTCTAAGTATTTTCATTGCCATCATGTTGGCATTAACATGACCTCCACATTCTCCATCGTGGAATTCATGCATCACTATCCTAGCCTCCTCTAGATCGATACACCTAAGTAGGATGCCGGTAAAACTTTTTTTGTATAAAACCCCACCCAGAATGGTGTATTGGGTCGAAATCTTACGGATGAATGCCTTATCTTTGGATGTGGCATCCTCGGCGAATCCCCCATTTTCTTGAAATTGTTTTATGTCGTAAAACCAGGGTTTTTCAATAGGGTCTGGGTTATTTTGGCAAATATCTAGATCGTGTGTGGATGGGTTGGGCGCATGCCATATTTCTAAAGACCGGATCCCGAAAATGGGATTGACCTTTAGGGTTGAACCCAAGGAGGAGAGGGCATTGGCGATGCCATTGTTCTCTCTTCCTACGTGTGTGAGTTTGCACGATTGGAAGGACTGGAACAATCGAGTGGCCAACTCATGATATGGAAGTAGTTTTTCATTACGTACTTGCCAAATTTTCAAAACCTGGTTATGACAAGGAGTGAATCTCCAAAGACCTCGATGCATGATGCCCCTAGAGTTTTCGAAATCCTTAAGCCTTGTATGAGTGCTTCATACTCAGCTACATTGTTGGAACATTCGAAATCTAGGCGGACTGCTATGGGAATCTCGCCCTTTTCAGGGGAGATGAGGATAACCCCAGCACCAGCCCCTCGTTGGTTTCGTGCCCCATCGTTGGTTTTCGAAAGAGTTTGCCAAAATATGGTTTTGAAAATGGTTTTGCAATATGCCTTCATCAGGCATTTCAACAAGTGTGGGATATGCATCCTCCAAGGGGAACTCAGCCACGTAATCTGCCAGGGCTTGTCCCTTAATGGAGATCTGGTGATGGTATTTCAGGTCATACTCCATTAGAAGGAGTTGCCATTTGCCCAATCTACCCGTAAGAATGGGTTTTTCAAACAAGTGCTTGATTGGATCAAGCTTGGACACTATCCAGATCTCATGATCTAGGAAATAGTGTCTGAATTTCTGGCAGGCCCAGACTAGGGCCAAGCACGTCTTCTCCATGGCTTGATAATTTCGTTCATAAGCCAAGAGAGTTTTCGAAATATAGTAGATGGCATACTCCTTATGGGTGTCATCCTCGTATTGAGCCAACAAGGTTCCTAAAGCATTTGCATGCACGGAGATGTAAAGTAAGAGTGGTTTTCCTTGCTTCGGAGGATTCAAAACGGGGAGATTAACCAAGTATGCCTTTAGTCTCTCGAAGGACCTTTGGCATTCGTCATCCCATAAGAATTTCGTGCCCTTCCTCAACAGTTTGTTGAAGGGTTCGCATCTAATCACCAGATTTGATATGAATCGGAGAACGGATTAAAATCGACCCTGGAGGCTACGAATTTGAGTAAGATTGGAGGGTGGGGCCATGTCTATGATGGCTCGACACTTAGAGGGGTCGACTTCTATACCCCTTTGGCTCACCATAAAGCCTAGAAGCTTCCTTGATTCTACCCCAAATACACATTTTTGAGGGTTTAGCTTTACTTGGTAAAGCCTAAGCCTTTCGAAAATCTTTTGCAAACATTCGATATGAGTGCATCAGGTTTTGGATTTCGCCAAGAGATCATCTACATACACTTCTATGAGCTCATGAATCTGATCATGGAAGATCGTGGTCAAGGCTCGTTGGTGTGTCACACTGGCATTTTTCAAACCAAAGGGCATGACTGTTGTAAACACCCCAAAAAACCAAATACTTTTCAAAACCAAATGCCTGGTTCGAAAACCAGTTCAAAAGATAAGAATTTTCGAAAAACTCAGGAAATCAAAACATTTCAAAATTCTGTTTT
Source organism: Brasenia schreberi (assembly GCA_036023115.1). Classification (NCBI taxonomy): domain Eukaryota; kingdom Viridiplantae; phylum Streptophyta; class Magnoliopsida; order Nymphaeales; family Cabombaceae; genus Brasenia; species Brasenia schreberi. Next base: position 14,486,641 of record JAYKKT010000064.1, read on the forward strand.
CCAACCCTGTTTGAAACATGAAAAATCTTGAAAATGGACGAAAGTCCTATTTTTATGAGAGACCAGACGAACAGATGAAGCCTGGCTCAAAACAGTCGCAAAAGAATCAAAAAGTTCAAAGGTCAAGCCCAACCCGATGAAAAGTGAATTTCGAGGACGAAAAAGAAGCCCAGGCCACAAACGCATTTCAAGCCTGAAGCATCAAAGGCCAAGCCAAAAGCATCTCTGAAATCACAGAAAATCCAAGTCAAAAGCAAGAAGAAACAGTCGAAACAGAGTCCAGAAAGACGAAAAGAAGCTTGGACGATGAAAATGGGAAAAACCCAGCGTAAGACGGAATCTTGATGAACTCAGGACCCGCACGAAGCATCCAGCTTGAAACGCCAGAAAGGACTGAAGAAGAGAAAATTTTGGATCAAATCTGGATCCAAAAATCTAGATCCAGATCCAAGATCCATATCCAAACGAAACTTGGATTGGATTGGATCCGGATTTTAGAGACCAACAAAGGATCCATATCCACACAAGGGGCCTATAAAAGGACGTGAGTGGGCTGGCTTTGAGGGGGACGATTTTTCCAGCACTTCACGTGGATAGTTGGGGGAAAGAGAGAGAGAGAGAGAGAGAGGAAGGTCAACAAAAGGGGCTGGCCTTCCCCTCTTGTTTTGTAAACTTGTGGGTTGGTCTTGTGGGCTGCACTCAAGTGCAAGTGAGAGCATCTCACGCTTTGTATGTTGCTGGAAACGAAATCAAATCTGGCGGCATTGGATGGCCCTTGCTTGGTGAGGATTGGCTGCGTGGGAACCAAGGATCAAACGGCTGAAATGTTGTCAAGGTAAGTCCCCTAGTTCCTGCCCAAAACCATCTCTTTTCTCACCTCTCTAAACCACCTAAACCCTAAAACAAAGAGACGTCCAAAGTCCAGCCAAGATGCTGGCCGAACCTCACTAATGGGACGATCCTAGTTCTACCTAAGACTACCCTAATCTAGAACCATACCCAGCTCGGCCATTGGCTGGCCAAGCTCACCTTAGATCCCTCCCAGCCAAACCATCTAGCACTAAACCACCTAAACTAATTCCTAAACCAAAACTACTCCTAGAGACCTAGCCAAAACCGAGTGTCTAAAACACTCGGTTCCTTCCTTTGGACGAACCCGTTTTCACCCATCTAGCTAGCTGAGTTCATTTTAGGTTTTGCCCTAAACTAAATCCATTACCTAAGTTAGATCCTAACCAAAAGAACTAACCTACACCTACCCAGCTCGGCCACCCTCTGGCCGAGCCACTCCCTTAGGATCTCACGTGAGATCAAACATCCAACATCAGCCCAAGCTCGGCCACCCTTTGGCCGAGCATTGCCCTAGAGCTTACCTTAGGATTCCCCCTAAGATCACTCACCATCCACTAAACCTAACACGACCACTAGCTGGTCAGATTTTTTCCCTTAGGACCCTGGTCTAGCTTTTAACCAAAACAACCCGCCTAGACCTGACCCAGATCCATTAGTTCTCATCCTAGATCTATCGTGTCTAACTCCAAAAACCATAGCAACTTAGTGTGTCAACCAAGCCCAGGTCACGATCTAGGATCAACCTCCCACGCAGCTGGTCGTTTCACAGAGAAAGGTCCATCCAACGGCTATATCCAAGGTCAGATTTCGCTGATAAAGGGAGCCCAAGCAAAAGTCGAGTAAGTGCTCGAATCTGATTCTTTACGTTGTTTCAAATTCAATTCAATTTGATACGGGGTTGTAATAATGGAGCGTAGTCTCCCCCCGGGATGTAATATTATGGTTTGAAACACGAATCACACACGTATACTCGAGCCTTTCCGCTCTTATCTGCACACCTTTTGCACACAAAACGGGCCTCGACAGCCCATAAGATATAGTTCTATTTATATACATTCAGCTGGGTTTTAAGGTTCAAGTTGCGTGAGTTGTCTTTCATTTTATACACCCAAAAGCACTCACTCACAATTGAGCCTTTCCGCTCTTACATATATATACGTATTTCCCCTTTCCGCTGGGTTTTTAAGGTTCAAGTCGTGTGAGTTGCCCTTTCAATTTATACACTTAAAGCACTCACTCACATTGAGCCTTCTCGCTCTTAAGATATAGCTATATATATTTTCCCTTCTGCATCTAAGATATAGCCATATTTCCCTTTTTGCTATTTCCCTTTCCGCTATTTCCCTTTCTGCTATTTCACTTCTGTTATGTCTTTAAATTCGGGGTTTTCCCTTCAGGTTGTGTGAGTTTGCATTGCATATCCGCCACACTCGAGATAGGGAGCATACTTGCATCGAACCAGATTGGTCAAAACGTGTAGTACTTACCTTAAATCGAGCACTGGATGCACACGACTACACGCCAAAATCTGCTAAAACCCATGAGATACAGGAGCGCATAGATCCCATGTGTAAAAGTTGCAAATTTGACAAAACCAGTAGATAAAACACTTTTCAAGTTTTCAAAAAGAGTCGTGTTTGTAAAATCGAGTTTTTCTAAAGCGTACAGACTGACCCTTGTGCGCCGGTACAAGAAAGTCTGCGACGAAAAGAACCCACTTATCCACAGTCGCCCCAAAAGTCAGATATTTTAAAAAAAAAAAACACTTCGCTAGGTTGAGAAAGCTAGCTGGCACGCCCTTTTTAAAAGCAATGTAAGCACGAAGAGATTCGCTTCAGGCATAAGAACCCGGAGTCGAGGATTTTCCGTGTCTACAGATTTGGCACGCCCGGTGGGACGTGGGTCTTTAGGAAAAATTGATACAAAACAAACTAATCTCTAAAAACATCGTTTGTTTTCAAAAGTGTTTTAACTCTTTTGTCTTCTTGCATTTCATAGTTGGATTTAAAAGCATCGGAGTCATGTCGAGTTCAGACTCCAATGAAGTATCTAGCCGGTTCTCATGCTCTTCAAGTTCTCATTCTAGAAGATCTTTGAAAAATCGAAAACAAAAGGAGGAAGAGTTAAGAAGAGAATACGAGGCCAAGGTCGCTGCTCTCAGCCAAGAGGCTGAAGCAGCTGATTCATGTTCGTCACATGGCGAACCAATAAAGGCCAAAAAGAAGTTTGGAAAAACTCGTAAAAACAAGGAGACCTCCGAGATAGAAGGCAACCCATACCTCGATTCCTTCACTCACAAGGATCGAAAAGCCCTACAGCAGTTGCTAAAAGGGCAAAATAGAGAGAAAACAACGTACGTCCTGTCTGATTTTCTCCCTTTAGATTACGAAACAGACAGCGACGACGAAATACCGAATTTCCATCGGTATGATGGCACGGGAGACCCTAGGTCTCACCTACAGCTTTTCTCTCGTCGAGCCCACAAGAAAAAGAAGGACTCGATGAAATGGGTATATTGGTTCCCCTTATCCCTCAAAGGCACAGCTTCTAAATGGCTGGCTTCCTACGATTTGAGCCAGTTCGCAACTTTTGAAGAGTTAGCGAATTGCTTCATGCAAAGATTTTCACACAACGTAGAAGTCACGCCTACATTGAACACTTTGAGGGATACGAAGCAAGGTATGAACGAAGATGTGCATACATTTATCGTTCGATGGAGGTCTCTCCTTGGACAAGTACGAGAACCCATATCCGAAGGATGCGCAGTAATGCTCATCCTGGACAATTTCAAAACTGAATTGAAAACTCTTCTTTCTTTACATGAAATCTCTACTTTCCACAAACTGATTAAAAAAGCATCTCTTTTTGAAACGAATTTGAAAAAAGGGGTTTACGACCACCTGTGGAAAGGGAGTGTAAACCCAAAAACTCGCTTGGAAAAGCCTGGCAATTACGGGCTACCCACTATAGACAAAGGGGAAAAGCCCCACAAGATCGCCAATGTCCGGGTAGATCCAAGGCTGGCGAGCACTTCAAAGAATTTCAAAAATTTTGAAAACAGAAAAGACAAAAAAATACAAAAACCATTTGAAAAAAGGGAGTATACTCCACTGGGGCAACCTGTGTCGGAGGTCCTAGACCTCCTACTCGCCCAAGGCATGATCGAACTCCCTGAAGTCCCCGAGGGAATCACTTCCAAAGGGAGGTTTTTGAATCGATTTTGTAAGTATCATCGGCTCAAAGGCCATGATACAAAGCAGTGTTTTTCCCTCCTAAACCAAATCGAGAACTTGATAGCAGAGGGCCGGCTCCAGGTCACTGAGGAACCGGAGCCTGCCCAAGCTATTTTTAAAGAACCCTTCCCTAATCATGCAAGTACCAGTGGGAAGGGCAAAGAGGTATGTGCTCTCACGATTTCAAAGAGTCTAGCGCGTACATATAAGTCTGGTTTTTCTGCTTGTGCATCTACACTCATCCTTCGTAGGAAACCTGCCCAAGTAGTGATTCGGGGACCACCAAGAGTTCCGTCTCCGATTAAACCAGTTTTAAAAACTCAAGGTACTCCAAAACAGTCGATTAGAGCCATCTTAAGCACGAACCCTAGGTTGATCGTAGGGGAAGTGACAAGGTCCGGGAGGATCTATCAACCCCCGCATCTACAAAATGCTAAAAAAGTGGTCAGTGTGCCTGGCCCTTCAAAAGCGTGTATTCCTGGAGTTCTGCCCAAAACGGACAAAGGAAAAGTCGTTTTAAACTTGTATGATTTCGAAAACCATCTTTCAAAAATTCCCATTAACATGTCCATCCTAGAGCTGATACAAACCTCGCCTAGGCATAGACTCGTGTTAGAGAAAATTCTAGAAAGAGCAAAGGTTAGTTCGGACATAACCCCAGAATCCTTGTCCAACCAAGTGGCGTCCATAGGTGCAAAAACACCTATCATGTTTTCAGAAGAGGATCTCGAAAGACCCTATGAAACCCATAATCAGGCCCTACACATCGAGGTGGTATTAAATCACCACTCTCTAGATAGGTGCCTAGTTGACGGGGGAGGAGGGCTCAACATCCTTCCGCTTCACATAGCACATCAGATTGGAGTCACCTTAACTTCCATAAACCCAAGCACCATCGTAATCACTGGATACGATGGAAATGCGTCCAGACCTTTAGGATCCGTTGAACTTCCCATGGAAACAGGAGGGATAGCTCACGTGGGGGTATTCCATGTTTTGGACATCCACCCCCACTACAACCTACTGCTGGGAAGGCCTTGGATACACAGCCTACATGCTGTGCCATCCACCTTCCATAAGTGTGTTAAAATCCCTTTTGAAAACCAAGTCATTGTGATCCTAAGTGAGAGTCATCCACAACTTCAGGGGATTCAAAATTCCCCATGCTTTTCAAGTTCCCAGTCCTACGAGGTCAACTCAGGGAAGACCGTGGTCGAACCACCAAAGCTCACCCTTCAGGTACCTAGGAAGGTCGTGCACATCCAGGGGCCGCCCAAGGCTGGCCCACTCAAAACACTAACCATCCTAGGAAAAACCAAGCATCCACTATTTCCAAAACCCCTGGACAGAAAACCTTATGTGCATAACATGGACGATAGCAAGTTCCAGGATCACGAATTATATGAAAACTTTTCCAAAAACAAAAAATCATGGAACATGTTATTAAACATGGGGTATATGCCATACAAAAGTCTAGGGGCACAAAATCAAGGTCTCGTAGAACCCATTTTGCCAAAAGCCAACCAGAGCCGACACGGGATCGGCTATACTCCCAGAATACCGCCAGAACCACCCCCTGTGACCACCTGGGTCAAGGGTGCCCTGGAGCCTACCCAAGCAGAAACCTACAATTTAGATCTCTTGTTCGGAGTCTAACTAGTGGCGTTTTTCCTTTGTAGGTATGATGGAAGATCCCTCAATCAAAAATCCAAAAACATTTGAAAAACTCGAAATTCAAAAAATTGAAAAATCCCAAAAACCAAAAACATTTGAAAAAGATCAAAAACTCGAAAAAAGAGTTGTTTGTATAGTTCCTAAAGTCCTTTCCTTACAAAAATCCAAAAAAATCGAAAATTTACAAAATACCAAAAACAAAATCCTGTATTTAGCAGCTCTTGATAAAGGTTTTGAAGAAGAAAAGAATTTCGAAAAGAAAGTCCTCTTCATAAGAGGACCAAAATCGTCAAGACCTGCAGAAAATCCAAAACAAAAACCAAGCATTTGCGAAAACTGTGCGTCAAGTCCAAATTCCCTAGGATTTAGAAGTTTTGAGAATGATCAAGGCCCAGAATTGGATTTCCCCGAGGAAGATCCTACTTCTGAGCTCCCTGAATTTCATAAAATTCTCGATTTTGAAAAACCTTCGAAATCAGTAGGAGGGGATTTTATAGAGATAAACTTAGGGAATGATTTAAAGCCGAAAATCATTAAGGTAGGCACATGTCTACATGAGCACGAAAAAGCATCATTCATTGCATTTTTGAAAACCTACGTTGATGTGTTTGCATGGACATATGAAGACATGCCGGGTATAGACCCGAATGTTGTAGAGCATCGTCTTCCCTTAGATTCAGATGCAAAACCTATAAAACAAAAGCTTAGGAAGATACATCCGAATGTGCATTCACAAGTCAAAGAGGGTTTAGAAGATCTGTTAAAAGCCGGATTTATAAAACCCATTGCATATTCTGATTGGTTATCCAATATAGTTGTTGTTCGAAAAACCAGTGGGAAAATTCGAATATGCATCGATTTAAGAAACTTGAATAAAGCCACCCCAAAAGATAATTTCCCTTTACCAAACATTGATTTGATAGTCGATAGTACTACAAATCATGAAATGTTTTCATTCATGGATGGCTATTCAGGATATAACCAAATCAAACTAAGCCCACGAGATCAGGCTAAAACCGCCTTTACAACCCCATGGGGCACATACTGTTATACGGTCATTCCCTTTGGTTTGAAAAATGCTGGCGCCACGTACCAAAGAGCTATGACCTCGATCTTTCACGATCAAATTCATGAGCTCGTGGAGGTATATGTAGATGATCTCCTGGCTAAGTCAAAAAATCGATGCACTCATCTCGAATGCTTACAAAAGATTTTCGAAAGGCTTAGACTTTACAACATAAAGCTAAACCCTCAAAAATGCGTATTCGGTGTAGAATCCGGTAAGCTTTTAGGATTTATGGTAAGCCAAAGGGGCATATAAGTCGACCCCTCTAAGTGTAGAGCCATCATAGACATGGCCCCACCCTCCAATCTCACGCAGATTCGTAGCCTCCAAGGTCGCCTACAGTCCATTCGCAGGTTTATCTCAAACCTGGCAACTAGATGCGAACCCTTCAACAAGTTGCTGAGAAAGGGTACGAAATTTTTATGGGATGACGAGTGCCAAAAATCATTTGAAAGGTTAAAAGCATACTTAGTTAATCCCCCTGTTTTAAACCCTCCAAAACCAGGAAAACCTCTTCTACTTTACATTTCTGTGCATGCGAATGCTTTGGGAGCTCTGTTAGCTCAATACGAGGATGACACTCACAAGGAGTGTGCCATATACTATCTTTCGAAAACTCTCCTGGCTTACGAAAGGAATTATCAGGCCATGGAGAAGACGTGCTTGGCCCTAGTTTGGGCCTGCCAGAAATTTCGACACTATTTCCTAGATCATGAGATCTGGATAGTGTCCAAGCTTGACCCAATCAAGCACTTATTCGAAAAACCCATTCTCACAGGTAGATTGGGCAAATGGCAACTCCTTCTAATGGAGTATGATTTGAAATACCATCACCAGGTCTCCATTAAGGGGCAAGCCCTAGCAGACTACGTGGCTGAGTTCCCCCTAGAAGATGCGTATCCCACACTCAATGAAATGTCGGATGAAGGCATATTGCAAAACCATTTTCAAAACCACATGTTGGCTAACTCTTTCGAAAACCAAGTGTGGAAGATGCACTTCGACGGGGCACGAAACCAACGAGGGGCAGGAGCCGGGATCATCCTCGTATCCCCCGAAAAGGGAGAAATCCCCATAGCAATCCGTCTAGATTTCGAATGTTCCAACAATATAGCCGAGTATGAAGCACTCATACAAGGTTTAAAAGTTTCAAAAACTCTAGGGGCAGCATGCATCGAGGTTTTTGGAGATTCCCTCCTTGTTATAAACCAAGTTTTAAAAATTTGGCAAGTTCGAAACGAAAAACTGCTTCCATACCATGAATTGGCCACTCGACTGGTTGAGTCGTTCCAATCGTGCACTCTCACACATGTAGGAAGAGAGGATAATGGCGTCGCTGATGCCCTCTCATCCTTGGGTTCAGCCCTAAGGGTCGATCCCACTTTGGGAACCAGACCCCTTGAAATATGGCACTCACCCACTCCTTCCATACACGATTTGCAAATCTGCCAAAATAACCCTAATTCTGATGAAAAACCTTGGTTTTATGACATAAAGAATTTTTTAGAAAATGGGGGATTCACTGAGGATGCCACGTCTAAAGATAAGGCATTCATCCGAAAAATTTCCACCCGATACACGATTTTGGGAGGGGTTCTGTACAAAAAGAGTTTTACGGGCATCTTACTAAGATGCGTCGACATAGAGGAGGCTAGGATTGTTATGCACGAATTCCACGATGGAGAATGTGGAGGTCATGTCAATGCCAACATGATGGCAATGAAAATACTTAGAGCAGGTTATTTTTGGTCTACCCTGAGAAAGGATTGCCACGATCATGTTAGGAAGTGTCACCCGTGTCAAGTGCATGGTCACGCCATTCATATCCCCTCATCATCACTGCATTCCGTGGTCAGCCCCTGGCCATTCACCATGTGGGCGTTTGATATCATAGGACCAATTTTTCCAAAGGCCTCAAACGGACACAGGTTCATTTTAGCAGCCACTGAATATTTTTCCAAGTGGGTCGAAGCCGCCTCCCTGACAAATGTCCAGGGACAACATGTGGTGGCCTTCATTAGGAAAAACATCTTGGCTCGATTTGGAGTTCCAAGAGATCTTGTGTCCGATAATGGCACCCCATTTAAAAATGAGCGGATGGTCAAGCTGTGCAACAAGTATGGCATAAATCATCACTTCTCATCGCCTTACTACCCTCAAGGCAACGGCCAAGCCGAAGCCACCAACAAGACTCTCATCAGCATTGTTGAGAAAACCTTAGAGAAGGGTAGAACATGGCACGAGAAGTTGGATGAAGCCTTATGGGCTTATAGGACTTCCATCCGCACTCCCACAAATGCCACGCCTTTTGAGTTGGTTTACGGCACAAACGCCATTCTCCCCATCCATACACATCTGCATTCATTTCATACATCCATTGCACTCGACCTCCCCCTAGAGACGCTTCAGCATGCTAGGATGGCCGAACTAGATCTATTAGATGAGAGGCGACTCCTTGCTATGGACCATGCTCATGCATACCGGCAAAGGATCGCCCGACATTATGAAAAACATATGAAACCTCGCCACTTTGAAGTGGGAGAGCTAGTTTTGAAAATCATCCACCATCGTGGCCCACATCCACTTGGAAAGTGGCGGCCCAAGTGGGATGGCCCTTACGTCGTGCGTGGAACCACCACAAACAATTCTTATTGGTTAACCGATGTCGAGGGTAGGAATTTAGCAGATCCTATAAATATTCAGTATTTGAAAAAATATCATGTATAGGGTCTGAGTTAAATTCCCATTTTTGTGAAAAATATTTTAGGGAAAGCCACTTTGAAACTTCGAAACCAAGGATCAAAGGTAAGTTGGGTGACCCTGAATGAAAGAATCGACATTTTGTGAAAAGCAGAGCTTTCCAAATACGTGGCTACATTTCAAAATCCTTCTTCTTACAAAGAAAGGCCGAATTCAATATAACAAGATACTTGCAAGTTGTACGTGCTATTTCTAAATAGGCTAACCTAGAATGGGTCAAGTATGACCTTGGGATAAGTCCTCCCCTCTTCTCTTCTCCTTCCAAAAGGAAAACCTGGCCAAAACAAGGGGAAATCCCCACCAAAAAGCCCTTTCCCAAAAAAAAGAAAAACGAATCAAAAAGAAAATTTGAGTCTTCTATGTAAAAGAGGGATTAAAGAAAAAATACTCCCAAAGGGAGACCCTCTATGAAAAAAAAAGGAGAGAAAAAGGCCAAAAAGCTCAAAAGAGAGCAGTTTTCCGCCTTCTTTGCCTCAAACCACGGGACACTTCAGAAGGGACCGTGGTACTTCTTTCCCATCCCTGTGACTTATCCCGAGCGAAACATGGTTCATTTCAGGGAATCCTAAAGTAAAAATAGGATTTACTTACTTGAATTTCGTCTTGTTTGAGAATACGACGTTTTGAGTAAGGCATAAGAATTTTGAAACGTGGCTTATTTTCTCATAAAACCTCTGCTAGATTAGCAAGGGTCGAAACTCGAGTAAAGGCAAACACAAGGAGCTAAAGGTCCTTATGATCGCTGGCTCAGAAAAGTTTTCCCTCTTAAAAATGAATTTCAGAAAAACTCGAACATCAAGCATACGTAAGGCCCGCTCACTTGGAGCAGCAGGTCTTCATAAAAGTCTCAAAAGTTCGACCATATGATTTGGTCTCTAGGAGATCGCCCTTTCTAACACCTCATCCATAGCATGCACCTTTGCAGGTCCGCGCATGAACATTTCATATGTGATCTCCACTTAGGGTTAGATCCATAGAAAGTCCCCTTTTGGCAAAAAAAAAAAAATCCCCTCCTATCGGATTTTTAAAAGAAAGTTTCTTTTGCTCAAAATTTGGGACGATCCCATATTCTCAAGATCAAATCCGGGAGAAAACAAAACAGGGGTGTTATCTTCTTCGCCATTATCCAAATCAATTTGGATAATGCCAAAGAGGGGCATCTGTAAACACCCCAAAAAACCAAATACTTTTCAAAACCAAATGCCTGGTTCGAAAACCAGTTCAAAAGATAAGAATTTTCGAAAAACTCAGGAAATCAAAACATTTCAAAATTCTGTTTTCCAACCCTGTTTGAAACATGAAAAATCTTGAAAATGGACGAAAGTCCTATTTTTATGAGAGACCAGACGAACAGATGAAGCCTGGCTCAAAACAGTCGCAAAAGAATCAAAAAGTTCAAAGGTCAAGCCCAACCCGATGAAAAGTGAATTTCGAGGACGAAAAAGAAGCCCAGGCCACAAACGCATTTCAAGCCTGAAGCATCAAAGGCCAAGCCAAAAGCATCTCTGAAATCACGGAAAATCCAAGTCAAAAGCAAGAAGAAACAGTCGAAACAGAGTCCAGAAAGATGAAAAGAAGCTTGGACGATGAAAATGGGAAAAACCCAGCGTAAGACGGAATCTTGATGAACTCAGGACCCGCACGAAGCATCCAGCTTGAAACGCCAGAAAGGACTGAAGAAGAGAAAAATTTGGATCAAATCTGGATCCAAAAATCTAGATCCAGATCCAAGATCCATATCCAAACGAAACTTGGATTGGATTGGATCCGGATTTTAGAGACCAACAAAGGATCCATATCCACACAAGGGGCCTATAAAAGGACGTGAGTGGGCTGGCTTTGAGGGGGACGATTTTTCCAGCACTTCACGTGGATAGTTGGGGGGAAAGAGAGAGAGAGAGAGAGAGGAAGGTCAACAAAAGGGGCTGGCCTTCCCCTCTTGTTTTGTAAACTTGTGGGTTGGTCTTGTGGGCTGCACTCAAGTGCAAGTGAGAGCATCTCACGCTTTGTATGTTGCTGGAAACGAAATCAAATCTGGCGGCATTGGATGGCCCTTGCTTGGTGAGGATTGGCTGCGTGGGAACCAAGGATCAAACGGCTGAAATGTTGTCAAGGTAAGTCCCCTAGTTCCTGCCCAAAACCATCTCTTTTCTCACCTCTCTAAACCACCTAAACCCTAAAACAAAGAGACGTCCAAAGTCCAGCCAAGATGCTGGCCGAACCTCACTAATGGGACGATCCTAGTTCTACCTAAGACTACCCTAATCTAGAACCATACCCAGCTCGGCCATTGGCTGGCCAAGCTCACCTTAGATCCCTCCCAGCCAAACCATCTAGCACTAAACCACCTAAACTAATTCCTAAACCAAAACTACTCCTAGAGACCTAGCCAAAACCGAGTGTCTAAAACACTCGGTTCCTTCCTTTGGACGAACCCGTTTTCACCCATCTAGCTAGCTGAGTTCATTTTAGGTTTTGCCCTAAACTAAATCCATTACCTAAGTTAGATCCTAACCAAAAGAACTAACCTACACCTACCCAGCTCGGCCACCCTCTGGCCGAGCCACTCCCTTAGGATCTCACGTGAGATCAAACATCCAACATCAGCCCAAGCTCGGCCACCCTTTGGCCGAGCATTGCCCTAGAGCTTACCTTAGGATTCCCCCTAAGATCACTCACCATCCACTAAACCTAACACGACCACTAGCTGGTCAGATTTTTCCCTTAGGACCCTGGTCTAGCTTTTAACCAAACAACCCGCCTAGACCTGACCCAGATCCATTAGTTCTCATCCTAGATCTATCGTGTCTAACTCCAAAAACCATAGCAACTTAGTGTGTCAACCAAGCCCAGGTCACGATCTAGGATCAACCTCCCACGCAGCTGGTCGTTTCACAGAGAAAGGTCCATCCAACGGCTATATCCAAGGTCAGATTTCGCTGATAAAGGGAGCCCAAGCAAAAGTCGAGTAAGTGCTCGAATCTGATTCTTTACGTTGTTTCAAATTCAATTCAATTTGATACGGGGTTGTAATAATGGAGCGTAGTCTCCCCCCGGGATGTAATATTATGGTTTGAAACACGAATCACACACGTACACTCGAGCCTTTCCGCTCTTATCTGCACACCTTTTGCACACAAAACGGGCCTCGACAGCCCATAAGATATAGTTCTATTTATATACATTCAGCTGGGTTTTAAGGTTCAAGTTGCGTGAGTTGTCTTTCATTTTATACACCCAAAAGCACTCACTCACAATTGAGCCTTTCCGCTCTTACATATATATACGTATTTCCCCTTTCCGCTGGGTTTTTAAGGTTCAAGTCGTGTGAGTTGCCCTTTCAATTTATACACTTAAAGCACTCACTCACATTGAGCCTTCTCGCTCTTAAGATATAGCTATATATATTTTCCCTTCTGCATCTAAGATATAGCCATATTTCCCTTTCTGCTATTTCCCTTTCCGCTATTTCCCTTTCTGCTATTTCACTTCTGTTATGTCTTTAAATTCGGGGTTTTCCCTTCAGGTTGTGTGAGTTTGCATTGCATATCCGCCACACTCGAGATAGGGAGCATACTTGCATCGAACCAGATTGGTCAAAACGTGTAGTACTTACCTTAAATCGAGCACTAGATGCACACGACTACACGCCAAAATCTGCTAAAACCCATGAGATACAGGAGCGCATAGATCCCATGTGTAAAAGTTGCAAATTTGACAAAACCAGTAGATAAAACACTTTTCAAGTTTTCAAAAAGAGTCGTGTTTGTAAAATCGAGTTTTTCTAAAGCGTACAGACTGACCCTTGTGCGCCGGTACAAGAAAGTCTGCGACGAAAAGAACCCACTTATCCACAGTCGCCCCAAAAGTCAGATATTTTCAAAAAAAAAAACACTTCGCTAGGTTGAGAAAGCTAGCTGGCACGCCCTTTTTAAAAGCAATGTAAGCACGAAGAGATTCGCTTCAGGCATAAGAACCCGGAGTCGAGGATTTTCCGTGTCTACAACTGTATAGGAGTATGTGCCCCATGGGGTTGCGAAGGCGGTCTTACCCTGATCTCGTGGACTTAGTTTGATTTGATTATAGCCTGAATAGCCATCCATAAATGAAAACATTTCATGATTTGCAGTACTATCGACTATCAAATCTATGTTTGGTAAAGGATAATTATCCTTTGGAGTGGCATTATTCAGGTTTCTGAAATCGATGCATATTCGAATTTTCCCATTGGTTTTTCGAACTACAACGATGTTTGACAACCAATCAGAATACGCAATGGGTTTATAAATCCGGCTTTTAACAGATCTTCTAAACCCTCTTTGACTTGCGTGTGTACATTCGGGTGTATTTTCCTAAGCTTCTGCTTTATGGGTTTTACATCCGCATCTAAGGGAAGACGATGTTCGACAATGCTGGGGTCTATGCCCGGCATGTCTTCATACGTCCATGCAAACACATCTAAATAGTTTCGTAGAAATGCAAAGAATGCTGATCTTTCATGTTCATGCAAGCATGCGCCTATTTTGATGGATTTGGGATTGGAATCATCCCCTAGGTTCACTTCTATGAAATCTCCTCCTACTGAATTGGAAGGTCTTTCAAAATCGAGAATTTTATGAAATTCTAGGAGCTCAGAAGTGGGATCTTCCTCAAGGGGATCCACTTTTGGGCTTCGATCATTCTCGTGGGCTATAGACCCGAAGGAATTTGATGCGTGATTTTCAAAAAGACCTGGTTTTGTACTCAGATTTTCAATCGATTTCGAAATTTTTGGTATGGCGATGCAAACGACGTTTCTTTCGAAATCCTTTTCTTTTGCCAAAGTCCTACTAGGAGCAGCTATATACAAAATCTTTTTGGTATTTTCCAAATTTTCGATTGTTTTGGGTTTTTGTAAAACAAGAACTTTAGGAACTATACAAAGCACTCTATTTTCGAGTTTTTGTTTTTCCATTGTTTTTTGTTTTTCTTCCTTTTCGATTTTTTTGATTTTAAGTTTTCCAAATATTTTTGTATTTTTATAAAAGGGATCTTCCGTCATACCTACAAAGGGAAAACAGTATGGGTTAGACTCGGAATAGGAGGTCCAAATCGTAGGTCTCTTCTAAGGCAGGTTCCAGGGCACCCTTGACCCAGGTGGTCACAGGGGGTGGCTCTGGCAGTATTCTGGGAGTATAGCCGATCCCATATCGGCTTGGGTTGGCCCTAGGGAGGATGGGCTCTAGGAGACCCTGGTTTTGTGCCCCTAGACTTTTGTAGGGCGTGTAGCCCATATTCAACAACATGTTCCACGATTTTTTTTTTTTTGAAAAGTTTTGATAAAGATCGTGGTCCTGGAACTTTCTGTCGTCCATATTGTGCTCATATGGCTTCTTGTCCAGGGGCTTTGGAAATAGGGAACGCTTGGGTTTTCCTAGAAGGGTTAGAATCGGGAGGGGGCCTGCTTTGGATGGCCCCTTCACACATACAACCTTCCTAGGGTTGTTTAACCTGAGCCTTGGCGGCTCAATCACAATCTGCCCCAGGTTAGCCTCATGGGCCTGGGAGCTTGATAAACAAGTAGAGTTTATGATCCCCTAAAGCTGTGGGTGACTCTCACCTAGGATCACTACGACCTGGTCCCTGAAAGGGATCTTGATACACCTATGGAAGGTGGATGGCACAGCGCACAAGCTGTGTATCTAGGGCCTTCCCAGCAACAAGTTATAGTGGGGGTGGATGTCCAAGACATGGAACACCCCCGTGTGTGTGATCCCTCCCGTTTCCATTGGGAGTTCGATCGATCCTAATGGCCTAGACGCATTCCCATCGTATCCAGTGATAATGATGGGGCTTGGGTTCACTGAAGTCAAGGTGACTCCGATTTGATACGCCACATGAAGTGGAAGGATGTTGAGCCCTCCTCCCCCATCGACTAGGCACCTGTCCAGAGAGTGGTTATTCAGAACCACCTCGATATGCAGGGCCTGGTTATGGGACTCGTAGGGTCTATCTACATCATCTTCTCAGAAAGTGATGGGCGATTTTGGTCCTAATAAAGCCACTTGGGCAGACAGGGATTCCGGACTTATGTTTGAATCAACCTTGGCTCTTTCTAGAATTTTCTCTAGCACGAGTCTATGCCTAGGCGAGGTTTGTATAAGCTCTAGGATAGACATGTGGATAGGAATCTTTGAAAGATGGTTTTCGAAGTCATATGGATTTACGATGACTTTATCCTTGTCTGCTTTTGGCAGAACTCCAAGAATACATGCTTTTGAGGGGCCAGGCACACTGACCACCTTTTTAGCACTTTATAGGTACGGGGGTTGATAGATCCTCCCGGATCTAGTCACTTCCCCCACGACCAGCCTAGGGTTCGCGCTAAATTTGGCTCTAAGTATGAGTTGAGGAGCACCTTGAAGTTTTAAAACTAGTTTAGCCAGGGATTCAGCTCTCGGTGGTCCCCGGATGATGACTTGGACGGGTTTCTTGTACAGTACAAGAGTGGGCGCACAAGTGGGTCAACCAGACTCAGAATTTTGTGCTAGTTCCTTTGAAAAGGTGAGGGTATATACCTCCTTTCCTTTCCCACTGCCACTGGCGTGCTTGGGAAAGGGTTCTTTGAAGATAGCTTGAGGTGGCTCAGGTTCCGCAGTGACCTGGAGCCGACCCTCCGCTATCAAGTTCTCAATTTTATTTAAAAGGGAGAAACCGCGTTTGGTATCATGGCCTTTGAGCCGATGATACTTACAAAATCGATTTAAATACTCCCCTTTGGAAGTGACTCCTTCGGGGATTTTGGGAAGTTCTATCATGCCTTGGGCCTGGAGCGAATCCTTTCGTGTGTCTAAGTCCTATTTAAATAAACAGGGTGTGCCAGCTAGCTTACCTAAGCTAGCGAAGATATATT
Organism: Brasenia schreberi; assembly: GCA_036023115.1. Lineage (NCBI taxonomy): Eukaryota > Viridiplantae > Streptophyta > Magnoliopsida > Nymphaeales > Cabombaceae > Brasenia > Brasenia schreberi. The sequence continues at coordinate 14,503,118 of JAYKKT010000064.1, forward strand.
TTAACCTAACTTCTAACGTGGCGACTGTGAGCAAGCAAGCTCTTGTTGTCGCAGACCTTCTTGCACTGATGAGTAAGGGTCAGTCTATACGCTTTTAAAAATCGAGTTTTGAGTGGAAAAAATCCTACGAAAGCGGTTTAAGGTGTTTGATTCGGGTCTTTTTAGTACGATTTCCAGATTTTAGATTACGTGGATTTGCACGTGCCTAAGTCTTTCTTTTTATCCCTTTATGGGCCACCTAGGTGTGTGTTATGAACACTCCACTAAGTGTGGCGAATTTGAGCGGGAGTATGGGGTTTGCTTTGATGCAATATGTGTCCTAACTCGTCGTATGGCGTATATGCAATGCAAACTCACGCTACTCCAAAGGGAAAACCCGAATGTAAAGACAATACCGAAGGGAAATGACTTAAGGGAAATGACTTGAAATGTAAATGCCAAAGGGAAATTGCCGAAGGGAAATACGTATATAAGGTATATATGGGCCCTTACTTGGGTCTTGCCAATAAGAGCGAAGGCTCAATGTGGGTGCGTGCTTGAATTGAAAGACTACACACACGACATGAAATGAAACCCAAATATAACTTGCAATATGGCCTTAACTAAGGTCTTGGGAATAAGAGCGAAAGCTCAATGTGTGTGAGTGCTTGAATTTAAGTACTACGCACACAACATGAAATTAAACCCAAATAGTATAACACGGCCCTTACTTGGGTCTTACAAATAAGAGCGAAGGCTCAATGTGTGTGAGTGCTTGAATTGAAGTACTACGCACACAACATGAAATTAGACCCAAATAGTATAACACGGCCCTTACTTGGGTCTTACAAATAAGAGCGAAGGCTCAATGTGTGTGCGTGCTTGAATTGAAAGACAACACACCCAACTTAAGCAAAACCCTACGTAATTTAAAGTATATACATAAATTTATATCTTAGGGGCTGATTAGGCCCGTGTGTGTTCAAAATCGTGCACGACTAAGAGAGTGCACGTGTGTGTGGGTGTGCCAAGCCACGTTATTACAAGCGGGGGGAGACTATGCTCCGTTATTACAACCCCGTATCAAATTTAATTTAAGCAAGTCTACAACTAAGGACCGAGTTAGGCACTTACTTATAGCTAGTCCGAAGATGACTTGCTTGAGCGTGTGCTTGACCTCGCCTTGGTCTGCAAGAGGGAGCTCCTCGAAGTTGAACGACAAGGGGTGGTGCTGGCCGAGTGCCTTGGGTGCGCGGGAAGGGCGCCTTGAAGGGGGTCGGCTACTAGGAAGGTGCCGCCTTGGTGTGTTGGGCTAAGGTGACTAAGGAAGGTCACTAGGGGATGGGTTGGTATTAAGGTAGGTAGTGCTAAAGGGGAGCCTAAGGGAGTGCCTAAGGGAGATGAATGGCTGGCTGAGTGGGTGTGGTACAATCGGTTGGAGTGGCCGACTAAGGGAAGTTTGGTGGTGGCCAATTGCTAGGGTGGCTAGGTAATGGCGAGGATGGGAAGGGAGCTAGCTAGGGTGTCGTGTGAGGTGGAGTTAGGGGCTGGTGGGAAGTGATATGGGCAGGTCTTAGGGAGCTAAGTGGAGTGGTCGGGTGTTGCTAGGGGAAGTGGTTCAAGGCGGGTGGTTGAAGTGGCTAAGGTCTGGCCGAATGGGTAAGGATGGCGGGTGGCTGGTGTTGGGGTGATGTGGTGGTGGTGTAGGTGGTTGAGAGTGGAGGGGGAGTAAAGAAGAGGTAGAGTTAGGTTGAGATATTAACCGAGTGAGGAAGAGAGGCGGTGGATGGGAGAGGGGCAGCCGGGTGTCTTGGATGCGCAGGATGCAGTCGGGAGGTGGTGGCGACGGGAGGCTGGCCGACTGGAAGTTGTGGTGTAGGAGGAGCTTAGTGGTGGGTAGCGACGGTGCAGGTGGATGGCTCGGTTGGTGGGGCTGGCCAAGGTCGGTTGGGAGAGATGGGCTGGAAAAACTTTGGGTTGGCCAAGGTCCCCAAAAAGCTGAAAAACCCGCCCACTAGGGGCGGGGGGTTTATAGCTTTTTGAAGGGCGGTTGGGGCTGGTATTGGGAGGGTGGTAAGGTGGTTTAGGTAGTGGTGGTGTGGTGATAAGGTGGGCTGGTTTTGGGGAGGGGCCAGATATTTTAATACAAGGGGTTTTGGGTAGATGGTGCGCTAGGTTTAGGTGCGGTGGTTTAGGGGTTTAGGGTTTAGCTAGGTGGGTTGGTTTTGGGGTGAGGTTGTAGACACGAAAAATCTTTGTCTCCAGGTTCTTAGTCCTGAAGCGAATCTTTTCGTGCTTACGTCGCTTTAAAAAGGGCATGCCAGCTAGCTTTCTCAAACTAGCGAAGTGATTTTTGAAAATATCTGACTTTTGGGGTGACTGTGGACAAGTGGGTTCTTTTCATCGCAGACTTTCTTGCACCGGCGTGCAAGGGTCAGTCCGTACGCTTTAGGAAAACTCGATTTTACAAAAACATGACTCTTTTGAAAACTTTGAAAGTGTTTTATCGATTGGTTTTGTCAAATTTGCAACTTTTATACATGGGATCTACGCGCTCCTATGTCTCTTGGGTTTTAGCTAATTTTGGCGTGTAGTTGTGTGCATTCAGTGCTCGATTTAAGGCAAGTTATACACGTTTTTATCAATCTGGTTCGATGCATGTATGCTCCCTATCTCGAGTGTGGCGGATATGCAATGCAAACTCACACAACTTGAAGGAAAAACCCGGAATTTAAAGACATAGCAGAAGAGAAATAGCAGAAAGGGAAATATGGCTATATCTTAGATGCGGAAGGGAAAATATATATAGCTATATCTTAAGAGCGAGAAGGCTCAATGTGAGTGAATGCTTTGAGTGTATAAATTGAAAGGCAACTCACACGACTTGAACCTTAAAAACCCAGCTGAAAGGGGAAATACATATATATATGTAAGAGTGGAAAGGCTCAATGTGAGTGAGTGCTTTGAGTGTATAAAATGAAAGACAACTCACACGACTTGAACCTTAAAAACCCAGCTGAAAGTATATAAATAGAGCTATATCCTATGGGCTGTTGAGGCCCGTTTTGTGTGCAAAAGGTGTGCAGATAAGAGCGGAAAGGCTCAAGTGTACGTGTGTGATTCGTGTTTCAAACCATAATATTACATATCGGGGGGAGACTACGCTCCATTATTACAGCCCCGTATCAAATTTAATTGAATTTGAAACAACGTAAAGAACCAGGTTTGAGCACTTACACATCGTTTGCTTGGACTTCCTTTATCGGCGAAATCTGACCTTGGATATAGCCGTTGGATGGACCTTTCTCTGCGAAACGACTAGCTGCGTGGAAGGTTGATCCTAGATCGTGACCTGGGCTAGGTTGACACACTAGGGTGCTATGGGTTCTGGACTTAGACATGACAGATCTAGGGTGAGAACTAATGGATCTATGTCAAGTCTAGGCGGGTTGTTTTGGTTAAAAGCTAGATCAAGGTCCTAAGGGAAAAACCCGACAAACTAATGGTCGAGTTAGGTGGTGTCTACGGGATTATTTTAGGTGAGACATTATGGAATGCTCGGCCAACTAATGGCCGAGCTTGGCTGGGGATTAGTGAATGGTCTTAGGGGAGATCCTAAGGTGAGCTCTAGGGTAATGCTCGGCCAAAGGGTGGCCGAGCTGGGCAGGTTTTTGGAGAAGGATTAGGTAGGATCTAAGGTTGAATCCTAAGGAAAGAGCTCGGCCAGATGGTGGCCGAGTTTTGGCTGATGTTAGATGGTTGATCTCGGGTGAGATCCTAAGGGAGTGGCTCGGCCAAAAGGGTGGCCGAGCTGGGTAGGTTTAGAGTGGGTTTTTTTTTTAGTTAGGATCTAACTTAGGTAGTGGTTTAAGGTTAGGGATAGACCTAAGATGAGCTCGGCCAATATGGGCCGAGCTAAATGGGTGAGGATGGGTTCGACAAGAGGAGGGAACCGAGTGTTTTAGACACTCGGTTTGGCCAGGTTTTTGGGAGTAGTTTTGAGTTAGGAAATAGATTAGGTAGTGGTTTTGATGTTAGGATTTTCTTTAGGACAGATCTAAGGTGAGCTCGGCCAGCCAATGGCCGAGCTGGGTATGGTCCTAGGTTAGGATGGTCTTAGGTAGAACTAGGTCAGCTCCTTTAGTGAAGTTCGGCCAGCTCCTTGGCTGGACTTTGCTGTGGCTTTTCATTAGTGGTCTAGGTGGTTTAGAGAGGTGAGAAAAGAGATGGTTTTGGGCAGGAACTAGGGGACTTACCTTGACAACGTTTCAGCCATTTAATCCTTGGTTCCCACGCAGCCAATCCTCACCAAGCAAGGGCCATTCAATGCCGCCAGATTTCGTTTCTTTTCAGCCATGTACAAGCCGTGAACTACAAACTCCAACCCACCCACAACTTCAACCCACAATCTCACGAAAACAAGAGGGTAAGGCCAGCCCCTTTTGTTGACCTTCCTCTCTCTCTCTCTCTCTCTCTCTCTGTCTCTTTTCCCCAAGTGGAGAGGCGTGAAATGCTGGAAAAAAAAATCCTCTCAAGAGCCAGCCCTCTCACGTCCTTTTATAGGCCTCTTATTTGGATATGGATCCTTTGTTGGGTTCTGAAATCCGAATCCAATTCAAGCCTTGTATGGATATGGATCTTGGATTTGGATCTGGATATTGGGATCCAGATTCGATCCAAATTTTTCTCTTCTTCAGTCCTTCCTGGCGTTTCGAGTCGGGCGCTTCGTGCGGGTCTTGAGTTCATCAAGATTCTGTCTTATGCTGGGTTTTTCCCAATTTCGTCGTCCGAGCTTCTTTTCGTCTTTCTGGACTCTGTTTCAACTCTTTCTTTTGTTTTTTGACTTGGATTGCTCGTGATTTCAGATGTGCTTTTGGCTTGGCCTTCGATGCTTCAGTCTTGAAGTACACTCGTGGCCTGGGCTCCTTTTCGTCTTTGAAATTCACTTCTCATCGGGCTGGGCTTGACCTTTGAGCTTTTTTAATCTTTTGCAACTGTTTTGAGCCAGGCTTCATCTGTTCGTCTGGTCTTTTGTAAAAATAGGACTTTCGTCCACTTTCGAGATTTTTATGTTTCGAACAGGGTTGGAAAATAGAGTTTTGAAGGGTTTGAGTTCCTGAGTTTTTGAAATCTCCAAACTTGGCTTTTTGAGCTGACTTTCGAACCAGGCATTTGGTTTTGGAAAATATTTGGATTTTGGGGTGTTTACAGAGGTTTAGTGAGGTGGGTTAGGTGATTAGGCTAGGATTAGGTTAGGTTTAGGGAAATTAAACTAGGTTTAGGGAAGGATTAGGAAAGTGGGTTAGGTGATTAGGTTGGGATTAGGCTGGGATTAGGGAAGTGGGTTAGGTGATTAGGCTAGGATTAGGACAGGATTAGGGTAAAAGGCTAGGATTAGTGGTTTTTGATTAGGATTGGGTTAAGGAGCTCCCTTTGCATAACCCATAGACCTCGTTGCATCATGTTGGTGCAGCCCTAGGTTAGGTTTTGGCTAATTTACAAGCTTAAACCCACTTTAATTAGGCTAACCCACATGATTAACCCCAAACTTGACACACAAGTCAAGCTTAATTACAATCACTCCCTAATCTTATCCTCCCCCACTCTCTCTCATGCCCATAATCCCACGTGAAATTCAAGTGGGACCCACCTCCATTTATGAGAAGGTGATATGGGCAATGGATGTGGATATTGGATTGGATCTCTGGATCCAAATCCAAATCCAAGTCCACACTTGGGTTTGGATTGGGATCTGGATATATATGGTCCAGATCCAATCCAAACTGAATTCTGACTCCTTTAGGCTGTGTTCAAAATGAACGGTTTGTGTGGGGTCTGACAGCATCAGTACACCGTCTGCATTGGGTCTTCTTCAACATGATCGTCCGCTTCTGTTTTTGCCTTTCGAAGCTGATTTTAAGTAATGTTTTGCTGATAACAGGGTCTTGGACGTTCGAGATCCTGGGGGTGGATTCAATACGAGAGTTGCTGTGCTGGGCTTGACTTGTGCTCCAGTTTCGGGCTCTCTTTACCTTTTCCGGTCCTGTCTTGATTAGACCAAGCTGCTTCGGGGTTTCAAAATGTGTTTTGAAAGGTTTTTAAAACCATATTATACATATTTAAAACATACAAAGTTTAAAACATATGTACAGGGTTGTCTGGAAGGCTCTTGGGTTTCCAGAATGAAAATGGCCCTTTGGGGCTGCTTTTACAAAACCAGGTTAATTCGAGAAATTCGTGGGATTTCGGGGTGTTTACAAGTATGAATGGGAAGAATGGCGTTTGTGCCATAGACCAATTCGAATGGTGTGGCATTCGTGGGAGTCCGGATGGAAGTCTTATAAGCCCATAAGGCTTCATCCAGCTTCTCATGCCACGTCCTACTCTTTTCTAAAGTCTTCTCAATTATGCTAATGAGAGCCTTGTTTGTGGCTTCGGCTTGGCCGTTGCCTTGAGGGTAGTAGGGTGAAGAGAAGTGGTGAGTTATGCCATACGTGTTGCACAACTTAACCATCTGCTCGTTCTTGAATGGGGTACCATTATCAGACACAAGGTCTCATGGAACCCCAAATTGAGCCAAGATATTCCTCCTAATGAAAGCTACCACATGTTGCCCCAGCACGTTGGTCAGGGTAATGGCTTCCACCCACTTGGAGAAATACCTAGTGGCTGCTAAAATGAATCGATGCCCATTCGAGGCTTTTGGAAATATAGGGCCTACGATATCAAACGCCCACATGGTGAATGGCTAGGGGCTGACCACGGAATGCAATGCAGATGATGGGATATGAATGGTGTGTCCATGCACTTGACATGGATGACACTTCCTAACATGATCGTGACAATCCTTTTTCAGGGTGGACCAAAAGTAGCTCGCTCTAAGTATTTTCATTGCCATCATGTTGGCATTAACATGACCTCCACATTCTCCATTGTGGAACTCATGCATAACTATCCTAGCCTCCTCTAGATCGATACACCTAGGTAGGATGCCGGTAAAACTTTTCTTATATAGAACCCCACCCAGAATGGTGTATCGGGTCGAAATTTTACGGATGAATGCCTTATCTTTAGACGTGGCATCCTCGGCGAATCCCCTATTTTCTAGAAAATGTTTGATGTCGTAAAACCAGGGTTTTTCAATAGAGTCTGGGTTATTTTGGCAAATATCCAAATCGTGTGGATGGGTTGGACGCATGCCATATTTCTAAAGATCGGGTCCCTGAAATGGGATCGACCTTTAGGGCTGAACCCAAGGAGGAGAGGGCATCGGCAATGCCATTATCCTCTCTTCCTACGTGTGTGAGTTTACACGATTGGAAGGACTCAACCAATCGAGTGGCCAACTCGTGATATGGAAGTAGTTTTTCGGTACGTACTTGCCAAATTTTCAAAACCTGGTTTATAACAAGAAGCGAATCTCCAAAGACCTCGATGCATGATGCCCCTAGAGTTTTCGAAACCCTTAAGCCTTGTATGAGTGCTTCATACTCAGCTATATTGTTGGAACATTCGAAATCTAGACAGATTGCTATGGGAATCTCGCCCTTTTCAGGGGAGATGAGGATGACCGCAGCACCAGCCCCTCGTTGGTTTCGTGCCCCATCGAAGTGCATCTTCCACACTTGGTTTTCGAAATTGTTTGCCAAAATGTGGTTTTGGAAATGGTTTTGTAATATGCCTTCATCAAGCATTTCATCAAATGTGGGATATGCGTCCTCCAGGGGGAACTCAGCCACGTAATCTGCTAGGGCTTGCCCCTTAATGGAGATTTGGTGGTGGTATTTTAGTTCATACTCCATTAGAAGGAGTTTCCATTTGCCCAATCTACCCGTGCGAATGGGTTTTTCGAACAAGTGCTTGATTGGATCAAGCTTGGACACTATCCAGATCTCATGATCTAGAAAATAGTGTCTGAATTTCTGGCAGGCCTAGACTAGGGCCAAGCACGTCTTCTCCATGGCTTGATAATTTCGTTCGTAAGCCAAGAGAGTTTTCGAAATATAGTAGATGGCATACTCCTTATGGGTGTCATCTTCGTATTGAGCCAATGAGGCTCCCAAAGCATTCGCATGCACGGAAATGTAAAGTAAAAGTGGTTTTCCTTGCTTTGGGGGATTCGAAACGGGGGGATTAACCAGGTATACCTTTAGTCTCTCAAAGGACTTCTGGCAGTCGTCATCCCATAAGAATTTCGTGCCCTTCCTCAACAGTTTGTTGAAGGGTTCGCATCTAGTCGTCAGATTTGATATAAATCGGCGAACGGACTGTAATCGACCCTGGAGGCTACGGATTTGGGTGAGATTGGAGGGTGGAGCCATGTCTATGATGGCTCGACACTTAGAGGGGTCGACTTCTATACCCCTTTGGCTCACCATAAAGCCTAGAAGTTTTCCAGACTCTACCTCGAATACACATTTTTGAGGGTTTAGCTTTACTTTGTAAAGCCTAAGCCCTTCAAAAATCTTTTGCAAACATTCGATAAGAGTGCATCGGGTTTTGGATTTTGCCAAGAGATCATCTACATACACTTCTATGAGCTCTTGAATCTGATCATGGAAGATTGTGGTCATGGCTCTCTGGTATGTTGCACCAGTATTTTTCAAACCAAAGGGCATGACTGTATAGCAGTACGTGCCCCACTGGGTTGTGAATGCGGTCCTACCTTGATCTCGTGGACTTAATTTAATTTGATTAGAGCCTGAATAGCCATCCATAAACGAAAACATTTCATGATTTGCAGTACTATCAACTATCAAATCTATGTTTAGTAAAGGATAATTATCCTTTGGAGTGGCTTTATTCAGGTTTCTGAAATCGATGCATATTCAAATTTTCCCATTGGTTTTTCGAACTACAACGATGTTTGACAACAAATCAGAATACGCAATGGGTTTTATAAATCTGGCTTTTAACAGATCTTCTAAACCCTCTTTAACTTGCGTGTGTACATTCGGGTGTATTTTCCTAAGATTCTGCTTTATGGGTTTTACATCTGTATCTAAGGGAAGACGATGTTCGACAATGCTGGGGTCTATGCCCCGCATGTCTTCATACGTCCATGCAAACACATCTAAATAGGTTCGTAGAAATGCAATGAATGCTGATCTTTCATGTTCATGCAAACATGCGCCTATCTTGATGGTTTTGGGATTGGAATCGCTCCCTAGGTTCACCTCTATGAAATCTCCTCCTACTGAATCGGAAGGTCTTTCAAAATCGAGAATTTTATGAAATTTTGGGAGCTCAGAAGTGGGATCTTCCTCAAGGAGATCCACTTCTGGGCTTCGATCATTCTCGTGGGTTATAGATCCGAGGGAATTTGATGCGTGAGTTTTCAAAAGACCTGGTTTTGTACTTGGATTTTCAATTGATTTTGAAATTTTTGGTCTGGCTATGCAGACGACGTTCCTTTTGAAATCCCTTCCTTTTTCCAAAGTCTTACCAGGAGCAGCTATGTACAAAATCTTTTTGGTATTTTGTAGATTTTCGATTTTTTTGGGTTTTTGCAAAACAAGAACTTTAGGAACTATACAAACCACTCTATTTTCGAGTTTTTGATTTTCCCTTGTTTTTGGTTTTTCCTCTTTTTCAATTTTTTTGATTTTAAGTTTTCTAAATGTTTTTGTATTTTTATGAAAGGGATCTTCGATCATACTTATAAAGGGAAAATACTACGGGTTAGACTCGGAATAAGAGGTCTAAATCGTAGGTCTCTTCTAGGGTAGGCTCTAGGGCACCCTTGACCCAGGTGGTCATAGGGGGTGGCTCTGGCGGTATTTTGGGAGTATAGCCTCTCCCATATCGGCTTGGGTTGGCCTTAGGAAGGATGGGCTCTAGGAGACCCTAGTTTTGTGCCCCTAGACTTTTATAGGGCGTATAGCCCATATTCAAAAGCATGCTCCACAATTTTTTATTTTTTGAAAAGGTATGATACAAATCGTGGTCCTGGAACTTGCTGTCGTCCATATTGTGCTCAAATGGCTTTTTGTCCAGGGGTTTTGGAAATAAGGGATGCTTGGGTCTTCCTAGAAGGGTTAGGATCGGGAGGGGGCCTACTTTGGGCGGCCCCTTCACATACACAACCTTCCTAGGGTTGTTTAACACGAGCCTTGGTGGCTCGACCATGGTCTGCCCTAGGTTAGCCTCATGGGCCTGGGAACTCGACAAACAAGGGGAGTTTATGATCCCCTGAAGCTGAGGGTGACTCTCACCTAGGATCACCACGACTTGGTCCCTGAAAGGGATCTTGACACACCTGTGGAAGGTGGATGGCACAACGCACAAGCTGTGTATCCAGGGCCTTCCCAACAACAGGTTATAATGGGGGTGGATGTCTAAGAAATGGAACACCCCTGTGTGTGTGATCCCTCCCATTTCCATAGGGAGTTCGATCGATCCTAAAGGTCTAGACGCATTCCCATCGTATCTAGTGATAACGATGGGGCTTGGGTTTACAAAAGTCAAGGTGACTCCGATTTGATACGCCACATGAAGTGGAAGGATGTTGAGCCCTCCTCCCCCATTGACTAGGCACCTGTCCAGAGAGTGGTTATTCAAAACCACCTCGATATGCAGGGCCTGGTTATGGGACTCGTAGGGTCTATCTACATCATCTTCCGAGAAAGTGATGGGCGATTTTGCTCCTATTAATGCCACTTGGTCAGACAAGGATTCCGGACTTATGTTCGAAATAACCTTAGCTCTTTCTAGAATTTTCTCTAGCACGAGTCTATGCCTAGGCAAAGTTTGTATAAGCTCTAGGATGGACATGTGATTAGGAATCTTTGAAAGATGGTTTTCGAAATCATAAGGGTTTAGAACGACTTTCCCATTGTCTGCTTTTAGCAGTACTCTAGGAATACATGCTTTTGAGGAACTAGGCACACTGACCACCTTTTTAGCACTTTGTAGGTGCGGGGGTTGATAGATCCTTCCGGATCTAGTCACTTCCCCCATGACTAACCTAGGGTTCGCACTAAAACTGGCTCTAATTACGAGTTGAGGAGCACCTTGAAGTTTTAAAACTGGTTTAGCCGGGGATTCAGCTCTTGATGGTCTCCGGATGATGACTTGGGCGGGCTTCTTGTAAAGTACAAGAGTAGAGGCACCAGTGGGTCGACCAGACTCAAATGAATGCACTAGATTTTTTGAAAATGTGAGGGTACATACCTCCTTTCCTTTCCCACTGCTACTGGCATGCTTGGGAAAGGGTTCTTTGAAGATAGCTTGAGTGGGCTCAGGTTCCGCAGTGACCTGGAGCCGGCCCTCCGCTATCAAGTTCTCGATTTTGTTTAAAAGGGAGAAACAACGCTTTGTATCATGGCCTTTGAGCCGATGATACTTGCAAAAACGATTTAAATATCCCCCTTTGGAAGTGACTCCCTCGGGGATTTCGGGAAGTTCAATCATGCCTTGGGCAAGTAGGAGGTCTAGGACCTCCGACACAGGTTGCCCCAGTGGTGTGTACTGTAAACACCCCGAAATCCCATGAATTTCTCAAATCCATCTGGTTTTGTAAAAGCAGCCCCAAAGGGCTATTTTGAGTCTGGAAACCCAGGAGCCTTCCAGACAACCCTGTATATATGTTTTAAACTTTATATTTCAAAAATATATAATATGGCTTTTGAAAACCTTCTTAAAACATGTTTTGAAACCCCGAAGCAGCTTGGCCTAATCCAGACAGGACCAGAAAAGCAAAGGAGAGCCCGAAACGGGAGCACATGTCAAGCCCGGCACAGCAACTCTCGTATCCAATCCACACCCCAGGATCTCGAACGTCCAAGACCCTGTTATCACCAAAACATCATTTGAAGTCATCTCCAGAAGGCAAAAACAGAGGCGGACAATCATGTTGGCGAAGACCCAACGAAGACGGAGTACTAATGCTGTCAGACCCCGTACAAACCGTTCGTTTCGAACACAGCTTGAAGGTGTCAAAGTTCAGTTTGGATCTGATCTGGACCATATATATCCAGATCCCAATCCAAACCCATGTATGGACTTAGATTTGGATTTAGATTCAAAAAAATCCAATCCAATATCCATATCCATGGCCCACATCACCTTCTCAAAAATGGAGGTGGGGCCCACTTGAATTTCACATGGGATTATGGGCATGAGAGAGAGTGGGGGTGGATAAGATCAAGTGTGTGTTGTAATTAAGCTTGACTTGTGTGTCAAGTTTGGGGTTAATCATGTGGGTTAGCCTAGTTAAGTGGGTTTAAGCTTGTAATTAGCCAAAACCTAACCTAGGGCTGCACCAACATGATGTGGTTAAGGTCTATGGGTCGTGCAAAGGGAGCTCCTTCACCTAAACCTAACCCAAAACACCTAATCCTAGCCTTCCACCCTAATCCGGACCTAATATGAGCCTAATCACCTAACCCACTTCCCTAATCCCAACCTAATCACCTAACCCACTTCCCTAATCCTTCCCTAAACCTAGGTTAATTTCTCTAAACCTAGCCTAATCACCTAACCTACCTCACTAAACCTCACCCTAAAACCAACCCACCTAGCTAAACCCTAAACCTCTAAACCACCCCTAGCACACAACCTACCCAAACCACTTGTATTTAAAATATCTGGCCCTACCCTTTCCAGCCCACCTTATCACCACACCACCCTACCTAAACCACCTAACCACTACCCCAAAACCAGCCCTAACCGACCTAGCCCAGCCCAATATAAAACCCCCCCTTGGGGGCGGGTTTTTCCCATCCTCAAGCTCCAACCCTATCTCGGGTCCTCCACTCTCCAGCCCAGCCAACTCCACCTGCCCTACAGTCAGCCACCACCTGCGCCCCTACCTTCCAGCCGAGCACCACCACCACCACCACCACTCCAGCCGAGGCCCACATCGCCACCCTTCCTCCCGGCCGAACCTCGTCCTGCGCATCCCAATCACCCAGATACTCCCCTTCCATCTGCCATCACCTCCCCTCATTCGGTTAGTATCCTCCACCTTACTCCTTCTCCACTCCCTCTCCACTCTCAGCCACCTAACCCACTACCATATCACCCTAACACCAGCCATTCCACTTGTCGCCACCATTCCCACTTGGCCAGGCCATAACCACCCTAACTACCCGCCACCACCTAGACACCTTAGCTCCATTCGGCCACCCTATCCAACTCCCTAAGACCTGGCCATATCACCCCACTACACCCACTACCACCTGACCCCATCTCCTAGCTAGTTCCCTTCCCTTACACCACTCCTAGCCACCCTAGCAACCCGCCACCATCAAGTCCTCCTAGTCGGCCACTCCAACCGACTGTGATTCCATTCACCCACCCTAGCAACCCGCCAACCTTAGGTAATCCGTTAGACCTTCCCTTAGGTTCCCCCCTTAGCACTACCTACCTTAACACTAACCCCTATCCTAGTGACCTTCCTTAGCCACATTAGCCCAATACATTAAGGCGGCACCCTTGCTAGCAGCCGGCCACCTTCAAGGCGCCCTTCCCGCGCGCCCAAGGCACCCGGCCAGCAACCCCTTGCCGTTCAATCTCGAGGAGCTCCCGCTTGCAGCCCAAGGCGAAGGCCAAGCCCACGCTCAAGCAAGGCTTCTTCGGACCAGCTATTAGTAAGTGCCTAACTCGGTCCTTAGTTGTATACTTGCTTAAGATTCAATTTGATACGGGGTTGTAATAATGGAGCATAGTCTCCCCCCGCTTGTAATAACGTGGCTTGGCACACCCACACACGTGCACTCTCTTAGTTGTGCACGATTTTGAACACACACGGGCCTAATCAGCCCCTAATACAGAAGTGTAGATATATACTTTAATTTTCGTAGGGTTTTGCTTAATTTGGGTGTGTTGTCTTTCAATTCAAGCACTCACACACATTGTGCCTTCGCTCTTATTTGAAAGACCCAAGTAAGGGCCGTGTTATACTATTTGGGCTTTCATTTCATGTCGTGTGTGTAAGTCTTTCAATTCAAGCACTCACACGCATTGAGCCTTCGCTCTTATTTGAAAGACCCAAGTAAGGGCCATGTTATACTATTTGGGCTTTCATTTCATGTCGTGTGTGTAAGTCTTTCAATTCAAGCACTCACACACATTGAGCCTTTGCTCTTATTTGAAAGACCCAAGTAAGGGCCGTGTTATACTATTTCGGTTTAATTTCATGTCGTGTGTGTAAGTCTTTCAATTCAAGCAGGCACCCACATTGAGCCTTCGCTCTTATTTGCAAGACCCGAGTAAGGGCCCATATACATACTCTATATACATATCTCCCTTCGGCATTTACATTACAAGTCATTTCCCTTCGGCATTGTCTTTACATTTCGGGTTTTCCCTTTGGAGTAGCGTGAGTTTGCATTGCATCTACGCCATACCATGAGGTAGGACGCATATTGCATCAAAGCAAGCCCCGTACTCCCGCTCAAATTTGCCCATATAGTGGAGTGTTCATAACACACAAACTAGGTGGCCCATAAAGGGATAAAAAGAAAGACTGAGGCACGTGCAAATCCACGTGATCTAAAAACTGCAATCGCATCTAAAAGAACCGAATTAAACACCTCGAACCGCTTCGTAGGCTTTCTATCCCAAAAACTCGATTTTTCAAAGCGTACAGACTGACCCTTGAGCGTCGGTGCAAGAAGGTCTGCGACGACAAGAGCTCACTTGCTCACAGTCGCCACGATTAGAAGTCAGTTTAAAATATATCTTTGCTAGCTTAGGTAAGCTAGCTAGCACGCCCTGTTTATATAAATAGGCCTTAGACACACGAGAGGATTCGCTCCAAGCCCTGAAAAGGCAAGAGGCGGGGATTTTTCGCGCGTCTACAGAGATTGGCATGCCCGGTGGGATGTGAGCCTTTCAAAAATTGAGTTTTAAGTTAGAAGTTTACGAAAATTTTGTTAAAAAGGTGTTGTTTTTAATTTGTTTTCTTTGCTTGTACTTAGGACATTTTGAAAAAGCTTGAAAAGCATGTCAAAATCCAATCCAAGTGAAGTGTCGAGCCAAGGCTCATGCGCATCAAGTTCTCACTCTAGGAGGATTTTGAAAAACAAAATAAAACTAGATGAGATCGAGGACCTGAGAAGGGAGTTTGAGGCCAAAATCGATGCTCTCAGCCAAGAGGCTAAAGTAGGTGATTCGTGTTCATCAAACGGTGAACAAAGGCCTAAGAAAAAATCTGAAAAACCTCGCAAGCACAAAGAGGCCTCCGTAATGGAAGGCAACCTATACCACGAGTCCTTCACACAAAAGGACCGTAAAGCCCTACAGCAGTTGCTGAAAGGGCAGAATAAAGAGAAAAGAAGCTACGCCTTGTCTGATTTCCTTCTTATGGATGACGAAACAGACAGTGATGATGAAATGGCATGGGAGACCCTAGGTCTCACTTGCAACTTTTCTCGCGTCGAGCCCATAAGAAGAAAAAGGACTCGATGAAATGAGTGTATTAGTTCCCTTTATCCCTTAAAGGCACAGTTGCCAAATGGCTAGCTTCCTATGATTTAAGCCAGTTCGCTACTTTTGAAGAGTTAGCGAACTGCTTCATGCAAAGATTTGCACACAACGTAGAAGTCACGCCGACTCTGAATACCTTAAGGGATACAGAGCAAGGCATGAACGAAGACGTACATGCCTTCATTATAAGATGGAGGTCGCTTTTGGGCCAAGTGCGAGAGCCCATATTCGAAGGATGCGCAGTCATGCTCATCCTGGATAACTTTAAAAGCGAGTTAAAAACCCTTCTCTCGCTCCATGAGATCTCAAATTTCCATAAGTTGATCAAAAAGGCCTCTCTTTTCGAAACCAACTTGCGAAAAGGGACATACGATCACCTGTGGAAAGGAAGTGCCGTTTCAAAAACCCGCTTGGAAAAGCCCATCACATACGGGCTACCCACGATGGACAAAGGGGCAAAGCCCCATAAAATCGCCAATGTCCCGGTGGATCCAGGGGTGGCAAGCACTTCCAAAAATTTTGAAAAATTAGAAAACAAGAGGGAGCGAGCCTTTCAAAAACTGGTTGAAAAACGGGAGTATACACCGCTGGGGCAACCTGTGTCGGAGGTCCTAGACCTCCTACTTGCCCAAGGCATGATAGAACTCCCTGAAATCCTCGAAGGAGTCACTTCCAAGGGGGGGTATTTAAACCGATTTTGTAAGTATCATCGGCTCAAAGGCCATGATACCAAACGC
The DNA here is from genome assembly GCA_036023115.1 of Brasenia schreberi. NCBI lineage: Eukaryota > Viridiplantae > Streptophyta > Magnoliopsida > Nymphaeales > Cabombaceae > Brasenia > Brasenia schreberi. The sequence continues at coordinate 14,519,266 of JAYKKT010000064.1, forward strand.
TGTTTCTCCCTTTTAAATAAAATTGAGAACTTGATAGCGGAGGGCCGACTCCAGGTCACTGCGGATTCTGAGCCACCTCAAGCTATCTTCAAAGAACCCTTTCCCAAACACGCCAGTGGCAGTGGGAAAGGAAAGGAGGAATGTACCCTCACCTTTTCTAAAGAACTAGTGCAAAAACCAGATCCTGGTCGACCCACTTGTGCGCCCACTCTTGTATTATACAAGAAGCCCGCCCAAGTTATCATTCGGGGACCACCAAAAATGGAATCCTCGGCAAAACCAATTTTGAAAATCCAACGTTCTCCTCAGCTCATCCTTAGAGCCAAATTTAGCGAAAACCCTAGGCTGGTCGTGGGGGAAGTTACTAGATCTGGGAGGATCTATCAACCCCCACACCTTTAAGGTGCTCAAAAGGTGGTCAGTGTGCTTGGCCCCTCAAAAGCATGTATCCCTAGTGTTCTGCCAAAAGCAGATAAGGACAAGGTCATCCTAAATCCTTATGACTTCGAAAACCACATTTCAAAGATTCCTATTCACATGTCTATCTTAGAGCTTATACAAACCTCGCCTAGGCATAGACTTGTATTAGAGAAAATTCTAGAAAGGGCCAAGGTTGATTCGAACATAAGTCCGGAATCCTTGTCTGCCCAAGTGGCTTTATTAGGAGCAAAATCGCCAATCACTTTCTCGGAAGATGATGTAGATAGGCCCTACGAATCCCACAACCAGGCCCTGCATATCGAGGTGGTTCTGAACAACCACTCTCTAGACAGGTGCCTAGTCGATGGTGGAGGAGGGCTCAACATCCTTCCACTTCATGTGAAGTATAAAATCGGATTCACCTTGACTTCAGTGAACCCAAGCCCCATCATTATCACTGGATACGATGGGAATGCATCTAGACCTTTAGGATTCATCGAACTCCCAATGGAAATGGGCGGGATCGAACACACGGGGGTGTTCCATGTCTTGGACATCCACCCCCATTATAACCTGTTGCTGGGAAGACCATGGATACACAGTTTGTGCGCTGTGCCATCCACCTTCCACAGGTGTGTCAAGATCCCTTTTAGGGACCAGGTCGTAGTGATCCTAGGTGAGAATCACCCACAGCTTCAGGGGATCATAAACTCCCCTTGTTTATCAAGCTCCCAGGCCCATGAGGCTAACCTGGGGCAAATTATGGTTGAGCTATCCCGGCTCGTGTTAAACAACCCTAGGAAGGTTGTATGTGTGAAGGGGCCGCCCAAAGCAGGCCCCCTCCCGATCTTAACCCTACTAGGAAAACCCAAGCATTCCCTATTTCCAAAGCCCCTAGACAAGAGACCATATGAGCACAATATGGATGACAGCATGTTCCAGGACCACGACTTGTACCACGCCTTTTCAAAAAACAAAAAGTCATGGAACATGTTGTTGAACATGGGCTACACGCCCTACAAGAGTCTAGGGGCGCAGAATCAGGGCCTCCTAGAGCCCATCCTTCCTAGGGCCAATCCAAGCTGATATGGGATCGGCTATACTCCCCGAATACCGCCGGAACCACCCCCTGTGACCACCTGGGTCAAGGGTGCCCCAGAACCTGTCTTAGAAGAGACCTACGATTTAGATCACCTATTCCAAGTCTAACCCGTAGTGTTTTCCCTTTGTAGGTATGACGGAAGATCCCTTTTATAAAAATACAAAAACATTTGAAAAGCTTAAAATAAAAAAAATCGAAAAACAAGAAAAACCAAAAACAATGGAAAAACAAAAACTCGAAAATAGAGTGCTTTGTATAGTTCCCAAAGTTCTTAATTTACAAAAACCCAAAAAAAATCGAAAAGTTAGAAAATACCAAAAAGATTTTGTACATAGCTGCTCCTGGTAGAACTTTGGCAAAAGAAAAGGATTTCGAAAGAAACATCGTCTGCATAGCCAGACCAAAAATTTCGAAATCACTTGAAAATCCAAGTACAAAACCAGGTCTTTTTGAAAACCACGCATCAAATTCCCTCGGGTCTATAGCCCACGAGAATGATCAAAGCCCAGAAGTGGATCCCCTTGAGGAAGATCCCACTTCGGAGCTCCCAGAATTTCATAAGATTCTCGATTTTGAAAGACCTTCCCAATCAGTAGGAGGAGATTTCATAGAGGTGAACCTAGGGGATGATTCCAATCCCAAATCCATCAAAATAGGCGCATGCTTGCATGAAACTGAAAGGTTAGCATTCATTGCATTTCTACGAACCTATTTAGATGTGTTTGCATGGACGTATGAAGACATGCCGGGCATAGACCCCAACATTGTCGAGCATCGTCTTCCCTTAGATGCAGGTGTAAAACCCATAAAGTAGAAGCTTAGAAAAATACAACCGAACGTACACACACAAGTCAAAGAGGGTTTAGAAGATCTGCTAAAAGCCGGATTTATAAAACCCATTGCGTATTCAGATTGGTTATCAAATATCGTTGTAGTTCAAAAAACCAATGGGAAAATTCGAATATGCATCGATTTCAGAAACCTGAATAAAGCCACTCCAAAGGATAATTATCCTTTACCAAACATAGATTTGATAGTCGATAGTACTGCAAATCATGAAATGTTTTCATTTATGGATGGCTATTCAGGCTATAATCAAATCAAACTAAGTCCACGAGATCAGGGTAAGACCGCCTTCACAACCCCATGGGGCACGTACTGCTATACAGTCATGCCCTTTGGTTTGAAAAATGCCGGCGCAACATACCAACGAGCCATGACCACGATCTTCCATGATCAGATTCATGAGCTCGTAGAAGTGTATGTAGATGATCTCTTGGCAAAATCCAAAACCCGATGCACCCATATCGAATGTTTACAAAAGATTTTCGAAAGGCTTAGGCTTTACAAAGTAAAGCTAAACCCTCAAAAATGTGTATTCGGTGTAGAATCAGGGAAGCTTCTAGGCTTTATGGTGAGCCAAAGGGGAATAGAAGTCGACCCCTCTAAGTGTCGAGCCATCATAGACATGGCTCCACCCTCCAATCTCACCCAAATCCGTAGCCTCCAGGGTCGTTTATAATCCGTTCGCTGATTCATATCAAATCTGGCCACTAGATGCGAACCCTTCAACAAACTGTTAAGGAAGGGTACGAAATTCTTATGGGATGACTGTAAACACCCCGAAATCCCACGAATTTCTTAAACAAATCTGGTTTTGTAAAAGCAGCCCCAAAGGGCCATTTTGAGTCTGGAAACCTAGGAGCCATCCAGACAACCCTGTACATATGTTTTAAACTTTGTATTTCAAAAATATATAGCTTTGAAAACCTTTTAAAACACGTTTTTGAAACCCCAAAGCAACTTGGCCTAATCAAGACAGGACCAGCAAAGTCTAAGAAGAGCCCGGAACCGGAGCACATGTCAAGCCTGGCACAGCAACTCTCGTATCACATCCATACCCCCAGGATCTCGAACGTCCAAGACCCTGTTATTATCAAAATGTCATTCGAAGTCATCTCCGGAAGGCAGAAACGGAGGCGGACGACCATGTTGGCGAAGACTCAACGCAGACGGAGTACTGATGCTGTCAGACCCCGCACAAATCGTCCGTTTCGAACCCAGCTCGAAGGAGTCAGAGTTCAGTTTGGATTGGATCTGGACCATAAACCCACTTCCCTAATCCTTCCCTAAACCTAGGTTAATTTCCCTAAACCTAGCCTAAACCTAGCCTAATCACCTAACCTAGCTCACTAAACCTCACCCTAGAACCCAACCACCTAACCTAGCCCTAAACCCCTAAACCACCCCTAGCCCACAATCTACCCAAACTACTAGTTTTTAAAATATCTGGCCCTACCCTTTCCAGCCCACTTTATCTTCATACCACCCTACCTAAACCACCTAACTACTACCCCAAACCCATCTAACCGACCTACCCAACTCCCTATATAAACCCCCCCTCTTGGGGCGGGTTTTCCAAGCTAGTGGCCTCACCCATCCCAGCCAGGTCCCCTCCTTCCCCAAGTCCAGCCGAGTCCCACCTGCTCCACCTGCACCGCCACCTGCTCTCCATCCCACCACCACCTGCAGTGCCACCTACACCACCATCTCCCAGCCGAACGCCACCACTTGCACTACTTCCCAACCACCCGGCTTCTCTCTTCCAGCCACCGCCTCTCTCCATACGGTTAGTACCCCTTTCTTCGTCTTACCTTCACTCTCAGCCACCTAAACCCTACCACAACACCCTACCACTAGCCATTCCCCCTTTGCTGCCACCCTTCTCACTCAGCCGAACCTAGCACACCCGAAACTACCTGCCCCTAACCAACCTAGCTACATCCGGCCACCCTATTAGACTCCCATTCGGCCTTCCCTTAAACTCCCCTTAGGTCCATATTCCCTAACACTCTTTACTCTCCATTAGTGACCCTACATATTCACTTGGCCCAGCCCCTTTAATTCCCCACATCAAGGCGACACCCACTTGCAGCTGGCCACCTTGAAGGCGCCTATCCCACGCCCCACTTGCAGCCGGCCAGCACCCTTTGTCGCTCACCCTCGCGGAGCTCCCGTTTGCAGCCCAAGGCGAAGGCCAAGCCCACGCTCAAGCAAGGCCTCTACGGACCGGCTACTCGTAAGTGCCTAAACTCGGTCTTTAGTTGTATACTTGCTTGAGATTCAATTTGATACGGGGTTGTAGTAACGGAGCGTAGTCTCCCCCCGCTTGTAATAACGTGGCTTGGCACACCTACACACGTGCACTCTCTTAGTTGTGCACGATTTTGAATACACACGGGCCTAATCAGCCCCTAATACATAAGTATATATACATACTTTCATTTTCGAAGGGTTTTTGCTTAAGTTGGGTGCGTTGTCTTTCAATTCAAGCACTCACACACATTGAGCTTTCGCTCTTATTTGAAAGACCCAAGTAAGGGCCGACCTATACTATTTGGGTTTCATTTCATGTCGTGTGAGTAAGTCTTTCAATTCAAGCACTTTCACACACATTGAGCTTTCGCTCTTATTTGAAAGACCCAAGTAAGGGTCGACCTATACTATTTGGGTTTCATTTCATGTCGTGTGAGTAAGTCTTTCAATTCAAGCACTCTCACACACATTGAGCCTTCGCTCTTTCTCCCAAGATCTTAGTAAAGGCCTTATTGCAGTTATATTTGGGTTTCATTTATGTTGTGTGTGTAGTACTTCAATTCAAGCACTCACACACATTGAGCCTTCGCTCTTACTCCCAAGACCTTAGTCAAGGCCATACTGCAATTTATATTTGGGTTTAATTTCATGTCGTGTGTGTAAGTCTTTCAATTCAAGCACGCACCCACATTGAGCCTTCGCTCTTATTTGCAAGACCCGAGTAAGGGCTCATATACATAATCTATATACATATCTCCCTTCGATTATTTCCCTTTGGTTATTTCCCTTCGGTTATTTCCCTTCAGTATTGTCTTTACATTTCGGGTTTTCCCTTTGGAGTAGCGTGAGTTTGCATTGCATGTACGCCATACCATGAGGTAGGACGCATATTGCATCAAAGCAAGCCCCGCTCGAATTCGCCCATGTAGTGGAGTGTTCATAACACACAAACTAGGTGGCCCGAAAAGGGATAAAAGAAAAGACTTAGGCACGTGCAAATCCACGTGATCTAAAACATGCAATCACATTTTAAAGACCCGAAATAGACACCTCGAACCGCTTCGTAGACTTTCTCTCCAAAAACTCGATTTTTGCAAAGCGTACAGACTGACCCTTGCGCATAGGTGCAAGAAGGTCTGCGACGACAAGAGCTTACTTGCTCACAGTCGCCACGTTTAGAAGTCAGTGTTAAAAATATCTTCGCTAGCTTAAGTAAGCTAGCTGGCATGCCCTGTTTGCATACATAGGCCTTAGACACACGAGAGGATCCGCTCCATGCCCTGAAAATGGCGAGAGGCGAGGATTTTCGTGCGTCTACAGAGATTGGCATGCCCGGTGGGACGTGAGCCTTTCAAAAATCGAGTTTTTAAGTAGAAGTCTTGCAAAAATTTTGTAAAAAGGTATCATTTTAACTTGTTTTCTTTGCTTGTACTTAGGACATTTTGAAAAAGCTTGAAAAGCATGTCAAAATCCAATCCAAGTGAAGTGTCGAGCCAAGGCTGATGCGCATCAAGTTCTCACTCTAGGAGGATTTTCAAAAATAAAATAAAACTAGATGAAATCGAGGACTTGAGAAGGGAGTTTGAGGCCAAAATCGATGCTCTCAGCCAAGAGGCTGAAGTAGGCGATTCATGTTCATCGAATGGTGAACAAAGGCCTAAAAAGAAATCTGAAAAACCTTGCAAGCACAAAGAGGCCTCCGTAATGGAAGGCAACCAATACCACGAGTCCTTCACACAAAAGGACCGTAAAGCCCTACAGCAGTTGCTGAAAGGGCAGAATAAAGAGAAAAGAAACTACGCCCTGTCTGATTTCCTTCCTATGGATTACGAAACAGACAGTGACGATGAAATACCGAACTTCCATCGGTATGATGGCATGGGAGACCCTAGGTCTCACTTGCAGCTTTTCTCACGTCGAGCCCATAAAAAGAAAAAGGACTCGATGAAATGGGTGTATTGGTTCCCTCTATCCCTTAAAGGCACAGCTGCCAAATGGCTGGCTTCCTACGACTTAAGCCAGTTCGCTACTTTTGAAGAGTTAGCGAACTGCTTCATGCAAAGATTTGCACACAACGTAGAAGTCACGCCGACTCTGAATACCTTAAGGGATACAAAGCAAGGCATGAACGAAGATGTGCATGCCTTCATTATAAGATGGAGGTCACTTTTGGGCAAAGTGCGAGAGCCCATATCCGAAGGATGCGCAGTAATGCTCATCCTGGATAATTTTAAAAGCGAGTTAAAAACCCTTCTCTCGCTCCATGAGATTTCAACTTTCCATAAGTTGATCAAAAAGGCCTCCCTTTTCGAAACCAACTTACGAAAAGGGACATACAATCACTTATGGAAAGGAAGTGCCGTTCCAAAAACCCGTTTGGAAAAGCCCATCGCATATGGGCTGCCCACGACGGACAAAGGGGCAATGCCCCATAAAATCGCCAATGTCCGGGTGGATCCAGGCGTGGCAGGCACTTCCAAAAATTTTGAAAAATTAGAAAATAAGAGGGAACACAATTTTCAAAAACCGGTTGAAAAACGGGAGTATACTCCGCTGGGGCAACCTGTGTCGGAGGTCCTAGACCTCTTACTTGCCTAGGGCATGATAGAACTCCCTGAAATCCCCGAAGGAGTCACTTCCAAAGGGGGGTATTTAAACCGATTTTGTAAGTATCATCGGCTCAAAGGCCATGATACCAAACGCTGCTTCTCTCTCTTAAATAAAATTGAGAACTTGATAGCAGAAGGCCGGCTCCAGGTCACTGTGGAACCTGAGCCACCTTAAGCTATCTTCAAGGAGCCCTTTCCCAAACACGCCAGTGGCAGTGGGAAAGGAAAGGAGGTATGTACCCTCACCATTTCCAAGGAACTAGCGCGAAAGCCAGAACCTGGTCGACCTACTTGTGCGCCCATCCTTGTACTATACAAGAGGCCCGCCCAAGTCATCATTCGGGGACCACCAAAAGTGGAAACCCCGGCAAAACCAGTTTTAAAAATCCAAGGTTCTCCTCAGCTCATCCTTAGAGCCAAGTTTAGTGTGAACCCTAGGCTGGTCGTGGGGGAAGTCACTAGATCCGGGAGGATCTATCAACCCCCGCACCTTCATGGTGCTCAAAAGGGGGTCAGTGTGCCTGGCCCCTCAAAAGCATGTATCCCTAGTGGTCTGCCAAAAGCAGATAAGGACAAAGTCATCCTAAATCCTTATGATTTCGAAAACCACCTTTCAAAGATTCCTATTCACATGTCTATCCTAGAGCTTATAAAAACCTCGCATAGGCATAGACTTGTATTAGAGAAAATTCTAGAAAGGTCCAAGGTTGATTCGAACATAAGTTCGGAATCCTTGTCTGCCCAAGTGGCTTTATTAGGAGCAAAATCGCCAATCACTTTTTCAGAAGATGATGTAGATAGACCCTACGAAACCCATAACCAGGCCCTACATATCGAGGTGGTTCTAAACAACCACTCTCTGGACAGGTGCCTAGTCGATGGTGGAGGAGGGCTCAACATCCTTCCACTTCATGTGGCGTACAAAATCGGAGTCTCCTTGACTTCAGTAAATCCAAGCCCCATCGTTATCACTGGATACAATGGGAATGCGTCTAGACCTTTAGGATCCATCAAACTCCCAATGGAAACGGGAGGGATCGAACACACGGGGGTGTTCCATGTCTTGGACATCCACCCCATTACAACCTGTTGCTGGGAAGGCCCTGGATACACAGTTTGTGCGCTGTGCCATCCACCTTCCACAGGTGTGTCAAGATCCCTTTTAGGGACCACGTCGTAGTGATCCTAGGTGAGAGTCACCCACAGCTTCAGGGGATCATAAACTCCCCTTGTTTATCAAGCTCCCAGGCCCATGAGGCTAACCTGGGGCAAATTATGGTTGAGCCACCTCGGCTCGTGTTGAACAACCCTAGGAAGGTTGTATGTGTGAAGGGGCCGCCCAAAGCAGGCCCCCTCCCGACTTTAATCCTCCTAGGAAAACCCAAGCGTTCCCTATTTCCAAAGCCCCTGGAAAAGAGGCCATACAAGCCTAATATGGACGATAGCATGTTCCAGGACCACGACTTGTATCCTACTTTTTCAAAAAACAAAAAGTCGTGGAACATGTTGTTAAACATGGGCTACACGCCCTACAAGAGTCTAGGGGCGCAGAACCAGGGTCTCCTAGAGCCCATCCTTCCTAGGGCCAACCCAAGCCGATATGGGATCGGCTATACTCCCTGAATACCACCGGAGCCACCCCCTGTGACCACTTGGGTCAAGGGTGCCCCGGAACCTACTTTAGAAGAGACCTATGATTTAGACCTCCTATTCCGAGTCTAACCCATAGTGTTTTCCCTTTGTAGGTATAACGGAAGATCCCTTTTCTAAAAATACAAAAAATTCGGAAAACTTAAAATCAAAAAAATTGAAAAAACAAGAAAAACCAAAAACAATGGAAAAACAAAAACTCGAAAAAAGAGTGCTTTGTATAGTTCCCAAGGTTCTTGTTTTACAAAAACCCAAAAAAATCGAAAATTTGGAAAATACCAAAAAGATTTTGTATATAGCTACTCCTGGTAGGACTTTGGCAAAAGAAAAAGATTTCGAAAGAAACGTCGTCTGCATAGCCAGACCAAAAATTTCGAAATCACTTGAAAATCCAAGTACAAAACCAGGTCATTTTGAAAACCACGCATCAAGTTCCCTCGGGTCTATAGCCCACGAGAATGATCAAAGCCCAGAAGTGGATCCCCTTGAGGAAGATCCCACTTCGGAGCTCCCAGAATTTCATAGAATTCTCGATTTTGAAAGACCTTCCCAATCAGTAGGAGGAGATTTCATAGAGGTGAACCTAGGGGATGATTCCAATCCCAAAACCATTAAAATAGGCGCATGCTTGCATGAAACTGAAAAGTTAGCATTCATTGCATTTCTATGAACCTATTTAGATGTGTTTGCATGGACGTATGAAGACATGCCGGGCATAGATCCCAGCATTGTCGAGCATTGTCTTCCCTTAGATGTAGGTGTAAAACCCATAAAGCAGAAGCTTAGGAAAATACACCCGAATGTACACACGCAAGTCAAAGAGGGTTTAGAAGATCTGCTAAAAGCTGGATTTATAAAACCCATTGCGTATTCTGATTGGTTATCAAATATCGTTGTAGTTCAAAAAACCAATGGGAAAATTCGAATATGCATCGATTTCAAAAACCTGAATAAAGCCACTCCAATGGATAATTATTCTTTACCAAACATAGATTAGATAGTCGATAGTACTGCAAATCATGAAATGTTTTCATTTATGGATGGCTATTCAGGCTATAATCAAATCAAACTAAGTCCACGAGATCAGGGTAAGACCGCCTTCACAACCCCATGGGGCACGTACTGCTATACAGTCATGCCCTTTGGTTTGAAAAATGCCGGCGCAACATACCAACGAGCCATGAACACGATCTTCCATGATCAAATTCATGAGCTTGTAGAAGTGTATGTAGATGATCTCTTGGCGAAATCCAAAACCCGATGCACCCATATCGAATGTTTACAAAAGATTTTCGAAAGGCTTAGGCTTTACAAAGTAAAGCTAAACCCTCAAAAATGTGTGTTCGGGGTTGAATCAGGGAAGCTTCTAGGCTTTATGGTGAGCCAAAGGGGAATAGAAGTCGACCCCTCTAAGTGTCGAGCCATCATAGACATGGCTCCGCCCTCCAATCTCACCCAAATCCGTAGCCTCCAAGGTCGCTTACAATCCGTTCGCCGATTCATATCGAATCTGGCAACTAGATGCGAACCCTTCAACAAATTGTTGAGGAAGGGCACGAAATTCTTATGGGATGACGAATGCCAAAAGTTCTTCGAGAGACTGAAGGCATACTTGGTTAATCCCCCTGTTTTGAATCCTCCAAAGCAAGGAAAGCCGCTTTTATTATACATCTCCGTGCATGTAAATGCTTTAGGAGCCCTGTTGGCTCAATACGAGGATGACACCCATAAGGAGTATGCCATCTACTATATTTCGAAAACTCTCTTGGCTTATGAACGAAATTATCAAGCCATGGAGAAGACGTGCTTGGCCCTAGTCTGGGCCTGCCAGAAGTTCAGACACTATTTCCTAGATCGTGAGATCTAGATAGTGTCCAAGCTTGATCCAATCAAGCACTTGTTCGAAAAACCCATTCTCACGGGTAGATTGGGCAAATGGCAACTCCATCTAATGGAGTATGATCTGAAATACCATCACCAGACCTCCATTAAGGGGCAAGCCCTAGCAGATTACGTGGCTGAGTTCCCCTTAGAGGACGCATATCCCACTCTTGTCGAAATGCCTGATGAAGGCATATTGCAAAACCATTTTCAAAACCACATTTTGGCAAACTCTTTCGAAAACCAAGTGTGGAAGATGCACTTCGATGGGGCACGAAACCAACGAGGGGCTGGTGCTGGGGTCATCCTAATCTCCCCTGAAGAGGGCGAGATTCCCATAGCAGTCCGCTTAGATTTCGAATGTTTCAACAACGTAGCTGAGTATGAAGCACTCATACAAGGCTTAAGGATTTCGAAAACTCTAGGGGCATCGTGCATTGAGGTCTTTGGAGATTCGCTCCATGTCATAAACCAAGTTTTAAAAATTTGGCAAGTACGTAATGAGAAACTACTTCCATATCACGAGCTGGCCACTCGATTGGTCCAATCCTTCTAGTCGTGTAAACTCACACACATAGGAAGAGAGGACAATGGCATCGCCGATGCCCTCTCCTCCTTGGGTTCAGCCCTGAAGGTCGATCCCATTTCAGGGACCAGATCTTTGAAAATATGGCATGCGCCCCACCCATCCACACACGACTTGGATATTTGCCAAAACAACCCAGAGTCTATTGAAAAACCCTGGTTTTATGACATAAAACAATTTTTAGAAAATGGGGGATTCACCGAGGATGCCATATCCAAAGATAAGGCATTCATTCGTAAGATTTCGACCCGATACACCATTCTGGGTGAGGTTTTATACAAAAAAAGTTTTACCGGCATTCTGCTTAGGTGTATCGACCTAGAGGAGGCTAGATAGTAATGCATGAGTTCCACGATGGAGAATGTGGAGGTCATGTTAATGCCAACATGATGGCAATGAAAATACTTAGAGGGGGCTATTTTTGGTCCACCCTGAAAAGGGATTGCCACGATCATGTTAGGAAGTGTCATCCATGTCAAGTGCATGGGCACGCCATCCATATCCCATCATCTGCATTGCATTTCGCGGTCAGCCCCTGGCCATTTACCATGTGGGCATTTGACATTGTAGGCCCAATATTTCCAAAGGCCTCGAATGGGCATCGATTTATTTTAGCAGCCACGGAGTATTTCTCCAAGTGGGTGGAAGCCATTTCCCTAACCAATGTAATGGGGCAACATGTGGTGGCTTTCATCCGGAGGAATATCTTGGCTCGATTTGGGGTTCCACGAGACCTTGTGTCTGATAATGGTACCCCATTCAAGAACGAGCGGATGGTTAAGTTGTGCAACATGTACGGCATAACTCACCACTTCTCCTCGCCCTACTACCCTCAAGGCAACGGCCAAGCCGAAGCCACAAACAAGACTCTCATTAGTATTATTGAGAAAACCTTAGAGAAGGGTAGGATGTGGCACGAGAAGCTGGATGAAGCCTTATGGGCTTATAGGACTTCCATTCGGACTCCCACGAATGCCACACCATTCGAGTTCGTCTATGGCACAAACGCCATTCTTCCCATTCATACTCAACTGCATTCATTCCATACATCCATAGCACTCGACCTCCCCCTAGAGATGCTTCAGCATGCTAGGATGGCCGAACTAGATTTGCTGGATGAGAGGCGACTCCTTGCTATGGATCATGCTCGTGCATACCGGCAAAGGATAGCTCGACATTATAGCAAACACATGAGACCTCGCCACTTTGAAGTGGGAGATCTGGTCTTAAAAACCATCCACCATCGTGGCCCACACCCCCTAGGCAAGTGGCGCCCCAACTGGGATGGACCCTATGTTGTACGAGCAACCACTACGAACAATTCGTATTGGTTGATCGATGTAGAAGGTAGGAATTTAGCAGATCCTATCAATATTCAATACTTAAAGAAGTATCATGTGTAGGATCTGGACTAAATTCCAGTTTGCGAAAATTTTAGGGATAGCTGCCCTGAGACATGTGAATAAGGTGCAAAGGCAACTCGTGTGACCCTGAGTGAGAGAATTCGCACTTGTGAAAGAGTGGAGTTTTCAAAATCGTGGTTACATTTCAAAATCCTCTTCTTACAAAGAAAGGCCTAGTTCAACATAGCAAGATACTTGCAAGTAGTACGTGCTATGTCTAAATAGGTTGATCTGGAATGGATCGAGTGTAGGCTGGGGATAAGTCCTCCCCTCTTCTCTTCTTCTTCCAAAAGGAAAACAAAGGCCCAAAACAAAAGGGAATTTCCCATTCAAAGTCTCTTTCCGAAAGAAAGAAACCAGAATTTAAAAGAAAAATCGATTCTCTTATAAAAAAGAGGGATTAAAGAAAAAATACTCCCAAAGGGAGACCCTCTATGAAAAAAAAGGAAAAAGAGGCCAAAAAGCTCAAAAAGAGCAGTTTTCCGCCTTCTGTGCCTCAAACCACGGGACGCTTCAGAAGGGACCGTGGTATCTCTTTCCCATCCCTGGCTTATCCCAAGCTAAAACATGGTTCATTTCAAGGAATCCTAAAGTAAAAATAGGATTTACTTACTCGAATTTCATCTTATTTCAGAATTTGACGTTTTCAGTAAAATGTAGGAACTTGAAATGAAGCTTGTTTTTCTTATAAAACCTCCGCTAGAGAAGCGAGTGTTAAGACTCAAACAAGGGCAAGCACGAAGAGCTCGAGATCCTTAGGATCGAGTTTTAAGACAGTTGTCCCTTTTGTAAATAGCTTTTGTAAATAAGTTTTGAAAACCGAACATCGAACAGCATAGGATTTTGCTCATTTGGAGCAGTAGGCCTTGTAAGTCTCTAGAGTTCAACCACATCTGGTCTCTGGGAGGTCGCCACTCTTGGCACCACACCCATGTCATTTGCATTCCACGAATGGTACTTGCATAAACATGATCCCATTTTAGGACCAGATTCCATAGTAAACCCTTTGGCGTGATATCTCCTCCTACCAGAGTTTGTAAATTGAGATTTTGCTAAAATTGGGATGATCCCATATTCTTCGTGGCTAGATCTAGGGAGACATTGAAAGGGGTGTTTGTCATCTTTGCCCTTATCCAAATCTATTTGGACAAGGCCAAAGAGGGGCATCTGTAAACACCCCGAAATCCCACGAATTTCTTAAACAAATCTAGTTTTGTAAAAGCAGCCCCAAAGGGCCATTTTGAGACTGGAAACCCAGGAGCCTTCTAGAGAACCCTGTACATATGTTTTAAACTCTGTATTTCAAAAATATATAGCTTTTGAAAACCTTTTAAAACACATTTTTGAAACCCCAAAGCAGCTTGGCCTAATCAAGACAAGACCAGCAAAGTCTAAGAAGAGCCCGGAACCGGAGCACATGTCAAGCCCGGCACAACAACTCTCGTATCACATCCATACCCCCAGGATCTCGAATGTCCAAGGCCCTGTTATTATCAAAATGTCATTCGAAGTCATCTCCGAAAGGCAGAAACGGAGGCGGACGACCATGTTGGCGAAGACCCAACACAGACGGAGTACTGATGCTGTCAGACCCCGCACAAATCGTCCGTTTCGAACCCAGCTCGAAGGAGTCAGAGTTCAGTTTGGATTGGATCTGGACCATATATATCCAGATCCCAATCCAAACCCATGTATGGACTTGGATTTGGATTTGGATTCAGAGATCCAATCCAATATCCATATCCATGGCCCATATCACCTTCTCATAAATGGAGGTGGGGCCCACTTGAAATTCACGTGGGATTATGGGCATGAGAGAGAGTGGGGATGGAAAATATCAAGAGTGTTGTAATTAAGCTTGACTTGTGTGTCAAGTTTGGGGTTAATCATGTGGGTTAGCCTAACTGAGTGGGTTTAAGCTTGTAATTAGCCAAAACCTAACCTAGGGCTACACCAACATGAGGTGGTTAAGGTCTATGGGCCATGCAAAGGGAGCTCCTTCACCTAAACCTAACCCTAAACACCTAATCCTAGCCTTCCACCCTAATCCACCCTTAATCCCAACCTAATCACCTAACCCACTTCCCTAATCCTTCCCTAAACCTAGGTTAATTTCCCTAAACCTAGCCTAAACCTAGCCTAATCACCTAACCTAGCTCACTAAACCTCACCCTAGAACCCAACCACCTAACCTAGCCCTAAACCCCTAAACCACCCGTAGCCCACAATCTACCCAAACCACTAGTTTTTAAAATATCTGGCCCTACCCTTTCCAGCCCACCTTATCTTCATACCACCCTACCTAAACCACCTAACCACTACCCCAAACCCAGCCCTAACCGACCTACCAACCTCCCTAGATAAACCCCCCCTCTTGGGGCGGGTTTTCCAAGCTAGTGGCCTCACCCATCCCAGCCGGTTCCCCTCCTTCCCCAAGTCCAGCCGAGTCCCACCTGCTCCACCTGCACCGCCACCTGCTCTCCATCCCACCACCACCTGCAGCGCCACCTACACCACCATCTCCCAGCCGAACGCCACCACTTGCACTACTTCCCAACCACCGGCTTCTCTCTTCCAACCACCGCCTCTCTCCATACGGTTAGTACCCCTTTCTTCGTCTTACCTTCTTCCCTCCCTCTCCACTCTCAGCCACCTAAACCCTACCACAACACCCTACCACTAGCCATTCCCCCTTTGCTGCCACCCTTCTCACTCAGCCGAACCTAGCACACCCGAAACTACCTGCCCCTAACCAACCTAGCTACATCCGGCCACCCTATTAGACTCCCATTCGGCCTTCCCTTAAACTCCCCTTAGGTCCATATTCCCTAACACTCTTTACTCTCCATTAGTGACCCTATATATTCACTTGGCCCAACCCCTTTAATTCCCCACATCAAGGCGACACCCACTTGCAGCCGGCCACCTTCAAGGCGCCTATCCCGCGCCCCACTTGCAGCCGGCCAGCACCCTTTGTCGCTCACCCTCGCGGAGCTCCCGTTTGCAGCCCAAGGCGAAGGCCAAGCCCACGCTCAAGCAAGGCCTCTACGGACCAGCTACTCGTAAGTGCCTAAACTCGGTCTTTAGTTGTATACTTGCTTGAGATTCAATTTGATACGGGGTTGTAATAACGGAGCGTAGTCTTCCCCCGCTTGTAATAACGTGGCTTGGCACACCCACACACGTGCACTCTCTTAGTTGTGCACGATTTTGAACACACACGGGCCTAATCAGCCCCTAATACATAAGTATATATACATACTTTCATTTTCGAAGGGTTTTTGCTTAAGTTGGGTGCGTTGTCTTTCAATTCAAGCACTCACACACATTGAGCTTTCGCTCTTATTTGAAAGACCCAAGTAAGGGCCGACCTATACTATTTGGGTTTCATTTCATGTCGTGTGAGTAAGTCTTTCAATTCAAGCACTTTCACACACATTGAGCTTTCGCTCTTATTTGAAAGACCCAAGTAAGGGCCGACCTATACTATTTGGGTTTCATTTCATGTCGTGTGAGTAAGTCTTTCAATTCAAGCACTCTCACACACATTGAGCCTTCGCTCTTACTCCCAAGATCTTAGTAAAGGCCTTATTGCAGTTATATTTGGGTTTCATTTATGTTGTGTGTGTAGTACTTCAATTCAAGCACTCACACACATTGAGCCTTCGCTCTTACTCCCAAGACCTTAGTCAAGGCCATACTGTAATTTATATTTGGGTTTAATTTCATGTCGTGTGTGTAAGTCTTTTAATTCAAGCACGCACCCACATTGAGCCTTCACTCTTATTTGCAAGACCCGAGTAAGGGCTCATATACATAATCTATATACATATCTCCCTTCGGTTATTTCCCTTCGGTTATTTCCCTTCAGTATTGTCTTTACATTTCGGGTTTTCCCTTTGGAGTAGCGTGAGTTTGCATTGCATCTACGCCATACCACGAGGTAGGACGCATATTGCATCAAAGCAAGCCCCGCTCGAATTCGCCCATGTAGTGGAGTGTTCATAACACACAAACTAGGTGGCCCGAAAAGGGATAAAAGAAAAGACTTAGGCACGTGCAAATCCACGTGATCTAAAACATGCAATCGCATTTTAAAGACCCGAAATAGACACCTCGAACCGCTTCGTAGACTTTCTCTCCAAAAACTCGATTTTTGCAAAGCGTACAGACTGACCCTTGCGCATCGGTGCAAGAAGGTCTACGACGACAAGAGCTTACTTGCTCACAGTCGCCACGTTTAGAAGTCAGTGTTAAAAATATCTTTGCTAGCTTAAGTAAGCTAGCTGGCATGCCTTGTTTGCATAATAGGTCTTAGACACACGAGAGGATCCTCTCCGAGCCCTGAAAAAGGCGAGAGGCGGGGATTTTCGCGCGTCTACAATGACGAATGTCAGAAGTCCTTCGAGAGACTGAAGGCATACTTGGTTAATCCCCCCGTTTTGAACCCTCTAAAGCAAGGAAAACCGCTCTTACTATACATCTTCGTGCATGCGAATGCTTTAGGAGCCCTGTTGGCTCAATACGAGGATGACACCCATAAGGAGTATGCCATCTACTACATTTCGAAAACTCTCTTGGCTTATGAACGAAATTATCAAGCCATGGAGAAGATGTGCTTGGCCCAAGTCTGGGCCTGCCAGAAATTCAGACACTATTTCCTAGATCATGAGATCTGGATAGTGTCCAAGCTTGATCCAATCAAGCACTTGTTAGAAAAACCCATTCTCACGGGTAGATTGGGCAAATGGCAACTCCTTCTAATGGAGTATGATCTGAAATACCATCACCAGATCTCCATTAAGGGGCAAGCCCTAGCAGATTACGTGGTTGAGTTCCCCTTAGAGGACGCATATCCCACGCTTGTTGAAATGCCTGATGAAGGCATATTACAAAACCATTTTCAAAACCACATTTTGGCAA